>OX155897.1:11826236-12426236 GCA_944588485.1 Phosphuga atrata
GAGGTAACTACGGTTGCCAGTAGTCGTCTCCGGATTTGCCGGGGGCCTCCGATGTTGTGCATTATTCGTGACAGCGCGCCCTGAACTGCTGCTGCCTTTCTACTCGCGGTGGTGATATGCTTCTTGTAGTTGAGCCTCGCATCCAAGACCACTCCTAGGTACCGGATGTGGGGTTGCGACTGGATGTCGTGGTCGCCTACCCTTATGGTGATGGTCTCCATTTTCTTCCGGCTACTCACTAGGAGTGCTTCGGTCTTATGCTCCGCCAAAGACAGGTCTGTCGATCGCATCCACTGTCTTATCCTCCTGATGGTGATGGAGAATGCGGCTTCCAGCTCTTCGAGATGTTTCGCCGCAAGGACAACCGCCACGTCGTCCGCGAAAGCCACGAGTGTTGTGTTCGCCGGTAATTCAAGGTGGAGTAGACCGTCGTACATGACGTTCCACAAGAGTGGCCCCAGGACAGAGCCCTGAGGTACCCCTCCCGTGACCCCGTGCACCGCTGGTCCCTGCTCCGTCTCGTAGTGCAGAAGTCGATCGCTGAAGTACGATCTGACCATCCTTCGTAGCTAGTAGGGCACACCCATGTCCTCAAGGGCCCCCAAAACTCGATCCCGCCGGGCAGTGTTGAACGCGTTCTTGATGTCTAGGGTGACGATGAGGCAATATTTCTTGGAACCACCTTTTCATCTCTTTCCTGAGATGGCTTCTTTTGCGATGTTCGTGACGAGTTCCAGCGCGTCGATGGTCGATCTCCCCTTCCTGAATCCGAATTGGAATTCAGAGAGTTGAGGATCAATGTATTGCTCCATTCTGTCGGCCACTATCCGCTCCAGGTTTTTTCCCTCCGAATCGAGCATGCAAAGTGGACGAAAAGATGCTGGGTCGTCCGGTGGTTTCTTCCCTTTTGGGAGAAGAACCAACCTTTGCTGCTTCCATCGAGTCGGAAATACTCCTTGTTGTAGGCAGGCGTCGTACATGCTTATGAACATGTCTGGTCTCGCAGCAATTGCACTTTTGAGTGCGATGTTGGGTATGCCGCTTGGTCCTGGCGCCTTGCCATTCTGCAATCTAGTGCAGGCCTTCGTGAGCTCTTCTATGGTGACTCCGGGAATGTCCACTACTTCCTCCTGGTGGTAATCGGGGAGTTCTGGTTTCTCCGGAAATAGGTATGCAACTATTCTGAGCAGCATGTCGAGACAAGTTGGTGTTGTTGCGGGTAGGCTTTTTATCCTATGCATGACCGTTTTATACGGCCTGCCCCACGGGTCCCGGTCCACTTCCGCGCAGAGTTCCTACCAAGATTCTCGTTTACTCGAGTTGATGGCGTTTCTTAGAAGACGCCTTTTTTCTTGGTAGTTTCGTCTCAGTTCCTCTGTTGAGGCCCTGTCTCTCTTCCGAGAGCGCTGGTGTTGCCTCCTTGCCTTAACGCACTCTCGCCGATGTTGTGCGATGGTAGAGTTCCACCAGTGGACTGGTGCTCGTCCGTTGTTGGGGCGACACCTTGGCATCGACGCGTCGCTGGCTACCTCCAGGGACGTTGCCACCTCTTCTGTGATGCCCTCAGCAGTTGTTGCCTGAGGCACTGATGATCCCCTTATCATCAGTCTGAAGGTCTCTGCATCGAAGCATTTCGTATTCCAGCCCACTGGCTGCCTCCTTGCGATTCTTTGATGCCACCCGCTTCTAGGGTTGGTGGTAAGTTCCCAGATTATAGCTTGATGGTCCCTATTTGTGAACTCCTAATCAACCTTCCATTCACAACCCCCTTTTGCGAGGGAGCTGCTAATGAATGTCAGGTCGATAATGAAGTTCGCGGCGCCTTTACGGTAGGTACTCGTGTGATGAATGTCCCTGGTGTGAGAAATATCCAATGTCACTCACTATAAACGTTTTTAATAATTGTACCATTGATGGACATAATTTAAATTAAGTATCTGTTACATCGTTTATTACCATTATTTAATTAACCCTTTCACTGCCATGCCAATTTTAAGGAATAACAAACAGCGCCAGTATTTATAAAAATGCCGGTAGTTATGCAACCCCTTTCACATAGATAAGTCACCTATTGATCAAAAGTCACTGAACAAATAAGGGGACAAAAAACATGATTTTTTGGAGAGAAAAAAAATTAAATATTTATAAATTGTTTAACGACTCGAAATCTAACACAACTGATTTGCAACAAATTTTAGAAAAGCATTTTCTAAAAATAATTTCACCCATATGCCGTCTCCGGGGTTGCTTTCACTTTTCACCCACAACTCGGACTGTTTTCGTCACACGAACGTGATTCCGGTGTTGGTGTGTCCGGAACGTCGCCACACGTCCGACTGTTGTCCGACTGTCCGACCTCAATTTTCGATATTTTTGCTTAAAATTTTTGGGAAGCGCGAAAAACTCATTTAAAAAAGCGCGAAAAACGCGGAAGCGCGAAAAACTCAGACCAAACGTTTTTGGTCGCCTAATCTACGCGATCCGGAAGTCTCATCGAAAATCACAGTACGTGGGTTCGTTCGTCTATTTTTTGGCTTCAAGAATCTGATGCACCGACGGAGGCGGCGTTTTAATCGGAGGACCCGGATTCGCAGAAAAATGTGAATCGGATCGGAGTGGTGTCGGACGCGTCTCGAAATTTTCTACAGGAATCCTTGCGTGAATTTCATTTTTCCTGGCCATCTTGGCCGTAACCTCTGTAAAAGTGGTAATTTTTGCAAAGCAAACTTTTAGGAGTAGGGAAAGATGTCACGTTCTAGGCCACTCCTCCTTATGGAGATTTACATGTAACCCTCCACCTTATGGGGAATTACATGTAAACCCTCCACCTTATGGGAATTACATGTAAAATTTAGCCTACCCCTCGGTATGGGGAATCCTATAGAAAATAGTTCTGAACGTAGCCGAGCGTATATCTGTAGATGGCGCTAGATAGACTAGATAGAGAGACTAAGCGGGAAAATTCAAAATGGATTGCTAGGTGACGAGTGTAGAAACACTATCATCTTCTTGGAATTAATCTGTGTGTTTATCCTAGAGTTTGACCTCGTTTTTGGTCATTGAGCCCATGCAAAGAATCGTGGGAAAGTTAAAACCGTAGAGTCAGCATTTGCCTGTTTCAACTTATCTGTAAACGTGACTGTCAGTTTCTTGTAATTGTTCTATGTTTATTCTAGAAACGTGACCGTAGAAATAAACACTGTCAGTTTCCTAGAATTATTGTGTTTATGCTATTAAGAGTTTGACCTAGGTTTTGCAAAGAATCGTGAGAAAGTTAAAACCGCCGAGTCAGCATTTTCCTATTCCAACTTGTCTGGGTGATTCGGAGAAATTAGTTATTTAAACTCTTCTGTATCCTCTATCGTATTAATTATTTAAATATTTAATATAAATAAAAAAATATTTCTGTTATTAGGGTTAAATTTGAAGTGAGAAATGATTCCTTCTTTTAAGTTTACGTAATCAGTTTAGTATTTGAACTTGAAGATTTTAAATGTGTGACAAGGGAATAACATACGATTATTTTAACAACTACTACGACAGTGAATGTTTATGTAACGCGTGCTTAGATAGGACCGAGCGCTTTCTAAAACATATAAACAATCGTGTCCAGTTTAAAAATTACAACCGCTGCAATAAATAAACTACTGCAATAAGTATATAAGACCGGAGAGCTCAGAATTAGTTCTTAACAAAACCTCGTCACAACAAGTCGACATCTAGACAGCTTGCAAAATGTTCTCCTGCAATCAATGTATAAAAGTTTTCTCAAGAAAAGACCATCTCCAACGCCATTTGAAAACATGTGGTGCAAATAAAAAAATGAGCTACAAATGCACTGCTTGCCCTTCAACTTTCACAAGAGAAGATAGCTACAAACGCCACAAGCAACAACATTACAACATCGATACACCCTCCACCTCGAAGAGACCCTTGGATATCAGCGAATCACCCTCAACCTCCAAGAAGATAAAGTTGGAACCACCGCCACCAAAAAATTTCTGCAAAATTTGTAACCAGCAGCTACCCTCAAAAATCAAGTACACCGGACATCTACGATCACAGAAACACCTCCAGGCAGCAGTTAAGCCATTCCAGCAAGATATAACCGAAGTCTGCTCCAGTTTCAAGAAAAGGGTTGCAACTTATCGAAATTTTGAAATTTTAATATATTCCATCATATCACCTCTCTTATCTTTTACAAGGTCTTCCGTCGGCATAATAGTGTAAATTTTGCTGCAGTCATTCAATTTATGTTGATTAAACGCGAATTCATTTGAAAAAAAGGTTAAACAGCCGTCACATAAATATTTCTTCTCGCGATGTGATGTAATCTGACTTCTTACAAGCCGTGAAATATTTTTAATATAAACATAATGTCCTTTAACACCTTCTTCCAAATATAATAAATTCACATGTCTTTCCCTAGTCTCGTTAGTGTGATAAAATGGGTCCTACTACGTCATGTTGTTTAGATTTAAAATTAAACTCCAAGCTATAAACGTTAATACTAATATTATTAAGTTGTTCAAATTTAGGGATGTCTTTAATTCTAAGCGGAAACTCTAGTCTGTCATATTTTAAAATTGAAGAAAAGTGGGGATATGATGCCGGGCGATAGGAATGTTCATTCGCGGGGTATAACGCGGATACAATGCTCCATAAAAAGCAAAACTCGTCTTTATTTTGAACATTGATACAAGCTTTCCGATCCCTAATCTCTTATGGCAGTTCAATAAATGACGACCCACGTATTGGTTTATATTTATTGATATTAATTTCTAAATGGGAAATCTCCCTTAGTGACCAACCCGAATCTTTCTCCTGGAACTCGCTACATTTGGTTTTAATTTTGGCGCACATACTGTCATAAATTTCGATAAAGTTACTCATGCTAGATGACATTTCGCGATATTTTGTGTTAAATGATTTTAATTCACCAACCGGATTTTTTTCATTTATATAAATACCAAATAGTTCTATATTAAACTTGATACCTGAATTATGTGATTTGATAACGTTTTCAATTGTGCTACCAACAGTGTCCCTCAATTTACTAATAAAACTGTCTATATCAATACCTGAACCATTAATTCTATAAGTTGCAACCCTTTTCTTGAAACTAGAGCAGACTTTGGTTATATCTTGTTGGAACGGCTTAACTGCTGCCTGGAGGTGTTTCTGTGATCGTAGATGGCCTACGTACTTGATTTTTGAGGGGAGTTGCTGGTTACAAATTTTACAGAAATTTTTTGGTGGCGGTGGTTCCAACTTTATCTTCTTGGAGGTTGAGGGTGATTCGCTGATATCCAAGGGTCTCTTCGAGGTGGAGGGTCTATCGATGTTGTAATGTTGCTGCTTGTGGCGTTTATAATCTTCTCTTGTGAAAGTTGAAGGGCAAGCGGTGCATTTATAATACATTATTTTATTTTCACCACAGAATTTCAAATGACGCTGAAGATTATCTAGTCTTCTAAGAACTTTTTCACACTTATCACAGGGGTATTTACAGGGGTACTTATACATTTTTAAGCTGTTTCGATGTCGACTTGTCGTGACTGAGTCTACTGATCTAGAGCTCTCCGGTTTTATATACGCGCCGGATATGATGAAAACTATTTGAAACAAGAAAATGCTGACACGGTGGTTCAACTATTTCACAATTCAGAAATTCCATTCTCAAGCGCACAAAGTTCAAATACTAAATTGATTACACGGCGTTTTTTATTGCGGTAGTTGATTTAAATGTAGCGGTTGTAATTTTTAAACTGAACACGATTGTTTACATGTTTTAGAAAGCGCTCGGTCCTATCTAAGCACGCGTTACATAAACATTCACTGTCGTAGTAGTTGTTAAAATAATCGTATGTTATTCCCTTGCCACACATTTAAAATCTTCAAGTTCAAATACTAAACTGATTACGTAAACTTAAAAGAAGGAATCATTTCTCACTTCAAATTTAACCCTAATAACAGAAATATTTTTATATTAATTTATATTAAATATTTAAATAATTAATACGATAGAGGATACAGATGAGTTTAAATAACTTATAAATTTCTCCGAATCACCCAGACAAGTTGGAATAGGAAAATGCTGACTCGGCGGTTTTAACTTTCTCACGATTCTTTGCACGGGGCAAAAACTAGGTCAAACTCTTAATAGGATAAACACAATAATTCTAGGAAACTGACAGTGTTTATTTCTACAGTCACGTTTCTAGAATAAACATAGAACAATTACAAGAAACTGACAGTCACGTTTACAGATAAGTTTAAACAGGCAAATGCTGACTCTACGGTTTTAACTTTCCCACGATTCTTTGCATGGGTTCAATGACCAAAAACGAGGTCAAACTCTAGGATAAACACACAGATTAATTCCAAGAAGATGACAGTGTTTCTACACTCGTCACCCCGCAATCCATTTTGATGTTTCCCGCTTAGTCTATCTATCTAGTCTATCTAGCGCCATCTACAGATATACGCTCGGCTACGTTCAGAACTATTTTCTATAGGATTTCCCATACCGAGGGGTAGGCTAAATTTTACATGTAATTCCCATAAGGTGGAGGGTTTACATGTAATTCCCCATAAGGTGGAGGGTTACATGTAAATCTCCATAAGGAGGAGTGGCCTAGAACGTGACATCTTTCCCTACTTTTAAGGTCCGTGTGGGGAAGCGTTCGGCCTGAATCGCCAGATCACGACGGAATCGCAAATTTCGATCAACTCTGAGACGACTGACTTGCGGTGTTACCCGAATTTCACCTGGGGGCAGCACCACGTGGGTTTTTGAAAAGGTCAAATACGGCTTATTTATGACGCCGGAGGCGGCAGATCTTCGGTGTTTTAACCGCGCGTCTACGATGCTTTAACTGCGAATGTCCGTGCGGACGTTGTGCATCCCCAACTTTCCTCATCCGTCCTGCCGCGCCCCCAGAGAGTCCTACAGGGAGTTTAATCCCGATTCCGTTGAAGATGGCGTCGCGACGCCATAAAACGAGGTTTTTTGAGGTCCAGGAAAACTCACGCAGAATCACCAACTTCGGTAACAGTCTGCGATAACGGTTTTGAGCGACTCCCGCAGAGAATTGAACGTTTTGTCTTTTAGTGCAAGCGGCATCACGCTGCGTCGTTTGCAAACGTCGCGACGCCCGCCCAAACTCGCCCTATAGCAAGAAACTAATGACGAGAGTAAAACGTCCATATTTTTGTAGCCCCCCGGTGAATGTTCTGGATTTTTCAGTGGATTGTAGAATTGTCTTTTGGCATTTCAGGATGTCGTGTTTTTGCCATTGCAAGTTGAGCGGCACGTGGAGCCCGCCGAGACGCGCATTTTGGAACCGGCGCCGCGTCGCTGCGACCACGGAGTCTCCCGCCACAGTTCGAAACATATCGGCCAGTTCGAAACGTATCTCCCGTTCGCCGGAAAGTGCGAACAGTCTAACCGCTGCAGTTTCGCCGCTTGTGGGCGCAGCGACTTAAAACTCCGCACGTTCGAATGGGAACGGATTCCCGCGCCACTTTTGTATTTAAGAGTTCGCGATCCGACCCGTCCCCGTCGAGCTGCCGACGTTGGAAAACATCACCCTTTTTGCACGGTTTTTTTTTACATTTTCCCCCGTCACCGCGTCCCCTATTCCGACTTTTGAGGTATGCGGCGATGCCACAAAAAACCACTGTCGGCTTCTTGCGTCGCTCCCTTCGCCCGGTACGTCCGAAATGCCGACAAAAAATACGCAACCGCCTCTTTGGCCGGCAATTTGCGAGTTCGACGGTCAACGGCGAGAATTTCGAGAATTCGGCGAGTAATTGGCGTTCGAATTGCGCAGGATAGATGCGAGAATCTAAAAAACCGATCCACACTTCAGTAGGGCCCGCCGATCCGGAAATATATTGATAAATGTGCAGTGTGCATTGTAAAAGTGCACCTTAAAGTTTGCCGCCGTCTGCTTTCAACGTGCCGCGACAGACTCGCGATTTTTTGGCGCTGTTCTTTCGATTGAACCTTTCGCTTTGCGGCAGTGTAACCGGCGCCTCTGCCGGGCGTCGTGGCGCCGAATTATGGACGAACAAAGACGTGGAGATTTATCGCTTATTTTTTCAACACGCCCGCAAACTACCAAAACCTTGTCTATTCAGAAAACTGACACCTTCACCGTGTAGCCTGGTCTTTTTTCTATCCGGACTGCGAGTTTCACCGTTCAATTTTTTTAAAAATTCTCAAAAAAACAAGTCGGGACTTTCAAATTTTTCGACAAATTTTTTGAAATTTCTCAAACTCAAAAATAATTTCATTGTTTTATCACTAGATGGCGCTGGTAAAAAAGAAACCCCGGGCTATGTCGCCCGGGACGGCGCTGTATAAATTCCTGGCCCCGGGTCACATCTCCCGGAACGGCGGTGAAAGGGTTAAATTTGTTTATTCGCGATTTCAACACATCACATAACCTCAAAACTATTTGACACTAATAGCTCTGAAATTCATTAACAACCTGGAAAAAGTTAACTCATAACAGCACTCGGCGAGCCACAACCGCACGCATACGAGTGCTGTTATGAGTCCGTTACAGATGCAAAATAGAGAAACGACATTTTTTATTTTATTATTCTACACAAAGTTCTCTCACAGGGCAAAATTAGGAATATACAACTTTTTCTATTTTGCGTCTTTAAGGAAGTCATAAAAGCACTCATATGGGTTCGTTTATGAATCGCCGAGTGCGATACAATTTTCTCAATATGTATCGGCGATTTTTTTTTAATTTAGAAATGGCATAAAAAGGCGCAAAATAGAAAAAAATAGTAGAAAAAACTCGTTCATAAGGCATTTTCGCACTTGTCCATTAGAAAGCTCCTCGCTACGCTCGTCGTTTACTAAACATGGACGCGTGCTGAAAAACCGCGCTTATTGAACTCGTTCTTTAATATTCTATTAAAGCTTTTTTAGCAAATTAATTATCTTTTCAAATAATTCCACAAATTCAATCAGAGATTTGTATTCATCCAAAGGATGATTTGGCGTATCGCCGTTGAGAATGCTATTAATGATGGGTGGAGTTGAAATAGCGGATAGCAGAATCAAGAACGAAATCGATTTTATCATCACAGATAAAAAGCAAATGCTCACCGATGTAACCGTGCTAAACAAACTATCAGTGGGGAGTGACCATAGAATATTGAGAGAGAAGATACTACTAAACCTGAGGACAGAGGGTAAACTTGTGAATAGGAAGAACGGTAAGAAGTGGACAAGGGTGGACGATGTTGAGGAATATCAAAGGACGATAAAGGAAAATCTGAAAGTTTCTAAAACAAGTAACCTCGAGGATCTAAATAAAAACATAGTGGAGTCAATCAACGCCGCCCAAAAGAAACACTGCTTGAAACAAACAGAAAATGAGGATAAACTCTCTATAAATACTAAAAATCTTTTTAGTATTTATGTATTTATTATTGAAACCGAGAAGGAAACTACTGGGAAATACTGGGAAATAACGAAAGCTGCAAGGACTGATATCAGAAGCTACAACAGTAAATGGGTGACAAGAGTTATGGAAGAGAATAAGAGCATGAGGGTACTAAGTAATAAACTGAGTAGGGGAAAAGCTGAAATAACTAAACTAGAAAATGAGAGAGGACTAATAACGAACAACAGAGAGGAAATATGATTTTCGAGGACTTTTACACCAAACTATATAGAAACCAGAGTCAAGCAGAACCACTAGAAAATGTACCCAATATACTGAACCAAGGATCGGAAGAGATTCCAGAGATAACTGAAGAAGAGGTCCTAAAGCCATTGTCAGAAATGAAGAACAATAGATCGGTGCTAGGTCCGACCCTGTGGAATATTTTATATGACGTACTCGCCTTGCCCCAGACAGACCAGATTAAGCTGTATGCATAAAAGGTGAAACAACCGCAGATATTATAAGAAAAGCCGAACGTACTCTGAAATGCATAAGCAAATGGATGGAAACAAACAAACTAGAAGTCGCACTTGAAAAAACCACAGCAGTCGTTTTCTCTAACAACTACAAGAAACGTAGAGGGTCCAATTTGGAGACCATGAAATCAAACCAACAAACCAATGCAAGTATTGGACTTGCTAAAGAATACGGGATTTTTTTAAACTTAGTGTTGCGGATCTTTTACCTTGTTGGTACGTAAACTGAAACTTGGAACGTAACTGTTGTAAATCGTCTTTGTCACTCTTTAACTAAGATCCCGAAGCAAAAATTAAGCTTCTACGTTGCTTGGTTCAATAAATATTCGTGTTTTTGTTGAAAATAATTGTTGACATTTTCAAGATGACAGATAGTAGATGTGAACGTAACTAACTCGACGTTGCCACGTTTATTATTTTTTTAAAGAAAAATATCCCATATGCATATCAAAATATCAATACTTTTTGTAGGATACCTAATCTAGCCTGGGTTAAACAAACGGTCCTTGCCACATTGTACTATATTGGATCGAGAGTCTCTCTCAATCCAATAAAGGACAATGTGGCAAGGACCGTTGGTTAAATCTAGGTTAGATTAGGTTGCCCGCCGTGAAACAGGTAGATAAATCAAGACCACATACGCGTGGCAGCGCGAATTCTCGATCTAAAATTGAACAATGTTGCAAGGACCGCTGGTTTAACCAACTCGACTGATATCAATTTCCATTCTACTAATTATTGAATGGTTTAGTCGGGATCTCTTATTATAGTCGGGATATCTATATTCTGAATATTCAGAATATTCAGACAAATAATTTCTGGAAGCCAATTTTGTACATTCTTTACGCTAACATGTGACGTAGAAAAATTGAAATAATTTATATGTTATCAAATTAAATTTGGCAACGTTATTTAAACTTTTTGGCAGTTATGTGACCAGTCTGAGACAGTCATACCAGTCATACCTGTCAGTTATTTTGTTGAAAATGTCAATTTTTTTTATTACAAAAACCCAAATATTTCTCCGAAATAAGAAAAAACTTCTTCGTCTTTCCACTACAATGTGCATGCAATTTCTGTGGTGGTCTCTCTCTCTCTCCCTCTCTCTCTGTAGCTCTTACAACCCATGGTGGGTCTTGGCTGACTGAACAACTCGGTCCTATGGTCCTATGACCTATCTGGTGCTATGTTGTCTCTCCATCGTAGTCTTCCTAGTGGTCTTCTACTGGTCGGAGCCTATTCCCATACCATTCTAACAACTCGTCCATCCTCATGTCCTTTTACATGACCGGTCCATCTCAGACTTTCCGCTTTTATCGTTCTTACAATGTCGGGTTGGTCATATAGTTCTTCTATTTCCCTGTTTTTCCTACTGCGGTACTGTTGTGTAGTTTCATCCCTTATAAGCCCGTATATATACCGTAGTATTTTTCTCTCTGCAACTCAGTCTGTTTTCATTCTTTTTTGTCATTGTCCAGGTTTCGCAGGCGTAAGTCATAATCGGTCTTATAATGGAGTGGTGTGGTATATTTTAATTTTTGTCGTCCGAGATACATTTTTATTTTAATTTCTTTGGTCGTCATTGTCCGACGTGATAGTGGCACCCAGATATTTAAATTCCTGGACTCTTTCGAAGTTGTATTGGCCCATCGTCACATTTTGTCCTATCCTATCACTACGTTTAGTCCTTGATGTGGTCATGTACTTGGTTTTTCTCTCGTTTATTTTCAGGCCCATATTTTCCGCTGCAGATTCTATTGTTTGAAACTCTTCTTTAACGTTCCTGGTTGTGTTGCCAATGATGTCTATGTCATCCGCAAAAGCCAATTTAAGACGCGGGCCCCGATTTCTATATAGCAGTGTTTCCGTTTTTGCCTCCCGCACAACCTTCTCCAGAGCTATATTAAGAAGTGGGGAGATGGCGTCTCCCTGTTTCAGGCCATTATTCATCGTAAAAAAGGTTGACAACTTTCCCCCGATCCGTATTGCACTTTTGGAACCTTTCATGCTGATCTTTGTTAAGCTGACAAGTTTACTCGCAGTTCCCAGTTCAATCATAGCATTCCACAGCTCCACCCTGAGGACGTTGTCGTACGCTTGTTTGAAGTCGATGACGAGTTGATGTATGACTTTATCGTACTCCCAGCACTTCACTCTATTAGATGACGTATTGTGAAGATCTGGTCTACTGTTGGTCTTCTTTTCTTGAACTCACATTGGTAGTCGCCTAGCTGGTGTTCAATATAGGGAGTTAGTCTTTCGATTAGTACCAGAGAGCAGACCTTATATCCCGTATTTATCAATCATATTCCCCGATAGCTGGAGCATTGTAGTTTGTCGCCCTTTTTGTGGAGGGACACGATGACACTCTTTCCAACTACTTGGTATTTTCTCTTCCTTCCAAATCTGGAGTATGAGGGTGTGGAAGTATTTGATAAGAGTTTCTCCTCCATATTTGAAAAACTCTGCTGGTATTGTCTCCTTACCCGGCGCTTTGTTATTCTTTATTCCCATGATCACCTTAGTTGTCTCTTCAAGGGTTGGCTCCTCGACCAGTGGATCTGCGGTGTAGTATTTCTGTGGCGGTGGCTTTAATAAGTAAGTAGTACCAAAAAAGCAACCAACCTTGAAGTATCCCGACACAGTTTCAAGAGGCAGTGTTTCACTTGGATCATTTATACGACCCCTCGGCTGGGATCAATCCCAACTCAAACAAATTCTTGACGGTTTCGTCTGGTTCCTGCATAATGCCGTTTGTGGCGTGGCTGTTCGTTGCAATATGAATCGTTGCAACTTCAATATGACGCTTAAGATTGTATATATGTTGCCAGAATCATAGTTTTTCATGTAAACGTGCATATAATCAAAAATAAACGTGGCAACGTGAAGTTAGTTGCGTTCGCATCTACTACCTGTCATCTTGAATATGTTAACAATTAGTTTCAACAAAAACGCGAATATTTATTGAACCAGACAACGTAGAAGCTTAATTTTTGCTTCCGGATCTTAGTTAAAGAGTGCCAAAGACGATCAACAGTTACACCTGGTAAAAAGTCCGCAATACTAAGCAAATACAATACTTTCAATACTTTCAAAAAATCCCGTATTTTTTACCTAAGCCTTGTTATACCTTGTTATACTCGTACCGGCGAGAGAATGCAGCTGTACTGCGCCAGGGTATGAGGGGCAAGTGAGATACGCGCAGCTTAGTTTGAGTTAAGAAATATGCGTCAGTTTTTCAAACGCGGACAACTAAACGCCGCGCACTCGAAGTAATGTGGGGGTATGCGCAGAACATTGCTAAACTCGTCGAGACGAGATGCATTCTCTAGCCGGTACGAGTATAGGTGTGGTCCTATACTACGGAAAGACTTTCGGCACGCATATAGAGTATGGAATAGACAGAGCGGACACAGCTACAAAGGCTTTCAGCGGTACTACCAAAGCTTGGTGCTGCTTCAAAAAAAGAGTACTGGCACTGACAACGCAATCCATTCTACTATACGCGGCAACTATATGGGAAAAAGACCTACAAAAAAATAAATATAGAGAAAAATTATAAATGTGCCAAAGAAGAACCCTCTTAAGAGTAGTATGCGCATATCGGCAGAAGCAGATGCCGTTGCTGCGTGAGTTATACCAATAGAACTCCTGATCAAAGAAAGATCGCAGATAGAAAAAGGAATCACGGCGATGCAAACACAAGTTCCGCAAGAAATAAAAGTACACAAACCAGTGATAATGCAAGAGGAGCGCAAAAATACACTCGAAGCATGACAAATTAGCTGGAATAGTCTCTAAAACAAAGCTCAATGGGCCAAAACACTTATACAGAACTTAAAAGCATGGAACCAAGAAAACACTGAAATATGACATACTACACGACGCAACTCCTCACAGGACGCAGTTGCTTCATACATGAAGAGAAAGAGAAGACAAACACACACCTTCATGTACGACAGAGATTACGTACAACGTACGAAATTGTTCGAGATTATATAGGTATGACTGAATCCTTCTAGGACTGGATCCACGAGAACATCGGAAAATCAGAGTAAATTTGTTTAAAAAATGCAATGAATATAACAAATAAAACAAATATTAAAACCTCATTTTTAATCGTGTTAATGAATTGTCCTATTTGACAATTATTTTAGTTGCTCTTGACATTTTTTATTTAAGAAATTTGACAGTTATTTATCTTTTATAATTGACAACTATCTATATATCGAATTTGACAATAGACCTTTCTACCATTAGTTAAGCGCATGCGCGTCCGCAATGTATAAAAGGCGGGAATATGAAAGTTTCGGGCAAATTTTGTTATTTTCACAAGTTGTACGTCAAAAAAATTCGGGCACATTTTTGACGTACATGGCGAAAATTGATGCATGCGCACAAAAAATCAACAAGGAAAGCTCTATTGGATCATTTATTTTCCCAATTTGATATCTTCTTTTTTTGGTGCCTATCCGGTCCGGATGTTGGCGATAATTCGGGCTATAGTGATCTTATTCGTGGCTGCTCTAAAAAGCTCGGTGGTTTTCAGAGGGAACCATGTTCTTATATTTTTTAAGAAATCCTCCTGCTGCCTGGGCCGCGTTTACTCGGGATTTTCCCTTGCAGTATTTGTTGTTGTAAACCATATCTCTTTTCATTACGCATTATATGGCTCAGGTACTCCAACTTGCGTGCTTTTATGGTGGTTATTATCTCCGTGGATTTCCTCATTCTTCGAAGAACTTTTTCGTTGGTTAAGTCGTTCACCCAAGAGATCCTGGTACGTTCATTCATGGCCCAGGTACTCCAGCTTGCGTGCTCTTATGGTGGTTATTATCTCCGTGGATTTCCTCATTCTTCGAAGAATTTCTTCGTTGGTTACGTGGTCCACCCAAGAGATCCTTAAGACTCTGCGATACAGCCACATTTCGAATGCATCTTCTTCATGGTAGCCTCAGTCAGAGTCCAGGACGCTATCCCGTAAAGCAAGACGGAGAAGACATAGCAGCGGAGTAGTCGCAGCTATATGTGATATATCAATCAATTTGATATATCAATCAAATTTTATAAAAATTTCTAATTATGAGAATATTTTATAAGACCTAATGTTTATTTTTTTATTGTTACTTAAAACAAACTTCTATCTTGCTTATCTATTTTGTTCAAAATATATGCGTCTAAACAAATGGGATTTTTAGGTGAAAACCATTATGTGGGAGCATAGTAAAAATAAGAACACTCAACCTTCGGTTTCTTATCACTTCGATTTGTTTCAAGCCGATTGTATGGATATAAGCTCTATATAAGACCTAATTTCGGCCGCGACAGTCAGATTTCGACATGAAGTTCTTACTAATCCTTGCTTTCGCAACTGTAGCACTCGCTACCCCGAACGTAAGTGCGAATAACCAAAAAGAAATATTTAGAGAATAAATCTTGCTAAATTAATTGTTTCACATTAATGTAAAGCCTTAAAAACTCTTAATGAAAGTTCCACATTTTCTTATGTTGCACATAAGATATTAATAAAATAGAATTGAAATAATTTGGTTCAAACCATCACAATTTTAAATTATATATTTCATTTTAAATTAATACACTATTTGAGACGACTATTCTTGAATTCTTGGTCGGTAGATTTCTTTCTACATCGCTTCTGTTGTTGTTTAGAGTCAAATAACCACCATTAAGGACCTCTACCAAGACAAACACAATGAGCGCATCATCAGCGGATCCCCAGCCTCGGTTGGCCAATTCCCCTGGCAAGTAGCCATTCACTACGACACCAAGGATGGCACCTCCTACTGCGGAGGCTCTCTCATCAGCGAGCAATGGGTCATCACCGCTGCTCACTGCGTCGAAGGGTAAACCAACCAAAAACCTTTTACATTCGGGGTCATTTTTCGGTTTAGGGCTTTCAGTCCTATGCTACTTCAATTTGGAGGTGTGACCATCGACGGTGATGAGGAAGGTAGCGTCGGTGTCCTTGCCTACGAATGGTTCGTTCACCCTGACTACAACTTCCTCCATCACAACGACGTCGTCTTGATCCTGTTACCCGACCCAATCCGGTTCAACGACAGAATCCGCCCCATTAAACTTCCAAAACGCGGCAGCAAAATCGGCTCTGACGAAGCAGTCACCGCCATCGGATGGGGAATGACCAGCGACGGTAAGCTAAAGCATAATGTAACATAATTTATTTTTGCATTTTAATGTGTAGAATCTGGCTCTGGAAGCTATACCTTGAACTTCGTCGAGCTTAGGACCATCACCAATTCTGAATGCAGGGAGACCTACGGTTTTTTGTCCATCATCAGCTCCACTCTCTGCTGCAAGGGAGCCCCAGAACACAGCACCTGCTACGTAAGCAATCTTCAAAGAATAATAATTTTAAGGCATTTATCAAAACTGTTTATATATTTAGGGTGACAGTGGTGGGCCGCTTGTAAGTATCGATTCCAACGATGAAGCCACCCTTGTCGGTGTTATCAGCTTCGTCCACAAGAGCGGATGTGCCAGTGGAAAACCATCCGGATACGGTCGCACCGAATCCTTCTTGGATTGGATCCACGAGACCACCTACATTCCCGTCTAAATCGACTAGATTGTTGGTCTTACTCGATTTTTTTTATATAACGATGTAAAATAAAGTTATTTTTTTGAGCAAATAACTAATCATATGCTAATGCAAATTACTTTTACTGAAAACAGTAATTCTGATTTAGAGAAACAACATTTTATACGTGGTCTGTTAGAAAAGTATCCGACCTTCAGCCGGTAAAAAAAAACTGGCATACCTGGAGCGTTGGAAACCTAATCACCCTCAAAGTAGTCTCCTTGGGACTCTACACACTTCTCTTAGCGGTGCCGCCATTGTTGGAAGCATTCCGAAAAAGCCTCTTTCGGAATCAACTTTAGTTCGGCTGTCGTTGCGGCCATAATATCCGCGTTATTAATGTCCTAAATCGCTTTCCTTTCAATGGTCTCTTGACATTGGGGAATATCCAGAAGTCGCAGGGGACATATCAGGAGAGTAAGGAGTCTGTCGAACCAGAGGAGTCTGGTTTTTCGCCAAAAAATTGTGAACAAAGTGCAAAGAATGTGCTGGAGCATTATCGTGATGGAGTCGCCAATTTCCTGATGACCACAACTCCAGTCGCAATTTTTCGGTCAGCCACACGACGGTCCCGCATCACCCGTTCACCGTTCATCCCGTTCACTTTGGCAATGACATGGTCATTTCGGCATGTTGATGGCCGACCAGAGCGTGGCTCGCTTTCCACCGACTTGAGACCGTCTTTAAACCGGTTGTACCTGGTCAGGTTTCTGGCAAAATTTGATGCAGTAGGGCTGCTCCAATCGTTCCGTCATTTTACTTCCATTAAAAACACGACGAGAGCTCTACACACTACGTCACTCGAACACTGCTCGCAGCAGCTGACGCTATCTACAGGCGGTAAAAAAATCACGCATGCGCACGAATGTTCAAGGTCGGCTCATGCAAGCGCGTTTGATTCAAATCCATCAGGTTTTCAAAATAAAAAATAAGGTCGGATACTTTTCTAACAGACCACGTATGAACGCCTCATACTGATCAAGATTGGGACCCAAATAGAAAACCACCTAATCACCCAGCAAGCAGGCTTTATACCTGGGAAGTCCTGTACTGGCCAGGTACTAAGCCTCACACAACACATTGAGGATGGCTTTGAAAGAAAGGAAAAGACGGGTTCAGTCTTTATAGATTTACATTCGGCTTATGACACCATAAACCACAAAATATTACTGGAGAAAATTTTTTAAATGACAGGAGAGTACCAGCTGACTAAAGTAATAAAAACAATTCTTTCTAACAGAAGATTCTACGTAGAATTTCAAGGTACAAAAAGCCGCAGAAAGAACCAGTAGAATGTCCTCCCCAAGGTAGCGTGCTGGTCCCCATACTCTTCAACGTGTATAACAACAATCAACCAACAAGGAGTTTAATTTGTGCCGATGATGTAGCAATCACATGCCAATCAAAAAAATTGAAGAGATAGAAGAGCACTCTACAGAATCGCACTCAGGGTTGCGCGATTATTATAGATTAAATCAGCTCCGGCCCAACCCAGCAAAGGCGCAGACATACTTATTCCACTTTGATAACCGACAGGAGAAAAGAGAACTGCAAATAGAGTTTAACTCTGTCAAAATGCAAAATGGCCCAAACCCAGTCTATTTGGGGGTTACATTAGACCGAACTCTGACTTACAGAAAGCATATTGATAAAACCAAGGCCAAAGTCAACACTAGGAATGGCATCTGACCAACGTCCGCTGGGGAGCCAACCGTAACGTCTTGCGCTCCTCGGCCCTTGCGCTGTGTTACTCCGCAGCCGAGTATACATCCCCCGTATGGGAGAGATCAACTCACGCCTGTAGACTGGACCCTGTCCTGAACGACATGTGCAGATTAATAACGGGTTGCCTAAAACCCACCAGCCTTGACCAACTGTACATGCTAGCCGTGATTGCATCACCTCAAATAAGGAAGGAAACCCAGACCATGTCAGAACGAAGCAAACGACGCGACGACTTCAGACCAGTGGCGTAGCGTGGGTTTTCGCCGCCCGGGGCCGACTGGAAATTCTCCGCCCCCTATTTTAATCAATAGTCATGAAAATTGGTAAAAATAAAAAACTTTAAATTTTTTTAATTCTTTAATTTTTTTAAAATTTACTCTTCGAGTTTTTCTCAAAGCAAAATCTTTTACGCAATTATCAATGTCAATATGTACGTCATGTTCGATTGTCAATATAGCTAAATAGATTGGCAATATAGATAAATTGGATAGTCTAAATGTGGACATAGTCGATCTTAGATAATTTTTAATTAACTTTAGTTTAGATAAGCTTTTCTCGCAACTGGCATTGCTTATGGCAGCTGTTAAGAATATTCTCAACATTATGACAATGTTTGGTAAGCAATCTTCAAGTTTAGACTCAATAATATATATTAATAAACCCAGTGAGCCGGAGTTAATGATATCTTTTTTATAGTCTGGGTCTGTTGCAGCTACGAAAGCTCGTAGACGTACTTGTTCAAGTTTGAACTCTTCTCTATTTATGTCATGAGGAACTTCATCTAGATTAAGTTTGTCGACGCCCAATATCACAGATTCTGCAATTGTTGGAATCTTTCTTGAATTTCAGCAGTTACTCTGTCTATTGAAGAAAACATAGTTCGTCTCAAGTCGTCGTCATACGATAACCCAACATCTCTACTTCCGTCGCCATATATATGCCTCCTCCTAATTCGTCTTGGGGGTTCAAAAGAAATTCCAAGTTCTTCACATAAACTTTTAGCGTATCTTCAAGATACGCTAAAAGTTTATGTTTCTTATCTTGTCTACAGATTCCTCTC
Source organism: Phosphuga atrata (assembly GCA_944588485.1). NCBI lineage: Eukaryota > Metazoa > Arthropoda > Insecta > Coleoptera > Silphidae > Phosphuga > Phosphuga atrata. Next base: position 11,845,593 of record OX155897.1, read on the forward strand.
GTTTTTCTTCCAATACGGTCTGTAAAGCGCCTATTTTTTGAGCACACTGATGAATGTTTAGTCCTTCAGTTTGCAAATAGTTTTGAGCATCATTGACTTCACGCAGTATCGGTTGCCAGAGCCCTAAGTAACATAAAAACGAAAATGATTCCATCGCCACTAATAAACTTGCCGCGTACATCCGTGTGTTCAAGCTTTTGTCCATTTCCGTCCGATTTTCTAGTGCACTTAAAGTTTCTTTGTAATGATCTCTAATGAAATTCACAGCATTGCCTCTAGCGCTCCAACGTGTGTCCTGAACCCTCTTCAAAATTTTTCCTGTGGCTGCAAGAAGAACTCCCACCGGTGCGTCGACATAGAAATAAAAAGCGTAGCAGCGTTCTAGCGTACCAAAGAAAGTCACCGAATTTACCTCCACTGAAGCCGCATGTAGGCAAACTAGGTTTAGTGAATCGTTTGAACAGGGAACAAATTCGGCATTAGGATTCATATCCTTTATTCGCTGTTGTTCACCTGTGTGGCATCCAGCCATCGAAGCAGCATTATCGTACGCTTGCCCTCTACAGTTCATAATGTCGACCCCATTGGCCTCGAGTTTACTTAGTATCATGTCACTAATACATTCCGCAGTTTTGCTTTTCGTTTCAATGAAATCTATAAAAGATTCCTCTACTCGCACCTCCTGGTGTTCAATCATCACATATCGTAGTGTTTGGCTTGTTTGATCTTTGTGGGAGATATCCGGGATGCTGTCAAAAATCATGGAATAATACTTGGCCTTTTGAACACGAGCTATAATTTCTTGGCGAACTTTATTTCCTAAAACTTCGATGAACTCGTTTTGAATTACGTAAGAGAAATTTAGAGAAAATTAAGTAAGAGACATTTTCTGGCCCATTTTTATTCTTACTAAATGCTCTCTTAAAACGGGATCGAACTTTGCCAGTAGATGCACCAATTCTAAAAAGTTGCCTCTGTTGACACTGGTGTCGTCTTCCCTGTGGCCACGTAACGCCAAATTTTGTTTTGCCAGAAATTGTATGATCAAACATTCTGGTCATCAAAAATCAAGCATTCTGGTTAGAATTTCATGCCATTTTTTAGTTTCTCTTGCCACTACTTCTTGTTCTTTCTTATCAATAGTCTGTCCTTTTCGAAGCCTCGTTTCTAACTCCTTCCGTTTGCAAAAATGTTGGTTATGTTGAGCACTTGATTCATGATTGGTAACTTTGGGATTCAATTTCCACCAAGTATTAAATCCGTCGCAGTAATGTCGCAGTGAATGTAAATTTGCGTTCTGAAACAAACGACAACAGAGTCAGAACAATTATGCTTTAGAAGGAGAATATGCCATCTAACAGCGTAAAAGTTTCTCGCCGTTTGGCAATGTGCGGTAAAACCAATCTCGCGTCTGCCGCCTCCTGGACAATACTTTTGCTGTAACAGAGTCTGCGTCTGACTGAACCGTACGTGGTACTGTTGACTCTACTGAGAAGTCTGTATTCATATGTTGAATGACTTCAGGACCTCTCTGTATCAATAGCAGCCTTATGTTTGAATTTATATTTTCAGGCCATTTCCCAATGTCGTTGATATCAAAATCGGATTCAATATGTGCGGTTACATTTCGTTCTAGTGTCGAAATTTCAGCAATCACAGCAGAAGTACTTGAATCTAACAAATTCGAACAATCAATTGAAGGTTGTAGCAAATCATCGGTATCGAATATTTGTACTACATGAGCTACTTCTTGGATTCGAACGGCACTAGACCCTGAAGAACTAACATCTGAAGGCCCTGACGTAGACTGTGGTAACTCTGCCGTACACTGTGGCGTCTCCGAAACTTTCAGAAACTTTAATATAACCCATTCATTTTTTCTAATATTCTCCTCCTTCGCTTTCTTCTTATTTCTATACCATACTATCCACCTTCTTTTGCCCTTTTCATATTTAGTTAGATGTGCTACAAGAGAAAAAATAAAAAAGTAGGTATCCGTCTCCATTACATAATATCTATCGAGAAAAACGAAAGAAACCGAAAAAACAAAATAAATAAAGGTAGATGTGGAGTATAAGGTGTCAGGTTTAGAAAGTAAATTGGCGCATGCTCTGTAAAATCGTAGCGCAGTGGTAAAAAACAGTTTTTAAAATCTGAATCTTTGTTGTCTCTTACAATTTCAGTCTGTTAAAATAGATTTGGGAGTTTTTTCTTATTTTGGATCGAGAGTTCGCACTCCCGTGCCATAGTGCTTGATTTATTGTCTCTAGGACAACTTAACCTGACTAATTTATTATCGAAACTGGATAAATTTCAACAATTCTCCATATTTTGGATCGACAGTTTATGATTTATTGTCTCTAATACAACTTAACCTGACCTACAAAAAGTTAGCGTGGAACTGCAATAATTAAAAAAAAGAGAAACCTCACTTAATTGCTCACTAATTGCTCAATTGAAATCCTCAATTGCTCATATCATTAATTAAATATTTTATTAGTTATTAACTATTTAAAGTACAAATCGTTTTTCCCCTATTTGTGAGGAAAGCATTGAGTTTTTCTTATTAAATTTGCTTTCAATAAATTGCTCACTTTTGGCTCATCTAGTTTCTATGCAAGATCTTGGTTAATTATGTTAAATTTATTTTTAATTAATCAAAAGAAATTATTTCGATTTAAAATGGCGATAAACGTAGTAAAAGACATGCGCATGCGCATGCACATAAATAAACTCATCACGCATGCGCATTGGGGGCAAAACAAATGCGTAGGGAAAATAATTTTTTTACAAAAATTGTTTATACCAGGGCTTCTTAAACTGTGGGTCGCGACCCCCAGGGGGGTCGCGAGACTACTGAAAGGGGGTCGCAAAGATCTGATACTTTTCAATCATTATAAATAAAATTTTAAAATTAGTATACACACTACGTACAAATATAAATACAAATAAAAATCATACAAAATACTATTGTAGTTTTATTATAACTATTTTTTGAAAAAAGTGGCAATGCAAAACTGTTATGTATGGCCTATAAATGAAAATATGGAAGTAGCATTTAAAATAATAAATACAACGCGCTCCTCGATTTTCAACTGAACCTTCGACATTGATGTCTGGCCGCCGGCGTCAGTGTTTGCAAGATAAGTTAGTGATTATAAGTACCCAGACGCCGCGTCGCCTTACAGCTTACACATACAATACGGAAGCATAATCAAGCTAGGCTAGGCGAATCGGCATATTATTTTTATAAAAGAATAATAAAAAAAATTAAATGAAAGCTTCTTTTTCGGCGTCTTTGTGCGCTGCACACTTTGAACACGCCATGCGTCGGGGTTGATCTGATCGTAATTTGTTGTCATTGCACTGGTAAAGATTCGAGTGTAGTTATTTTTCTATTTGTACTTCAGTTTGGACTCAGCTTTGTCTTCGTAGTGACATGTGTGTATTTACTGTGTAATATTCAGTTGGTGTTTTTAATTATTAGGTTAAAGTTCAACTACATTTTGTTTAATTATTTATTATTATTTAACCATCATGGATAAATGGCTAATTAAAATTCCAACTAATAAGTCTGCCACGCCGTCACAACCAAGTTGCAGTGCTTCAAATCCGACTTCTAGCAAAACAAAACAAAAAAAATATGACGAATCATATTTGCAGTATGGCTTCACATGCTCTTCTCACAACAATGAAGAACAACCAGTGTGCTTAATTTGCAAAGAAGTTTTGGCTGCAGAAAGCATGAAACCGTCAAAACTGCAACGACATTTGAATACTAAACATGCAACGTTATCAAAAAAGCCAATAGAATATTTTGAGCGTCTTTTTCAAACATCAAATAAAGAAAAGAACACTTTGGAGAAGTATGTTACTTTGAATGATAAATATCTATTGGCATCGTATGAAGTTTCGTATTTGATAGCAAAAACGAAAAAGCCTTTTACTATTGGAGAGCAACTTTTACTACCTGCAGCTATAAGAATGTCTGAAATTGTTCATGGAAAACAGTATGCTGCTGAAATTAGTAAAATTCCATTATCAAATGATACTGTGTCCAAAAGAATTTTAGACATTAGCAATGATCAATTTCAACAGCTTCTTATGAGGCTTAAAGACAGCTCAAAGTTTGCAATACAACTGGACGAGTCGACAGACATTTCAAAAATGGCACAGTTGTTACTTTCTGTAAGATATATTTATGAGGGAAGCATTCATGAAGATATACTGTTTTGTCGGCCTCTGGAAGGTCATACTCGTGGAAAAGATGTATATAAAAAAGTAAATGAGTTTTTTGAAAAAGAAGGATTAAATTGGAAAAATTGTGTTGGTGTGTGCACGGACGGTGCTGCAGCAATGACCGGACAAGATCTTGGTTTTACAGCATTTGTTAAAGCTGGAAATGATCATATTACATTTACACATTGTATGATTCACCGAGAGGCACTTGTTGTTACAAAAATTGCACCTGAATTAAACACTGTGTTTTTTGATGCAGTCAAAATCATTAACTTTATTAAAAGTCGAGCACTTAATAGTCGATTGTTTAAAAACTTGTGCATTGATATGGATTCGGATTATAAAAGTTTATTGCTACATGCTGAAGTTAGGTGGCTATCAAGAGGTCGAAGTTTGAAACGATTATTAACTTTAAAAGATGAAGTTCTTATATTTCTAACAGAGCAAAATTCTAATTTGGCCGATTATTTTCACGATAATTTATGGCTTCTCAAGCTATGCTATTTGGCAGATATTTTTGATAAAATCAATGATATGAATTTATCAATGCAGGGAGTCTGCGTTAATATGTTTATGTTAAAAAATAAACTTGAGGCCTTTGTTATAAAAATTCTTATATGGAAGAACAGAGTGGAAAGTGGAATCGCTCGAAATGTTTCCATTTACTGACGAGTATATAATTAGTAACAATATTTCAAAAAAAGATACTCCTATAACAAAAATTATAGTTAATCATTTGAAGGATATGGAAGTTTACATGCATAGGTATTTTCCCTATGATATCGATACACAACAATGGATTTGCAATCCATTTTCAATTGAAATGGAAGAAATTAATTTTTTAAACTTAAAAGCACTAGAAGAATTTTTCGAATTAACAAGTGACTCAGCGACTCAGCGACAAGGAAACGTATTAAACATACCTCCTCGGAGTGAAAATATATTTCAAGTTTCGTGCAGGGTAGACAACCCTGATTCATTCGTCTATATTTGTGAAGGTCGCCAAATCAGCGACAATATTTTTATTACTAATTCAATTTCGTATGTTAGGGAAAATAAATGTTTCGTGGGAATTCTGAATACGTCAGAAGATTCGGTCAATGTTAGTCTCGAGCCAATAGATTTAGTATCAATTGAGTCAGATAGTTTCGATTCAGTTATTTATAATTGTAATAACGTAGGATTCGATCAGTTTCGAAATAGAAACGAATTATTAAGGCAATCGATAAAACTCGATCATTTGAAAGTAGAGGAACAGAAGGCTATCGGTGAATTGATTTACAGATATTCTGATATTTTCCATCTCGATGGAGAAAAGCTGACTTGCACCGATGCAGTTCAGCATAAAATTCCATTAATCGGTGATTCACCTCCCATTCATATTAGGCAGTGTAGGTTACCAGAAAGTCAAAAGAGCGAGGTACAGAGACAGATTGATAAAATGTTGGATGATAATATCATTGTAGAGAGCGACAGCGCTTATAACGCCCCATTATTAGTCGTACCGAAGAAAGCAGGTGCGGACGGTAAACTTAATTGGCGCGTTGTTGTAGATTTTAGGAGGCTAAACGAGTCTGCAGTAGGATTTTCGTACCCAATTCCCAATATTAGCGACATTTTAGACAAACTAGGGAATTCCAAGTATTATTCAAAGTTAGATCTATCGAACGCGTACCATCAGATAGAAATGCATCCGGATGACAGGCATAAAACGGCATTTTCACATCAATTTGCTCACTATGAATTTAAAAGAATGCCTTTCGGTCTAAAATCAGCTGGAGCATCATTTCAACGCCTTATGAATAGCGTGTTGTCGGGAATACAGGGAATTCGCGCATTTGTTTACCTGGATGATATTATAGTATTTTCAAATAATTTGCGTACTCATTGTGAAAAATTGCAAGAAATTTTTGAAAGATTACGATCTTTTAACCAAAAATTAAGTCCGGAAAAATGCGAATTTCTAAATAAAGAGATTGTTTCCGTACTACCTTGCGACTCAGATTTTCTCAAGTGCCTGTGCATGAATTTTGGATAGAAATCAAATCAGAATATCCCCTACTATCGGAAATGGCAATGAACAAATTACTGCCATTTTGTACAACACATTTATGTGAATCAGCCTTTTCCACATTAACTTACATAAAATCAAAATACCGTTCAACTTTAATAAACGTTGAAAATTTATTACGATCTGCACTAACTCAAATTGAGCCTAGATTTAATTATTTGTGTAAAAATAAACAATCACATTCGTCACATTAATATTGTTTGATGTTAATAATATGTTTTTATTAAAAAAATTGTTACAAAAGTTTATTTTTTCTATTGAATAAATATTTATATAGTTTTATGTCATTCTATTTATTGTGTTTTATTACGACCGATATCCCGTCAACGTTTCCAATTATATATATGTGAAATGAATGGGTACGTATTCTTTAATCCTTATTTTATTTACATTGTAAAATAGTGCGATATTACATCTACATCTACGGTTAATATATATTTCATTATATGGAGGAGGGGGTCGTTTAAAATTTCCTAAGCTTGAAGGGGGTCGCTATATAAAAAAGTTTAAGAAGCCCTGGTTTATACTATTGATATTTTTTTCTTATTTTGGATCGAAAGGTCGCGCTGCCGCGCGGTATGTGGTCTTGATTGATCTTCTCCTAATACCACCTAATGTAACCATAATCTAACCATCCATTTTGTTCAAATCTGTAGCTACGATGGCGTTTTGTACACGCCACTGGAGGTTTTATGACAATTTCCGTTAGTTTCAATTGTGGCACGGAGGGCGCCTTTTTTAATTAACCGAAAATTATAATAATTTTTTTACTTACTTATAAATATTTAAAATAAATAAACAAATAATTAGACGTACACAAAAGACGTTTATGCATTAAATGGCGACAAGACATCATAATAACATTCCTATTGTAAATTTAATTGTCTTATAGCAATGACTACATTTAAATAAATACTAATTTAATAAGAACTAATTAGTTTACCTTAAAAGTATTTGTTTAATGTAGGTTAGCCTTCCATATATATGTTTATGTTTACTTGTGTTGTTATTATTTTGTACATATGTATACTTAGGTTTTCCGTGCCATAAGCGCATGCGCGATTAGTTTATTTATGTGCTTGCGCATGAGATGTCAGTCTTATACTACGTTTATCGCCATTTTAAATCGAAATAATTTCTTTTGATTAATTAAAAATAAATTAAAAAAACATAACCAAGATCTTGCATAGAAACTAGATGAACAAAAAGTGAGCAATTTATTGAAATTAAATTTAATAAGAAAAACTCAATGCTTCCCGCACAAATAGGGGAAAAACGATTTGTACTTTAAATAGTTAATAACTAATAAAATAATTAATTAATGGTATGAGCAATTGCGGATTTTAATTGAGCAATTAATGAGCAATTAAGATAGGTTTCTCGTTTTTTTTTAATTATTGCAGTTCCACGCCAACTTTTTGTAGGTCTTAACCTGACCACTTTTTTTTGTCAACTTTTTATCTAATAATTGCATTAATTACAACTTAACCTAACTCCACATCAACCCAAATAAAATATTTATCAACCTTTACTCCTTAGTACTTGCTCGACGATGTCTCCGTATATAGTATGTAAAGGGTCCGCCAATTAGCGCGCTCGATCTTTAACAGCTGATGGCGGCCATGTTGTTTGTGGTAGAGTTGTCAAACCTAGTTGTTATTATTCAGTGTATCTTCACAAATTACCATGAACCAATTCAGCCGCGAGCAACATGTGCAAATCATTAAAATGTATTACGAAAATCATTCATCGGTTCAGGCAACGTTCCGCGCGCTCCGCCAATTTTACGGTGCAATTGGTCGTCCTGCTGAGTCGACTATCCGTCGTTTGATAAACAAATTCGAGGCAACCGGTTCGGTGAACAATAAGCCAACACCGACGCGTCGTCGAAACGTCCGATCTGCCGCGAATGTCGCCGCTGTGCGCGATAGTGTGCGTGAAAATCCGCGACAGTCAATTTCACGTCGCGCACAGGAACTCAGCCTTTCGGAAACATCACTTCGCCGAATCTTGCATCTGGATTTGGGCATGCATCCGTACAAGATCCAGCTGACACAAGAGCTCAAAATAAACGACCATAGACAGCGCCGTATCTTCGCTGATTGGGCTTTAGAGCAGTTGGAAGTCGACCCCGAGTTTGGTCGCAAAATCATCTTCAGCGATGAGGCACATTTTCCCAGATAAATGGGAATGTCAACAAGCAGAATTGCCGTTATTGGGCCGAGAACAATCCACAGGAGGTCCACCAGGTCGCAATGCACCCAGCAAAGGTAACTGTTTGGTGTGGATTTTGGGCCGGAGGCATCATCAGGCCGTATTTCTTCGAGAACGACGATGGTGTGGCCATCACGGTAAACGGCGAACGATACAGATGCATGATAACGAACTTTTTCTGGCATGAAATCGACAATATGGATGTCGAGGATATGTGGTTTCAGCAGGACGGCGCTACGAGCCACACAACGCGCGCCACAATGGATCTTCTGCACGAGCGCTTCGGAGGAATGGTTATCTCGCGCGGAGGCGACATCAACTGGCCACCGAGATCGTGCGATTTAACCCCACTAGACTATTTCTTGTGGGGTTTTCTTAAATCACAGGTCTACGCAAACCAACCACAAAACACTGATGACCTCAAAGTCAACATACGCCACGCCATCGATGAAATACAGCCCGATTTGTGCGCCAGAGTCAATGGAAATTGGACTTCTCGTATGCGCGCCACCAAGCAAAGCCGAGGTGGCCATTTGAACGATATTATTTTCCATACATAATGCCTTCGAATACTCTTTCAAACAAAAAATAAATTTCATTTATACCTCTCACACAACTTGCTTTATTTTATTTTAAAGATCGAGCGCGCTTATTGGCGGACCCTTTATATATTACAAGAGACAATTCCGCACATTCCATATTCATAATCTGGGAACTAGACAGTCTTATTTTTATTCCTATCCTGAAACATGTGACTTATCCTAAAGTGTCTGATCAAGTTTCGTATTTCGTAGGCGTACAAGGAAAAGCCACTAAGTCCATATTTTGTGAAAGTCACAAAAGTTAAACCACTAAGTCCAGAATTTATATTTTCTTGTCTTTTCTTGTCCAGAATTTATATTTTTCTTGTTTGTGGAAAAATCCGTTATGCCCATATCAGCTATTGTTTGGTTACTATGATAGTGTTCATTTCGAGTAAGTTAACTCGATTACAAAAATTGTCAATGAAAACCAACGAAGTGCACTTAATGGCTTTTGCTTCTATAGAATGTCAGGTTCCAATGGAAAGAGAGGTAGTGCTGAAATCGGTACTTGTCTATTAGAGTACTTTAAAAATCCTCCTCCACATGTGACAGAAGTTTCATTGTTCTCTGACACATGTGGAGGACAAAATCGTAATCAACATGTAGCCGCACTTCTCTAATACACACTTCTTAATCTGCATAATATGGTGCAAACAACACACCTTCAAGTTATAGAGCACAATTTTTTAGAAAGTGGGCATTCCTACATGGAAGCCGATTCAATGCATAGTTCTATTGAGAAATCAAAAAAGTTCGTTTCAGTGTAGGTATACCATGCAGGATTGGCTGACTATTTTTTCTATTTGCTATTTCGATTAGCACGATCTACGAGGGGTAGAAACAAAATCAGTTCACCTTCAATGCAAAGGAATTAAAATTTACAGATTTTGTTGATTTAAAACAGTTAAATTTTTAAAAAGATTTTAAAACAGTCAAGTATCTGGATAAAGAATATAGCTAAAGGCATAACGGGTCAGGTTGTTAACTTGTTTCTCATAAAAAGTCTAAAATACACAAAACAAAATCCTGGAACAAATCAATTTAAGTATATACACTCTTTTGAATATAAGTCATTATACGTATTTGGCAAAGGAAGACCACCAGCTCTACCCAAGCAACTAAAAAAATTGTACACCAAACCACTACCAATAAGCATCGAGAAGAAAAAATATCTTCAAAAATTGTGTCGCCCCACGTCAGCTATACCCCAGTTATACCTGAAGAATTCCATGTATGGTACGAAAACCTTCATATCTCTAATACTGTAAAAGATTCTACGCCTGAACCTTCCATTAAGGACTCTGCTACGAACGATTCAGATTATGAATATTAGTTTTCATCACAAACTTCAACAGGGAAAATACGTTTAAGTCCATTTTTTAAGAAATTTATTGTTAATATCATTCAAAAATATCTTTTTCACCTTACCAAAGTTAGTGTTATTTTGTATTATCCTCTAAAAGAGTCATCTCAGTTCAAATAAAATTATTTAATAAAATGAAATATAAAAATAAATTTTACATTTACTGTTAAATGTTCAAACGCGTTTTTTCAAAACTAATAACTTAGGACTTACAGGTTTTTCCTTGTACGCCTACAATTTATTTGATTTTATTACTAATCACATGGACAAAGCTGTAAGACAACTTGTTATATTTTGTGATTCCTGTTGGTGTCAAAGCAAAAATTATATCATGTTCGGTTCATACATAACTCATGAATTAAATTTTCTCGACTCGACTAAAAATATCCTTTCCCATAAGAGGGCCCAGGGCACAGCTATCTTTAGTGTGATAAGAATTTGGGTTTAATTAATCTTGAAACTAAAAAGGAATTGCAATTTCATTAGTATGAACTGCTTAAAAGTTGGGCAAAAGGATAAAACCGTTACATTTCAAGGTTATTGAAATTGCTCCAGGAGAAGTCGAATGAAAATGGTAAACATTTCTCACAGGAGAATTCATGAAGAAATGTAAGATCCCAATTCAAAAGCAAAGAGAAGTAATGATTTCCAAAGAACATGGTCCTTTGGAACTGCACAGAGAAAATTACAATGGCACTTGAGGAAAAACAACGATTCTGAGTATTTATTGTAATCATGTCAGTAACATTGAGTTCGAGCTTCCAGATTTTGCATCGAAATCTTTTACCTGAGAGAAAAGTAAAATACAGGAATTTGATGAGTCTGGTGCCATTTTGTGCAATAGAAACACTAGTATTTTATGAAAGTCTAAAATATGATTCAAAAACCAAAGATGCTGATGACTAAATTTGACAGTCCTTGTTTATGTTTGTGACGCCAAGAACATTCCTTGTTTTGTACTTTTTGTAAGAGAGTTCTCAATAACTGAAATGTCTGATTTTAAAATAAATATAAAATTATTCCGATATTTTCTGTTCGTTCCAGCAAAGTAGGGAAAGATCCTTCGTTCTAAAACCACCGCCACCACTGTCATGCGCATGCGCGATGACCTTTGACACCTAACCTAACCTTGACCTTGACCCCTAACCTTGACCTTGAAACTTCCGGTTTCGACTTCCGGATTCGACTTCCGATTTCGACTTCCGGTTTCGACTTCCGGTTTCGACTTCCGGTTTCCGGTTTCGACTTCCGGCCGCCATTTTCAGAACTTCCAGATGCGCGGGAAAATTAAAAAAACAGAGGCGAGGCGGGGAAATTCAAAATTAGATCCTGTTGAGACAAATGAGGTGTGAAGTTGGTTGCATACATCAACGGGACTAAATACATGAGACTAGACCGACGAGTCTAGATCCATGGGACTAAATACATGAGACTAGATAGAGGACTAAATACATGAGACTAGATAGACGGGACTAGATACATGGGGCTAGATACATGAGGCCAGACAGACGAAGCTAAATACATGAGACTAGATAGACGAGGCTAGATACATGAGACTAGATAGACGGGGTTAGATACATGAGTCTAGGTACATGGGGCTAGATAGACGGAGCTAGATACATTAGGGAGACTAGTTAGAAAGAGACTAGAGAGACTGAACTAAAATATATAAGGGACTGTTTAATTCAACTAAAATATATGTAAAATTTCTTAAACTTGTCTGTGATTTAGAACGTATTAATTAATACGTTAGCAATTAGGTTTAATTTTGAGTGAGAAATGGAATATATTGTTTCTTTTTCAGTTTACGTAATCAGTTTAGTATTTGAACTTGAAGCTTTTAAATGTATGAGAATGAAATAACATCCAATAATTTTTATTACAACTTCCACGATAGAAAATGTTTATGTAACCACACGTCTAGATAGGACCGAGCGTCTAGCACTGATAACAATCCTGTATCAACCCGTCTGTAAACGTATGTGAAACAAATAAATTATGAAGCGCGGTCTTATTAATTCCTTGAAATTATCCCGTGTTTAATTTTATAAACGAAATAAGATTTTAATTTAAATAAAGTTTCAGTATTCGGTTAAGCATAGCCGGATGTTTGTGTATATCAGTGTAATCAATTTCTTCGTTTTGGTTTTCGTATTTGTGTTTATTTCAATCTACTGCAACTACTTGCATGCACTTTTCATCTACTTGCATGCACTTTTCATAGACTTGCATCCACTTTTCATCACGCTAAACAGGGTGTGAGGTCTATGTAACCCCACGCAAAACAGGGTGTGAGGTCTATGTGGCCCCACGCTCAACAGGGTGTGAGGTCTATGTTACCCCACGCTCAACAGGGTGTGAGGTCTTTGTGACCCCACGCTCAACAGAGTGTGAGGTCTATGTGACCCCACACTAAACAGGGTGTGAGGTCTATGTAATCCCACGCTTAACTGGGTGTAAGGTCTATGGTGCTCCACGTTAAAGAGGGCGTGAGGTCTATTTTTAGTCAGCTTTAATCAGCTTTTAATCAGCTTTAATCCCATTGGGTTAGTTGTGTTAGTATTAGGTTAGGTTAGCATTAGGTTAAGCTACGTGAGGTTAGGAATAAAGCGCGCCTCATACCTAACCTCACGTAGCTTAACCTAATGCTAACCTAACCTAATGCTAACACAACTAACCCAATGAGAATAAAGCTGATTAAAAGCTAATTAAGGCTGACTAAAAATAGACCTCACGCCCTCTTTAACGTGGGGCACCATAGACCTTACACGCAGTTAAGCGTGGGGTAACATAGACCTAACACCTTGTTTAGCGTGGGGTCACATAGACCTCACAGCCTGTTGAGCGTGGGGTCACAAAGACCTCACACCCTGTTGAGCGTGGGGTAACATAGACCTCACACCCTGATGAGCGTGGGGTCACATAGACCTCACACCCTCTTTAGCGTGGGGTTACATAGACCTCACACCCTGTTTAGCGTGATGAAAAGTGGATGCAAGTCTATGGAAAGTGGATGCAAGTAGATGAAAAGTGGATGCAAGTAGATGAAAAGTGGATGCAAGTAGGTGAAAAGTGGATGGAAGTAGATGAAAAGTGGATGCAAGTAGATAGAAAGTGGATGCAAGTAGATGAAAAGTGGATGCCAGAAAATTGAACTCTGGTTTATATAAATGAAATGCAAGATGTTTCACGTGAATATGTTTATTAAATTAAAACGAAATACAAACCTGAGAAATTCATTAGACCACGCTTCATAATTTATTATTTTCTCCGCTCGCGCACCGCTGATAAGAGTTCTAATCAGCGCTAGACGGCCGGCTGCGTCTTATCGCAAAGCCAGGGCAGTAGACTGAAATAAACACAAATACGAAATACATAACGAAGAAATTGATTACACTGACATACACAAACATCCGGCTATGCTTAACCGAATACTGAAACTTTATTTAAATTAAAATCTTATTACGTTTATAAAATAAAACACGGGATAATTTCAAGAAATTAATAAGACAGCGCTTCATAATTTATTTGTTTCACATACGTTTACAGACGGGTTGAGACAGGATTGTTATCAGTGCTAGACGCTCGGTACTATCTAGACGTGTGGTTACATAAACATTTTCTATCGTGGAAGTTGTAATAAAAATTATTGGATGTTATTTCATTCTCATACATTTAAAAGCTTCAAGTTCAAATACTAAACTGATTACGTAAACTGAAAAAGAAACAATATATTCCATTTCTCACTCAAAATTAAACCTAATTGCTGAAATACTTTTTTATTTATATTAAATAATTAATACGGTCTAAATCACAGACAAGTTTAAGAAATTTTACATATATTTTAGTTGAATTAAACAATCCCTTATATATTTTAGTTCAGTCTCTCTAGTCTCTTTCTAACTAGTCTCCCTAATGTATCTAGCTCCGTCTATCTAGCCCCATGTACCTAGCCTCATGTATCTAACCCCGTATATCTAGTCTCATGTATCTAGCCTCGTCTATCTAGTCTCATGTATTTAGCTTCGTCTGTCTGGCCTCATGTATCTAGCCCCATGTATCTAGTCCCGTCTATCTAGTCTCATGTATTTTGTCCCGTCTATCTAGTCTCATGAATTTAGTCCCATAGATCTAGCCTCGTCGGTCTAGTCTCATGTATTTAGTCCTGTTGATGTATGCAACCAACTTCACACCTCTTTTGTCTCAACAGGATCTAATTTTGAATTTCCCCGCCTCGCGTCTATTTTTTTAATTTTCCTGCGCATCTGGAAGTTCTGAAAATGGCGGCCAGAAGTCGAAACCGGAAACCGGAAGTCGAAACCGGAAGTCGAAATCGGAAGTCGAATCCGGAAGTCGAAACCGGAAGTTTCAAGGTCAAGGTTAGGGGTCAAGGTCAAGGTTAGGTTAGGTGTCAAAGGTCATCGCGCATGCGCATGACAGTCGTGGCGGTGGTTTTAGAACGAAGGATCTTTCCCTACTCAGCAATATTAGTATTATTTTCATATTTTCATACAAAGTTTGGAATAATTTTGGTGATGAATACGAATTTTCTAAAAACCGTATATACAGTATGTTCGCGGATAGGGGTACCCAATAGGGTAAAAATCTTTATTTTTCATTTTACGAGCAAAAGTCATTCTTCATACAAAGTTCTGCTTGATAAAATGAATTGACGATAAGATATCGACAGGGTAATGAATTATATTATATAATTATAATGAATAATATCGACAGGGTAATGAATAATGTCCGTTTTTTAATTTGTCCGTTTTACAAAGAAAGATTATTTATACGTTTTATACGCAATGATGTTAACTTTGTTAACGATATGTATAAAACAAATTTCTTAGAAATTAGAATCTGTGAAGTTAAGATTCAAATACTAATGTTTAAAATTATTAAAAACTTCTAACTCAACAAAAAATATATATTAATAATTGTTTAATGTAACTTAACTTCTTTGGTATATTTTTTCGATATTTTCTGTTCGTTCCAACAATATTAGTATTAATTTCATACAAAATTTGGAATAATTTTGGTGATGAATACGAATTGTCTTAAAACCGTATATACAGAATGTCCGCCGATGGGGGTACCCAATAGGGCAAAAATCTTTACAAAGCAAATACCAAACTATTTATTAATTGGTCAGTAAGTAATTACATTAACAAAATTATCTACTCGTACACTACACTAAAATAACTATAACACAATAAAATAACTAGGTTTAGGGAGCAATATTTTCGCGTTTTTTTAGTTTGATATTTCAAAATTGATAGATGATTTTCCAAAGTCCGTTAATCGTATTAGTTAGGTAAAACCTGGGATAAGTCCCGTTGTCTTGTAGGGAGGTACTTTAAGGGTAGTCAGTGGTCAATGTATTTTTAGTGGGCGTTTAAATCGTGATGTAACGTATCAAGTACGAGTATGAAGTATTCAGAGGGTGTGGTATTGTATTGTATTAAAAAAAGTTGCGGCGCCTACCGCCTTGCCGCCAAAGATTGTCGTTTGTTCCTCTAATTTTCGTTCTTGCCGCCCCCTTTTCATGTGCGCCCGGGGCCATGGCCCCCCCATTGTACGGACATGCCTCCCCTTTTCATGAAATCCACACAGGACCTCACAGCCTCTAAAGCTGGGCAAAATGGGAACAGCGCTTAGCAGACAATGATATCCCAAAATGAAATCCTAGAGAAAAACTCTCTGCAGGTCGGGTACCTGGAAAACCATCAACCAACTACGTTGCCAAATTGGAAGATGCAGAAACAACCTCCTGAAGTGGGGATATGCGGAAGAGGAAACACGCGAATGCGGAGAATCCCAGACAATGGAACACCTTCTAGTGTGCCAATCCATACAAGTTCTATGTATCCTGTTCGACTTATGGTCGTGTAACGAAAATGCCGTGATGTGTACTGAACATTGGAGTGATATATGAGCATTTTATAAGAACATTTTCTTTGAACAGTTGACATTTCATGCCATATGTGATATACATATATTTTTTATATATTGAGTAGTTTAGACACGATTAAATAAATCAAATTTGGCAATTGGATCATATATTTACCCCATTTGATATAACAATACTGATGACCTAATGTTTATTTTTTGATTGTTATTTAAAACAAATTTTTAATCTCGTTCTAATTATTAAATATATATTGCTTATCTATTATGTCCAAAATAGACACGTGTAAACAAATCGGTGTTTTAAGTCTAAAAATTATCCGGGGGCATAGTGAGAAATAAAAACACTCAACCTCGGACCCTTATCACTTCAATTTGTTTCAAGTCGATTGTTTGCATATAAGCCTTAAGGGGCAATAAGTTAAAAATAAAAACACTCGAGCCTCGGTCTTTTATCACTTTTATCACATTTGTTTCAAGTGGATCGGATTGATATAAGCCCTATATAAGACCTAATTTCGGCCGGGACATTCAGATTTCGATATGAAGTTCTTACTAATCGTTGCTTTCGCCGCTGTGGCCATCGCCACTCCAAACGTAAGTCCCAAAAACCAAAAATTAATATTTAGAGAATTAGAAAAGGAAATCTTGCTAAATTATTGTGTTGTACATTAATGTAAAGCCAGAAAAACTCCTAATGAAAGTTACACATTTTCACATAAGATATTGGTACAATATTTAAGAGGCCTACTAGTAGTATCTAGTAGATTTCCTTCTAGATTGCTTCTGATGTTGTTTAGGAACAAATAACCACCATTAAGGACCTTTACCATGACAAATACAATGAGCGCATCATCAGTGGATCCCCAGCCTCCGTTGGCCAATTCCCGTGGCAAGTAGCCCTCCACTACAAAACCAACGCAGGCAGCTTCTTCTGCGGAGGCTCTCTTATCAGCAACGAATGGGTCCTCACCGCTGCTCATTGCGCCAAAGGGTAAACCAACCAAAATCTCTTTAAATGCGGTGCTACTTTTCGTTTTAGGGCTATCAGCTACAATCTTCAATTTGGAGGTGTGACCCTCAACGGCCAAGAGGAAGGCCGCGTCGATGTATACAGCACCGAATACATCGTCCACCCTAAATACAACTTTCTCTTACACAACGACGTCGCCTTGATTAAGTTGCCCGAGCCAATCGAGTTCAACGACAGAATCCGCCCCATCAAACTGGCACAACGCGGCAGCAAGATCGGCTCAGGCGAAACAGTCACCGCCAGCGGATGGGGAAAGACCAGCGACGGTAAACTAATGCCAAATCTAACATATTTGAACCATGCATAATATTTTATGTGTAGAATCTAACTCTGTAAGCTACACCTTGAACTTCGTCGAGCTTAGGACCATCGCCAATTGTGAATGCAGGGAAGCCCTCGGATTTTTGAATGTCATCTCTTCCACTCTCTGCTGCAAGGGAGCCCCAGAACACAGCACCTGCAGCGTAAGTAATCTTCCTCGAATAATACCCTTAAGACATTTATCAAAATTGTTTATATATTTAGGGTGACAGTGGTGGGCCGCTTGTAACATTCGATTCTAACGGTGAAGCCACCCATGTCGGTGTAATCAGCTTCGTTACCAAGGCCGGATGCGCCCTTGGAAATCCATCCGGATTCGGTCGCACCGAATCCTTCTTAGATTGGATCCACGAGAACACCGGCATCCCCGTCTAAATCGACTGGATTGTTCGTTTAACACGACTTTTTTTTATATGACAAAGTTAAAATAAAATTATTTTGTTGAGCAAAAATGTGATCGTGTTATTACAAATTACTTTTATTAAAAACCAGGGTTAGCAGGATATATATTAGCGATAAATATCCTGATATATATCTTGATAAATATCATGATATTTATGCTATAAATATCCTGATATGTATATATATATATATATATATATATATATATATATATATATATATATATATATATATATATCAATATTATTTATAATGCGTGCCACGTGGCACGCTGCGTCGGCAACAGCGTAAAGCCGGGGTTATATTAGAGCCACGCCGCGTGTCGCAACGCGTGGGATTGCAATTGGTTACATACATTTAGTATGAACGTGATTACATTAGCTCAGTCCCGCGTGTCGCCGAGCGAGCTGACTCCACGCAGACCACTCGATTTCGATCGGCGTGGCATCGCTGGAAGGGGAAGTAACGCGTTGGTTGGCTCGGCTCTAGTATAATCACCACGTGACTACGCGCATTCCGGCGCGGTGTGTTGACGAGCAAGCAAGCAGACATCTACCACATTTCAGTACGCGCGCAAAATGTCCGCCGACGAAGTTATTGGGTTAGTAAGAGAGTATAAATTTTTATATGATCCGAAAAATAAGGATTATAAAGACAATTTGATAAGAACAGCAGCGTGGGAAGAAATAGGCCAAGGATTGAAACCACCAGGTAAATTTTAAGTTTTATTTATTTTTAGTGAGTACATAGGTACCTAGTTGATACCACCAATAATTTTAGCTAAGTAGGTACTTTATTCATTCTGTTCTTCCCTTTCTGATTGCAGCCATTTGCCACGGCACTTGCCCTTCTGGGAGAAAAAAATACTCTTTAAATTTTTCCCTAATAGCAATAGCGTCTTGACAAAAGTTTCTTCCAACAGTTGCGATATCAGACATACCACTTGGAGAACCGTTGTGTGCATCAGGATTTTGAAAATTTTCGTCAAATTCATATGAATTTTCTATGCGCAAATGGTTATGAAGACTGTACGCAGCTTGTACAATCTTAAAATAAAATAAATAATGATATATAATAAATTAAATTTACATTAAATATACTACCAGCCTTTCTTTGGTTCCAATGGGTCTGCGAAATCTGGTATGAATTTTTTTAATATCTTTTTCAATCAAAGAATGTATTTAATTAAATTGTGTTTTTGTCAAACACCTTAACTATTGGTGAAATCTATTGTCGTCTCATTTTTAGCTCATTCACCAATAACTGATATTCACTTCGATTTTCTCTTAATGCATTTACTGGGGTGCACCCAGTAAATGCATTAAGAGAAAATCGAAGTGAATCTTCTCTTCTTTCATTTCTTCTTGAGTAGGCTTAACATAAATATATAGGCAATATCTTCAAGATCCGTATCCGAGTCGGAAGAGAATATTGCAAATAGGTGCGGACGTTTACGCGGTCGCCACTGAGCTAACACAAAAATTTCATCAGCACGCGCGGCGACGCGACACTGTAGTATAATCGCAGCCCGTTGCGTGAGGCAGCGTTGCGACACGCGGCGTGGCTCTAATATAACCCCGGCTTTATTGCTGCTTACAATGTGGTAATTCCTCCTCTTTCCAATACGTGGAAGCCGAACCACCTCTTCTTTTATTCTTTGCGGCTGACATTTCTATTTAATTCCGATTTCTGATTGAACAGAGATATATTTTGCTGCTTGCTTTATCAAATAAAAATTTTTACAGTGCCAAAAACAAAAAATCCAATTTGGTTTCATTTTGAATTTAACAAGCCCAGTAATTCTGGGAACTGGGCTAGATGTAAAAGGTGTTTTAAGGAACTACAAGGAATTCCGAGCAGAATGGAAAAGCATATCGCATCTTGTAGAATTGAAAACCAACCCTCAACTTCTAAATTAAAGGGATTGGTTACACAATCAGAAGAAGCTATAATCGAAGGTAAGTTTCCAGCTTAGTGCAAGATGGGAAATTGGATATCATGACATTAATATTTTAAGAAATAGAGAAAATAAATTTACATAAAAGTTAATGATTACAAAGATTTTTTAACTTTTGTAGTAAGTTTTTCCTATTTCCTACCGAACCTAAAATATATATCGTTTTATTTTTAATTTTTTCGTTGTATTTGTTGTCTTTTATTATTTTATATTATATATTAAACTGATCATTAAGTAAACCTTGTGTAAAACATAAAACTAAAACTGAAATATGTTTTATATTCTAGAAACAGAAACTGAAACTAGAGAAACCTTTAATGAACTACCACCTAAGAGGTTAAGTGCTCTAAAAGTAGTTGAGGATGCTGAAGTGATTAAAACTTCTGAAGCATATGCAAGAAAGTTCGACCAATAAATCGGAAAGTATTTTTATGCAACTAATACTCCATTTTTTCTTGTGGAAAACGAAGAGTTTAAAAAATTGTGTGGTGTTCTCAGACCAGGATACAAACCACCATCTAGGCGCCAAATCGGGGGTCATGTTTTGGATCGAGTATACATGGACGTAATACAAGAATGCAAACAAACCGTGGAAGGAAGTACAGTTTCAATGACGTCGGATGGATGGAATAATATTCGAAACGAACCTCTCGTATGATGTTCTATCATTACAAAATGGAGAATCGATCTTTGTCGATACAATAGATACTTCTGGCAAGTCGCATAATTCTGAATACTTAAAAGAAATAGCTTTAGAGGGAATTTCACGGGCTGAAACACAGTTTGGCGTTAAGGTACGTAGTTTTGTGACAGATAATGCAGCAAATGTTACAAAAATGAGAAAAGAACTTGTTGAAGGCTTGCCAGACTTAATTGAATATGGTTGCTCTGTTCATCAGCTAAACTTGTTAGCTAAAAACTTAGATATCCCCACTGTTACAGAACATATATTGAAAGTCATAAAATACTTTAGGAACAAACATATACCTGCGGGACTTTTTATAAAGAAACCGAAGGGACAAAGCTTATAATGCCTCAGGAAGTTAGGTGGAATACCATGAACGACGCGATTTCGTCATATATGAGAAACAGGGGTAGACTTATTCAGTTGTGTCAAGACCATCGAGAAGAAATTGATCTGGACATACAAAAAATCGTTAATGACCAACAGATAGTCACAAATGCCAAAGACTTGACATCTAGACTACATCACATATCGTTCGCGGTTGATAGAATGCAAAGAGATAACACAACAGTATCTGTTGCTGTAGAGATATGGAACCATTTGCAAAAAGATTTGGAAGGCCAACCGTTGTTTGTTAAAGAAGTTAAAAAACACTTTATTAAAAGAAAGGGCATTGCTCTTGGACCTGCACATTACTTAGCAATATTTTAGATCATCGCTTTTTGGGAAAGCGGTTAAGTAATAACCAAAATTTGAATATTTATTCAATATTAATCCTGAGTTTGTTCCGTTTACCATGAAAGTTATGGCAAAAGAAAAACCATTTCCCAAGTATCTATTAGGCGCTCATTTCAAAAGCACACATCCGATGCTCTGGTGGAAATCAGTTATGTGGCCCGATAAATGCACGTTTGTAAATTTGTGTGACCAATTATTTACAGCAGTTGCTAGTAGTGCAGGATTGGAAAGAATTTTCAACCTACGGATTGGTCCACTCAAAACTGCGAAACAAGCTTGGGAATGAAAAAGCTGAAAAACTAGTATTTTGTTTAAATACTTGCGCAAGGCAGACGAAGACGAATCTAAGAAACGTGATCTTGACTGGCAGCAGCGTAGCTAGCGTCGGTCAATCGGGCGAATGCCCGGGGCCCACGGACTAGGGGGCCCCCACAGTCGCTGCAGATCCATTCTGAGACGACTGGCGTGTGGCGTTTGCGAATTTCACATGGGGGACGGCACCACGTGGGTTTTAAAAAGGCTCAAATTTGACATTTTTATGCTGCCGGAGGCGGCGGATCTTGAGTATTTTAACCGCGCATCTTCGATAACTTAACTGTGAGTGTCCGTCTGCACGTTGTGCATCCCCAAGTTTCGTCTTCCGTCCTGCCGCACCCCTCCGTGAATCCAAAATCCACCCTAAAATAGTGGTTTTTGCGGAAACGGCCCGACGGAAGAGACGGCAGCGGTGCAAAACGGGAATGTACATTTTTCCGGTGTAGAACCGAGATCCCCGTCGAGCGGTGCCGTTTTCACGACAACTCCCCCTGGTTCGGACGCACCAGACCGAAAACTAAAATCACGATATTTTACTTTTGAGGCGCATTTTTTGTCGGATCCCAATTTTCCCGAATCCTCTAGCCGCCGCCGCGCCACGTTTTTAGAGTCTTCGCTCGCCGTCCTTCGACGTCCTGTTCACCTGGTGCAAGAGCAAATAAATTATTTTTTTTGCGGATTTTGCAATCACTTCCACGGACGCCCAGGACTTATTTGATGGGCTCCAGGTCGCCGGTTGGGTTCGTTCTCTTCAGAACACTCGCGCGCAACCATTCCGGCAAGAATTTTTAAACTGCGATGACTTTTTGCGAATCTGCGGCAGTTTGAAGAGAAAAATGCGCAAAAAGTGAGAAAAACGAGAGGCGTTTTGCGGGGGTTCATAGAACTTCGAAACCCAATTGACGGATCTGAACCGGACCGGTGCCGTTCGATCGGCCATAGAACCTTTTAGTTTGTTTGGGAGTTTAATTCCGACTGCCCTCAAGATAAAACGACGTTTATTGGACATCCAGGAAAAGTCCCACGGAACCGCCAACTTGAGCTCTGCGTGAACGGTTTCGCGCGATTCCCGCAGGGAATTGAACGTTTCATCTTTTACTGCAAGCGGCATCGCGCTGCGTCGTTTGCAACCGTCGCGACGCCCAACCAAACTCGCCGTATTTTATTTACTGGGGGCCCACCTCAATATATATGCCCGGGGCCTCCAAATCCAAACGACGGCGCTGTTGACTAGGTTTGGCTGGAGGGACAGCAAAATTTGGAGGAATTCTCACTCTAGAAAAGATGAGAATGAAGATTCCGATTCGGACCAAGAAATTCCATTAGCCAGGTTTATATAAGGATATAAACCTGGTTAATGGAATATCAAGGAATATAATAAGATAAAGATCCTAGCTAGTAAACTTACTAGTTCCCAGCTAGCCTTCTTTTCTTATTTTATAGTTTTATTTTTGTATAAAAAATATTAGGATTTTAGTTGTAGTTTTCTTTTTGTTGTTGAGTTCTGAGTTCTGTAATTTTTTGTTGTTGTTAAACCAATGCTTAAAGCAAACAGGAGTAGTATAAATGTTTTCATATTCTTAAACTCGAATTTTTATTTACCTACACTACATTCCTATATATTATATATGTATTGGAGATAAGAGCACTAAAACTTGTTATTGCTACAGCAACTTTACATGTTGGTAACATTTTATTATTACATTTTATTAAATTTACCATAAAGTAATTTTGAACTTTAATAATATAGCAATATAGGTAATAGAAAACACGGGAACTAATTTAAAAAATTAAAAATATAAATAAATATCCAATTTTTGATACATATTTTTGATACATATATATATATATATATATATATATATATATATATATATATATATATATATATATATATATATATCGATATATATCGGATAATTGGATATTTATATAAATATCATGATATTTGCCAATCCTGTTAAAAACAGTAATTTTGATTTAGTGAAACGACATTTTCTATTTTAACACATATAGTTCCCTCACAGGGCAAAATTATCAATATAGAAATACAACTTTAAAGCTTTCTTGCAAATTAATTCTCTTTTGAAATAATTCCACAAATTCAATCAGAGATTTATTATCATACAAAGTTTGATTAAAAGCTCTAAAATGTCGCCTCTTCAAACAATGTTTGAAAGACTGCGCCTGACTGGTCGTCAGAATGATCGTAATATTGATTATTTAACATATCGTTAACATATCGAGGTTTTACAGCTAAAGTGACCAAGTCAAAAACGTTATAAGCAAGGTTAGTAAGGTTATTATTAGCTACGTATATTGGCTTTCGTATAAGCTAGCAGGTGTTTAAACGACTTAGTCACATTAACTTATTGGAACGAAGGTCTCGGTAGGAGTGATTCGGCAGAAAACGTTACGTAACGTTATACGCCTATCTCTTTCTCTCAGTGTATATTTCTATAATACGTGCTCTCTCTGTTTCTTTCGCAGAGTGACATATTTCACTATATGACTAAAAATAATAAAATAGACTTTTGCAGTTAGTCAATTAATGCAGTTTTGCAGTTTATCGACAGTTGAATATCGCTAATTAAAAACTTTTGTTTGTTTCAAAGTTTCGGGCACATTTTGTTATTTTCACTGGTTATGCGTCAAAAAGCGCCCGAAAAACATTGCGGAAATTGACACATGCGCACACACAAAATGCATCTATGAAAAGGTCTATTTTGATGTTTTGATTTCCATAGCAACTGGTCCTGGGCCGCAAGTTGGAGACTCCTGATCTAAATCAAATACTCAACTACACATGTGTCATTTATGACAGACTAGATTATTTTCGCACGCATTTTTTGCGACCGCAAGTTTTGATGTAATATAATAATCTCGTCTATACACTAAATAATTGGTGGATTTTAGTCTAAATCTACAGACTAACTGCTTGCGTGGCGAAATTAACAAACTTTTACTCACAAGTTGGTGTCTGAAATAAATAAATGAAAAATATTGTCTTAAGCACCTCACGGTATCCCACGACAAAATGCCTGGAAAGTATACGCGGAAACGAAGAGTAAGATACGAATAGAGTTGAGTGGAGGAGGCAGAATGGAACCTGCACATAGCAGATCACAAATGATGATAACATATCGTCGGTGTTCTAATTGGGTAAGGTAAAGAATACGGGATTGTTATGGATAAGTCCAATGCGGCCGAAAACAAAACCGACATTTTTTTCATTCATTTATCAAATTGACGCTTTTATTTCGGGCAGCATTTCAACTTATCTTGCCCCAGTTTGACAATTTGGTTTTCATTTATTTACTAAATTTTTGACCGCATTGTATCTTGTCCGTATGAGGCTCATTTTGAATTTGTTCATTAAATTAACCGTTCTATTTTCCAGCGCATTGCAACTTGTCTTGCGAGCGCAGTTTGGACACTGCTGCCAAAAATAAAATACTCAACCGCATACGTCATCTGTCATATATGACAGATATTTTCGCCAACCCTTTAACATCCATGTGGACGATAGGCTTTATATTAAACACTTAGTTCACTCACCTTTCATAGTAGCCAATATAATAGATACAGTCTAAATATTCCACGACAAAAACTTTAGTCTTGTGATTACGCTGCGAAATCGACTTTGTCTCCCGAGGAGAGTTCGCTGGGGTTGCGGAAGTCCTCCCGGCAGAAGGGAAGGAAGTGAAACTTCGGTCCTGACGGGGGTCCCCTGACCGCTGACAAGGTTCCCGGATCCCCCACCAATTTTTGACTTGTTCACTTTTATCAGGACACCAACGATAGTAGGCCTCGTAATCTACAGATCTCGAGCGTTAACTACAAATCCGGATTCAATCCCGGGAGCGAGTGTCGGCCGCATTTGCACCAGACGAAAAAAGGTGTAACTAATTAACGCCAATTTAAATAACACCTAGGGTTCTGGGCCTATGAAATAAAAATGTGCTCTATATACGGCTAAGGTAAAGAATACGGGATTGTTTTATAATTTTATGTTGCGGACTTTTTACCTGGTGTAACTGTTGTTAAACCTCCTTGGCATTCTTTAACTAAGATCTGAAAGCAAAAAATTAAGCTTCTACGTTGTCTACGTTGGTTCTATAAATGTACCGTTTATTTTGAAAGTAGTGTAAGTTCATTTATTAAAAAAAAGAGATATTACGCAATATATGCTTAATTCAGTGTAAACTTTTTATTTATTACTAATAAGTATTTAATATCTTAAAAAATGCCAATGTTTTGTTCAATTTAAAATTGCTAATATAGGAAATTGCATAACAACTAATATGTTTAACTTCAATTTTCTCGAAACATCAAAAATGGACTTAGACCACTTTCAAAATAAACGGTCTAAATATTCGTGTTTTTGTTGAAAATAATTGTTGACATTTTCAAGATGACAGATAGTAGATGCGAACGCAACTAACTCGACGTTGCCACGCTTATTTTTTTTTAAAGAAAAATATTATACCGTATGCATATGAAAATATCAATACTTTTTTTAGAAAAGCGAATTTTAATCAAAAGTTGAGTTGACAATAAAGAAAAACGAAACATTACAATTTTAACAGGAAACAATACAAATAAATTGGAATTAAATTTAAAAAAAAACAGGCCAAGTGCGAGTTGTGACTCGCGCACCGAGGGTTGTACGGAACTTGTAAGTAAGGTATTTTTTTTGTGGAGGACATAGCAATCACAATCAGTTAACTTGACATTTGGCCCTCCTGAAATCACGACCATCTTAGTACCGCTGCAAGCATAACCTCAAGATGTCGCTGTCGTACGATGGAATTCTACCCTACATTTTATTATCATACATCCCCCATTCACTATGAGTGTTTAGGAGTTCTGGAACTTCACTATTTGTTTTTATAGCTCAATTTTGCCTGTATACCTATATACCCTATATAAGGTATACAGGTTTTTTTTTAAATAACGCGAATATTTTTAAACTTATAAAAAGAAAACTTTATTTTAGTGTTACACCTATTCACTAACTTATATTAAGATCTAACTATTTCTAGATCTAATATAAACTAATATATTAACTATTTCTAGATCTATTTCGATACTCTTAACATTCAGTTATTCAATTGACTGCTTTTGGGCAATTCACTACCAAAAAATATAGGGCGTACGTGATCTAAGTATATGTAGATTATAAACAAAAATTAGAAGAAATATAATATATACAGGATGTTACGGGACTTGAGTATGTCGCAAGTCGGTTATAAACAAGCAAAATTTACACATAATATATACCCTGTATATATTTTGTATATAGAGCGTACGTGATGAAACGCATAACGAATATAAACAAAGAAAATTCAGAATAAACAGCTTGGTGCCAACACAAATTTTTTCACCTTCGGACCTAACCGTGGAGGATCTAACTGTATGCAAGCCATATGCTTCTGGAGCCTAACAATACCACTACGACAACATTAGCGTATTTTCATAAGTTTCTAATAGTAAATTAGCATTTTTCTTGTAATTAAACTACATATTTACGGTTTTCTGATTTTTCCCTTTACATGTGCTGTAAGACACCGCTTCTTGCCAAATTTCATAATTCTAGGTCAACGGGAAGTACCCTATAAGTT
Organism: Phosphuga atrata; assembly: GCA_944588485.1. NCBI lineage: Eukaryota > Metazoa > Arthropoda > Insecta > Coleoptera > Silphidae > Phosphuga > Phosphuga atrata. The sequence goes on from OX155897.1 coordinate 11,873,046, forward strand.
TTGATTCTCTTGTGAAATCGCAAAATATGCGACATAACGGGTCATATATTTTGATCGCGTTGACTTACAAGTTTGATTTTTTCAGAGCTGAAAGAGACCGCAGACCCGAGTACTTGATACAAATTTCAACTTGTTACATCTACGCGTTCCTGACAAAAATGGTTTTGACAGACAGACAGACAGACAGACGGACAGACAGACGGACAGACAGACAGACAGACAAACCAGATAGACAGACAGACAGACATACGGACAACAAAGTGATCCTATAAGGGTTCCGTTTTCGGTACTGAACGCTAAAAAAAGAAAAAAAAAGCGGTACTTACGTATTAACGCCACCCCACAGAAATTGCATGCACATTATAATTATATTGTCTTGATATCCGCGCGTATGTTGCCTTGATTTATCTGCCTGCTTTGCGGCGGGCAACCTAATATAACTGGGGTTAGGTAAGCCAACGGTCCTTGCCACATTGTTCTATATTGGATCGAGAATTCGCGCTGTCGCGCTTATGTTGTCTTGATTTATCTGTCCGCTTCGGGGCGGGCAACCTAATCTACAGCGCGAACTCTCTATCCAATATAGAACAATGTGGCAAGGACCGTTGGTTTAAACCCGATAAATTAGGTAGGTTAAGTAAGTTTAAACAACGCTAAATATGGTATAAATTTACATTCAAGTAACTTTTAAATCTTGTTTTATCGCGATATATTTTAGTCCTTGTTTTGTTGTTTACCCATTACCCATATACCATACACATTGTTTAGTCGGGATCTCTTATTTAATTCGTGTTTGTTTACAATGTGGCAAGGGCCGTTGAATCAATCAAAAATAATAAACGTGGCAACGTCGAGTTAGTTGCGTTCGCATCTACTATCTGTCATCTTGAAAATGTCAACAATTATTTTCAACAAAAACTCGAATGTTTATTGAACCAACGTAGACAACGTAGAAGCTTAATATACGTAGTCTGTTAGAAAAGTATACCTTTAGCCGGTAAAAAAAAGTGGCATACCTGGAGTGTTGGAAACAGAATCATCCTCAAAGTAGTCTTCTTGGGACTCCACACACTTCACCCAGCTGTGTCGCCATTGTTGGAAGCATTCCGAAAAAGCCTCTTTCGGAATCGACTTTAGCTCGGCTAAACTTTAACTCGGCTTGCAGCCATAACGTCCTCTCTTTTCGCAGGGGGGCATATCAGCAGAGTAAGGAGCCTATCGAACCAGAGAAGTCTGTTTTTCCGCCAAAAAATTGTGAACCAACTGCGAAGAATGTGCTGGAGCAACTCCATGCGCTTGCGCCGCACAGCATCACGTAGGCGACGTAGGACATCCCCCATTTCACTTGTCGTCATTTTACTTGCATTGAAAAATCGACGAGAGCACTACACACTACGTCACTCGAACACTGCTCGACAGCAACTGACGCTATCTATAGGCGGAAAAAAAGTCAAGCTCTGCTCATGCAAGCGCGATTGATTCAAATCCATCTGGTTTTTAAAATAACAAATAAGGTCGGATACTTTTCTAACAGACCACCTATGCTTTCTGATCCTAGTTAAAGGGTGCCAAAGACGATTAACAACAGTTACACCAGGTAAATAGTCGGCAACACTAAGTTTGAAAACAATCCCTTATTCTTTACCTTACCATTTACTTACATCTTTTGTAATCTGCTATATGCAGGTTACATTGTGCCTCCTCCACTCAACTCCATTCATATCTTTCTCTTCGTTTCCGCGTATACTTTCCAGGCATTTTGTTGTGGCATACCGTGAGGTGCTTAATGGGGTGGTTTCCCCATTGCCTTCTCCATCCTGATGCCGTTGTTTCTAGTGAATTCTTCCACCTTTGGAAGTGATTTCTCACTTACTGGACAACAGAGTACCGCTCATCCGCCATCCAGGGATGCCGTTGGCACTTGGTACAGGGGTGACTTCTTATCTCGAAAGTCCCTCAGTCGATATGTCATTTTGACATATGGACCGATAAAATAACCAAAGTACAAACCAGAGAACTAATGCCCTTCTAAGTCTTAGCTACAAACTATTAGAGCGGCTTCTGCACAACAGAATAAGCTCAAAGATCCTAGAAAGCATACTAGTTGAGCAGGCTGGATTCAGGCTAAATCCAAGCTGAAAATATTTAAAGTGTATCTCTGCTGAACTAAGCGTCCAGTCCGGCGTCGCTTCCGTCATTCCCTATCCTCAACTTCGACGCTGAGTCCTTTGTCCTCAATAGCCAGTCCAACTCCGTCTAAACCTCCAACTCCCGCACTGGTAACCTTAACCCCACGCCCTATCCCATCTCCGGTAAGGACCAATGCCCCCGGCAAAGACAAAAAACGCAAGAAATCCAAATCGAAAGCAACCCCAAAACAAGAACAATCAACTTCCACGAGTACAAAGGCCACCTCAGCGCTCAAAAGAGTTCCTCCCCCAACAACCCCTCACCCGGCGAAAGCTTCTACGACGTCCTCCCCCAGCAACAAACCCTCCTCCTCCAATTCCAGCTCCAACTCCAACACAAATACCCCCATATCATCCTTACCGCCTAAAAGAACATAGAAAAAGCAACATGAGCAACCCAGTACCATCCCCAGCTCCTTCAGACTCTTCCCTCAGCACAAGATTAAAAGGAAGATTGGAAGACATGAAGGTCAGCGATCTAAAAGCCGAGCTAAAGCGCAGAAACCTATTCCAAGCCCCAACTCATAGAACGCCTCCAAAACCAACATGAGCAACGGAGATTGCACCATAGCTTCCGGAGGCGACGATTCCTCCCACAATTCCCCCAACACACCAACGTCGGTTCTCCCAGCATGGCCGAGGATCAAGAACACATGAATATGGACCCGCAAAGTCCCCAAATTCTCTTTTGGCGCTGAAGAAGCATCTCGCGTTGGGAGGAAGAAGCTGAGGAATAAGAAGCCCAATTTTATTTACTCGATAGTGGTCGAAGCGGCGGTAGAAAAACCCCCGCCGCAAATTTATGAAGAAGTTATTAAAAAGGAGAAGAGCATAAAGAGTCAAACCGTCGACGAATAACGGGGAACTGCCACCAAGTGCGGCTCAAGATCCTTTAACTCCAAACTCTATTAAAGCAGAACCGCCTTACCCAATCAATGAAACGCCAGAATCTGTTCTTCGATTAGACGCCGCGGATCTGTTAAACAATTTGGATACGCTTGAGACTTTGATAAGTTTAAATACGGCCCTAAACAAAATCGTCAATTTGATAAATGAATGAAAAAAATGTCGATTTTGTTTTGGGCCGCATTGGAACTTGTCTTGCGGCCCGTCGGTGTGAAAATGCTCACAGATCAAGATAACCACCCCTAGTGCAACCCAAGCACATTTGCAAGCCCCAGGAACTAGCAGAAACATCGAAAATTTTTAAATATTTTTCGGCGATTTTTCGGTATTCATTTTGACATTAAATTCAAAATAAACATACATTTCTAGTATTGTGTTTGTTGTTTGGCAAACGCCATTAAACAAGAAGAAATTAAGGTAAACAAGGTCTTACTGTTATTTCAACGAGTGACCACCGGTGTAAGTGGTCCCCCCTACCAAGTGCCAACGACCTCTGCGGAGGTCGGATGGGCAGGTAGAGGTAAAGGGCACCCTCTTGCCCTTGGGGTTGGAAACTGCCTCTAAAGGCTGAAGAGCCACTTGATGGCCAACGGCATAGGATGGAGAAGGCAACGAGAAACCACCCCATAAAGATATCTCAGGCATGAGCAATTTATTCATGGATGGGGTACTCTTCAGTGGAATTAACCGGAGGTAAAATGATCCCTGGATCGGATCTCTGGGTGGGGGCTGCTCAAGAGATTAAAAAATGAGTCAGACGACTGAAGACAAAGGGAGACCAAAGCTGAGATGAAAAGACGGCGTTTCTGAGGATTCCAGAAAAATTGGTGCATCTGACTGGAAGGTCCGTGCCAGAGACCGGAAAGGATGGCGGACAAGGCTGGAGAAAGCCGAGACCCTGTAGCGCTGTAGTACTACTGATGATGATGAAGACTGAAGACAGAGCAGAATGGAGAATTGCTGTTGAAACCAATCTTCGGATTGAAAACCATTTATGATGAGTTTTTCCTAGTGTACGATCCGAATCCGTTTGTACATACAATATAGTAGGTCATAAAATATAGGATATTTTTTAAATTCTCAATCAACTTCTCTGTAATCGTTATTTCAAAACACAGCGGCAGCGAAACTAACCGCGCATGCAGCGTTCTTGTCATGAAGCCGCACTTCCGCGGCTATGCCGGAAATTGCGACTGTTGATCTAAACATGTACAGGAGCCGCCACGTCAACCAGTCCGCTGCGAAAACGCACCGGTCAAGGCAGCGATACTTCCGCGCAGGTCTGTAAGCTCCTTAAAACAAGTTGCGGAAACAACGGCATTCGAAGTCTTGGATGGATTTGAATCAAGCGCGCATGCATGAGCCGACCTTGAACCTTCGTGCTGATGTGTGAATTTTGTGTGAACAGTGTTTGAGTGACGTAGTGTGTAAGTGCTCTTGTCGGTTTTTCAATGTAAGTAAAACGACGACAAGTGAAATGAGGGATGTCCTACGTCACCTACGTGATGCTGTGCGGCGCAAGCGACTGGATTTGTGGTCATGGGGAAATTGGCGACTCCATCACGACAATGCTCCAGTACATTCTTCGCACTTGGTTCACAATAAACCAGACTCCTCTGTTTCGACAGGCTCCTTACTCTCCTGATATGGCCCCCTGCGACTCCTGGTTATTCCCCAAAGTCAAAAGGCCATTGAAAGGAATGAGCCATTGAAATGAACAGCTGTGGTACAATGGAAACGCAGATGAAACAACGATACAAGAAGAAGGCGTAAGAGGTTTGAACGATATAGATTTAACAGAACTGACAGAAGCCTTCAAGACTACAAAAAGACAGAAAAGCGACTGGTATGTATGGTATCAATACTAAACTCTGGACTTACATCACACCTTAGACTTTCACGTTTATTTAATAAATGCTGGAAAACTGCACTTATCTTATAGTTAGCCCGCCGGCCGCAAGACAAGTTCCAATGCGGACCAAAACAAAACCGACAATTTTTCCCTTCATTTATTTCAGACACCAAATTGTGAGTAAAAGTTTGCAAATTTCGCCACGCAAGCAGTTAGTCTGTAGATTTAGACTAAGATCCACCAATTATTTAGTGTATAGACGAGATTATTAAATTTAAAAAAATCGCATGCAATGTGTGCGAAAATAATCTAGTCTGTCATAAATGACAGATAATATGTGTAGTTGAGTATTTGATTTAGTTCAGGAGTCGGCCAAAAAACAGTTGCTATGAAAAACAAAACATTTATAATAGACCTTTTCATAGTTGAATTTTTTTGTGCACCTGTGTTAATTTCCGTCATGTTTTTCAGGCACTCTTTGACGTGTATCCCAGCATATTCCCGCGTTTCAAACATGGCGGACACGCATGCGCCTAACTAACCGTAAACAGGTATATTATCTTATCTGTCATAAATCACAGATGACATATGAAGTTGAGTTACTAAGATAGTTACAGCTTGGAAACTCACTGCAAGCATTGGCTAAAACTATCTAGTTCATAGATACTGTTAAAGACTTTCAAGTTTTGAAACTTAAATGACATTTCTTAAAAAACCTAATTCAAATAATGAGTATAATATAAACAATATACCTCTTGTATGATTTAAAACGTCAAAACACCAAAAATACGTTTGAACAATTTGTTTTCTTGTTTAGTTTTAAGGTTATAAACCGACCACGCTCGTCTGTGACTCTGCGAAGGAAACAGAGAGAGCACGCATTATAGAAATATACACAGAGACAAAGAGCAAGAAAGAGAGAGTGCGCGGTATAGAAATATACACTGAGAAAAAGAGATAGGCGTATAACGTAACGTAACGTTTTCTGCCGAATCACTCCTACCGAGACCTCCCTAAAGAAACTACGTTCCAAAAATATTGTTTGCAACACGGGCACTGCAATTTCGCTCTCGTGTCCAATTGACAACCTACCGCCCTAGTTGCAAAATATACGATTTTAATCGTGATAATGAATTGTCATATTTGACAATTATTTTAGTTGTTTTTATTTAATAAATTTGACAGTTATATATCCATCATTATTAACAGTTTCTATCTATCAAGTTTGACAATCATGTCTCATTATATGAGAATATACTATAATCATAATAAAATATTACTCGTTCTAATTAAGAAATTTTGTGATCTTCGATTGCTTGCTTATCTAGTATGTCGTAATAGATTCGTATGAACAAATGGAATTTTTAGGTGAAACAATTATGCGCGGGCATAGTTACAAATAAAAACACTCAAGATTTGCTTTCTTATCACTTCGATTAGTTTCAAGTCTATTGAATTAATTAATTAAGATTACGCACTATATAAGACCTAATTTCGGCCGGGATGGTCAAACCTCGAGATGAAGTTATTACTACTCCTTGCTTTCGCCGCTGTGGCTGTCGCCACCCCAAATGTAAGTTAATATTTACAGAAAGAAAAAAAATGAATAATTTTATATTACATTTAATATCAGAAAAATTTATATTATGCTATCCTTGATTCCTCATGGATTCTTGGTCCCTAGATTTCTATCTACATCGATTTTGCTATTTTTAGCGTATCATCAATGGATCCGAAGCCGCGGTCGGCCAATTCCCGTGGCAAGTAGCCGTTTACTACGAAACCAGCGATGGTCTCTTATTCTGCGGTGGCTCCCTCATTAGCAACCAATGGGTCCTCACTGCTGCTCACTGCACCAAAGGGTAAATCAACTAAAAACTCTTTACATGCGGAATAATTTTTCGGTTTAGTGCTCGCAGATTCAGAGTTCAAATGGGAGGTGTGACCCTCCACGGTGTTGAGATAGGCCGCGTCGATGTCCTCGCCTACGATTTCTTCGCTCACCCTAAATACAACAGCTTTCTTAAACATAACGACATCGCCTTGATCAAGATGGAAGAGCCAATCGAGTTCAACGACAGGATCCGCTCCATCAAACTGCCACAACGCGGCAGTATCGGCTCCGGCGAAGAAGTCACCGTTAGCGGATGGGGAAGGACCAGAGACAGTAAGCTAAAACATAAACTATATCTTTTCAAAATACTGCGTTTCTTTTAATAATGACGTTTTTCATGTGCAGATTCTGCGGCTTTAAGCACTGAATTGAGATTCGTCGAGCTTAGGACCATCGCCAATTGTGAATGCAAAGAACACTACGGAATATTGGGCTGGTTTGCCATCACTGACTCGATGCTATGCACCAGAGGAGTCCAACAAAAGAGCACCTGCGAGGTAAGTAATCTTTTACGAATAAGACTTTTAAAACATTTATCACAATTGTTTGTATACTTAGGGTGACAGTGGTGGTCCAGTTATAACTATCGATTCCAATGGCGAAGCCACCCAAGTCGCCGTTGTCAACTTCGTCCACTCCGACGGATGCGAGAGTGGAAAGCCAAGCGGACACGCTCGCACCGAATCCTACTTGGACTGGATCAACGAGGTCACCGGCATTCCCGTATAAATCACCTGATTGTTATTAAATGATGAAATTAAACACTTTAACAAATCATCCTCGAAAATTACTTCAAAATTGTTTGTAAATTTGTTGAAAAAACGTTAAACAGTTGAAAATTACCCGAGAAGCGAATATTCCTCTAGCGGATCGTTGGCTTCTTCGATGATATTTTTTAATTAAAAGCTTCCTGATAATATGATATATGTTTTCCGACTAATTTTAGGATGCTGAGACGATTGTTAGAAACTAGAAGTCTCTGCGATAAACCTTTCAAAAGCTAATATCCAAAAGCCATTCAAAAGATATCCCGAAATCTGTGAAAATTAGATTTCCGTAAATCATTATTAGGACTGCTTATTTAGAAAGTGGTGTAAGTCCATTTTCTCTTGTTTCGAGAAAATTGCGTTTATTTTCTATTAATGGAATCGTAGGCTTTCCTAAAATCAACAAAGGTGACGACCACCTTGCGGTTTCTCATCTTGGATTATGCAAGTACAGTTTTAAGATTGAAGATCTGTTCAACACAGGATCGGGTCTTCCGGAAACCTCCCTGATATTCTCCCAGTTGACTATCCAGCTGATTTTCTACCCGTGTTTGTAACGCCTTGGACAGAATCTTTTATGTTGACGAGAGAAATCCCACGGTAGTTGTTTAGATCAGTAAAATCTCCCTTTTTGTGAAGCGGATGGTTCAGAGCCGTTTTCCAATCAGGTGGTAATTTCTCTGTTTCTCAGATGTCCTGGATGATCTCGGTTAGCTTGTGCACGGCATTGCTTCCAGCACCTTTCCACAGTTCAGTAGCGATAGAGTCCCCTCCAGCTGCCTTATTATTCTTAAGAAGTTGAATGATCTGGCCAACTTCTTCCAATGAAGGGGGCAGCGAGTCCGGGTTTGGTGTGGTTAGTTTATAGTCGAAGTCTTCGCTGGGTGGATCACAGTTGAGTAAATTTTTAAAGTACTGAGCTAAAAGGTGGCAGTTGTCCTTAAAAAGCCGTTAAAGTTGTTAAAAGCCACTTTGTCTTGTAAGTTTCTGAGGTGGAGGCTTGGCGGAGCGTATTTTCTAAGCGTCTGCTTGAAGGTTCCAAAAAAATCTATGAAGTTATTCTTAGCAAAGCTCTCTTCGATTTGGGTTAGTTGGTTTTTTGTGAAGGTCCGTATGGTTGCTCGAATTATCTTGGCTGTAACTTTTCTTTGTTCCAAAAAGGTATGCCAATTTTAGTCTTTTTAGAATTCCACGTCACCCAGACTGTCTGTCTTTAGGCTATTGTATTATCACAGTCCACCATGGATGCTTCCTTCTTCTAGCGAGAGGGGCGAGTTCATTGGCCGCCTTGACAAGAGTCTCCTTCAGTTGGTCGCAGCTGTATAGATATGTACTGTTAAGTCTCTGACTTACTTTTTGACTGTTCTTAAGTCACTCAACGTCAAATCTTATCATTTTGGATGTTCTGTGTAATCTAGTGTTTCTAGGCTGGAGTCTTATTTTGATCTTTGAGAGGTCTGTGGTCTGAGTTTAGATTGGCGCTTCTTAGTACCTTCGCGTTTTGTATTTCCTTTCGAGATTTTCGTGAAATGATCATAGGATCTATCTGGAATTCACCCAGTTTGGTATTAGATGAAATCCAAGTCTTCGGCTTCCTTGGAAAGTGTTTTAAGGCCGTAGACTTCATGAGCCACCCAAAAGTCCTACACAAATCCATCAATCGTTCTCCGTTGCGGTTGGTTCGCTTATGCGCCGGATAATTGCCCACTATGTTTCTGTATTTTTTCTTTTCCTAATTGAACATTGAAGTCACCAAGCAGTATGACGGTGTGCCTCTCTGGAAGTTTAGAGATAACATCTTCTAAGTCTTCCCAGAATTTATCAGTTCTGCCAGAATTGCGTCTGTTGTCCTGGTTGATTGGGGCATGTACAGTGACTATACTATAGCCCGTATTCTCTCGTATATATTCTCTCGTTTCATTTAATGTAAAGTGAATTTATCATGTTTTCTACATTGTGTTATTACATTATAATAATCCTGTAGTATGTAGATCAAATTATTTTTTGCAATGCCATTTCTGTGATGCTAAAATCTGCCTCGTTCGGAAGGTATGAATTTTCCGAGTAAATTTTTTTTTATCAATTATTTCAATGTTATGTAACAGTCGCTATTTTTGAGTAAACTTGTAAAATTATATTGAATTATAAATTAAGCGGAACATTTTGGAAGGTAACAGCGTTTAGAAAAAACCCAACATCTGCGAGACGCATGTTGCCCCGAAATTTTCTTTGTTTTTACCTGGAGGTGCGGGAGGGATGGAACCAGCCCTACACAAGATTGTGCGAGGGGCTCGCTCTCTCGCTGATTAGCTTCCCGTGCGACCAGTTGTGTTTTGGTAAATTTAAATATATGTATATACATTTATAGCTGATAGGTAAATCGACAGATGTAAGTACTTTCTGTAAGAAATTTTATAATTATTGTTAGTCGTTGTTAAAGTAGATTTGAAACAAATATATTGATATTTATATTACTCTTACTACGGTGTTTTATCTGAAATCGTTGTTGAATCACCACGCTACCCATAGTCGCTCGTCTACGGTTAGGTATTATATTTACAACAATTAGTAAAAGTCGAGGGTTACAAATTGGTGGTCAGCGGTTGGATACGATAAATTCCAGTTTGCGTACTATATTGTGTGTAAAGTACACGGGTAAAGTCCGTGTAATAATAACTATGGCGGAACAAATAATACAAAGTCTTACCAATGAGATATCGACAATAGGATTATGTAGCAAATTACCCGATTTTTCGGGTACATCTGAAGTTAGCGTCAGTGAGTTTATTACTCAATTCGAATATATTAGTACAGTTTGTAACTGGCCGCCGAGTAAAACAATTTTATTAGCGAAATGTTGCATAAAAGGAGTTGCTAAATTATTTGTCGAGTCGCACCCCGTTCTGAAATCGACCGAAGATTGGGAAGTTTAGTCCGGAAGAACTAAAAGATAGGTTCGCGCCTAAATTAGATAGTAGAACAGTCGAACACCAATTTACCAATTGTTATCAGCTTAAAGGAGAAGGTATTATTTCTTACGCGAGTAGGTTACGCACAATCGGGCAAAATCTTCACGAACATAGCGATAATATAGATGAGCAGCGTATCATAAACAAAATAACAGATTAAAGAGTGTTAACAGTTCACGTCCGGCATACTGCCAGTTTTACAGCGCGATGTGTTAATAGCGAACCCTAAATCCTTTGACGAAGCTATCGAAGTCGCGAAAAGAATAGAACTTGTCGATAGACATGTACAAGGTGATGAAGAAACTGTGAATAATGTTAAATCCGAAACAGACTTAGTCCAGTGTATTCGCGCATTAATTACACGCTTAGACTCACAATCAATAAACTCTGTTAATCATAATCAGCACGTAGAACCGAATAGTTTTGCACAGAATAACACACCTGAAACGACAAGACAAAACAATTACACACATAATGTAAATCGAAGATATTACAATAACTCCTCGCATAATAGTTTTCGCGGTCCGAATTATAGAACGCCCCAGAATTATGAACACATTATGTGTTTTAATTGCGAAGAAATGGGTCCTTTCGCCAAATTCTGCCCACAAAATCAGAATAGGCCTTAAGCGGATATATGCGGTAGAAAAAAGCGGACATCAAACTGTTAATTGTCGCACAAAACTAGTAAATATAGAATTAACCCCAGCTTTAAACTCCCAACAGTCGTCGATGTCCCCGAATCAGACGGCTTAAAGGAATTAGTAATTAAAGAAATCGTGCTAGTTATCCCAGAAATAAAAAATAGTAATAATAATATAATTACATTATGCGTAGCAAAAAAATATTTTTTATTTTTATTCGACACTGGTGCGAGCGTTAGCATTATCAAGAAATGTGTAATCGAGGGGCACATTCAAGCTATACGTTTAATACACAAGAGTAGACTAATCACAAGTATTTCGGGTCAACCATTACCAGTCCTTGGTTCTGCAACTATTGATATAGAGTTAGAAAATAAAACTATAAGTCACGAATTCGTACTATGTGCAGATAATTTATCCTTGTCTTGTGACGGCTTAATAGGTATAGATTTCTTAAAAAAATACGAAGCCGAGATAAGTTTTGCCCGAAACGAACTTAAATTAGGTAATAATTATTTAAAAATTTCCGCAATAAATCAAATAGTTCATAGCCAAGAAGTAAATGATATAAAAAAAACCACAGTGTAGAGATCCCTAAGGAGAGTTTCGGTAAATTCTGTTCGTACCAAAGGAGTGGTGATTGTTTCTCCTAGAAGCGAGATAATCTGTACCGGTGTTAGGTATAGTTTAAATCAAAAAACTGGAAATATTATGATAGAGCCACCCGAAATACGTTTTCACGGCATTGTAGCAGCTAGAGTCGTAGTTAGTGACAAGCGCGGAGAAGTTATGATTAAATTGATGAATGTCAGCATGTCCGAAATTAAGATACCCGAGAAAACTATAGTAGGATATGAAGAAGCAGTAGAGATAGATAATCAAGTTGAGAAGTCTGAAACAGAGAGTACTGTCATGAATGTTCAAGAACATGATAACCATGAAATGTTTAATGTAAGCCATTTGCAGGCAACTGATCAAATTAAATTCGGCCAGTTAATAGAAGAATACCGCGATATATTTATGACGGATGGCGTAAAGTTAGGTTGCACGGCAAAAATTAAACATCGTATAATAACCGCGGACGAGCATTCAATTGCAAAAGCCCCGTATCGTGTACGTCACGCGCAAAAAGACGTATTGACTAGTAAAATAGGGGAATTTTTGCGCAACGGTATTATCGAAGAATCCGACTCACCGTGGTCCGCGCCAGTAGTACTCGTAAATCGGACGCTGTCAGATGGCAGTACGAAAGTCAGACTGAGTGTAGATTACCGAGGGTTGAATGAAGTAACGCGGAAAGATTGTTTACCTTTGCCAAATTTACAGGACACGATAGAACAACTAAGCGGTGCCGCATTATTCACTACCTTGGACCTGGCTAGTGGTTACCATCAAGTCGAAGTTTCCGAAGAGGACCGAGAGAAAACGGCATTCAGCACACCTGGGGGCCATTACCAGTGGAACCGTATGGCATTCGGTTTATACAACGCGCCAAGTACTTTCCAGAGTTTGATGTATTGTGTGCTGAGTGCTTTAACAGGGGAAGATATAATTATTTTTATTAAGGACGATGTCGACGAGCATTTGGCGAGACTCCAGGATGTTTTCAAGCGTCGGCGCAAACATAATCTCAAGTTGAAACCAGAAAAATGTAAATTTATTATGAAGGAAACGTCATACTTGGGTCACATCATCTCCAGCGCCGGAGAGAAGCCGGATGCGATGAAAACGCAGGCAATTTACAACTACCCAACACCAACATGCGCGCGCGATATCCGAGCCTTCCTGGGATTGGTAGGGTTTTACAGAAGGTTTATAAAAGGCTTCGCAGATATTGCAAAGCCGCTTCCCTTATTAACCCACAAAGGAGCATCCTTTAACTGGGATTATAGTACACAAGTTGCATTTGATACACTCCGATCAGCTATTGTTACAAATCCAATATTGCAGTACCCAGATTTTAATAAACCATTTATTTTAGCGACAGACGCCTCAAACTGTGCACTGGGTGCAGTGCTGAGCCAAGGGACCGGTAGCCAGGAACATCCTGTCGCGTATGGTAGCAGAACTCTCACCAAGGCGGAAGAGAATTATTCAACTACGGAACGAGAATGCCTAGCAGTAGTGTGGGCTGTGAAATCCTTCAGATGCTACCTATACGGACGAAAATTCACAATAATTATAGATCACCGCCCCCTGCGTTGGCTTATGGACCTTAAGGATCCGAGTAGTAGACTATCTCGCTGGGCGTTAACTTTAGCAGAATATGAATTCCAGATTATTCATCGCCCAGGTAGACAGCATGGAAACTCCGACGCGTTATCTAGAATTAAAGTGAATCATGTCGAAGAGGTTGAACCAATCTGGGACCGAGAGCGTATCAGACAGCAGCAACACCAAGACCCAGAACTCATGAAGTATATTGAGGAAATAAATCCAACAGATCCTTTAAATGAATTTTATCTCGATAACGATGGACTAGTGTACAAGGCGCGCACCGAAAACGAGCGAGAAGACCGATTAGTGGCCCCAGCGTTAATGGTAAATAAAATTTTAAGGTACTACCATGTCTTACCTCAAGCAGGACATCAGGGCTATGATAGAACGTTGGCCGCAATAAAACGTCGATTTTACTGGAAAGGTATGTCAACAGAAATAAAATCATACTACACGACGTGTGTATCCTGCAATGAACGGAAAACATCACCGCATTTACGACCGGCGCCCCTAGAGCAATTTATTGAAACTTTGACTCCATTCGAACGAGTTTCTATGGATATCGTCGGTCCGTATCGCACGAGTAGTCAAGGTAACAAATACATTCTTTCGTTCCAAGATTCGTTTTCTAGATATCCCGAAGCAATTGCGCTACCAGATCAACGGGCCGAAACAGTAGCCAAAGCCTTTGTCACACAAATTATTTCTCGCCACGGAGTACCAAAACAACTGCTAACGGATAAAGGAACAAATTTCATGTCAGATATGTTTAAAAAGGTATGTAAATTGCTAGGCATCACCAAGTTACAGACCACGGCATACCACCCAATGTGCAACGGACGGATCGAACGATTCCATCGAACGATGTCGGATTGTAAAGGTTCCGCCAATTAGCGCGCTCGATCTTTAACAGCTGATGGCGGCCATGTTGTTTGTGGTAGAGTTGTCAAACCTAGTTGTTATTATTCAGTGTATCTTCACAAATTACCATGAACCAATTCAGCCGCGAGCAACATGTGCAAATCATTAAAATGTATTACGAAAATCATTCATCGGTTCGGGCAACGTTCCGCGCGCTCCGCCAATTTTACGGTGCAATTGGTCGTCCTGCTGAGTCGACTATCCGTCGTTTGATAAACAAATTCGAGGCAACCGGTTCGGTGAACAATAAGCCAACACCGACGCGTCAACGAAACGTCCGATCTGCCGCGAATGTCGCCGCTGTGCGCGATAGTGTGCGTGAAAATCCGCGACAGTCAATTTCACGTCGCGCACAGGAACTCAGCCTTTCGGAAACATCACTTCGCCGAATCTTGCATCTGGATTTGGGCATGCATCCGTACAAGATCCAGCTGACACAAGAGCTCAAAATAAACGACCATAGACAGCGCCGTATCTTCGCTGATTGGGCTTTAGAGCAGTTGGAAGTCGACCCTGAGTTTGGTCGCAAAATCATCTTCAGCGATGAGGCACATTTTTGGATAAATGGGAATGTCAACAAGCAGAATTGCCGTTATTGGGCCGAGAACAATCCACAGGAGGTCCACCAGGTCGCAATGCACCCAGCAAAGGTAACTGTTTGGTGTGGATTTTGGGCCGGAGGCATCATCGGGCCGTATTTCTTCGAGAACGACGATGGTGTGGCCATCACGGTAAACGGCGAACGATACAGATCCATGATAACGAACTTTTTCTGGCATGAAATTGACAATATGGATGTCGAGGATATGTGGTTTCAGCAGGACGGCGCTACGAGCCACACAGCGCGCGCCACAATGGATCTTCTGCACGAGCGCTTCGGAGGAATGGTTATCTCGCGCGGAGGCGACATCAACTGGCCACCGAGATCGTGCGATTTAACCCCACTAGACTATTTCTTGTGGGGTTTTCTTAAATCACAGGTCTACGCAAACCAACCACAAAACACTGATGACTTCAAAGTCAACATACGCCACGCCATCGATGAAATACAGCCCGATTTGTGCGCCAGAGTCATTGGAAATTGGACTTGCGCGCCACCAAGCCACCAAGCAAAGCCGAGGTGGCCATTTGAACGATATTATTTTCCATACATAATGCCTTCGAATACTCTTTCAAACAAAAAATAAATTTCATTTATACCTCTCACACAACTTGCTTTATTTTATTTTAAAGATCGAGCGCGCTTATTGGCGAACCCTTTATGTCACACTACGTGACTAAAGATCAGAGAGACTGGGATAAGTGGATACCGTATGTTATGATGGCAATAAGAAGTTCAACCCACAGTGCTACCGGCGAAACGCCCTTCTTCTTACTACATGGCCGTGAATTGGAAATGCCTTTCGATGACATTTTAACACCGCAACATCAAGTCGACACCGACCGCGATTTTACAACCGAAATGATGACTCGACTTCGCGATGTGTATAGAGTAGTTCGGGAGAGATTGACGACGGCGCATGCCAGAAATGAGCGTCAATATAATAAGAAAACAGCACCTGGCACGTTGGAAGTCGGCGACCACGTATTTCTGCACGATTCAACTGTACCACTGGGACTCACGCGGAAACTTGTCAAACCATGGATCGGACCGTATCTGATTATAAAACAAACAAGTCCAGTGAACTTTGTTGTCAGAGATTTGAAGTCTAAGAAAGAAATGGTAGTCCATGTTAATCGCCTAAAATTATGCCTTTCAGACATTAGTGAAGAGCCGGTGAAGAGACCTGATTCCCCGATGCCAGGGAATCAACAGGAACTTATTCACAACGATGTACACGCAGAACTACCTCCACCACCGGCACATCTAACTGACAGGTACGTCGAACGTCTCGAGGAAAGTAACAGAGACACAGAATCAGAGTCAGCAGAGGACATAGATGCCAAAAGTAGTTACGTACCGACTGATGACGCTGCCAACAGCAGCTCCACCGATGAGGGCGAACCCGAAGTAAGACGTTACCTCACAAGAAGTTCAGGAAGACCTCCAGACCTACCATGGATACTCAGCAGCCGAAGGTAAACAACACACATGCCATTAATAATAAAAAATAAAAAATAATATTTTTTTTGAAATAAAAGAAAAAAATAATTCAAAACACTTAAATGAATGCACTGTTTGGATCATTAACGGTACTAATTAGAGCAATATAGGTATATTCATTTGACGAAATCAATATCAACTAGATGAAGTCTCACTCTTTAAACTGAACGTTTTTATTTTAACGACTAACACCTGGATATATAATAATGCATCCCATCAGCAAATCCTTGTGTCCTTTAAGTTCGAATTTTGAAGTTAGTATGTTTTACACCTAAATAGCAGAATCAAGTATTATTTGGATGCCCGGATCAAAAGTATGTAAGATCCCAGGATATTAGCGCTCCTGTCCGTAAGGTAGCTAACTAATGTTTTAGGATGCGGGCAAAAATCATTACTGTGTTGTTCTTTTCCTTATTTTTGTAAGAGATATTTCAAGCATATGTCAGGCCGCATAGCACCCTAAAACCTCAGTGGGTTAGTTATAAAAGAAGATATTTTATTTCGTTCTGAACTGTAGAACTGTAATGATCAAATGTAATTGTTTTAGTTAGGGAAATTATTTTAAGGATTCTCGTTGTACTCACACAAGTTTCGATTGTCAATTTTGAGTTACATTTGTTTTTATAACACCATATGTATATATTTTTCAGTTAACGATTATTGTTTTATATCGTATACACCGTAATATACCGCTTGACAAGTTAATAGTCACATGAATACTGCCGAGTTTACTCAATGTTTTAGCCGATATGTGCAACCCAGCCTCAAGAAATAAGATTTTGCTGCAACGTATTCCTGGAGGGAGAGAAACGAAGTTACCCAGTGAAGATCATTGCATTCCGGTGTCGCATGGTTGGCGAGTGGCTACTTGAAGGCACAATTAATATTGTATGTCATCTAGTTCGTGACGCTCCACGATGATGGCGTCGACTATGCTGGCCTTGGTTACAACTAGGAGGAGGTGTTCAGAGGAGGCGCCGTATTCAAAAGAACGAAACAGATCCAGAGTACGCAGGGATAACAATGTCGCGACCCCGTGTAAGAAAGAAATACCCCATAGTTTGGGATATATGGACCAGTTTAAGGAGGGAAGAGTTGTAACAGTCGCTATTTTTGAGTAAACTTGTAAAATTCTATAGAATTATAAATTAAGCGGAACATTTTGGACGGTAACAGCGTTTAGAAAAAAAACAACATCTGCGAGACGCATGTTGCGTCGAAATTTTCTTTGTTTTTACCTGGAGGTGCGGGAGGGATGGAACCAGCCCTACACAAGATTGTGCGAGGGGCTCGCTCTCTCGCTGATTAGCTTCCCGTGCGATCAGTTGTGTTTTGGTAAATTTAAATATATGTATATACATTTATAGCTGATAGGTAAATCGACAGATGTAAGTACTTTCTGTAAGTAATTTTATAATTATTGTTAGTCGTTGTTAAAGAAGATTTGAAACAAATATATTGATATTTATATTACTCTTACTACGGTGTTTTATCGGAAATCGTTGTTGAATCACCACGCTACCCATAATCGCTCGTCTACGGTTAGGTATTATATTTACAACAATTAGTAAAAGTCGAGGGTTACAGTTATTTTCAAACGACTGGACAACCTTCAACCACATAAATGCCATTTGTAAATTTCGATTTTACCCAGTACACATGTCACTGTAGGAAATAATATGGCATTGGGTCGTTACATTTTCTAATTGCCTCAAACAGCAAGAATCTACTTCTTGCGATCCCTTGGAAACAATAGTTTCGTCCCACACTTACATGTCGGAGCGTTAAGATAATCATGGTCGAGCGGGGTGTGTGGAGAAGAGATTGTTCTTTCTTCTTCTTTAATCCGTAGCTGGCGATTGTCGAGGACGTCGTTCTCGTAACCAATACGCTGCTGTCGGTGCCGTTGGATATTTCGCTTCATTTACGATTCGCTTACACTTTTCTGTCCAATCTTGAGGTCCAGTCTTCCGTTCTTGAGGTCGTCTTCTACATGTTTTATCCATATCTTCTTCGGCGCTGATCGCTGAATCCTTCAGTCGGGCGGCCGCTTCCGCCAGAGTAGTTTACGTGGAAGCCGACTTTCATTCATTCTGCAAATGTGACCGAACCATCGTAGACATCGTAGGTCCTTGTATTTGTTCCACAATCGGTGGTTGCTGATCGCATCTAGCTTAAATTTCCTCATTCCGCGGGCGATTACGAATTGAAACACCGATAATCTGTCTTAGGAAACGCATTTGGAACACCTCGAGTTTGTTGAGGTCCGATTGAAGTAGTGTCCACGTTTCTGCTCCATACAAAAGAATTGGTACGATTAGCGTCCGGAATAGACGAATTTTGGTATTAGTGGATAAGTTAGTCTGCTTCCATATGCACCATTTGAGCGACGCAAACGCTGCTGATGCCTAACCAATCCGGCTATGAATGTCAGCGTCCGATGCCACTTTCTTCTCTTGTACCAGTGAGCCCAAGTATTTGAAATCTTTCACGTGTTCGATTTGAGTACCGTTAAGATGAACATAGGCCTGCGATCCGTCCGTCGTCAAGACTTTCGTCTTGTCCACGTTTATTTTCCGTCCATAGGATTTGGCCATCCGGGAAATGTTATAGAAAATATCTATTGCATCGGCACAAATAGCGCTATCATCTGCGAACATCAGATCGGAAATGAAGTTGGTGTCATCGTATCAGACGCCTCGTCGACCATCGAATACTTTCCTCATAATGGCGTCTATAACCACGTTGAAAATCAGTGGGGAATCGACGTCTCCCTGTCGAACTCCTGTTTGGATCAGAAAGCCGTCCGATAATTCGTTCCGGATCCGTTCGCAGCTGGTTGAACCGCCGTACGCCGCTCGTAGAAGATGTATAATTTTTAAAGGCACATGCTGACACTGTTTCCAATACTGACCATAAAGAAGGCCAGTGGAAGCAGTCGAAGGCAGATTTAAAGTCGATAAAGTCGATAATTGTCCGTTTCCCACACCGAATACGTTCTTTCATCAGCTGGCGAAGTGCGAATATTTGATTGATACAGCCACGAATCCTGCTCGCTCCTCTCGACTTGTTTCCTCTCGATGTTTCGTGATTGAATGATCTTCATAAATACCTTCCCGACAATTGACGCTGGAGAACAGTAGAGGGGTTGTGAGAGTTCTAGCTCAAAATCCCATAAGGATTTACATAGGGGTCTGAAATTACTTTTTTAAACCAGATAACACTTTTTGTAACCAGCTAACCAAGGGCCCGTTTAGGTTTGTATCACCCTTACTCTACTTTTTGTAACCAGATAATCAAGGGTCCGTTTAGGTTGGTATCACCCCTTAATCACACTGGATATCAGAGAAGTTTAATAGACTAGACAGACTAGACTAGACTGACTAGACTAAACCATGTTTCAACCATTTGATGAGAAAAATCAAATCTGGTGTCAGAACGGCTCTAGTATGTGCCCTAACAGAGATATCGCCCGACCGCCTCCCTCTCAGTAGATGACGTCATCCGCCGCGGCAGATATTGCTAAACTAATTATCTCGATGCTGATTGGTTGATTAACGAATAAATAATTATAGTTGGCCTTGTGCCTCAATTTATATATAATAGATAAGACTAGACAGACAAGACTAGATAGACAAGACTAGACAGACAGGAATAGAGAGACGGGACTAGACAGACTAGGTTAGGCAGACAAGCGGGGAAAATTCTAAATGAGTTGCGGGGGTAGCGGAGAATCGAATATGCATATACAATTGATTGCAAACATATTACAGCTTGATTCAATGAGATTATAGGATTTATACCGGACAGGACTAAATAAACGAGACTAAATAAGACTGAACTAAAATATGTAAGGAATAGTTTTGAGTTTTAATTTAATAAACAAATTTATTAAGATTTTGATTTATCAGTAGTCGGTTAAGCGTTGCCGGAGTTTGGCAGTCATAAGAACTTCCTATTATCTTATTAGCTTCACGTGAGTGAAGAAATAATAAATTATGAAGCGCGATCTAATCAATTTCTTAGGATTGTTTTTCGTTTAATTTAATAGATATATTTAAGATTTTGATTTATCGGTAGTCGACATAAACCTCACACCCTGTTTAGCGTTTAGGGTTGCGAGAAAGAAAGACTTGATAAAATTGACAAAATCGAGCGAAATTTGATCTTCGGACCTGAGAACTGTTGAACTGCTGACTGTTGAAAAACTAAAGATGAAAAATTAAACATTATCATTTCAATTGCGTCAGAGAATGGTTTCCCAAGTTTCCACTCATCGAGAATTGAATAAATAAAAAGCGGAATCAATCCAGTGACGCAAATTCAGATGAAACTTTCAATTCTCTCACATATTTTGGCAAAACAATCTAAAAAAGATCAAACGTTTATCGAAAACAAAATCTACAAGTGGCATTTAAACCTTCTAGAAAATTTTCCCACACACATATATATATATATATATATATATATATATATATATATATATATATATATATATATATATATATATATATATATTATGTAATGCTAAAGACAAAATCGATCCCAACAAAAAAATCGGAGACTCATTGTTCGAAATGAAATAGGTCAGACTGAATCCATCTAGTACTGGATCCACGAGATCATCGACATTCAAATTGAAGAGTAAATTTGTGTAAAAACATGCTGTGAATATAACAAATAAAACAGAATTAAAACCTTATTTTTAATCGTGATAATTAATTATCATATTTTACAATTTATTTGAACTTGACAGAAAACTTGACGCTTATATATCTATCATAATTGACAGTTATCTATCTATCAAATTTGACAATTGGGTCATTTATTTACCCAATTGGATATATCAATTAGATTTTATAAAAATGTCTAATAGACCTTTTTACGGTTAGTTAAGCGCATGCGCATCCGCCAATCCGTTTGAAAGGCGTTAATATGAAAGTTTCGGGCACATATACGTCAAAAAGTTCGGGCACTTTTTGACGTATAACATGGCGGAAATTGACATATGCGCACAACTATGAAAAGGTCTATTGTGAGAATATATTATAAGACATAATATTTATTTTTTGATTCTTCTTAAGTACCATGTCCTTCTAGAACCTTGGTCATCAACCAGGCGTAACCTTACTCTGTCGACGGCAAGTCTGAACAGAGAGCTTGAGTTGAGTTTATACCAGTCACGTAGATTCTTGAGCCATGTTGCTTTTCTGCGGCCCTGCTTCCCTGCATGATATTCTGCAGTATCGGTATTTTTCGCCTCTCATAATATGCCAAAAATATTGCACTTTCCTTTTCTTGATGGTGGTAAAAATTTCGGTGGATTTATTCAGACGTTGGTTGGAGTATTACCAAGTTGGATACTTTTTCCGTCCATGAAACTTTCAATATTATCCTGTAAGCCCACATCTCAATGGCTTAAAGTCGTCTTTCTTCGTATTTGTTTATAATCCAGGCTTCCATGCCGTACAGCAGGGTGGAGAAAACATAACATCTGAGAAGTCGGATTCTTAGAGTTAACTTCAGATCTATACAACAAAAGACCCTACTCACGTTTGTAAATGCTGCTCGAGCCTGTTTAATCCTTGAATTCACTTCAGTTTGACTATCCGCGCTGTTAGTTATTATGCTGCCTAGCTATTTTATTTGGTTTACTTGCTTCAATAGTTCACCCCCAACTGTTATGTTAGCTATGATATTAGGTTACTTGCTGATTACTAATAATTTGGTCCTTTTTAGGGTTCCTTACCGAAAACAGAACCCTTATAGGATCACTTTGTTGTTCGTCCGTCTGTCTGTCTGTCTGTCTGTCAAGACCATTTTTCTCAGGAACGCGTAGAGGTAACAAGTTGAAATTTGCATTAAATACTCGGGTCTGCGGGCTCTTTCAGCTGTGAAAAAATCAAACTTTCAAGTCAACGCGATCAAACGATATGACCGTTTATGTCGCATATTTTGCGATTTCACATGGGAATCAAAACCTATAGGGTACTTCCCGTTGACCTAGAATCATGAAATTTGGCAAAAGGCGGTGTCTTACAGCACATGTAAAGGGAAAAATCTGAAAACCGTAAATATGTAGTTTAATTACAAGAAAAATGCGAATTTACTATTAGAAACTTATGAAAATACACTAATGTTGTCGTAGTGGTATTCTCAGGCTCCAGAAGCATATAGTTAGGTCCTAAGGTTAAAAAGTATGTGTTGGCACCAAGCTGTTTATTCTGAATTTTCTTTGTTTATATTCGTTATGCATTTCATCACGTACGCTCTATATACATAATATATACAGGGTATATATTATGTCTAAATTTTGCTTGTTTATAACCGACATGCGACATACTCAAGTCCCGTAACATCCTGTATATATTATATTTCGTCTAATTTTTCTTTATAATCTACATTATATGTTGATAATCTACATAATAATACTATACTATAATCTACATAATATGTTGATAACCTACATAATAATACTATACTATAATCTACATAATATGTTGTAGATAATATGATTTAAGTATTTTATACTTAAATCACGTTCGCCCTATATTTTTTGGTAGTCAATTGCCCAAAAAGCATTCAATTGAACAATTGAATGTTAAGAATATCGAAATAGATCTAGAAATAGTTAATATATTAGTTTATGTTAGATCTAGAAATAGTTAGATCTTAATATAAGTTAGTGAATAAGTGTAATATTAAAATAAAGTTTTCGTTTTATAAGTTTAAAAATATTTGCGTTTTAAAAAAAAAATACCCTGTATACCTTTATACAGGGTATATAGGTATACAGGCAAAATTGAGCAGTAAAAACAAATAGTGAAGTTCCAGAACCCGTAAACACTCATAGTAAATGGGGGATGTATGGTAATAATATATAGGGTAGAATTCCATCGTACGACAGCGACATCTTGAGGTTATGCTTGCAGCGGTACTAAGATGGTCGTGATTTCATGAGGGCTACTAAGTTAACTGAATGTGCTTGCGACGTCCTCCACAAAAAAAGATACCTTACTTACAAGTTTGTACGGAACCCTCGGTGCGCGAGTCACAACTCGCACTTGGCCGGTTTTTTTTTGCTTTTAATCCGAGCCCGGTCATGGCGCATTTTTCGATGACTGCATTCAGTATCCGTTGTAAATCTTCCTGACTGGGGTCCAACAGTACCGTATCATCTGCGTAACGAAAGTTGTTTATGATTTCGCCATTTATAATAATGCCGGCTTGTATATCAGTTAGTGCTTCCCTAAATATTCTTTCAGAGTATACATTAAAGAGCATGGGCGATAAAATACAACCTTGCCTTACTCCGCGCTTGATCTTTACTTCCGATGTATCATCACCATCTATTCTAATAACTAAAGTTTGGTTCCAATATAAATTTTCAATTGTCCTAATATCCCTTCCGTCCAGTCCTATTTGGTCTAAGGTCTCTACCAATATATCATGTTTAACCCTGTCAAATGCCTTTTGGAAGTCTATGAAGCATGCATAGACATCAACTGACCTATCACGACTTCTTTGAGTTAGGACATTTATGCCAAATAGAGCCTCACTTGTGCCGAAGCTATTGCGGAACCCAAATTGCGATTAGCAGTATTAGCTTAAGTATTCTTCACACTTGGAATAGATTCTGCCATGAATAATTTTAAGAAATTTTTTTAGCAAGTGATTCATATCTGATTGTTCTAAATCAGCACACGTCTTGGCAGTTGTTTTTTTGGCAAGGTGACAAATATGGATCAACGCCAATCGCTTGGTAACTTTCCACTGGTATATACTTTATTGAATAATTCTGTTATCACTTTTAATGCTTCAGTGTTATCGATTAATTTATATATTTCGCTGCGAATCTCTTCGATTGCTTATCTATTACGTCCAAAATTGACACGTGTAAACAAATGTGATTTTTATGTGAAAACAATTATGCGAGGGACAAATAAAACCACTCAAGTTTCGGTTTCTTATCACTTCGATTTGTATCAAGTCGATTGAATTAATTAAGAGTACGCACTATATAAGACCTAATTTCAAAGACCTAAAATCAAACCTCAACATGAAGTTATTACTACTCCTTGCTTTCGCCGCTGTGGCCGTTGCCACCCCAAACGTAAGTCCCAATAACCAAGAATTAATACTTAGAGATAGAAAAATATGAATCTTTACTAAATAATTGTGTTTTACATTAATAGAATGTCAGGAAAACTTATATTATCCTATCCTTGATTCCTCTTGGATTCTTGGCCCGTAGGTTTCTATCTATATCGCTTTTACTATTTTTTAGCGTATCATAAATGGATCCCAAGCCGAGGTCGGCCAATTCCCGTGGCAAGTAGCCATTTACTACGAAACCAACGCCGGTCTCTTATTCTGCGGAGGCTCCCTCATCAGCGAGCAATGGATCCTCACTGCAGCTCACTGCACCAATGGGTAAATCAACCAAAAACTCGTTATTAGTTATTAGTAATTACTCGCGGAGTTATTTTTCGGTTTAGAGCTAAAAAATTCAGAATTCATCTCGGAGGTGTCACCCTCTATGACATCGAATTCGGCCGCGTCACTGTCATCGCCTACGAATTCTTCGCTCACCCTAAATACAACAACTTGTTCAAACATAACGACATCGCCTTGATCAAGCTGCAAGAGCCAATCGAGTTCAACGAAAGAATCAACTCCATAAAACTGCCACAACGCGGCAATAGGATCGGCTCCGGCGAAGAAGTCACCTCCAGCGGATGGGGAGTGACCAGCGACGGTAAGCTAAAACATATTTGATCTTTGCATAATATTGCGTTTCTTCTAATAACAACGTTTTTCATGTGTAGAATCTGAATCCTTAAGCAGCCGATTGAACTTCGCCGAGCTTAAGACCATCGCCAATTGTGAATGCAAAGAAAACTACGGAATATTGGGCTTCTTTGCCATCATTGACTCCACCCTTTGCACCAGAGGAGTTCAACAAGAGAGCACCTGCAAGGTAAGTCATCTTCTACGAATAAGATTTTTAACACATTTATCACAATTGTTTATACATTTAGGGTGATAGTGGTGGCCCAGTTATAACTATCGATTCCAATGGTGAAGCCACCCAAGTCGGTGTTGTCAGCTTCGGCCGCTCCGACGGATGCGAGAAGGGAAACCCAACCGTACAAGTTCGCACCGAATCCTACTTGGACTGGATTAACGAGGTCACCGGCATCCCCGTCTAAATCACCTGATTGAAATTACTGATACTATAAATTATAATATTATTATTAAAGGAACTTGCACTTGATTGGATTAAGCTCTTTTATAAAACTTCCTCAAAAAATACATCAAAATTGTTTATAAATTTAGGACGACATCAAAATTGTTTAATTGGACATTCATCAAAATTAATGAATATGATGGTTGTGAGCGTTCATCTACTTAGAGTGCCCTATCCGTTGCGGATGTTGGCGATTAGAATAGCAATCTTGGCTTTATCAACTGCTTGACGAAACAGTGGAATTGATGTAAGGCCGAAACACTGGCGTAAGTTCTTAATAATAATAATAATAATATACTTTATTGCCCAACAGGAAACCCCATTTACAAGACAACAATAAATTTAACAATATATAAATAATGAAAATGTATTCGGTAAAGTTATAACTTGTCAAAAAAATATCTTTATAGCGTGCCATCGCATTGCCGACACATTACAGTTACTGGTGCTCGCCGAAGACAATTGGTATGAGCCCCTGGGATGTAAAATGTGTTAATATACCTAGAACTTGACCTAGGTATATGGAAGTTTATTTTTGACAACAGAAATGAAGCATCCACTTTATTATGAAGAATCTTCCATAAAAACTTAGCAGTAAGCTCTCCTCTTCTGGAGGCCAGCGAAGCGATACCATGTTGTTCCAAGAGTATATTTTGATCCACACCACGATCGGGATAGACACCATCTACTCTGTACGATAAATACTTTAAGAATCTGCGGTGAAGACGGTCCAGTGGCATTATCTGATTCCTGTAATATGGATACCAAATAAGACACCCATACTCGAGTTTGCTTATGGGGTTAGGGGTAGTCAGTATTTTCAAAAAATCGATTTTTTTTTGCATTTTCGTTAAGTGTGATATCTTAAAAATATTCTCTGAAAATTTGAAGTTGATCCGATAATTATTTTTCGAGTTATTCGACAAATAACAAAGAGCGCTCGGGCACTCCAAAACGCTCGGGAGCAGGTAGCTAGCGGCAGCTGCAAGCAACCGTTTTTTTTTGTTTTTCGCCACGTCACTAGTATGCCTGTAGCAGTTGCGGAGAGCAGTCGATAGTTGTGCGTTATTAAAATAAATAATTTTTTAAGTTATTTATTATGGGACGTGATACGAAAAAAGTTTCGAGAGAAGTTCGGAGATCTGAAAATATCGTATTCAAAGAAACGAAAAAATGTATTTAACCCAAAAACGGCGGAACGTGATGAAAGTGTTCGGAGTACATCGTTTAAAAAACTGAAACAAAATACTGAAAACGACGTACCCGAAAGTTGCACCACTGAATTTCGAATAATTAATTTTATTACAGTATTCACTGCCATTTCTGCTCTTGTGAAATGTAAAAAATGTGATGGAAACATTGCATTTCAAACAGCTAGTACACGTGGGCTGGGATTTAAAATTGTAGTTTCTTGTAATAACTGTGGCAATGAATATATTCCTTCGTGCTCTTTCATTGGGCATTCCTATGAAATAAATAGACGCTTCATTTTTGTGATGAGAATACTAGGGATAGGATACGAAGGTTTGTGCAAGCTTTGTGGCCTGATGGACATGCCGTCTTTTTTAGATAAAACTACGCATACAATATTATTGAAGCACATTTTAGATTGTGGTAAAACCGTTGCAGAAGCCTTGATGAAATAAGCTGTGAATGAAGAAAAAGAAGCAAGTAGTGAAAATGAAAATAAGAATGACTGTATCGGGAGATGGAACCTGGCAAAAAAGGGGATTCACATCGTCATTTGGAGTTTCTTCTATAATTGGCTATTTTAGTGGAAAGATTCTTGATATAAACATTAAAAGTGCTTATTGCAAGCTATGTGAGTATTGGAAAAATAAAAGAAATACGGTTGAGTTCGTGGAATGGTATGATTCGCATGAAAATGAGTGTAGTGCTAATCACAAGGGGTCTTCTGGGAAAATGGAGGTGGATGCGATGATTGAAATGTTTCAGCAGTCTGAAACAAAATATGGAGTTAAATATATCAACTACATTGGCGATGGTGATTCGAAAACCTATTCTGGAAATATAAAAGCAGATCCTTGCAAAAATACAACCGTAAATAAAAAGGAATGTATAGGCCATGTTCAAAAGCGGATGGGGACTCGACTGCGTACTCTGAAATCTAAACAAAAAGGTCTTGGTGGTAGAGGTAAGCTTACAGGAAAAGTTATAGACAAATTAACTGTGTACTATGGTTTATCTATACGTCGTCATTGCGATTCTACGGAAGATATGAAATCTGCTATTATGGCACCTTTTTACCACTACGGTTCGACTGATGAAAATCCGAATCATGATATGTGTCCAAAAGGCGAAGATTCTTGGTGCTCTTATCAGCGCGCTGAAGCACGTGGAGAGCTTGATACTTATACTCAAGATTATTCTCCCTTACCTCCTGATGTTTTAACAGCTAATAAACCGATTTACGACGATCTCAGTAATGATAATTTACTTTCAAGATGTGTAGGTGGATTCAATCAGAATAATAATGAGAGCTTCAACCAACTAGTGTGGAAAATATGCCCAAAAACCGTGAATACTAGTTATACTATCGTACAAATTGCTGCATACATAGCTACTTGTATATTTAATGAATTTAATTCATTATTAATGATTATGAATACCCTAGGACTTGATTGTGGGTCTAATTCCCATCGGTATGCTGAAAAAAAGGATGCTGCACGTGTGAAAGTGCCAGATCAGCGCGCCAACGACAACACTCGGGAAGGCAGAATGCTTCGTAGGCAACACCAAATTGACGTTTTGGAAACTTCCACAATGGCTGAAGATCTATTATATGGCCCAGGAATAGATGACTCTGTGTAAGTAATTAAATAATTCGTATTTCTGTACGTAAATCTAGTGTGAAACTTTAAATGCGTTTTTCTCAAAACTATGTTTTTTGAACTGGTGACAACTGTAACTCGATAACCGCTCAGTAGATTTTAATGAAATTTATACAGCTTTTAGAATACATAATAAACTCAGGCCTGATCGAAGGATTTTTTTTTTTTTCAAAAATTTCGATTTTTTAAGACCAACTAACTGTTGATTTTTTCCTGAAAATCTAGAAAAAAAAATCCTGAGGCCGCCATTTTGTTAATTTTTGAAAAAAAAAAAAACTTCGATCAGGCCCAGCATTATCTATTTATAAAACTATTTTTTTTCATTCGATTGATTTTAGATGAATCTCCAAGGACTTATGACAGTCACCGCAAGGACCTTTTTTTGAAACTGGGTCAACACAGACTTTGAAAATTATAAATTTTTTTTTTTCAAATTTTCGTGACTTCAAGTCAAAACATTGTTTAATAATGCCATATTATTACTTTTGTAAAATAAAATGATTTAATAGCAACAAAAAAAATTACTGAAAATTCTCATTTTTTCGTGTCTCTGACTACCCCTAACCCCTTACTACATATGCAAAATACAATAACTTTATGAGGTCGATGTCTCTGAAAGATGCACAAATTCTCATAATAAAACCTAACATTCTGGAAGCAGACATTGCAATATTAGTTATATGTCTAGTAAAATTTAAATCAGAGGTGAATAAATCCCTTATCTCCAAGCAGCATTTAAGTTGTAATCCATTTACTGTGTATGTATTGTTATTAAAATTTTCAAATAAATCTTTTGACTTTGAAAAATGCGTCGTGGCTCCTGAGTCAATATACCAACCCTCCGATTCAACTTTTACAGATAATGCAGTGAGCCAATTATATGATTTGTCCCCATTGCTACCAGAATTATTACTCTGATTTGTACTTACAGTACTTTTGTTCTGACTATTACCGTTATCTTCAGTTTGTGGCCTGTTCCTCGTCTTGAACCAACAGTATTTAGCCGTATGACCCACCTTCTTGCAGTGAAAACAGGATTGACGAACTTGATTTCCTTCTGGGGGCTGATAAGATCTTCTCACCACTGCTCCACCTCGTCCTCCTCCATTGGATTGACTACTTATCCAATTCTGGCTGTTCTCATATGGCCTTGAATGCTGTCCCTTAGCAGAAAAAGCTGCACCACTTTCTTTGTAGTCCTTATGTGACATTTCTCTTTCTCTTGCCTCTGCAATGAGCTTTGAACCCACGTCCTCAGCCGTAACACCTTTTAGGTTATGTTTTAAAACGGTTTTAAATGCCTCATATTCAGAAGAAAGACCCCTTAACATTAAAACAGATGTTAAGTCATCATCGATCGGTTTTCTCATTTCTTGTAACTGGCTAGTTATTTCTTTAAATTTTAACACGTAACTATCCATACTTTCTTTTAGTTTAATTTCCAATAACTGATCTAAAAGCACCAATCTTCTGTTTATTCCTTTGTCGTCATAGTTTTTTAATAGAATTAACCAAGATTCACTAGCAGATTTTGAATTTCTGATTAACGAGTTTTGGACCATTTTCTACACTGAGAGCAATTTTTGCTCTAGCCCTTTGTTCCTTTTTCTTGTCCGAACACAATGGGTTGCCATCTTTGTCTAGTTCAATACAGTCATACAGGTCCTCATGCATTAAACACATCTCCATATCATATTTCCAGCTTTGGTAGTTTTCAATGCCTTTTAGTTTTATAATATTGGGAATTGAAGAACTTACGAATGTCGACATGGTTTTTTGTTCTTGATTGATCACTTCAACTTCACTTCCTAATCCATCCATTGCACTTATTTTGTTTACGCATTGAATTTATTCACGTTTACTGGGCCAATAACCTATTGTTATTAAGTTTTAATAATTCAAATGCACATTAATTTTAGGATGAACGTTTATTCGGCAAAGTCCTAGGAGCGTATACGATGGTTTCGTGCGAGCGTGGCAGAAAATGCAACTAACGGTGCAGCTCAGTGGCGGTACGCGGGAACGTAGTTTAGAATATCACTGACTTCTGTTGAAAATTTTGTGTTGGGTCCTTGTTTAATTTCTTGTATATGTTCAAAAATTAAAAAAAAAACCAACGGTCCTTCTCACTTTGTCCTACATTGGACCGAGAGTTCGCGCTACCGCGCGTATGTTGTCTTGATTTATCTTCCCGCTTCGCGGCGGACAACCTAATCTAACCAAGGTAAAACCAACGGTCCTTGTCACTTTGTCCTACATTGGACCGAGAGTTCGCGCTGCCGCGCGTATGTTGTCTTGATTTATCTTCCCGCTTCGCGGCGGACAACCTAATCTAACCAAGGTAAAACCAACGGTCCTTGTCACGTTGTCCTACATTGGACCGAGAGTTCGCGCTGCCGCGCGTATGTTGTCTTGATTTATCTTCCCGCTTCGCGGCGGACAACCTAATCTAACCAAGGTAAAACCAACGGTCCTTGTCACTTTGTCCTACATTGGACCGAGAGTTCGCGCTACCGCGCGTATGTTGTCTTGATTTATCTTCCCGCTTCGCGGCGGACAACCTAATCTAACCAAGGTAAAACCAACGGTCCTTGTCACGTTGTCCTACATTGGACCGAGAGTTCGCGCTGCCGCGCGTATGATGTCTTGATTTATCTTCCCGCTTCGCGGCGGACAACCTAATCTAACCAAGGTAAAACCACCAATAAAATCCACACGAGACATTGTACCGTAGCTGTTTGCTTGCAAATTCAATACGACGCTTAAAATAATATATATGTTGCCATAGTTTCAGTTTTTCATATAAAAGCAAAGAGGATCGGATCCTCTTTGATATAAACGGGCAAGAATAAACGTGGCGTTTTGTAGGAAATATATGATCTCTCACAATCTATGATTGTCTGTCTAGATATATTTTAATATATTTTATTACTCGTCACAAAATATATTCAACTTATTTTCACTTCGCCTCTGTCTCCCACTGTAATGCGCATGTTCGAAATTGTAATGCGCATGTACGAAATTTAAAATAACGACGGCAGCGCACACCACCGAAACCCTCATCTGCTCCAGGCCCAGCCCGCGCAAATCTTCCAAGACCACTCGGTCCTGGAAGAACGCCGACTGGGACTCCTTCCAATCCTCAATCTCTCTCTCCCTTCCCGCTCCAAACATCAACTCTGACCTTGACCTATCCTCCGCCATAGACTCTCTCACCTACTCAATCCACTCAGCCATAAATACAAGTGTCCCAACGAAAGTCATCCCTCTCGACCGTCCCCCAATTCCTAGTTTCATAGTCTCCCTCATCAAACAAAAACGCATCCTCTACCGCTCTTACAAAGCCACTCACGACCCCCTCACCAAAGCTTCCTGGAACCGCCTCAATGCCCTCATTAAACTCAAGCTCCGTTCCTTCCGAAAATCCTCCTGGATCGCTGCCACCTCCAACCTCAACCCCAAGGACGGCGGAAAATTCTGGAAAGCCCTAAACACGCTTACTGGCCGCAACCGCCGTCCTAACCACAATCTCCTCGTGGAGAACAAGATCCTCACCTCTTCCCCAGACAAGGCCCAGGCCTTTGCGTCCCACCTCGAGAAGGCTCACGTTCTCTCTTCACCCCTCTTTAATCAACCCTTCTTTGTCGAGACGACTAACCTCATCAAACTCTCTCCCCTTTCTCCTCTACCATGGTCTCCCCAAGTCATCCCAATGATAGACGCTGATGAACCCTGCACCACCCCCATAACAACTGAAGAAGTCAGATGCGTCCTCGCCAACGCCAAAACAAACTCCGCCCCCGGCCCCGACGGCATCCCCTGGATTGCCCTCAAACACCTCCCTGAGTCAGCCATCGAGTTCCTCTCATCCCTCTACAACGCCTCCCTCTCCTCCGGCACTTTCCCTGCCCAATGGAAAAGTACTCACACCATTATGATCCTCAAACCAGGCAAAAACCCCAAATCCCCGGACTCCTATCGACCAATTTCCCTCCTCTCCACCATTGGGAAGGCTTTCGAAAGAATCCTCTCCCAACGGCTCCGCACCTTCTGCGACTCCCACCACCTCATCCCCAACCACCAGAGCGGCTTCATGCCCAACAGATCCACCCAACACTCCATCCTCAACCTCACCTCCAGTCTAGCTATCTCCCACAACTCTGGTCAGGTCTCTGTCGCCCTCTTCCTAGATATACACTGCGCCTTTGGCACCGTCTGGCACGACGGCCTGATCAAAAAACTTATCCTCCTCCAATTCCCCTGGCCTCTAATTCGCCTCGTCCACAACTTCCTCAACTATCGTTCCTGCCGGGTGAAGCACGGCGACTCACTCTCGCTGCCCTTCACTCCCGCCGCGGGTGTCCCCCAGGGCTCTGTCCTGTCTCCCCTCCTTTTCAACCTCTTCTGCCACGATATTCCCACCCCAACCTTGCCCGACTGCCATCTCCAGCAATTCGCTGATGATACCGTGGTCTGGGCCTCAAATCGCCTCCCTAAGGTCGCTGCTTCCCGCCTAAACTCCCACCTAAAAACCCTGGAGGCCTGGATGAGCCTCTAGCGCCTCGTCTTCTTCCACCATCCCCATCTAAGGGGTGCTCTTCCCTTCCCCAACATCCGACTCCATGGCGAAATAATCAAACCTCAAACCTCCGCCACCTATCTAGGCACCATCCTCCACAAATCTCTCCGTCAACCTTCCAACACCTCCCGCTGCATCAACCTAATGCGCAAACGCTTTCGTCTTCTATACTGCCTCCGTAGTCGCCTCGGCGGCTGCTCCCCAAAGTCCTCCTCTTCACCTACAAAACCTTCGTTAGACCAATCCTCGTCTACCAAGTCTGCGCTCTTTCCCTCAGCCATGAATCCCACCTTCGCCGACTTCTGTCTTTCGAAAGATCCTGCCTCCGCCGCATATTCCGCCTGCCCCCCAATTTTCCAACCTCCCTCCTGCCTGAAATCTCCAACATGGTACCATTCGACGTCCGCCTCTCCCGACTGCAAGGTCGCCTTTCCGAAAAAATTATATCCAATCAACCCCCAGTTCTCTCCATTTTCCAAAAACCCCCTGTCACGATTCGCCACAAAATCCCCAAACGCAAGATCCCCATCCCCTACCTCAAACTCCTATCTCATTGCACCACCGAACTCCCACCCGAGCTATCTTCCATCCTCAACTCTGCTCCCGCTGCATTCAAATAAATGACCATCCAAACCCTAGAAATTTATTAAAAAAAAAAAAAAAAAAATTAGTAACAATGTATAAATAGAAAAAATAATAATAAGCTAAAAAAAAAATATTAAACAGCAAATAATAAGGAAAATATATATATATATATACAATAAATAAATAAAACAAATAACAAAAAAAAACCGGTCCCAACCAACCAGGGGGGTAAATAAAAATAAAATAAAATTAAAAAAAATAACAACAGCATCCTCGAACTCCACACACAACCACCCCCCCCTCACCCAACCTGCACGTCGCGCAACACTCTGCATCAACAACGCCCAACAACAACGCCACATCAACATCGCCACAACAACATCTCAAGTCGTCCTGTCGTCATCTACATCCACACCCAGGCTGAAAAGGGTCATCCCCTACAACAGCCCTCCCCCTTCGGGGGGAAAAACTATGATTATCGATCGATCGCACACCACCGTCATCGTATACGCTCCTAGGACTTACCCGTTTATTCTTAAACTAAAACATTAAAAAAGCATACAGAATACTAAACACAGAATTTTCATCTAACGACAAACAAAAACATAAAGCTTGTTTTACGGACAGGGAAAAACGCCATATGTAAAAAAGTTTTACCAACATAACAATATATATAAAATGCCGCCAAAATAAAATATTATGAATAATCATTGTATGAAAATACAAACAAAAATAAATTTCCAACAGTATGATGTTGTGAAATGGTTAGATTTCCGGGAATATGACATGGAGCAGCATTTATCAACATTGAGGTACAGTTTATGAGTTTCACACCAGGATACTAATTTGTTGATGTTATGTTGAAGAAACATAACATCATTTGGCGAAGTGATGCTTGTAAAAAGTTTGATGTCATCTGCATAGGCCAGTACATGACAGTTTAAGGATTTTAAGAGGGAATTAATAAAAATAATGAAGAGTAGCGGCCCCAAATTTGAACCCCGCGGAACACCAGAATCCATTGAAAATTTGTACGAGTGAAAACCATGAAAAGCTAAGTATGCTTGATCATATAAATATGATTTCATAAGCTGTTGTAGACTTGGAGCAGCTCCAAGTTCAGCAAGTTTCATGAGTATTACGTCGTGGTCAAGGGTATCGAAGGCTCGAGAAAAGTCCGTATATACTACGTCTACTTGATCCCTGTTATCTATCACTTGTGAAACATATTGCGAGAATGATGCAAGATTGGTTGTTGTAGATTTACCTGGCATGAAACCGTGTTGGTTGGAAGAAATAAATGAATAAACGTTTTTGAAAATAGTTGAATGAATAACCTGCTCGAATATTTTTGAAAAATTACTTAATGAAGCAATTGGACGATAATTTCTCAGAACATGTTTTTCTCCCTTTTTATATACGGGAGTAATTTTAGCCAACTTCCACCTTGAAGGAAACATGCACGTGCTAATAGCAAGATTTATAATAATATGAAGGGGCTTAGCAAATATGAATCTACAATCTTTAATTAGGAAGGAAGGAACAGAGTCATCTGATAATTTATTAAGCAAACGCGACATAATGCTTATTAAATCATTTTTCTGAGATTGAGTTTAAGGTATAAGACAGACAATTACTATGATTGTCAGACAAATTAGTGGCGACAAATTAGTGGGTTTATAACTTTTAGAAAATAGTGTGGCAAAACCGTTAACGATGTCACTAGGTGTAGAATACTCCTGACTTTCATCGGTAATTCTGCTAGGTATTCTTGTAGTACCTTGTATCATATGAGCATAAGTCCATAATCCGGTCGGATTTGATTTGATATTGTCTTCTAGCTCTTTAAGATACAACTGATATGTTTCACTGATTTGCCGTTTAGTGAGTGATCTGAGCCTTTTGAATTCATTATGATATACTTGTTTCCTACTTGATAGCCATTTTTGTCTATAATACGCCTTAGTTCTTAAGTTCCTTTTTATTTCAGAAGTAAACCATACAGGAAACTTAGATCTGCTACTATGGGAAAGGGGGATCGATTTATTAAATATGTTGTATAGATTTGTATAAAACATATCCAAAGCTTTATTCACATCAGTATAGTTGCTTAAAAATGACCAGTCCATATTGTTCATACAGTTCACTATACAGTGTGACATAATTAGCCCTTTTAAAGTTATATCGAGTATTAGTATTTGAGGGAAACCTACTATTATCAGAGATTGCCCTTAGTTCAAATTGAATAGATAATGATGGGCGATGTAGATCTTCAATCACCATTGAAGTATCAGCACGCTTGACTAAAATGGGAGAGCTTAAGTTCGACACGACGAGATCAAGAATTTTATTCAAAATCAAAAATCAAATCAAAATATATTTATTTCATTATCTAAGTACAACTATGTTCTAAATGAAATATGTCACCAAGAGTAGATAAATATACATTTATAAATTTATATACACGTTAGCATAAAATATACCCATAATATATATATACCCATACAAACACACAGGCATACAGACATACATACACATATACCTGCGCCCACACACATAAATAAATAAATAAATAAAATACATGCATGCACACATACTTAACATATAAGCATACGCGCACAGATTTAAGCGTATATACATAAGTATAAACAACTGACTTAATATTTCGTTAAAAATTATTATTATTAATTGTGAAGATCACAGTTTCTTGACATTCCTGTAGAATTCCTCCATATCGTATGGCTCCAGTTCAATTAATAGTTTGTACAGATCCTTTTTGAGTTGATTGACGTTTTTTAATTGTTTAATATTCCTTGGAAGCTCGTTATAGATTTTCATGTTGCAATATGGTGGATTTTTTTCTGTCATCGTCAGGTGATGCTTGGGTAATTGGTATTGTATATATATATATATATATATATATATATATATATATATATATATATATATATTATATATAAGTATTGTGTCTAGTTGATCTTTGGGTTGGCTTGTTAAAATTCGTGAATAGAGAACGATGTTTCACAATAAAGAGTATGTTCTCGTATATGTATGTGCCCGTTGTTGTTAAAATATTTGCTTTTTTAAATTGGCCTCTGCAGGACTCTCGAAATTGTAAATTATTCAAAATGCGGATGGCTTGTTTCTGAATTCTAAAGACATTTCTGAAATGACTACCATTTCCCCAGAACATAATGCCGAATTTTAAATAGGAGTGAAAATTAGCGAAGTACACCATCCTAATAGCTTCTGAGCTCAAATATCTCTGAAGCGATCGTAATGCAAAAACTGCCTTGTTGAGATTCTTAGAGACGAGATTAGTATGCACTGCACAGTCAAGAGATTGATCTATATGGATTCCGAGAAGTCTTACAGAGTGTAGCATTTCTATGTGTTCGTTGCCAATAACTATTCCTTGTGGGTATGTCAAGTTGCTTCTCTTTGTTTGAAAAATTATTGTATTGGTCTTTTCCTTATTCAGTTTTAGTTTATTTCTTTCAAACCATGAAATCAGGGACGACGTGACACTGTTGGCGTTTTGGCTAATATCCTCTGTTGACTGGTTGCTTATCAGTATGGTCGTGTCGTCCGCATAGTTAACCATAACATGCTCTGGGATGATCGATATTTTGTGTAGATCACTTATAAATAAGGTGAATAGTAGAGGTCCAATTGTGCTTCCCTGAGGGATTCCTATATCAATAGTTCTCGCAGAGGAATAGACATACCCGTGCAGAGTTTGAAGCTTGGTCATGCATTTCCTGTTGCATAGAAAAGATTTAACCCAATTTAGAGCAACCCCTCTGATGCCATATTTGTCCAGTTTTTGTAATAGCAAGTTATGGTCAACTAGGTCATACGCCTTAGATAAATCCATTAGCATGCCAAGTGGAACGTTTCTTTGTTCTAAGTTGCAAGTTATAGCGTTTATAAATTCATAGCATGCGGTTTCGATGCTCTTGCCTTTCACAAAACCATGTTGTTGATGGCTAACTAAATCGTGCCTATTTACAAAGGATAATATTCTTGAGCACAGAATTTTTTCAATAATTTTAGAAAAGACAGACACTATGCTAATCGGTCTATAGTTGCCTAATTCACATTTGTCTCCAGCTTTATGAATTGGGATGATTATTGCTAATTTTAGCTTTTCTGGAAATGTACCCGCTATTAACGAGTTGTTTATTAAATAAAGCAATGGATTCAAAATCGATTGCAGGACATTTTTTAGCACTGAGGCATGGATTTCATCAATGAGGATTTCAACTTTTACTGTTTTTTAAGCTCATAATTATGTTAACAAGTTCTTCTTCACTCACTGGCATTAGAAAAATAGAGTTCTTATTTGCGGTGATGTTGTCTACATAATCAGTATTTGATTGGGATTCTGCTAGTTGTTTTGCCTTATCCACAAAGAAATTATTAATTTTTATTGCAGTGGTACCTGGATCTTTACTATTATTAACAAACATATCCTTTTTCTTCTTGAGCTCTGTAATTTGTTTAACTATGTTCCATGCTGCTTTTTGGCGGTTTGTTGAAGTTTCTATTTGTTGAGTGAATTTTTGATTCTTAATAATTTCTTAAATTTCCTACGTTGATTATTATACTGGTTTTTAAATAATGGATTGGAATGAGACATAATTTGTAAGAGATTTAAGTTGTTTTCACTGATTGTTAGCTGAGGATTTGTAAAGACTCGTTGAGTTGTTCTTTTCTTATTAACCGAAACTTTGGGAAAGGCCTCGTGAAAATGTTTTAAGAACAAATACATGAAAAAATCCCATTGCTCATTTATAGCGTAGGTGTCCACTTGATATAATTCATCCCAAACTACATTCGTCATTAAATGTTTGTGATGCTTCATATTTACTTCGTTAAATATTCTTACTTGTTTAAAATTGGACGATGCTGCTACCTTTTCGTCCACCAATGTTAGGAGTAGTGCGTAGTGGTCCGAGATGTGGAAGTCTCTTGTATTAATATTGAATGGAACATTAATATTAACGATGTAATTGTCTAAGCATGATCCAGACATAGGGTGTGTTACTTCCCTTGAAATAATCTCTGCATTGAAAGATTCTACTAATGACAAAAACTGCTGGCTATTATTCGTCCGCTTTAGGATATTAACATTAAAGTCGCCAGCTATAATAAACTTATTACACTCACTAGCTAATAAAATTAGGAGTTCATGTAGTTTTGTGAAGAAATTACTAATAGGTGTCAAAGGCGCTCTATATATTCCTACAATAATTATTTTACTTTGTTGTTTATTGAATGTTGTAGTTGTTTCGATAGCAGAGCATTCAAAAACAAACTTTTCTGCTATTCTGGCGAAATCTTGCTTTGGTCTCCATACAGTTCCTTGTTTGCAATATATAGCCGATCCTCCATGTGCACTTTCTTCACGACGGAAATAAAAGGCCAGATTAAAATCATTTATTTTGAGCGTCTCTAGTTGTTCAGCGGACTTCCAGTGTTCCGTTAGAACGAGGAAACTACACTGAGGAAATTTCTCGAGCATAAACTCAATTCTGTCGATAGAATTCCCAATTGACTGGGTGTTCTGATTAATCAAAATAAATTTATTGTTGTTAACTTTTTGTGCTTGGTGGATAAATAATCGGTTTATTGGGTCCTTTTTGGCACGTTGGCTAGTCTTAATAAAAAACGGTTGTAACAGGTATTTCTTGGCCATGTCTCTGGTTTTTCAATGTTGTCAGCATCTTCTTTTGGTACCGTTTCCTTAAAGGATGAATATTCCTCCGGGTGCTACGATATAAGTTTGGTGCAGGTGACATTTGAAAAGTTTTTATTCTTTAAATATTGCGCTAACTCATCTGTTGTAAGATTTGGATCCAACCGATACACATGTAAATGGTGATATCGGTTTGCTGCCTTTATTATGGTTGCGTCGTCTGTACCGTGAACAACGTATGATTTTCTAGTTGATCTTCTTTTTTGCGCTGAATTTCCTAATTTCCACTGTTTTGACGGTTAATTCCTTCTGGTTGAGCCGGAATAATTTCGGGTTCCGTACTGTTTGTGTTTTTTGCGCTAGTACGTTTATCTGCAGTGTTGGATGAATGTTGGATGAACGAACGAAGCGATAAGGCAGCAACCTTATCGCTTGAACTCACTTTCACTCCCTGTGATATCAGCCCGTTCCATTTGTTTTAAATTAGATTTATTTGACGGAATTGAAGGTGATTTAGAACCTGAGGCGTTAATTAACTTTTCGTTGGTTAATTTTTCCACTTGTAAAGTTAAATCGGAGATTAACATCTTCAGGGGCTCCACGTGTTTTCTTATTATACCTGATAAGAAAATTTCATATTCCGAACTCCGTAAAAATGTCGTAAGCACATCTAATTGATTTTCGGTCGGGTTCTCACTGATCTTAGATCTTAATAACATAGTTATACACTAAATTGCACTTGTATAAAGTAAAAATTTATTGATTAAAATTTAAAGTTTAGAATATTTGCAGGTACGTCCACTCTCGATGAACGCTCGCACTCGACTGCCGATTGTTAATGTTTGAACATGTATTGTATTGAGAAAGATCAAGCATGTTACAAAAACAGCGAAATGAAAGACATTTGCAACACGAAATATTTGTATGATAGAGATTAGGTAAATTGAAATCACCTATAACTATTATTGGCTGATCCATTATTAAAAGTTCCAAAGAATTCAAGAATAATTTCAGGTCATCTACTGTTGTATCGGGTGGAATGTATAATGCACAAATAAAAAAGATAGCACCGTTAAGAATACATTTACTTAATAGAACATCAATTAGTGGAACACTATTAGTTAATGAAGTCGTATCTACTATTTCATATTGAATGTCGTTGTCAATTGCGATTAACACTTCTCCACCTTTGGTGCGTCCCACCGAGTTAAATTTCCTGTCCCAACGAATAACATTATAGTTTGGAGGTATATAGTTTGGTAAGAGTTCCGAGTTTTTAATCGAATCATTTAACCAGGTTTCAGATAAACAAATAATTTCATAGGATGAGTTGCAGCAGCTGATATAAAATTCTTGTGTTTTAGAACATAATCCTCGAGTATTTTGATAGAAAATATTTAATAAAATGGGGGATCGGTTAGGCTTGGCTAGTTTAAATTTTCAGTGATAGTAGGAATCCCATTCACATATTTTATATGTAAATTAGTTTCACCATCCGCTAAAGCCTAGTTCGCATTAGGCTAGTAATTTAGTAGAGTAGCGAGTAATTTAGTGGCTAAATGTGTGCGAACCACGAAAAATTAGTCAAGTGGTTTAGTGAATGATTAAGTCGAGTCGATCCATTTTACTCTATTTTATCGGGCGAGTAGCGCCTCCCACCACGCCTTCGTGCTCAGTGGTTCACCGGCTAAACAAGTCCGAACCTGTAGAGTAGTCGAGTTCATTAGTGGCCGCAAAAATGTCGTTTCGCTGGACCGAAAATTTTAACATAAAATTAGTTTCCAAATACGTTGAACATAAATGCTTTTTGAATATAAAGTCCCCGCATTATAAAAACAAATAAATGAAACAATCGGCATGCCTGGGTTTAGAAAATGCAATAAATATATCAGTTTATTCATTCTATTGCGTTGCAGCCCGTCCATCTTACAAAACACTTGTGTACTGTACTGCGAACGGTTTCTGTACAGTAGCCAGTAGTTTAGCCACTAAATTACTCGCTACTCTACTAAATTACTAGCCTAATGCGAACTAGGCTTAACTGTGTGTGTTTAACTCTTCTTTAGTCGTTCTGTATAATTGCCTCTGCATAGGTGTGCGATCTCTAGAGAGATGTATGCCTTTCCATTTATTAATTGTTTTTAAATTTATTTATATTTTTCATAGTTGTAGCCATGATTTCAAGGCACGGAACTTTAAATCTTATTGGGTGAGACTGTGATTTTGAGGGATCATATTTACCGAGACGTTCAGTCTTTATGTTATTTACACGTACACCAATATCTGCTAACAGATTTTCCGCAGACTTTGAGTCCGACATCATTTGTTGTTGCTTAGATTCCGTATTATTTTCCTTAATTCCAAATATAAGTAAATTACCGGACCTTTTCTCTCTTTCTGATATTTCATATATAATTTTCTAAATAACAATTGGCGTAGAATGTAATTTATTAGGGTCTTCAACCTGTTTTGAACTTTTAAGGGCGAAAATTTCGTTTTGAAGATTTATAATTGCCGTTTTGAGAGAGATTAAATCGCTGCCGATTTTATCGCAATCACGGCAATTCCATTTAAGTCCCGACTTTAAATGAATCTTTTGAGCCTCAGAGGTCGTCATGTCAGCACAATTGATATTATACGACTTATTACAAACACACAACGTGTGTTTGTATGTGTGTTTACCCACACAGGTAAGTAAGGGGTGACGGCAAAAACCACCAAGTAAGTCCGACCCAAATGTCAACCTCTCCTGCACGCGGTGCCCGCTGCTAGATAACGAACGAGGCTCTGGCGACCGAGTCATGGCGGTATAACCATTCCATCGAGAAGTAAGGAAATGTATTTCTCAAACTCGCCAACACGCTTGGCAAGCGCGGCGTTTAAATGCCAAACCCCTCTAACAAATGAATGGCAACTTATAACGTAAATATACCCCAGGTGAGTAGGGCTAGCCCAAAACCTCACCCTGATAAGTCAGGCTGTCTCATGGATTCTGGGGGAGACAAAAAGTTGACAAAAACACAAATAAACAAGACCAAAGGCAAAATACACGACCTAAACATTGCCACATATAACGCAAGAACACTAGCAACCGATGAGAGGCTCATTGAAATGGAAGAAGAGCTGAGGCGAATAAATTGGGATATAGTGGGAGTGAGTGAAGTAAGAAGGCGTGGAGAAGAATGGAGAACACTTAAGTCGGGAAATATATTCTATCATGCCGGAGAAGCAGACAAATCCATAGGCGGTGTAGGTTTCCTCATAAACAAAAAGCATGCAAAAAACATCATATGCATAAAGAGTATATCCACAAGAGTAATATATCTAATACTCAAACTAAACTCCAAATATAGTATAAAAATTATACAAGCTTACGCACCCACCATCGAGTATGAAGACGAAATAGTAGAAAGTTTCTATGAAGACATTTCCCAGGCGAAGAGTGAATCACCTACCCACTTTACAGTGGTAGGAGGTGATTTTAATGCTAAGATAGGCAAGAAGCTGGATGCAGCGGAGATAGTGATCGGAAACCATGGAACAGGGGACCGGAACGATCGGGGAGAAATGCTTATGAACTTCCTAAAAATGCAAAACCTATACTTGATGAACAGCTTCTTCTACAAAAAAGAACATCGCAGATGGACCTGGGCGAGTCCAAATGGAAACACAAGAAATGAGATTGATTTTATAATAACTGACAAAAAGCTTATCGTCAACGACGTCACTGTATTAAATAGTTTCACAACAGGAAGCGACCATAGAATGGTAAGGGCAAAAATAACTCTAAACCTAAGTAAAGAAAGACGTAAGCTGGTAACAAAGAAAAGACAGGCAGGTTGGACAACACCAGAACAAGTTCACAAATATGTAGAAATGATAACTACCAGCTTGGAAACTACACAGTTTGAATATAGGCACAAAACAACAGACGAAATAAATAACAAAATCGTCGAAGCTATAAATGAAGCAACAAAGCCAAATAAAGAACAAATAAGCAAAATCAGCAAACATACCAAAGAGCTTATGAAACTCAGAAGAGGCGGAGAAGAGTGCTAAGACAAAACAGCGATAGAAACTCAAAACAACTAAGAGATTTAAGCAAGACAATTACAAAAGACATCAAAAATGACAGACGTCGATACAACACAGAACAAACGAAACTAGCTATTGAGAACAACAGAAGTATGAAGGTATTAAGAAGAAATATGTCAAATGGAAGAAAAGAAATCTTCAAACTAAGAAACAGCACGGGAACACTAACCACAAATAGAGACGATATACTAAAAATAGCGGAAGAATTTTACGCAACTCTCTACATGAGTCGGCTACAAGAACAACCAGCGGAACCGACACAAACACATACCGGGAAGGTCATAAATCAGGGGTCTGAAGATATGCCAAGTATATCGATAGCCGAAATTAAGAATGCTCTTGCAGAGATGAAGAACAACAAATCCCCGGGTGAAGATGGCATACATATCGAATCCATAAAACAAGGAGGAGACGCTCTACTACATGCCATAAAAGCACTATTCAACACCTGCTTAGAAGAATGTGCTACACCTGGCGAATGGAACAACGCCTCCACAGTTATTCTACATAAAAAAGGCGATATAACACAGCTCGGAAACTACAGACCGATAAGTTTGCTACCACATCTATATAAACTTTTCACCAAAGTAATCACCAAAAGGTTAGAAAATAAACTAGACTTCTACCAACCCAAAGAACAGGCTGGGTTTAGATCGGGATACGGGACAAATGACCATCTTCAGGCTATAAAAACTCTCATTGAAAAGTGTAATGAATATAATAAACCCCTTGTCCTGATTTTCATAGATTTCGAAAAGGCGTTCGATACAGTTGAATTACCCGCCATAAAAGCTGCTCTAGACCAAGCACGAATAGACTATCGATATACAAAGCTAATTGAACATATTTACCGAAACGCTACAGCAAGTATAAGGCTACACGACAATACCAACAAATTTAAAATTGGCAGGGGAATTCGCCAAGGGGACACTATCTCCCCAAAACTATTTACCACGGTTCTCGAATATGCTTTTAAAATGGTATCTTGGGAACACCTAGGAATTACAGTGGATGGAGAAAAATTTAACCACCTGAGATTCGCAGACGACATCGTCCTAATAGCCGACAATATCAAAGATGCAAAAACTATGCTCAACGACCTAAAACAGTCAACGGAAAAAGTGGGCCTTAGGATGAATATGGGAAAAACAA
The DNA here is from genome assembly GCA_944588485.1 of Phosphuga atrata. Lineage (NCBI taxonomy): Eukaryota > Metazoa > Arthropoda > Insecta > Coleoptera > Silphidae > Phosphuga > Phosphuga atrata. Next base: position 11,917,723 of record OX155897.1, read on the forward strand.
AAGTTATGACCAAACTAGTGCTAAGCGATCAAATCAAAATAGATGATGCTAATATAGAAGAAGTAACTTCCTATATATACCTGGGGCATCAGATACGCATAGGCCGCGAAAACCAAACATGCGAATTACAGCGCCGCATAGGCTTAGGATGGGCAGCGTTTGGAAAACTAACTAACATCTTGAAGAGCGAACTACCAATGTGTCTCAAACGGAAAGTGTTCGAGCAATGTGTGATGCCGGTAATGACGTATGGGTCAGAGACTTTAACACTAACAAAGCGTTCCGCAGCAAAACTGCAGGTAACACAGAGGTCAATGGAACGGGCCATGCTAGGCATTTCCTTACGAGACAGGGTACGAAACGAGGTCATCAGGGAAAGGACGGGTGTCTGCGACATTATAACACGCATCTCCAACATGAAATGGAGATGGGCAGGCCACGTTGCCAGACTTAAGGATGGCCGATGGACTAAACGGCTTTTGGAATGGAGACCCCGTGCCGATAAACGAAGTAGAGGTAGGACCACCAACTCGATGGACGGATGACATCAAGAGGGTGTCACAAAACTGGATGAACAAAGCACAACATCGTGATGCCTGGAAAGAGTTAGAAGAGGCTTATGTCCTGCAGTGGACGCAAACGGCCGGACAATGATGATGATGATGAAGATTACAAACACAGCATGTAACAAGTTTGTGTGTCTCAGACTCTTTACTGCAGCAAGCACAGCGATTCATGATTATAAAAATGTTACTAAAATATAAAAATACCAGTAAAGGAAAATTTCAGGGACACAGTTTTTTCACACTCAGCGGTCTGTCAGAGTGACTACCAATAAAACAGAATAAAAGCAGACCACGGAAGGGTTAACAGTAGAGAACAGAGGTAAGAATTTTTATTTTAAATAAACAAACCCGGGAAATAATTAGGTGAACAAAAACGATGAATGTGAGTCGCAGATTTTGCGAGAACCGGGCAGCAAAAAGTTATCAGTAGATAATTCGTCTCCTATTTTGAGAATCAATATATTGACGATTTTAATTTATATGAATTTATATGGTTTTTACACGATGTTTCAATAGATAGTTAAAAACATTATTTCATTCATATATGCACTAACCTTATATCTATGCACTGTGCAAATTTTAGAAATTAATTCCTTATAAATGCAAGCGAAAACTCGAGTTAGTTCGGAGCACGACACATGCACATTCACCTTGAATATCACCTTTCTTATCATCTTATCATCGCAGTCTTAAGCCAGGAGTTACGTCGTCTGCCTGTTCCTCTTCTCCCATCTACTGTTCCTTGCATGACGAATAATAATATGCAATATTTCTCATTTCGAATTATATGCTTTCTTTCTTTGACGATGTTGAGCAGTTCTTTATTTGTTGGAGTACTTCTTCATTTGTGATATGATGGATCCATGATATGCGCAAGATGCGCCTATATATCCAAAACTCGAAAGTCTCCAACCTATTTTGCGTCGCCTCTGTCAATGTCCAGGCCCCCACGCCATATAGGAGAACAGACCTGATATAACACCTTCCCATTCGGATTTTAAGGGGAAATGACAAGTCGCTGGAGACGAACATTTTCTTTAGTTTGTAGAAAGAAGATCTGGCTGTTCTATTCTTGTACGAATCACTTTGGAGTAATCCCTGTCGACATTTATGAGGGTACCCAGATGGACATATTTCTCTACTCTCTCAACGCGTTCATTGCCAAGTATTAATGTATCTTGGTGTGGGCCCTCGTTTTTAGATATCACCATGTATTTTGTCTTTGAGGTTTAATCTGAGTCCATACCGTTCGCTTGTGGTTTTGACCTTGGCCATTATACTCTGTTGGCTCTCTAAGGTGTTTGCTGTTTGATGGTATCATCAGCGTATCGTATGTTATTGATGTTTTCGCCATTCATCTTAATACCTTCGTTTGGGTTTTAATGCTGCTTCAAATTTTTTCTTAGAGTATATGTTGAACAAGATTGGAGATAGTACACAACCTTGCCTCACGCCTCTCCGGATGCATAGATAATTCTTAAATGTCTTTTATCTATGCTGGTTTCCTATAACACCGGGATCAATGTATCATGTTGAACGGTTTCAAACGCTTTGGTAAATGAAACAAACGTGTACATCTCGTGTCTCTCATGTCTCTTGTCTCTTCACCTCTGAATCTCATGTCTCTTCACCTCTGAATCATGACTTGGACTGTGAAGATGGCTTCTCTCGTTCCGAGAGCATTCTGAAAGCCAAACTGCGTCTCTCCTGCGTCTTCCATAGATCCTGGCAGAAATAGTCTTTAACCCTTCGCAGACGGAGCCGCTCGACGAGCGAGTGTTACTTTGACAACTAACTACTAATCCAATATATTTGTAAAAATCGGTCTCTCCTCAATATTTCGAAAAAGTATTGGATCCTGCATTTGTTGTCCGTTGACCAATACTCCTTTAGGTTCGGAAGTGGTATTGTCCCCATAAGCAATATTTTGCCGAGAAATGCTCGCAACTCCTTCGTTGTGATATCAGTCTGTACATGCCATGCGTACCGTTTTCCTTGAATTTTATTATTTGCGTAACGATCGTCTTGATCAACTTATCGGTGAAGAATGAATAGAAATACTCTAATGTTTCTGTGTAAATTGGATTTATTTGTGAACCAGTGTTCCGTGATCCAGATCAAAAAAGGTATTTTTTTCTGGAATGACACCCTCATTTGTCACATTCTTCCATTCGGTATCAGGACTGTTATTACTTTCTTGAATATTTAATTTTCCACCACTGCTAATATCACTGATAATGTTGAAATGCCTGAGTGGATGCCTTATTGTACAAATTTCACTTCCACTGGATGAAGCAATGCAGTTATCTTCCATTTGTCAGATTAAAAGTAGTATTCACAAGTACTGTCACTATAGAACGTATCACGTATAACGTGTGAAAGATGATATGAAATATATAAAAAGCGACAGATGTCGCGAGTCACTTCATAATACGCCCTGCAGCTAACAACTAGGTTGGGCGGCTATATGCCGACACGCGTCCAGAACGGTAAAAAAGATTGGGCGGCTATATGCTGACACTCGTCTGCATAGGGTTAAAAATATATTGGTTCATTAGGCTGATCAGTCTATATTCGTCGCATCTCTTGGCAGATGGCTTTTTGGGGATTGTAACAAACATTCAGTCTGCTGGCATTTGTCCCTTATTGTAGCTTTTATTAAATAAGTCAGTGATGGCGTTCAAGATTTCTGGGTGGGAGTTGCAACATAAGTGAATAATTTCAGAGTGAACGTTATCTGGGTCGGCTGCTTTCGCATTCTCCATTGATGTTATGGCTTTTTGAACTTCGTATTTTCTAATGATCGGTCCATCGATACTAGGAGCGGTAATATTCGGAGCGGAGTCGAGTCTGAACTCTCAACGCGAGTGGTAGTGTGCTCTCAGTTCTAAAAACCGAAAACTTTTATTCTATTATTCTTTATTAATTTTTGGCAAAGCCGGAATATTTAAATAACTAAAATGTCTAGACATCTAAGATCTAACACAGCTACCGACAATCACAGTGATATAATAATCACATTCTTAAGAAGCGCTGATTTTGCAGACATTTTAAGTGCATCGCTAAATGAAAAAGTAAGCCCGAAATTAATTAAAATGCAATCGCAGCTGGCTCAACATCCCACGGATATTCAAGATAAGAAGCACCCGACAGGCGAAAACTCTTGCGATGACAATAACGCCAATTTCACCGTCAAAAATCCACATCGCACCGACACTATAGAGATAGCAACTAAAAAACAGGTACCGATTACAGGCACCGAGAATAAAGTTGATAAAGAAAATGATACGGACAAAGAGAGATGGGAAGTACAGAAAAAAACTACAAAAATGAGGTGTCGTTCAAACATAATTAGTGGAACAAACACGGAGTCAAATTGGAGTCAAAAGCGGTTACGAAATTTGCGCATTTACACATGTCCAGACCAGTGTTCCCTCTAATTTTTGTTAGTGCTGCGCGGTCAAAAGTCGAGTGTGAGCAAAAAAAATTAAACTAAAAATAAATTGCGCAATTTTTTTATACTTTTATTTGTTCAAACCATAATATCAAATAGCAAAGTAATAGTTTTGAATATATCCAATGAAAATTTATTATTTCGTTGTCTTCGGACTTTCATACCAACTAATTGTTTTTAAACTCGGTTTTTATTATTTGCCCATTTAATAAATGTAATTTTATTCTTATTAGATCACCTAGGTATTCATATTGCTGTCTGTTGCGATATTTTCTTTTAATTGAATTCATTTCTGAAAATCCCCGTTCGCCATCCGCACTGGGCGCTTGGAAGGTACCCATAATATTGTAAAGAATAGCAAGATTAGAAAATTATTAATGCGTGAGTAACAAAGTTAACGTATCGACGAATGTTTTGAACAATCCAAGTTTACTCAAGTTATCTAAATTTCAGAATATTCATCTCATATTTTATTAATGTCAATACTTCGATATATTTATCAAAACTATAGAATATTTTTCGGAATGATTCATTATATTGTTTTCCAAAATTTTTAAATTTTCCTGAATTTATAATAATCTCATTATCAAGTGCATCCCATTGTTTTTGATCGTCATCGGGAAATCAGACACGTTGTACAAATTGCAGTATATATATATTTGAAGTATCAATATTATTTTGATCTTCTGATAATAGTTTTTTACATGACTGCTCCAGAGGATTTTGTATCCCAGGTATTGAGATTTAAATTTTCTTATTTTCGTCTTGACATGCTGATGTGCATCAATAATTTGTACAAAGATGAAAGCTCTTCTAATTCACTCTTCGAAGATAGTGCAATGTTTGTGCAAAATAACGATGTTCTAATTGACTATTGTCAAGTAAATATTGTGCGAAAATTCTAACGGGTTCTCAATATCGGGCAGTGTTAGCAACCTGAAAGGTCGCGCTGATCGTACCAGAAGCATAAAATTATCGTATTTTAGCAAAAATTATCGTACATTTCCAAATAATTAAAAAAAACGAAGGAGACTCAAAATAGGGTTTCCATAGGGCCATATTTGGCCACCCAAATGTACAAAATTTAGCGCATGCGCATTGAAGTAATTTTGGAAAAAGGCATAGGCGTAAATTGTATTAATATTGTATCTAGAGAAAAAAAATTAAATTCAGTTATATTACATTTATTTCATATAAATATATAGCTAAATATACATCTTTTAACAAGCAATAATATTGAAGAAATACATTTGCACACATTAATTATTGTAAAGTAGATATGAGAGGCACTTAAAAAATGTTAGGTATTATTATATCATCAGTTTCACTCAACTCTTCTGTTATGTATAAATCATGAATTGTACTGCGACTACCGTGAGCCTCTTCAGTAGTACGTTTTTGAGAATACATTTGCGCTTTTGTCATACGACTATACTCTTGAGCGGATGGTTCAAAATTAATGCAGTTACCCTGAACTCTTTGCTTAGCCAAAAGTATACTGCTAACTGTAGAAGTTACTAATTTATTTCGCGATTTTGTTTTTATAAAGTTCACTTGACTGAAAAGTCTCTCGCAATCTGCATTCGCATGAGGCAGTGAAATGACATGAAGGGCAAATTTGCCAAGTTTTTCAAATGTAAGACCTTGATCACCTTCATCACATGCCATTAATTTCGCCCAAAATACATCTACTTTATCTTTTATATCAATATATTCCAGTAGATCAAAAAAATGTAATTGCCGCCACTCGTCATCAATATCTTGATATTGATCAGAAGCAGAGATGCGAGGCAAAATCTTCATTAAAGGTAATAAGCTTGGTACAGCATCTCTACTCTTTTTGAGCCTAGCGTTTGTTGGATTAAAATTCGTTACTAGCTGCAGAAGAGGATCATCAATATTAAATCTTTGTTTTATTTGACAACAGCCAACTACTAAAAAATTAATACAACTTACTTGAAAATCAAGTTTCAATTGCTCATTGTTTTGGAACTCCGGATTGCTTAACATATTCATCACTTTAACACCCAAGTAAATTTGTTCTGGGTGCAAACGTTGCCATTCATTAGATGGATCTATGTCTTTTAAACTCGTCTCATATATGTACGATTTGCACATATATGATTCGAGAAGTTCTCGATAAGTTATGGTCATCTTACTATTCTGTGAATTTTGGTAAAACCCATTCTAAAAACAATTAAAAAAGTTTTATTATTGGGTTGTCCAAAGCTGGTACAATTTCTTCTACTGCATGCAGTCGCGCAGTTAACATTTGCTCTCTAAAATATAAATAGAGCATCCCATTGTTCCAGTATTCTTACAACAACAGCGTGCAAAGATAACCAACGCGTCTGTGAAGGTCGTAAAATCTTATGGACTTCAATGTCTTAAAAACTTCTGTAATTCTTGAAAGTGTGACTGCATTTTTGCACTATTTTTGAACTCATTATACACATTACGAGTTAAATCTTCACAACTCCATGGCAATTCTTTCTTTATCTGATGCAAATCCAATTAAATTTGCAAGTTGAATACCACGACTTTCTAGGGAATTTGTTATTGGGCCGTACAAATGTTCAGCAGTTGCACTTTGGGCATTTGAACTTTCGTCAAAAATTTGACACAAGTCCCAAAATTTTCTGACAACTCGGCCTTCTTTGGTATCGAAAAATCTGTAAATAATGTATTATAATTAGACTTGAATAATTTTACTGATTCAATATATTTTAAATGTTTCTTTAAAAAATTACCTCAGAATGATGCACATTGCAGCAATATCTGTACTTTCATTGATGAGTACGCTGAAGAAGCTTGATCTTAATTTTTGACATAGGTCATCTTTTTCAGAATCGCCAATAACATTTGTTATTATTGCAGCCCCCTTTGTTGCTTTTAATTGCATTCCATTCACAATTGCAGAATCAGTTACACACTCTTTAAGCAATGGTGATAAGTGACCCAAAGCTCTAAAGGATATGTTGTGATCCACTAAGAAGGCAAACAATTTTCTTAAAAATTAAAAAAAAAATCTACGTTGTCTGGTTCAAGAACAAAGAATGATTCATGTTTTTGTGGTTCTAAAAATTTACGTTAGACGCAACAGCTGGTGGGCGCACGCAAAGAAAATATTACCCCATATCTAAATCGTATGTATCGTAGAATATTTGAATATTATCGTACATTTACGTACGATAGTGAAACCCTATCGAATATCGTACGGTAGTACGAAATTATCGTACTTGTACGATAATTATCGTACGGTTGGGAACGCTGATATCGGGTAGCAATTTTTGCTCTAATGTCATCTCTCAAGTCATGAGAGGTATAGGCATAATATTTACAGATAGGATCATTTTGTTCCATAACTTGACAATAGTCAATTAGAACATCGTAATTTTTGCACTATCTGCGAAATATCTTGTAAACTACCTTAGTTCATTGATTAGTTTAAATGTTATGGCATCATGTGCAGTTGCTTGAGCTAAATCTACAAATTTTCGCTTCATATTCGATCAGTGAAACATTGTGTAAACAGTTCAGACTAAATTTTCTGCATAACGGGTACATTTTGCAGCTACCCCATTTTTCTTTCCAAGCGTGACATTATCTCCAGTAAACATTATCATATTTTGATGTTTTAGTTATGTTCAACATATTTTTTTAATTTTTTTGTTACAATGCTGTCACAATGTTCGACTTTCAAAATATCAACAAATACAGTTTTGTAATTTATATCATTATCACGATATTTAAAATCCAAAATTAGTTCTTTTGATGTGAAATAGCGGTGCGTCTACAATTGGGTTGAATTTTCATTTCTTTAAAAACATGTTTTTCCAGGACATTCGGTGAATTCACAGCATAATTTTGACTTCGCCAATTTTGTGGCAACCTAATTTTTCCTTCCATGTGCTTATGGATCTTAGGAACCGGATTCATTGAACGTATTGGTTATTCAGTTAATACTTTAAATTTAAATTCAAAATTCAGATTTTGAATGTTCTTGATTTTCTCTTTTTTCGGTGACGTTCTTCAGGTGTTTTATCATATTTGTGGTTTATTAACAGCTTCTCTGTAATGCAATTATAATGTAATGCATAAATTATGCTATTTATGAATAATAGGAGTATTTCTTTTTTAATTATCTATTTATATACTTAATATATTAATTAATTTTTTTCTTCCGAAATTTCTCCAATTTCGAAGAAAAAATCAACGTCTCGTAATTTAAGTGCGCGGAAACTTAATTTATCTGCGCAGATTTTAAAATATCACGAAAACTGCTGCGCATCCACGCACCCGCGCAGCTTAATGGGAACATTGCTCCAGACTTGAACCACAACTGAGCGAAAATGACATAACAGCGTACTTGAGAAGCAAAAACTTTATTTAAAAATATTATATGTAAAAATATGACCTCAAACCGCCCCGAGTAATGTTCTTCCTTTAAAGTATCACTCCCTCTAGAAAATCTTGAGGATATCAAAAAACCAGAACTATGGTCCCGTTATACGCACATAAACCGTTTTTTCTGAACCTGGAGAACACCAATTTAACAAAATAATTATAATTTTCCTGTAAATAGAATAACTACAAATACTGTCATGTACATGAATATCCAATCTATTAACAACAAAATCTCGCATTTGGAAATTTTAATTGATGAAATAAATCCGTTCAGATCGTTTTCTCAGACAACTCAAAGTCTCAGACAACTAACCTATATTAAAAAATAAACCTAACCTATATTAAAACACTTCAAAATTCTGACAAGGGATATCAAAGAGTTAGAGACTCAAGACTCAATATTCTTGACTCTTTAATAAAAACACCGGAAAATGTTGCAAAAATTGCATTGCAAAAATTAAGTAACGTTTTAGAGAAAAATCCAAACCTTCAAATTCTTCGAGATATAAATAATATATTATGCGGCAATTCAACTGGACCTGTACTATTCATCAACGGGATTGAGTTATCTCCTGATGGTATAAATATAAATATGCCCCTACCACATCTTGTGACGTGGAACGAAGCTTTTCGGCTTAAAAGCAAGTGCTCACCGAACGACGGCAGTCTCTATCAGAAAATTCTATCGAACAAATGCTTGTTATATTTTGTGAATCAAAATATACATAGAGATAAATTATTGTTTTATTTTTATATACTAGTGTTTAATGGTTATGTTTTAATAGATATGAAGAAGTCTGCAATATTTTTCTTTTACAGTTATATTTATTTTTGTTTTACAATGTTTATTTTTCTTTTGTAATAAAGTACTTTATTAATAAGTAATATTGTGTTACTTAGTTTCTTTTTATAGTTCCTATCTGCATTTAGAATGCCTAGAAAACCGCATATTTTTGGGATGTTGAGGGCCTAAGTGCCTGCCTCTTTTAGCGTTTTTAAGCGCCTAAAAATCCGGGGTTTATTGTTAACACACATGTGCGTTTGGTTTACGATTCGTTGATTGGTTGAGAGCTGCTACTACGTGATCATACGTTCAGCGCACCGCGTGCCACAATTCAATCTAACGGAAATTGACATTGCGTACATTGGGTTGCCTATATCTATGAGCAATCTTATTCCAGTTTAACCCAAATATGTACTAAATAATAAGGTATGTAACTATTAAGAATATATTTCCTTTCATTTCTTTCAAGTTAAATAATGTCGAGTAACACTTATATATGAAAATACAACAATGTTTGTTTAATATAATGTTAAATAATGATAATTAAATAAACATAACCTATAAGAAATTAATTCGTTACATCATACATATTTTTCTTATTAAACAGAAACAAATTAGTGTGGTCTTAGATAAAGTATAGTACATAACTCGAGTTGTAAGGCAATTACGAACTCGCGGAATTACGCAGGTCATGCGTAACTGTTCCGCTCGTACGTAATATGCTTCTTACACCTCTCGTTACGTAATATACTATTATTATAACACCGTTATGACAAAATTTCGCATAAGACTAATAATCCAGCTGATTAGACAGCGATTCCGGTGTTCTCGTTTATCCAGTCCAAGAAGGATTCAGTGCGAACGTATCCAGATGGATTTCCACTGGCGCATCCGGCGGTGTTGACAAAGCTGACAACACCAACGTGGGTGGCTACACCGTTCCAATCGTAAGTTACAAGTGGACCACCACCGTCACCCTAAATAAAAACAATTTTGATAAATGTCTTAAGAGTCTTATTCGCGGAATATTATTTACGGTACAGGTGCTGTGTTCTGGGGCTCCTCTGCAGCAGACAGTAGAATCAATGACGGTCCATGGTTCGTAGACGCCGGAGCATTCAGCGTTCGAGATGGTCCTAAGCTTGACAAAGTTCAAGTAGTTGCTTTCAGTGCCAGATTCTAAACATTGAAAACGTTATTATTAAAATAGCAAATATATTTATGCCTTATAAATAATTCTTTTTTTGCTTACGGTCACTGGTCTTTCCCCATCCACTGACGCTGACTTGTTGGTCTGCGCCGATCTTATCGTCGCGTCTTGGCAGTCTGATGGCGCGGATCCTGTCGGTGAACTGGATTGGTTCGTTCATTCTGATCAAGGCGATGTCGTTGTTTAAGTAGGTGTTGTATCCGGGGTGGACGATGAAGTAGCTGGTTAGCACTTCGACGCGGCCGTCCTCTTTGGGGTTGAGGGTCAAACCTCCGAATTGGAGTTTGAAACTCTGAGCTCTAAACCAAAAAAAGTATTTCTGTATTATAAGAGACGTTCTGTATTCTTATTGTTTTACCCTTCAGCACATTGGGCAGCGGTGAGTACCCATTGGTCGCTGATGAGGGAGCCTCCGCAGAACATGCTGCCTTGGCTGGTTTGGGAGTGGACGGCTACTTGCCATGGGAATTGACCGACCGCGGCTGGGGCACCACTGATGATGCGCTCGTTGTATTTTCCTTGGACCAAGTCCTTGAGGGTGGTAATTTTACTCTAAAAACAGCAAAAGTGATCTAGATTGAAATCTACTGATCAAGAATCAAAGAGGAATCTAAGATATTCCTCTTTCATGTTGTACTACTATCTTTTGTGAAATATAAGAAAATATGGAACTTTCATTAATAGTTTTTTTGGCTTTACATACATTAATGCAAAAGACAGTAATTTATATAAAAATAATTGTTTTCTTTCTCTAAATATTAAATTTAAATTTTTTGACTTACGTTTGGGGTGGCGACGGCCACAGCGGCGAATGCAAGGAGTAGTGAGAACTTCATGTCGAGGTATGTGACTGCCACAACAGAAATTAGGTCTTATATACTACTGCTCTTAATTAATCCATCCAATCGCCTTAAAACAAATCGAAGTGATGGATATCGAAGGAAATAGATGCTTAAGGGTTTCTATTTTTAACTAAGGCCTCGCTTAATTGTTGTTACTCATAAATATAATTAGTTGACTAAACTTGTCAATACTGCATGTAACTGATTAATAATCGAAGATTGCATCACGAAATTAATTAATTAGAACGAGATTATAAAATTAAAAAAATAAACATCAGATTATATCTTATAATTAGACATTTTCCTATAATCTGACTGGTAAATCAAATATGTTAAATAAATATTTGTCAAATTTTATTCATTCACAACTGTCAATTTTAATAGGTCTTGGCAACTGTTAATGTGGATAAATTCAACTAAAAGAATTGTCAAATATGACTATTTATTATCACGAAGAAAATGGTATTAAAAAATAGTCATATTTGACTATTCTTTTTGTTGAATCTATCCAAATTGACAGTTATGTACCTGTCACATTTGACAGTAATGTGTCTATCAAATTTCACAATAATTTATTTATCAAATTTGATTTGCCAGTGAGATTATAGAAAAATGTCTAAGAATGAGGTAAAACTTGATGTTTATTTCTTGATTGTTACAAAAAAATACGTTTTAATCTCGTTGTAATTAATTAATTTCGAAATGCAATGTTTGATTGCTAATCCGTTACGTCCAATATTGACAAGTTTAGTCTGCAAAACAAGTGGGAATATAAGTTACAACCTTGGTCTAGATGGTCCGAAGCTGGCGAGAATCGACGTAGACTTAGATCAGGACGACCAAGAAGCACCACTGAGCGTGAAGATCAATCTCTTTATCTTACAACTTTAAAGGTCAATTTCCATATGCGCGACACTCATCTACGCGTCGTCGTGCGACATCGCCTGTCCAATAATGATTACATTGTTTTAAATGGGGACGTCGCGTAGCTGTCACGTAGCCATAGTGAGAACGTGCCCGTTTAAAACAATGTAATCATTATTTGACAGGGGATGTCGCGTGACGTCTAGTAACTGAGTGTCGCGTATATGAGAATCGGCCTTTAGGGACAGATTTACAACGTCGTGGGCATGACTGGTTCGGAACTGGAAAATGACTGGTTCGGCTTTAAATGGCCAAGGAGTATCCATATCGACTGTTTACAGAGGAATCCGCAGTTTTGGTATTAGATCCTACCGTCCACAAATGTTCACCTCTTACTCCGCAGCATCGCAGAGCAAGGCTTGATTGGTGCAGGGAAATATAACATTGGACCCATGAATGGATTAACATTATCTTCAGCGATGAGTCTCGGTTTTGTTTATGGTTCATAATGGTCGCAGAAGAGTGAGACGTCGACGTGGCGATCGCAGGATTTCACAATTTGCTGTTGAAACACATACGGCCCTTGCACAGGGAGCTATGGTTTGAGGGACGATAGCGTATGGTAATCGGTAACTATTGTTGGCACTTGGCACTTGACGTACCTACATTCCACTAGCAATGACTGCCTTTAAAAACGAGAAGAATTATCGACCGTGTTTGGCTTTCATGACAATGTAACTATGTGCTGTTATGTGCAAAAAAAAAGCAGTGATTATGGTACCATTAATACATGAGAAAGCAAATATTGGTGATGTTGCAAAGAAAAAACCCGAAATTATCGAATTATATAACTGGTCAAAAGCTGGAATGGATAAAACACTTTCAATCGACACTTTCGTTGTGAAATGTTAGAGGGCACCTTCGTGTGGATGTATATCTACCAAATATGCTACAAAAACATCCACTCGAAGGTGGCCTCTACCATTTCATAACCAAAGTGACGATTTAAAGTTTTTTTATGTGAGCTATAAATTCATATGTACTGCAAACAGCATCTGAATCTTCGAAACTCCAGGCACAGCTCGATTCAACCGGGTGGAAACAGTTTTCTGGTGTATGCTATGCTTGTCTCCAGAGCGAATTCAAAAAAAAAACGGCCAAGTGCGAGTTGTGACTCGCGCACCGAGGGTTCCGTACAAACTTGTAAGTAAGGTAACTTTAGGAGGACCTAACTGAATGCAACCCATATACTTCTGGTGCCTGACAATACCACGCAACAGATTAGTGTATTTTCATAAGTTTCTAATAGTAAATTCGCATTTTTCTTGTAATTAAACTACATATTTACGGTTTTCAAATTTTTCCCTTTACATGTGCTGTAAGACACCGCTTCTTGTCAAATTTCATGATTCTAGGTCAACGGGAAGTACCCTATAGGTTTTGATTCCCTTGTGAAATCGCAAAATATGCGACATAATCGGTCATATCTTTTGATCGCGTTGACTTGCAAGTTTGATTTTTTCACAGCTGAAATACACCGCAGACCCCAGTGTTTGATACAAATTTCAACTTGTTACCTCTACGCGTTCCTTAGAAAAATGGTCTTGACAGACAGACAGACGTACGGACAGACAGACAGACAGACGGACAACAAAGTGATCCTATAAGGGATACGTTTTCGGTACGGAACCCTAAAAATGTCAGAAAACACGGTATGTTAGTTACTTATTTGTAATGAACATTGTATTTCAACGACAACAAAATAATTACATTCAAAATAGTTCATTACAAATAAGTAACTCACATACCGAACATGATTGCCCTAAAAATGTCAGAAAACACGTATCTGACATTTTTAGGGTTCCGTACCGATATATATATATATATATATATATATATATATATATATATATATATATATATTCATATATATATATATATATATATATATATATATATATATACATATATATATATATATACAAAAGTTCGGTTTTTTCCTTCATTCCCACTTTTGTTTTTGCTTCTTTTGACTTCCCTCCATTCTTTTGGGTCGTCTGTTAGCGTATCTGTTTTACCTCCTTGGGGAACGAACACCCGTATATCCACATTCGTGTTAGCGAATGTATATTCTAGATTTTACTCTCTAGACTCTAGACTTTTTATGGCGGGCCATTTTGGGATCATGGATTTGGATGAATGACCAGTTTTGTCCTACCGTGTGCTAGGGTTAGCTCTTTCGGCTCTTGGAGGTTATAGTAAACATGTCTTGGGCTGACTGCGGCGCTGGAGTTTTCCCTCAGGATCGGATGGTAAATGTATCTCTCAGAGCTTTGGATGTCTCCACTCTCTGTTGGTTCGCCGATATAATGTTTTAAGTATCTAACATTTCCTGCCTTTTTGTTTTGAGGTCCAAGTGTCAGTAGTCTCGAGTATGTCTGATGGAGTGTCGAGAGCACGCCTGGGTCAGTATGGTTGTCCCCCGTTGTGCACCATACTAGGTCCCAGTCATGTGACGCTAGGAGTGGGTTTTCGGTCCCTTGCTTGACTCTCCTAAAGGCTGCATGGGGCCAGTCATTTGAGGCTACTTCTTGGAATTTATCGAATGAGTTTTCCGACTCCATCTCGGACCATAACTTTTTCATGGATGCTTGTTGAAGATTATCGTACTTTTACACTTGACTCTACACTTGACTATAACACTTACACTTGACTAACAAAGATTAGGTTTTTTTTTTCCTCAATATGTCTTGCATGTCTAGTTTTGCATGTCTTCATCTACAAAATAATTATCTAGGGGTCACTCGGGTTTGAACCGGGGACCTCTCGATCTGCAGTCGAATGCTCTACCACTGAGCTATATCCCTGAATATATATATATATATATATATATATATATATATATATATATATATATATATATATATATAAATATATATATATATATATATATATATACGGCAACTGTCGGTCAACTGTTATATTTGAAATATATTTTAGTTGAACTTGACATTTTTTATTTAAGAAATTTCACAGTTTCACATAATTGACAGTTGTCTATTTATCAAATTTGACAATTGGATCATTTATTTACCCAATTTGATATGTCAATCAGATTTTATAAAAATGTCTAATAATGGAAATATATTAAAGACCCAATATTCATAATTTAATTCCTACTTAAAACTAACTTTTAATCTCGTTTTAATAAATAAATATCATTAATACATGATACAATGAAAACAATTAAGGTCGATTCCCATATGCGCGGCACTCAGCTACGCAACGAAGTGCGACATCGCCTGTCAAATAATGATTACATTGTTTTAAATGGGCACGCCGCGTAGCTGTCGAGTAGCCATAGTGAGAACGTGTCCATTTAAAACAATGTAATCATTATTTGACAGGCGATGTCGCGTGACGTCGCGTAGCTGAGTGTCGCGTATATGAGAATCGGCCTTTAGTCAGGGGCATCGTCAAAAATAAAAACACTCAAGCTTCGGTTTCTTATCACATCGATTTGTTTCAAGTGGATTGTATAGATATAAGCCCCTATATAAGAACTAACTTCGGCCGGAACAGTCAGATTTCGACATGAAGTTTTTACTAATCCTTGCTCTCGACGCTGTGGCCGTCGCCACTTGAAACGTAAATCCCAACAACCAAAAATTAATATTTAGAGAATAAGAAATAGAAATGTTTCTAAATAATTGCGTTCTATAATTATGCAAAGCCAGAAAAACTCTTAATGAAAGTTCCACATTTTCTTATGTTTCATATAAGATATTGATACAATATTTAAGAGGACTACTCTTGATTCCTCTTGGAATCTTGATGCGTGGATTTCCTTCTATATTGCTTCTGCTGTTGTTTAGGATCAAATAACTACAATTAAAGACCTCTACGAAGACAAATATAGTGAGCGCATCATCAGTGGATCCCCAGCCTTGTCGCCCCCAGCTAGGGTTGCTAACTTTTTTTGAGAAAAATAACGTATCAAATTATTTGGATAGCTAAAAATAAAGTATATGGAAAAAATAGTATTTATCTACTCACACACCAAAATGAACACATTAATAAATACATTATTGTATGTGAAGGATGCCATTATTATAATCGTGTGTAAAAGTATCCAAATTGTGCTTAAAAGTCCAATGTAAATGAAATGGAGTTTCATTATTAAACGATTTCTGTTTGTTTTTACTATGGCAATAACTCGCGTCACTATACAAAAAACATAGACGTAATAAAATAAATTTTGATTATTTGACATATTAAAATTGAATTAATTTTTCTTATTTTGAATAAAAAAGTATCTCAATCTGGATTTATCTGGCTCTAATATAATTTAACCTAACCATAACCTAATCTAGATTAATTCTAGGTTAATCTAACAACGACCACATAGTTTTCCCGTCACTGCGCGTTTTTATTAGTTAGCAATTTTTACCACGGATCCACTGAACGTTCTAACCGTAATCTGTCGATGATTTGAAGTATGTTGTCTGTCAAAATTACAATTTTTACAATATTATCGATAAGAACGAATTATTTCTTTTATAGATTCAACAGTATTTTAACATGCTTCGTAGATAAAATAATGTATGACACACGTGTGTGAAAGGCTTTTGTGCACTCAATGCGATTAAGCCATTCGCCTTCGGCTCGTGCTTTAAGTTGCTTCGCTAAAACTCTTGCACAAAAACCCTTCTTCACACGCTTGTATCATAAACTACTATTTTCAAATTAACTTTTTGTAACCCTTTAGAAATATATTTTTGAGTACTGCTAGTACACGCTAAGAATTTTTGTGTTGATAACGGTATTGATCATTTCATAAACGGTGTTGATTTTTCGCATTTTTGTAATCTAATTTTCGATTCATAACTAAAGTACTTGCGCCAAATTAAGTAAAAGGATCATCAACCATAGAGACATTTTTTTTAAATTCTTTTCTTTTACAAGAAGTCACACAAAAATGTCTATATTTTCTATATCGCATGTCAAGTACCCTAAAGCAAGTTTCACTGTATTATGGACAATATGTGCATAAGAGTTGCCTTTTATTAATAATAAATGTATAGTATGTGGTGAATGCCATAATTAGCTTTGCAATTGTCTGCACTGATAATGAAAGTCCTGATAATTGAAATGATAGGTTGTAAGAAGCCATAAACTCCACCAGCTTCAAACATGCCATTGATAGATTCGTTAGAATTTTCGTAAAAATCTAACCGTTTATTTTGGATCCCATTATTTGCTGAAATATATTAGATCAAAGAGAATAATTTGTTCTTTTTATTTGTTGTATCTGTCTAAAGACAGAAAAATTTAATCTTCATCATTTAAATCATGTATTATACTTTTCACAGAAATATTATAGACTTCCAGTATAGTCTTTCCAGACGTTTTATTATTTAAACTTGTTAAAGACGAAAGATAGCTTGAATATATGAATATATTCAACCTATTCGTACCCCTATAATATTAAGTCTTACTAAGACTCAACAAATCTCATGTTGAAACAACTACTTCCTGACTAATATCCCACAGGATATTGAATTATACAACAGACTTTCGCATGTTGTTACTAGTCCCAGTACAATTTTCATGTCTCTAAACGAGTACTAGATACAGAATATTGTTTTTAAGATCATTTCTTTCTATTTAACTTCTGCCATCTGCAGATGCGTTTCGAAATTTATCTCTCATCAGTGCAGCTTTGCTTTTTATAATTATAAATTGGAATACATTAGCTTGAACGCCTAGTTTTATTAAATATATGC
Source organism: Phosphuga atrata (assembly GCA_944588485.1). Lineage (NCBI taxonomy): Eukaryota > Metazoa > Arthropoda > Insecta > Coleoptera > Silphidae > Phosphuga > Phosphuga atrata. The sequence continues at coordinate 11,935,636 of OX155897.1, forward strand.
AGAATGTGGCTTGTGAATGAAATAATGTATTGGTTACAATCAGATCATGTTCCGCTGCGAATGTACTCAGAGTATCAGCACGCTCATTTCTCTCGCCCAGTCCAAAGTCTCCAATGTGTTCTCCAGTTGTTCCCTTTCCAAGCTTGGCGTTGGAATCACCGATAGTAATGTTTATATCATGCTGTGGCAAGGTTTTGATAACATTGATATTTTCTTATAGAACTGGTCTACGTCCTCGTTGTTGTAGTCTGTAATAGGAGCATAAATTTGAATGACATTTACGGGCCTGTTTATATCATGCTGTGGCAAGGTTTTGATGATATCTGATATTTTCTTATAGAACTGGTTGCTCGTAGTCTGTAGTAGGAGCATAAATTTAAATGAGATTTATATTTACGGGCCTTGCATTAATTTGTAGAAGCGCTATCCTTTCTGATATTGGCACAAAGTAGGTAACACACGCCACAATTTGTTTGTACACTATAAAACCAACACCATGTTGGAAAGTGTTGTTTAATATCCCAGAGTAATATACAGAATAGTCCTCGTTTTTATTAGTTCCTGTACCCGGTCATCTCATCTCGCTAATGCCTAAAATTTGCAGTTTAAGTCGTTTCATCTCTTGAATTGTGTTTGGCAGCTTTGCAGGCTGTGCCAGTGTTTGAAAATTCCATGTACCAAATATCATGGTTTCTAACTTTTCCTTTTTGTACCACCCTTTCTTACTATCAATCAAAACATTCCCTCCCGGAGATCCGAATGAGGGACTATATCCGGACATTTGAAATTTTGTCTTGACCATAGCCATAGCCCTCATGATAATACTAGGGAAAACTCTAATTAGTCTTTATTGTGTTGGATTCTCATTTGCCTACCACATCCTTATGCCGTTGATCATTTTCTGATTCGGAGCCGATTTCTCAACTCCAGGACAAAAGAGTGCCCTACCACTTACTAGCTCCTCCACCCGAAGCTGTTGGACAGTAATTGGAGGATTGCTTATCCCGGCAATCACTCGGTCGTCAGAGCCTCGTTGGTTATCTAGCAGGGTGGACCGGATGACCTAGGTCATCACACGAGCAGGTGAGGTTGACATTTGGGCTGGTATTTATTATCCTACCTTCGCCCCTTCCCCCCAAAAGCACCTGAAGCAAATTGCAACCACAGAGATTTCCGAGTGTCTAAAACCTGTGGCATCGAAGATTACTTTAAATTTAATAACAAATTCTATCAACAAGCAACAGTTCTAGCAATGCGATCCTCATGAAGTTTTACCCGATTTCTCTATGTCACCTATTTGAACACATTTTCAAACTTGATTTTGCAAGAAAACATTTTAGTACAAATATGTTGATGACGTAACTGCGTTTTTCAGTGGTACAGAACGTCAATTGGAATGATAAATTGATTGGTAGAAACTAGAAGTCTATGTGATATGCCGTTAAAAAGTTATGACATCGTAAAATCTGCGGAAAATGCGAGAAAATGTATTTCCTTAATTACATTATTTATCTACAAAATTTGGCAGTTATACATCTATCACAATTCACAGTTATCTATCTATCAAATTTGACAATTGGATCATTTATTTATATTTACACAATTTGATACATCAATGAGATTTTATAAAAACGTCTAATTATGAGAATATATTATAACACCTAATATTTATTTTTGATAGTTACTTAACCCCTTGACATACAATGACGTCTCTGAGACGTAAACTAACATGACGTTATTAGTAATAAGATCACATGTATATGGACACGTCAACACGCAGTTTATTCGTATGTCAAGGGGTTAAAACAAATCTAAGTGATAAGAAACCGAAGCTTGAGTGTTTTTGTTTGTTCATATGCCTTCGTATAATTGTTTTCTAGAAATCCCATTTGTTTACATGTGTCTATTTTGGACGTAATAGATAAGCAATCGAAGATCACAATATTTATTACTAGAACGATGCTTATCTATTATGTCCAAAATAGACACATGTAAACAAATGGGATTTCTAGAAAACAATTATACGACGGCAGGAAGTACAAACAAAAACACTCAAGCTTCGGTTTCTTATCACTTCGATTTGTATCAAGTCGATTGAATTAATTAATTAGGACAGTGTTCTTCAACATTTGTCATCCCGCGGAACCCTTTTTTGAGATTTTTTTTATGGTACCCTCTGCTTAGTAGCACTTAGTAGCACTTTGATTAAGGGGGAACGCATGTTATGAACAAGGTTCATCCCTGCATTTGTTATAAAAATTTTGTATAAATCTCATAATAAATAAATTTGCATATATTCAAACAAAATTATAAATTCCATATAAAATGTAAAATATTTGTACTATACGTGATCTGTTAGAAAAGTATCCGACCTTATTTTTGGAACGCAGTTCCTTTAGGCAAGTCTCGGTAGGAGCGATTCGGCAGAAAACGTTACGTTACGAACGATGTCCTCGTACGCTGTCCGTTACGCGCCCTTTCTCTTTTTCTCAGTGTATATTTCCATACCGCGCGCTCTATCTCTTTTCTTCTCTTTCTTTCAGAGTATATTTCTATAGTGCTCTCTCTTTCTTTTGCAAAGTGACCTTCTTTCGCAGACAAGCGTGGTCTGTTTATAACCTTAAAACTAAACAAGAAGAAGAAATATATAGGAGAGTTATATTGTTTATATTATACTCATTATTTTAATTAGATTTTGAAAAATGGAAAGTCAAGAAAGGATACAAAATACCTACTGAAAAAAGTAAGTATATAAAAATAAAACTGTACAATTTGAAGCAATTGATAACTGTTTACATATGTTTATCGTACATGTAATTTGAGTGATTGATATTTACTATATTTATATAGGTCGTAGTCATATAGTGAAATCAGTAGAGAGCGGAATATATGAAAAATGCATATCGGTAATTTTTGATATGACAAGCATATCATTTGACGGGCATGCAAAAGAAGGTTATTACTAACGATTAGTAGTAATTACGTTGTGCATATTTTGCATATTTCAACAAATTTTGCATATTTTACTCAAATGGGCATATATGTGCATATGTTGGCATTTTTTTCTTGTAAAAAATTTCTTTAAATGATTTACTATAATTTGTCGGATGCAGACAAAGGACAGACACAGCCGACTTGACAAAGAGGACAGAGGAGCGGAAAGCCCAGGCCATTTATAGATTTTATGAGTAGATTTATAAATTACATTAATTCTTCATTCTTGTATAGACTTTCTAACAAGCTGCAACGGTTGTCTCGCTAAATCTTGTCGTCTAAAGTTGGTGTGTTTCTTAGTTTCTTAATTTAACATGCCAAAAGTCAATTACACAATTGGTTCTTGGATTAAAGACATCCCCGAGATAATATTAACGGACAAAAAAGTTTTTTGTAAAGCATGCGGTAAAACGGTAAGTTTACACATTGTTGTGTTAACTAGTTTAGATAATAATTTATTTGTTTTTTTAATTTTTTTAGATACCATGTAATCGCAAATTTCAAATAACCCAACATGTTGCCACTGCTCTCCATCAAGGAAAATTGCAGTCACTGAAGGATTCAAAAATGGCTCAACAAACCATTCAACATTCATTTGAGGGAACATCCAAGGCAAACGAACAGCAGGTCTTTAATTAAGATTTGTGTGAAACCATGCTTGCGGCAAACATACCTTTAAAAAAGTTAAATAACCCAGTATTTAAAAGTTTCTTAATAAAATATTGCATAAAAATATTCCCGATGAAAGTTTGTTACGAAAATCGTACGTGGCTAATGTGTACAACAAAATAAAGAATAACATCAGAGAGCATATTGGGAACAATTACATGTACTTTGTGATCGATGAAACAACTGATTCTCGCGGGCGATGCATCGCAAATCTTTTGGTTGGTTGTTTAAGTTCCGATGGATTTGGTAAAGCACATTTAATAGATGTGAAACAATTAGATGTGTAAACAATTAGAACGAACAAATCATCTAACAATTTTGAGATTTGTCAACGAATGTTTGATGAGCTTTTTTTGCTCTGATGTACCGACTACAAAAATTTTATTGATGCTATCGGACGCCGCATCATATATGGTTAAGGTTGGATATCAACTTAAATTAATATACTCAAATTTAATTCACACAACTTGCTTGGCTCATGGGTTAAACAGAGTGGCTGAGCAGATCAGGAGCCAATTTCCAATTGTGAATTCTTTGATAAGCAGTGTAAAAAAGTATTTTTGAAGGCTCCTTTAAGAGTTCAAATGTATAGGGAAAAATTGCCAAACACTCCTCTGCCACCTGAACCAGTAAATACCCGGTGGGGCACGTGGTTAGAGGCAGCTATGTTTTACGCAGAACACTTTCAGCCGATTAAAGAATTAATTTTAGAAATTAATGCAAATAATAATACTTCAATTGCAAAATGCCAAAACATTTTTAAAACAGATTGCTTGCTAAACCAATTGGCATTTCTTAAAGCGAACAACAAATTTGTCGCAATTGCTATTACAAAACTTGAAGCTGAAGGCATGGGTTTAAATGAATCTATTGAGATAATAAATGATTTCGAAAAAAAAGTGCCGGGAAAAATTGGGCAAAAAATAAATCAAAAATTCTACCAAGTTATTCAAAAAAATGATGGTTATGGCAAGTTAAAAAGCGCTAATAAAATTTTGAATGGTGAGTTTGAAGATTGTACACTTAATTTAAGCCCCTAGATAACCAGTGTTTTAAAATATGCTCCTATTACGTCTGTCGACGTAGAAAGAATTGTTTTCTGCTTATAAATCGTCGCTGTGAAATCAAACCGGCATATCTGCAAAATGCATATTTTTCACCAGAGCGCTTTAAAGTTTTCGCATGTGATATTTTCCTTTTAACGTCCGTTTGGTTCACCTCAAAGCCACCTTATGCAAGAAAATTTAGACGAATTCTTCTTATTGAAGTAGTAGTTGAAAATAAATCGAAAATTGTTTAAATTAAGAGAAATATGCAGATATGCCAGTATGACTTTAAAATCAGTGTGATATTTGCTTTTGTGTCCCAGTGACTTCTACTTGGAACCTGTTTTAGGTAGAAAAAAAAGATAATGTTGTCAATGAAAAACTAATTTATTGCTTCACAATTTTTTTAAACAACAATTAACATAATATTGCTTTTCCCTTTGCTGGTAACTTCAAAGTTTCACAATTTTTTATAGAAATCTGAATAAATTGACGGTATTATCCCGTTGGTAACCAACTTCAGGATACCCTTTTTCTTCTTCTCATCAATGGTAAGTCTCTTGAAATAAGCTTGCATCAGAACAGGATTCACGCTCCCATTGCCCCGTTTATTCCTTTTCTTCGCCTCTTCCCAGGCATGTGATCCGTAGGATGTTTTGAAGGAAAAGTTGCCGTCGTCTTTAATTACTTTAAACATTCGAATGTCCAACATGGGTAAAATTACTTGGGAGTCCTTCAGAGCTTTTTTGTCAAAAAAGTCCTCATAACTTAACTCATGAACCAGGTAAGGCTTGCCACTTTTCTTTGCCGTTTTCATGGCCATGGCGTATTGGGAAGGTAAGTATATCGGTCCGCTTCGGAGTGCTCTTTTAACTTCTTTTTCAATGGTTGAGTGAGCCGAATTCCCCTCGTTTTGGGTGTGGCCCTTTACTAAAAATTTGTGTGTGATAGATTTTATGTTTTTTAATGTTGTAACAGTTGTAATGTTGTAATGACCCACACTCTTCGCTCTTCTGGAGCCAACTCTTGATCCACACTCTTCGCTTTTTTTTTCTTTTAACTATTCGTTTCTCAGCCACTAGGGCCAGAATAATGGCGGCACAGCAATCGTCCGTATCTGACATGTTCAACGAACAACACCACAAATCGAAATGATGTTTGCGCAATAGGTTGCTACGTGTATGTGCTAGAGTATGTACAAACAGGCGTTTGTACAAACACCGAATTTGCGCAAATTGTTCGCACGTGTATGGGGGGGCTAAGTATTATTTTAAACTTGGCGCTAAAGTTTTGCATTCGTAGAAAATTTTCTTAATGTGGCAGCTATGTAATTGATTCGTACGTCTGAGCAAGAAAACAAAAAGTGCAGACATGAAAGTGGTTCACAGTGTTTGAAGACCATCAGAACAGTTATGAAGGTATTTTTTATCCTAAATTATTTCCTCAATCAGTTGTGTTTATTATGTAAATTTTGATTTACTATACCATAATTGTTTTAAAATTAGTGAGTCTAAACCTTTTTATCTCTAAAACTCTTTCAACTTTAATGTTATAACAGTTGTAATGTTGTACATTGCCATCATAGTTATTTTTTTGTTGTCCACAACAATTATCGCTGTAAAAGACGACGTCTATTGGACAGTCAGCTTTGTCATTTAAATGTTGCAGATATTTCAGCACACAGCTCCCAATCTCAATCACGCCTCTTTTTCCCTGTGTCTCATCCCAAGTGTAACAGTTTACCGTTTTGTCGCCCTTCAGTTCAGCAATTATTAAATTGTAAACGGCTAGCTTTGAAATGTGGTAGTAAGAAGACGCCTCCCCCTGCGGACATGACAGCACTGCCTGTAGGTCGTATACTGCTACGACGGTTGAATGTGTGGTTTTCTTGTCATTCTCCTTTTCCAGTCTAGACAAGTCCTTTTCCAGAATATGATTCTCATATTCTGTCGTATTATGTTTCGTGTTTTGGTAAATGAGACAAACATCACACTGATCTTTCTTCGGTGTGAAAAAGGTTGTATGACTTGAAAATAGCTCTGTACTGGCAGTAGCTGATTCCTGCAAGGTTTGACTCCTTTCTTTCTTTCAGATAATCTCTGTGAAGTTCGGCGATAGATTTTCCCCCATCGATATACTCCCGAGGACTTTGAGATCTGCAGTAATGACTAGGAATTCTGGGATTTTTTTCTATGTGAACCTTTGCACTCTTCACGAGTTCTTTATCCAACTTTTGATCCTTTTCATGCTTGTCTCTCATTTCCAAGCTTAGCACACCTGTGCTTTGGTCTGTTTTTTCAAAGGTTGTACGAATAGGTCTGTCTGATAGGTCAAAAGTGTTTTTAACAAATTGTTTGCATACCCATATTTTTTCTCCATCTTTCGTTATCGAGTATGATTGACTAGAGCCCCTTTCCCTTTTACGATTCAATTTAATCCTCTGATACTTGGGAACAACTGCCTGTGTGCTATCTTTTATGAATTCTCTTTGTCTTTGCAAATCTCCCATTCCCCAAAATATTGCAAAAATCTCTTTCCGATAGTTTCATCAATTTTTTTCTCATCAATTCAATTTCATTCTCATGAATTTTTTCAGTGCACTTGAGTTTACAGTTGTGGCAAGGAGGCTACATGCTTCGTTTGTTCACTCTTCCTCGGGATTTAGACTCGTATTCCTCACCGCAGTTTCGCATCTTCTTTGCTAAAGTTCTTTTATTAAATTTGCCTCTTTTCCTCTTTCTTGTAGTTTATTCGTTTGCATTTTCGATTTCAATTCCAGTCGCCGGTTCATCTCTACTTTCACTGTCACTTTCGGAGCCAGAATTTAATGGATTATAACCGGGGTCGGCTTCATCAGAATTATGAAATGGATCTTGGTCTTCCTCATCCGTAGAGTCCTTGTTAATATTGTTGTTGACACTGTAGCTTTCAGTCACCAATAATTGACCCGTAACAATATCGTCGGCCAAACCAGATTTCTGAGCTTCCCGTGCCATTTGCTATATTGAAACTTCTACCGGATCTACCGCAGTCAAATCAGTCATCGTTGGTGCAGTAACTTCACATTCTAAAATTTAAAAAAATATATATTTATCTATAAGCCACCAATGATGATGCAAACGACGAACAGTGTTGAACTTACCAGTCGAAGGGGAAATGTGGTTTTCAGTCTCTTCTTGTATAGGTTCACATTCCACCCATTCATCATTAGAGAGTGCTTGTAGTTCAGTCAAATCAGTGTTGCTAATTTTAGGAACATTTTTAGTAGTGCTTTCTGTATCCATAAATAATGTTGGAAGCAACGGATCAGGCAGCTTATTAACCCAAGCTTTGTTTTAGTTGAGGCTGCTATAAACGCATTAATGTTAAGTGCAAACCGGATTATCTGCCAATAAGTCATATCTGGGTAATAATAAAAATGTACTATTGTGAGATAATTCAGTTTTACGTACATGATGGACGTCTTTCCTCCTTGAAGGTTTTGAAGCGACTGGCGTATTGCGCAATAGATCTGTCTTCTGATAAACACAATGGCTATTCCCGCGTAAATGCATACCGGCCCCATCCATCTGACGGATTTTTATTCAACTATACGTTTATGTATAAATCTCACACTGACCCATTAGTCTGGCCTACGAATTCTGTGAAGGGCAAAAATTCGACCACAATTAACCACAGACAAGAACACTTATACATTGCTACATATAATATACGCACTATGAGATCCAAGGAACACCTAGACGAACTGAATCACGTGCTGAAATCCATTAATTGAAAGTGGGATATCGTGGGACTATCGGAAACTCTTTTTCTGGGTGAAAAAACTACCACAGTAAACTCAGGCCATGTGTTATACCAGAAAACACAACAGATAAAGACCATCTGGGAGGCATAATATTTCTCGTCAATGCGCGAATGAAACATAAAGTGATGAAGTTCACTTCTCTATCTAACAGAGACATATATATCACGATAAGACTAAACAAACGCTACTCCATGCACATTATCAATATCTACGCTCCAACAAGCAGCTCAGACGACGAAGAAGTAGAGCAAATGTACGAAGATATAGCTAGAGCAAAACAGTTAGAGAAAACACACTTCACGTTAGCGATAGGGAGATTTTAACGCCAAAATCGGTGAGTGTACCAACAGCAACATCGAATCCCAGTATATTGGAAAACAAGGTATTGGCGTAAGGAACAGCAGAGGAGAAATGCTGGCAAATTTTCTGAAAAAGAGAATCTGTACTGCCTAAATACGTTCTTTGAGAAAGCACCACAACGTAGATGGATGTGGTCAAAAATGAGATCGACTACATTCTCGCAAATAGCAGATCAATTTGCAAGGACGTCGGAATCCTGAACCGGTTCGATACAGGAAGCGACCCTAGGATTGTCCGAGCAAAGCTACGTATAGAGCTCACATACGAGAGAAACAAACTAATGAAGAGAGCGATGTTTCCTATACGCATAGAGTTAGAAAACAACAAAGAAAAATACCAGAAAGAAGTGGAGAAACACAACTCACAAATATGGCAAACATAGGCCTAGACTTACTTGCAAGGAAGATAAAAATCGCCACCCAAGTTGCTACAAAGAAAATATGTGGGAGAGTAAAACGAATAGGGTACCTGAAACTAAGCACAACCACCAAGAAAAACATAGCAACGAGGAGACATGGTAAAGGGAACTAATGAGTACAAGATACTCAACAGTAAAATCAAAAAAGACATCCGTAAGATCATACAACAGCAACATGATGCAAACGATAATCGGAGAAAACGCCAATATGAAAATGGTCAGATCCAAACTCTCTAAGCGAAAAACAAGAATAACAACCAGACTTAAGAACAAAGACGGAGTGGAAGTCTCAGACTTACAACAACTACCAAAAGTAATACAAGAGTTCTACACCGACTTATACTCGTCAAAAACACCCGATAACGAAACAATAACACCATGTTAAGTCCTAACGGAAGGGTCAGAGGAAATACCGGAAATATCTGTCCAAGAAATAAGAAGTGCAAAATGGCAAATGTCCTAGAGAAGGCCAAATCATAACTGAAATGGTAAAAATTGTTTTTTGGAAACAGTTTGGAAAACGCAGTCCAGGTACTGCTGAACAAATACATGCGAGACGGCCAAATCTCAAGCGAATGGTGTAACGCAGAAGTGACAATTCTGTTCAAAAAGGGAGACACTACCAATATCGAAAACTATCGCCCGATTAGCCTGCTACCACACCTCTACAAGCTATTCACAAAAATCATCTGCAGCCGAGCTACAGAGAAATTGGATTTCTATCAGCCAGTGGAACAAGTAGGATTCCGCAGAGGGTTCAGCACTACCGATCACCTACAAACACTAAGGAATCTAATCGAGAAAGCCACCAAATATAATGTCCCTATCCACCTAGCGTTCGTCGATTACCATAAAGCATTCTGTTCAGTTGAGACTTGGTCAATCCTAAGGCTATGAGAAATGCAAGAGTGAATTCAAGATACACCGCCATAATCGAAAATATCTATAAAAGAGCTACACTACACGTCAAGATCGAGGAAGGACTCACCACTAACAGAATAAATAGAAAGAGATGAGTACGGCAAGGGGCATACAATCTCACCCAAGCTGTTTACCCTATGCCTAGAAGACGCTTTCAAACAACAAGACGCTTTCAGCTACACTAGAGCGTGTAGCCAAGTTAAAATGGAGCTGGGTAGGTCATGTTGCAAGGCAGAATAATGATGGACCCTAAAAACCACACAATGGCGTCCAAGAACAACAACTAGAAGTAGAGGCCGACCGCAAAGAAGGTGGCTAGATGACATAAAATTGGCCGCAGGTAGCCGGTGGTACCAGAAGACACAAGATGAACAGAAGTGGAAGAGAAGCGGAGAGGCCTATGTCCATGAGTAAAAACGGCTGAAAAAAAAACCAGAGACTGATGAGAGTTCTTATGACGAATCCACATCAGCGAAGATAATTGGAAAAGTTAATTCTTAATTTTTACTTAGTTTTTTTTTGGATGGCCCCTGGACCATATAACTATTCGACATAAAATAGACGGAAAAAAAGAAATATTTTGATACCAACAACTCAAAAACTTAATTTTTGCACATATGCCGGTTTGATTTCACAGCGACGAAATATTTATTAACAGATAGGCGTCACAACTTTTCAATGAAAAAATTAGAAAAGCATTTGATTGTAAATTTTTATAACAACAAAAATATGTAAGAATATTTTATTGTATGTACCTATATAATATGTATTTGTAATTCAATATATTTTCATATTTATATTTGCATATTTTCCTAAAAAAAGTGCATATCATTTGCATATTTCGACCATTTCTCATGCATATATAAGCGAATATTTTCAAAAAATTTAATGCATAAAATTCCGCTCTTTAGAAATCAGTCAGATTGTTTAGAACTGACCCATTGCATGATCTCTGTCGGCAGTTCGAGTAGTTCATCTAATTCGTGTAGCTCATGAAATTTCATACAAGCTCAGCTCGTAAAATTTTATGAGGAACTAGTTTAACTGGGATTTACACTATCTTACTTACCAATTCGACGTTTCCAGAAATGCCTAAGTGCTGTCATCTGATATTATAAAGCTACGTGTCTTAATTATCAGACCTATTAATAAAGAGATAAATAAAGAAACATTCAATTTAAGATGGTTTCACGAACTAGCTAGTCGTATCAAGTCTTTCAAATAGAAATAGAAACTGTCGGCAGATCATGCAATAACTCGGTTTTACACAATCTAACAGATTTCACTATATCAGTATGATATTTACATTTTAGAGAGACAATAGTGAAATCACAAGCTCAGCGTTATAAAGAGTATCGACAGAGAAAAAAGAAAGAAAAACGGAATTATATTTTTTTTTGCTTTTTCCATCATCGAAATAGAAAATTCAAACTGAAAATCCTTAAGCTTCCTCCGTATGCGACAGTTCGTAAAATGTTCAGTAGATCATTTTATAACTATACATTTGCAAATGTTTTGTTTTGTGCTGTATTCGAAAAAATGATAATGATTTTACTTGCACTGACTAATGATATATTATTTAAACTAAAAAGCAGTAAGTTTCTAAATTTATAATTTCCCACCCGTTATGAAAGGGAGCAGTTGCGATCGTTTAAATCTGAGATTTTTTTTTTGCAGATAGTATTACTAAATGTAACTGCTTAAATACATCAAATAAATCAATAGTGAGGTATTTGTTTTTTTAATAAAAATTCTTTATTACAATTTTCAAACGTAAAGTAAGTAGTATTAAAAAATATATTTAAAAAAAGGATAGAAATTTTGATTTTTAGGATTAAATTAATGGAAAATTTTGCAGTGGAAACGTTATTCCATATTCTCCGGATAGTCTAGGTCAGGGGTTCCCAACTTGGTGCCCGAGCTATGATTGGAAATTCATCCGGCGTAGTGACAAGAATTAAAGAAGTAGCATCGAAATGCAAATCTACGCATTGTATTATTCATCGTGAAGCCATAGCCACAAAAAATATGCCTGTAAATTTAAGAAATGCTCTCAATGAGGCCATAAAAACTGTTAATTTTATAAAATCTCAAGCGCTTAATTCCCGCCTATTTACAATACTATGCAATGAGATGGGGAGTATTCATAAAACACTTTTGCTTCACACCGAGGTACGATGGCTCTCACGAGGAAAAGTCCTCAGTCGACTTTTTGAGTTACGCTTCGAGGTATCTATTTTTCTTAAGGATTCTGGAGTTTCTAAAAAGATAATTTTGCCAATGAGGAATGGTTATTGAGACTAGCGTACCAATCCGATATATTTTCTCGACTAAATGATTTAAATTTAAGTTTACAAGGAACTAATAATAATTCTTTGTTTGACTTCAGCGATAAAATATTAGCATTTAAAAGAAAACCGCAGTTAATGATACAGCAATCAGAGAAAGGAAATATTAGTATGTTTTTTTTTCTCTGCAATTTTGCTGAAGAAAACAATATCAAACAGTATCAAACTGTGTGATAAATGACATTAAGCAACATCTAATATCGATGTCAGATTGGTTTGAAAAATATTTTACAGAAGATTTTATTTCCCAAAATTGGATTCGTAATTCCTTTATATTCATTTCGAAAGTTCCGGTTGACGTAATTGCTAAAAAATCCTTCATAGACCTCATAAGTGACCGTGGTTGGAAATTAAAGTTTGAGAGCACAAGCTTATTTTCATTTTGGCTTTCTGTTCGGGCAGAATATCCAGAACTTTCATGCCAAGCTCTGAAATTTTTAATGCCATTCAATACAACATATTTATGCGAAACCGGGTTTTTCCACTATGGCAGCAATGAAAAACAAATATAGATCATTACAACATAGAGCCTGGTCTTCGCCTGAATCTGACAAAAATTGATCCCGATATCTCTACGCGGGTAAAATGTAAACAGGCGCAACCTTCACATTAATTGCAATAATTATTATAATATCTTTACACATTACAAACATTTATGTTTAGTATAATAAAAGTATTTACTAATTTAATTGGTTTTATTGCAATTGGATACACCATGCTAATGTAACGTCGTTTTTCTGTGCCCGCCTCGAAACAGATTTTAACTAAATTTAATTTTTCAAAGGAAAGAAGAATAAATGTTATCTTTTAATTTTCAATTTACAAAGTCTGAACTAAAGATAAATACATCTATATATTTAATTTTGTTATTTATTTCGTTGAAATCTTTTTAAGGGTAGACCTAGAAAATGACATTACTTTAGCATGGTGTACATATAGAGTTGCATTCTATTTTTCCAAAGTTTTTGAGAAAAAGTGGATCTTCAATAAATTGAGCATTGGGGATAATTTTTTTTTGTTCGATAAAGTTTTTGAGAAAAAAATAAGGCCATTAATTGAATTTTCGAAATATTTACACTGGTACGCGACCGTGTTATCTATTACATACCGGTACAACATATTCAAAAGGTTGGGAACCTCTGGTCTAGATCATTTCAATACCTTTTTGGATATCCTGGTTTTTATTTTTATTTATTCACCTAGTTTGCTTCTTAATAAGTGGCAATTCTGTAGGTCATGCCATGATAACTTGCTTTCCACGCCGATTTGGTTTTATTTCCACTTACTCCACCACATATGATTTTATTCCTCAAAGTTAGTTTTATAGAATAACTTATGTGGATCAGAGGACCTAAGTTGCAGTTTCACTAATTAGAAAGTGCTCCTGTCTTTGTTCATTTTATTGTTTTTATTAGGAGCTGATTTTCCTTCATAAAGCGACTTGAAGTTCTTGAAGTCTGGAAGGGTCATATCATATACCTCAATTAAATCTTTAAATCGGCACTGGCGAACAAATTTTTGCCAATCCAATTGATCAAGGTATCATCATATGTGTTTTACCAAGCAGTTTTTTCGCTCTCTCTATTACTCAGTGTACTCCGTCTACTTCCATGTGGGTATGTCCTTTTAATCAAAGTTTATGACTAATTAATTTTAATGTCGGAATTTTTCTTAAAATCCAAATATACGCTGAAACAATCATAAAATTGCTATTTTGGCCAGCGCAATTATCTGACCAAACTGCCAGCTCATCTACTTCGGGTCCTATGGTTTCTAGTGCCCATCTCAAAATGTACGAAGCAATTTCGCAGCCTCTACGAGCAGCGACTGTTTCATCCCACTTAGCACAGTGGCATTTTCCTGCAGATACGTTTAAATTTGCCAAGTTTAAGGTCCATAACTTCCTCAAATAAAACGCCTGAGAATTTCTCAAACTTGGTGTAGGTAGACATTTTTGAAGATCAATCATAATTGTCACCTTCTTTGATCCTGATTGTTTTGATATTTTTTTATCTTTTTTCTTTAAGTTATATCTAAATTGAGCTTCAGCAAGATGTTTCTCATATTATTGCTGCACTTTTTCATCTTCGTTTTGTATATTTTTTAATTTTAAAACAAATTCGTCTCACGTATCGCAAGTGTCGTTGGCTGGCTGCTTAAAATTCAAGACAAGTTGTATTCTAAGTTAAATACATCGCTATATAGCCATTCTTTAGCAATGAGTTTTGGATCTAATTGTTCACTTTTGCATTTCTCAATGTACAACGAATACATTTTTGCTATGTTCAAATCAGCACCCAAATACTTTATACAAATACACGCACAAGAAAAAACCTCGTGTTGTAGTTACCTTCTTTCTGTCTTTAATTTACCAGTTGTTAGGCGAAGGCAGTGTAGCCAACCAGTCAGTGGTAAAATATCGTATTGCACTTACGACTGAATTAGAATTAATCACTTCAGAGGTAAACAATCGTATGTCAGCAGTGGTGTATTGGTAAAATAAGAAGTAACGGAACGCATGGTGAGAGAAAAAAAAAAGTCCACGACTTTCTACAAACAGCTTCCTGAAAGTTTTTCGGAGATCATCGTGCTTTAAGCAAAATTTTGTTTTCCTTGTAAGTTTTTTTTATTCTTACGATACAAAATATTAACAAACACAAAAATAAGAAATTTGAAAAAAGATAAAAATAAGAATCTCAAAGATATTATATTTATGTAGTACACTTATAATCTAACTCCCATATAGGATCACATACAATTTCATCATTTGCCCCTGCTCTTTTAGTTTGCTGGTCAGTAGCAGATCGATGAGAACGCAACCGGGTTTTTACGTATAAAATTGGATTCCAAAATTCCAAGGGTGGTCCAAGAAGTTTTATAAACAATAAATTTGCAACATGATCAATTAAAATGCATTATCTTCTTTCCGTTATAATCAAATTCATACTGCTGAAACCACGCTCGCATTCTAAAGAACTGCAAGCCGTAATTTTTGAACATTTTTTCAAATCGTCTGAAATGTTACGACCACCTGAAGCCAAGTAATCTCTAAAGGCATTTAAAAATTTCTCAAAAGGTAAATTAAATCGTTGGCACAGAGATTCTACATCTTTTGCTCCAGATTACATATTAATTTCAGATGACCATTCGGTTGGTTCAAGAATTCGCAATTCTTTCACAATGTCGGAACAGTCGGAAGTCAAAATTCCGTCTGAACCTGAACAATTTACAGATGTAGTGTTTAGCCTATTCCTCATACTATTAATAATACTAATTAAGAATTGATTTCTGTGAATCAATTTTGCCATTTTATTATCCGTCAACGAAATTGAAGATAATTGCGTTATTTCACAAGCAGAAACTGCTTCCAACGACTTTCTTTCTTGACTTTCTTCTTTCTTTTCTGATGATCTTTTAAATATTCTAAATAAATGGTTGTGCGGCGAGTTAATTTGTCTGCATATACTATTGAAGTTTCTCTTTTTGCAATGCTTCTGATAGAATAGATAGCTCGAATAGAATATCATACATTAAATCCAAAATCTCGAATAAATTGTTTCGATTATGTTCTTTAATATGATCCATTGAACATGGATTGTTCCGTTTTAGTGTGGTTGTTGTCTTTACTCGCATTTTCGAAATGATTACATAAAGATAACCAATTCTGCCAAACTGCTGATACAGTTCTAAAGGAGCTGGCCATCCATCTGTTAAATCTACGTGCAATACGTTTAATTTCTACAACGAGAGCAGTTGCACATGTTTCAATTTCTCTTCGATTTTTCGGAGATTGACTATATAAGCAGTATAACTTGTCCATAAATATTTGAAAATGATGATCGCATTAACCTCAGAAATAGCATCTCCTACCGACAATTCGAGCCTATGGTTTAGACAATGTCAAGTAATTAGATTCGGATATTTCTGTGTTACTTTTGTTCCTACTCGAGATTTTCTTCGTAACATAACACTGGCCCCGTCGCTTGGAAATGAAATTAAATGGTGTTTTAAATAATTATCATCAAAACCATTTTTTTCCAAACATATTAAGAGAACCTCTGTTATGGTGTTAGCTGTTTGATCCTGCAATTAAATTAAATCAAGAAACAAGAAATGAGGATCTTTAATTTTATCGGTTTCGCATTTTAAATAAATGCCAAATAAAGACCAGACTTTTTGCTTAAAGTGGTAGATTCATCTATGATAATAGATTCCTTCAAGTTTTACTATTTGTTGACAAATTTTGGATTTCATTTGATTTCCTATATGATCAATTATTTCTGTAGCACTAAATATAGATTGTAATCCGTGAGCTATGTAGATCATACATTTCTTGAAGTTTCAATAAATCAAAATGATCAAAATATGGACGATCGTGTTTAGCAATATAATAAGCAGTATACTGCAGTAATACTGCAATATAATAAGCAGTTTTAAAGCACTAAAAACCTTACTGGTGCTACAAATTTCAGAATCTTTCAACTGATCTAAAATAATTTCAAGCTTTTGCTTGTCTGCTTCTTTTAAGATTCTCTCAGCTGTTGTTTGTGAAAAGCTTTTACAATGTTTGTAATTTTTTTTGCAAAGAAGTTAGTTGTGCGGCTTTATCCTTTCCATAACCTGATATCTGAGTGCCTCTGCATTCTTTTGAGATGCTTACACCCGGCGTCTTTAAAGGTTCTAAATTTTGAATAGCTGAACAACTCAGACATCCTAATTTTCCCGAATTGCATTTTTGACAAGCATAATTTTTTTTCTTTTCGAATCACATATCTACAGTCCAAATACTGGGCCAATTTATTAATGTGGATTCTGCTTCATTTTCTGTTGAAGTTGATGGAATATCCATATGTTTTTCCTTAGTTTCCAGCATTTGCACATTTTCTTCTTGTTGCGTTTTAAGTTTTTTCTCCTAAGAAAGTGTCCAAAGTGGGTTGTTTAAGTTTTTCGCTCATTTTAAATTTTTAGTATATATAAAAAAAAATGTATTTTAGATTTTTCGAAATATTTCTGCAATAATAAAAATCAATATGCATTATAATTAATCCATTAAAAAATAATTAAACTACCTTATAATTTACAATGAAAATAGACACCACAAACTACCAAAACAATATTGGCGTTATACACAATAACACAATCAAAACAACAACGTTGCTGGCACAAACTAAATAGTTACTGGTTATTGACGCAATTCGCAATGAAATAGTAATTGACGGGATTCGAACTACCGCAGATTTGCGCACTATTGTTGAAGTTTATAGTTTAGTAGTATGGTATGTAGAATAGCCAACACAGAACACATGATGTTTATTTGATTCAAAAGGGAAAAGGAAACAAGATACAAGAAGCAAGATAAATTCTCTTCTTCTTCATTCGAATTGGCCTAATTTGGACCACGCTTGTTCAACTGTTGGGCTTTGACCTTTGCCCAATATTGTCGCATCTTCTGCCGGTTTAACTCCTTTCTCTATTCTGTCCAAGGGGTACCTTTCCTACGGGATTTTTCCTGAAATCCACGGACTTCCTTCAGGGTGCGTCTCACAGATTGTCTGTTTTGGAGAACTGTTATTCCCACTTCTTTACTATCCTTCTCGGCTTCTGTCAACCAAGTGATACGAACCTTCCTGTTGCGCCAGAAGGTGAACAGACGGTTGGTTAGTCGGTTTGGAGGAAATCTTGCAATGTGGCCATAGAAAGCTACCCTTCTTTTTCTTGCACAGTCAGAAAGCATCTCAATATGTTCGTAGAGTTCGCAGAGCAGATGTCGCCTTCGGAATTCCCCATCTTCCTTTACCGGGCCTAGTATCTTCCTGAGGATTCTTCTCTCTCTGATTTCTAATTTCTCTACTAGAGCTCTTCGGTCCAACGAAACACACTCCATGGCATACAGGGCTTCTGGTCGTAAGACTGATGTATAGTGCTTAAGTTTCAGGTTGCGTGACATGCATTTCTTATTGTAAGTGTTTTTATTTCTGCCATCTCAAGAGAATCAGCAAACAGTGCTATGTCATCTGCAAAGGCCAGGCAATCTACAACCAGTCCATCGTTCTGTCCCAGGTAGATACCACTTTGAGCACCCAAATTGTTCAGTTCCTTGCTCCATTCTCTCATAACCTTTTCAAGGACACAGTTGAATATAAGTGGGGAAAGTCCATCTCCTTGTCTCACTCCAGTTTTTATTTCGAAGCTTTCTGAAATCTAGCCTCTAAATTTAACCTTGGAATGGGTTAACGTTGGTCAACGTGTCTGTCTCAGGATGAGTCTGCGCGTTTTGTTGTCTAGTCCTAGTTCCTGGAGTACTTTGTTAAGCATTTCTCTATCAATGGAATCGTAGGCCTTCCTAAAATCAACAAAGGTGACGATCACCTTGCAGTTTCTCATCTTGGAGTATGCAAGTACAGTTTTAAGATTGAAGATCTGTTCAACACAGGATCGGGTCTTTCTGAAGCCCCCCTGCTATTCTCCCAGTTGACTATCGAACTGATTTTCTGCCCTTGTTTGTAACGCCTTCGAGAGAATCTTGTATGTTACCGGGACGAGAGAAATTCCACGGTAGTTGTCTAGATCACTAAAATCTCCCTTTTGGTGAAGCGGATGGATCAGAGCAGATTTCCAATTGGGTGGTAATTTCTCTGTTTAGATAAATTATCTACTAATTATCATATTTTTTTAAATGTTTTTACAAATCCGCCAATTTAAAATATAATTTTCATTTAAAATGACTACCAGAAAAAGTACCGGAACGCGTTCCGTTTCTGAAAAAAGGTGCCGGCACGTCGTTCCGCCACGTTCCCCGCCCAATACACCACTGTATGTCAGATACACGACTTTACCTCTGTCAATACAATTCAGATACGATTTATACTCATTGATTTTTTTGGCTTCTGTTAGTTCTGGAGATTCGACGATGTACCACTTGAAAATATACATCCCAACAATACAGTTACATCAATAATCCCAAAATCTAAAATTTGGTAGTTACAACAATTTACCTCTCAGGTACAGAACTGTCAAATGCGATGCGACGCCATGCAAAGAGCGCGATAAATAGGACCTTTCAAACAGGTCAAATTTAAACGGTATTTTATATATTATTTTGAAAATTAATTCAAACACTTTCAACAGCATTTATATTTTTTACTATGCTAAAACGAAGTAAAAACTGTATTCTGATGAATGTATGTAAAAATGCAAATTTCCTATTTGCAATAACACGATCATATTTATGCTCAAGAAAAAAACATAATTGTAACATCGTTATGACAAAATTTTGCATTAGACGAATAATCCAGCCGATTTAGACTGCGATGCCGGTGTTCTGGTTGATCCAGTCCAAGAAGGATTCAGTGCGAACGTATCCAGATGGGTTTCCACTGGCGCATCCGGCGCTGCTGAAAAAGCTGACAATACCGACTTGGGTGGCTACACCGTTCCAATCGTAAGTTACAAGTGGGCCACCATTGTCACTCTAAATAAAAAACAATTTTGATAAATGTCTTAAGAGTCTTATTCGCGGAAGATTACTTACGTTGCAGGTGCTGTGTTCTGGGGCTCCTCTGCAGCACACGGTGGAGTCAATGACGGTCCATGGTCCGTAGACGTCGGCGCATTCAATGTTCGAGATGGTCCTAAGCTTGACGAAGTTCAAGTAGTTGCTTGCAGAGCCAGATTCTAAACATTAAAAACGTTATTATTAAAAGGCCAAATATATTTACGCCTTATAAATCAGTGCTTCCCAAAAGTGGTGGGCCGCGGCCCCTTAAGGGGCCGGGGCCTACCCGCAAGGGGGCAGCGAATACATAAAATAAATATATCTTCGTTAAATAAGTTTAACTGACAAATATTCATATACTTTAATTAAAATTATAAACTCCGTTAAGATATTGAAATTTAAAATGATTATAATTTAGAAACTCAAACATTTTAAACCGTTGTAGTTGACGCGAAACGTCAATTTTTCCAATAAATATTAAACCACTAAATATAATATACTGCAAGTAGGGAAAGATGACATGTTCTGGACCCTCCACCTCCACTTCCGTCCACTTTGTTCTTGAACTGGCACAAGCTTGGATGATGTTCTGCTGGACCGACGTCCCTGTTGCTTGGAGGTGTTTCTGTGATCTATTTAGACCGGATAATACTAGACAGATAAGACAGACTATACAGATAAGACTAGACAGACGAGACCAGACAGACAAGACTAGACAGACAAGACCAGACCGATAAGACCAAGCAGACAAGACCAGACAGACAAGAATAAATAGACAAGACAAGACTAGACAGACCGCATATTTCCTGTGATATTTATCTGAATAATTTCCTATGTGTAAGCGAAATTTCTTAAACTTTTCTGTGACCTCAATCGTATTAATTATTTAAATATTTAATATGAACAAAAAGTATTTATGTTATTAGGTTTCATTTTAAGTGAGAAATGGAATATATTGTTTCTTTTTCAGTTTATGTAACCAGTTTAGTATTTGAACTTTTGAAGATTTTAAATGTGTGATAGATAATTTTATTACAACTTCTACGACAGGAAATGATGATGTAACGCGTGTAAGCGTAGAAATAATAAATAAGAAACGCAGTATAATCAATTTACTGTTTGAACTTGTAAACGCGCGCGAGTATAGAATGTCTGAATTGTGAAATGATTGATAGGAACCGCTGAGACCGCGTTTTCGTGTTTCGACTTTTTTAATTTTATCATTATGCATCCGGAACGTGAATAGTAGTAGTAGCTTGAGCACTAAATTCGCCGTCATGCCATCTGTCTCTCTAATTATGTCTGTCTAGTGTTACCATTCTAGGATTATCCATATAGTCTCTATCTAGTATAAATTTTAAATATATATTTAATAAAAAATAGATGTGAATGGAAAGAATCCCCACAGCCGACAGGAGGGTGACCTGAGGGAAAAACAGCTTTTCAATTCTATATCAGTAGTTTTAATAAGACAGAATAGAAAATGGTGATTATGATATGCCCATCTGGTTCTATGTGGGAACCCCATCCTTAGTACGACAATCTACATTCTCGGAAAATAGCACAAGCTATAATTCGCCATGGTCGATGGATTTAACAGACCCATATATTCACACGACACTACTATGAAGTTTGTCTCCGTTTAGGCTTTTTAAATATATCTCACCAACTGACGTGCTAACTATCGTTAACTCATTAAGGAGGGCTAGCCTGTGCACAAGTGTTCGATATTAAACAGCTCTAATCAGTTTTAATCAGCTTTTAATTAACTTTAATCTGGATTAATCAGCTTTAATACACTATACCGGAGGTGAGGTCTATGTAGCCCCACGCTAAACAGAATGTGAAGTCTATGTAACCCCACGCTAAGCATGGTGTGTGGTCTATGTAGTCTTACGCTAAACAGAATGTAAGGTCTATGTAGAAGTTGTAATAAAATTGTCTATCACATATTTAAAATCTGAAAGTTTAAGTACTAAATGGAAGTGGAGGTGGAAGGTACAGAACATATCATCTTTCCCTACTACTGCGTATTTAAAATTTGGTTTTGTGTCCTCGGGCGAAATGAAAAATGAAGAAAAACTCCTTTTTAAAATTGGTTTTAAAACATTGGCAAAATATGCTATGAGGCCAGGAAAACTTTTTAGACATTTAAGTACCATGCATAGTGAATTTAAAGTAAACCAATTGAGTTCTTTGAAAGG
This sequence comes from Phosphuga atrata, assembly GCA_944588485.1. Lineage (NCBI taxonomy): Eukaryota > Metazoa > Arthropoda > Insecta > Coleoptera > Silphidae > Phosphuga > Phosphuga atrata. The sequence continues at coordinate 11,957,896 of OX155897.1, forward strand.
AAAGCTAGAGATTTAAAACGTCAAATTACAACCCAAATCTAAAAAAAATGTAGAGGGCCGTAGTTTATCGATAACAGTTGCAGGGGAGCGGTCACATCAAGAAGTTTGGGAAACAGTGTTATAAATAATTCTTTTTGCTTACGGTCACTGGTCTTTCCCCATCCGCTGACGGTGACTTGTTGGTCTGCGCCGACCTTGTCGCCGCGTCTTGGCAGTTTGATGGCGCGGATCCTGTCCGTGAACTGGATTGGCTCTTTCATTCTGATCAAGGCGATATCGTTGTTTAAGTAGCTGTTGTATCCGGGATGGACGATGGAGTAGGTGGTATTCACTTCGACGAGGCCGTTCTCATTGGCGTTGAGGGTCAAACCTCCGAATTGGAGTGTGAAACTGTAAGGTCTAAACCAAAAAAAGTAACTCCGTATTATACGAGACGTTATGTATTCTTATTGTTTTACCCTACAGCACACTTGGCAGCGGTGAGTACCCATTGGTCGCTGATGAGGGAGCCTCCGCAAACGAAGCTGCCTTGGCTGGTTTGGAAGTGGACGGCTACTTGCCATGGGAATTGACCGACCTTAGCTGGGGCACCACTGATGATGCGCTCGTTGTATTTTCCTTGGAACAAGTCCTTGAGGGTGGTAATTTTACTCTAAAAAACAGCAAAAGTGGTCAAGAATGAAATCTACTGAGCAAGAATCGAAGAGGAATCCAGGATATTCCTCTTTAATGTTGTACTACTATCTTTTGTGAAACATAAGAAAATATGAAACTTTCATTAATAGTTTTTTGGCTTTACATACATTAATGTAAAAGACAGTAAATTATTTAAAAATTATTGTTTTCTTTCTCTAAATATTAAATTTAAATTTTTTGACTTACGTTTGGGGTGGCGACGGCCACAGCGGCGAATGCAAGGAGTAGTAAGAATTTCATGTCGAGGTGTGTGTCTGTCCCGACAGAAATTATGTCTTATATACTACTGCTCTTAACTAATACATCCAATCGCCTTAAAACAAATGGAACTGATAATAAAATAGAAGCTTTAGGATTTCTATTTTTAAGTAAGCCCCTGCATAATTGTTGTTACTCATAAATACAATTAGTTGACTAAACTTGTCAATATTGACTGTAACTGATTATTAATCGAAGATTGCATCACGAAATTAATTAATTAGAACGAGATTATAAAATTCAAAAAATAAACATCAGATTTTATCTTATAATTAGACATTTTCCTATAATCTGACTGGCAAATCAAATTTGTTATATAAATATTTGTCGAATTTGATTCATTCACAACTGTCAATTTTAATAGGTCTTGGAAACTGTCAATGTGGATATATTCAACTAAAAGAATCGTCAAATATGACTATTTGTTATCAAGAATGAAATAGTGATAAAAAATAAGGTTAACATGGGCATTCAAATAAAATAGTAACTTTGTGTAAAAACATGCTGTGAATATAACAAATAAAGCAAATTTAAAACCTTATTTTTAATCGTGAAAATGAATTGTCATATTTGACAAATATTTTAGATGAACTAAACATTTTTTATTTAAGAAATTTCACAGTATTATATCTATCATAATTGACAATCTATCTATCAAATTTGACAATTGGATCATTTATTTACCCAATTTGATAGATCAATCTGATTTTATAAAAATGTCTAATTATGAGAATATATTAAAAACCTAATGTTTATAATTTGATTGCTACTTAAAACAAACTTTTAATCTCGATTTTATGAATGAATATCGTGATCTTGCTTATCTATTATGTCCAAAATAGAAACGTGTACACAAATGGGATTTTTAGGCGAAAACAAAAATAAAAACATTCAAGCTTCGGTTTCTTATCACATCGATTTGTTTCAAGTGGATTGTATGGATATAAGCTCTATTATATGACCTAATTTCGGCTGGAACAGTCAGATTTCGACATGAAGTTCTTACTAATCCTTGCTCTCGACGCTGTGGCCGTCGCCACTCCAAACATAAGTCCCAACAACCAAAAATTATTATTTAGAGAATGAGAAAAAGAAATCTTGCAAAATAATTGTGTTTTATAGTAATGCAAAGCCAAAAGTCTTAATGAAAGTTCCACATTTTCTTATGTTTCATATAAGATATTGGTACAATATTTATTTATTTACTCTTGATTCCTCTTGGAATTTTGGTGCATAGATTTCCTTCTAGATTGCGTCTGCTGTTGTTTACGATCAAATAACCACAATTAAGGACTTCTACCAAAACAAATATATGTGCATCATCAGTGGATTGCATCATCTTGCCAATTCCTGTGGCAAGTAGCCCTCCACTACGACACCAACCAAAGCAGCTTCCTCTGTGGAGGCTCTCTTATAAGCGATGATTGGGTCCTCACCGCTGCTCAATGCGCCAAAGGGTAAACCGACCAAATACTTTTTAAATGCAGGGTTATTTTTCGTTTTAGAGCTCTCAGGTACCTACTTCAATTGGGAGGTGTGACCCTCAACGGCGAAGAGGACGGCCGCGTCGACGTATACACCAGCGAATACATCGTCCACCCTAAATACAACATTCTCTTACACAACAACGTCGCCTTGGTAAAGTTGACCGAGCCAATCCAGTTCTCCGACAGAATCTGCCCCATCAATCTGGCAAAGTCGAGCTTAGGACCATCGCCAATTGTGAATGCAGGGAGACCTAGAGTTTTTTGACCATCATCAGCTCCACTGTCTGCTGCAACAGAGCCCCAGAACACAGCACCTGCAGCGTAAGCAATCTTCTTCGAATAATACTTTTAAGACATTTATCAACATTGTTTATATATTTAGAGTGACAGTGGTGGGCCGTTTGTAATTATCGATTCCAATGGTGAAGCCACCCATGTCGGTGTTATCAGCTTCGTCCACAAGAGCGGATTTGCCAGTGGAAACCCATCCTGATACGCTCGCACCGGATCCTTCTTGGATTGGAACCACGAGGACACCAGCATCCCCGTCTAAATCGACTGGATTGTTAGTTTAACACGATCTTTTTATATAACAAAGTTAAAATAAAGTTATTTTGTTGAACAAAAATTCTTCTTCTTCTTATACTTCGAGAAAACCTTGAGGTCTGTTTATTGCCATGGCTCAATTCGACCTTGAGGTCTGTTTATTGCCAAGGCTCCAACTATCCTTCCATCTCTTAGGTGGTCTCCCTGGCGGGCTTCGGCCAACTGGTTTTCCATCTCTGACGATGTATGCTATTCTCTCTTGGTTCATTCTGTCTATGTGGTCACGCCAATATCTTCTCCTTTCCCTCCCCCATCTCACTGTGTCCTCCACCCTGGATGCCGCTGTTATGTCGTTGTTTCTCACCCTAACTCCAAGTGTCTTCCCTGCGATGGTTCTTAATGTTTTCATCTCCGCTGTTCTGAGGATACTTTTTGTCTTATTCGTGTCAGCTCTCGTTTCAATACCATATGTTAGCACCGGTATAACACAGGATTTATATATCCGCACTTTACTAGCAATGCGCATGTGGCTGTTTTTCCAGATGATATTTCTCAGGCATCCTGAGATTGGTGCGGCTTTGTTGACCTGTGATTTTATGTCGTTTATCGGGTTGTTGCTGCATGATGTGTCCGCTCCTAGGTAACGGAAGCTCATTACCTGTTCTATTGATTTATTGTCTATTGCGACTTTACACCTTGCTGGTTCTTTGGAGAAGGTGTTTGTTTTATCAATGGAGATTGACATGTTGTATTTTTTGCTAGTCTGATAGAACTTATGTGTTTTCCTCTGCAAATCGTTTACTTATCGTTTCACTGCCTAGTTCGAACTAGGTTGTGATCTAGGTTGTGATCTGTGCCGGTGTTAGCAGAAATTAGTACTCTTATGTCTTGTATTTCATTCGGTGTGATATATCTATTCTGTTTCTGCCAGGATTACCGCATCATCCGCATAGCACACCATGCTGATTGGTTTGTTACTCTGTCTGTATCCCCCTGTTCATTGTTGTCACACTGTGTATAATCTCGTCCATTACAAGGTTAAAAAGGAACGGGCTGAGACTATCACCCTGTCTTATTTCTGTTAGTGTCGGTATGCCTTTTGTTGTTTGCTGGTCCACTTTTATTCTTGTAGTGTTGCCTGTGTTCAGATTTCTGATTATATTTATGATTGATGTTGGGATTTGTTTCTCTCTTAATATGTCCAATATGTCTGGCGGCTGTACTTTGTCGAATGCCTTAGTTAAGTCGATAAGACAAACATAAGCAGGGTAGCCGAATTCGATTGCCTTCTCCTTTACCTGTCTCACAATGAACAAGGCGTCAGTTGTCGATCTGTTCTTCCGAAATCCTTGTTGTATCTTTGTTTTCGATGGTGCGTTCTAGAATGCTTTTGAAAATGCTGGTGAGCAGTTTCATGGTGGTGCGAAGCATTGTTATGCCTCTGTAGTTCTCCGGATTGGTTTTTTGTCACTTTTTAAAAATTGGTATGGTCATAGTTTTGTGTAACTCTGTTGGTATGCTGGATGTGGTTATTATTTTGTTAAACAGTTCCGTTAATTTTCTTGCTAGCTCTTTACCTCGTTAGTTCGTTGGGGATCTCGTCCACTCCCGGAGCTTTTCTGTTTTTCAAGTTCTTAATCTTCACCCTAACTTCCTCCTCTGTAGCCAATAATATATTCGTGATTTCTTTCTCAGCTTCCTGTGATTGAGGTTCTGCCGAACCTGAGGTTCAGTGGAACCTTTTTGGTCTGGATGTATTCGTTTACGGGCTTCTTTCTGTTTTTTTATCATCTTCCAAACTCTTCTCTGGGCTCCATAAAGATCGTGTTCCATGTCTGTGGAGAACTTCTCCAAGTATTCCCTTTTGATTCTTCTGATTGTTGACTCTATTTCTTGTTTCTTTATAGTTATTGCAGTTTTCCTCTGTTGGTGTACTTTAATATTGCAGGCCGCTTTCCTTTTTTTTCCTCGGCCAGCCTTTTTACCACCTGTGTAAACCAGGGCTTGGTTTTGTTTTGCGAGTTTAAGTTTATGGTTCTTTTCCCTATTGACTCGTTACCCGCCTCCTGTATGCATCTCTTAATTATATTCCAGCTGTCCTCTACATTCTTGTGATGTAAGTTTTCCACTTAGTCTGCTTTCATATAGGTATTTGGTGCAGTCGTTAATCAATGATTCTAGGTTGTATTTTTCAATCATTATCGGTCTTTGCTTTACTTTTCGATGCCTCTCTATGACGAACTAGGTTGTGATCTAGGTTGTGATCTGTGCCGGTATTAGCAGAAGTTAGTAATCTTATGTCTTGTATTTCATTCGGTGTGATATATCTATTTGTTATTATATATAGTAGATCATTGATTTATGGCCTCTGGTGTTGCAGAAAGTGTATTTATGTTGGTCTTTGTAATGAAAATAGGTGTTGTTTATCCGCAGCTCGTTTCTTGCGCAGAAGTTGTTCAGTTGGTCTCCGTTTTCATTTAATATGTATTAAATCTTTGCTTAACTCCAGGTATTTCGTCTGAGCCGATTCTCGCGTTGAAGTATCCTAATAGGATTACTTTTCCATTGTTGTTTATTTGGTCACTGGTGTTTTGTAGCTTCTCATAGAAACTGTCTGATTCCTCTCTTGGTTTGAACATGTCCGGGGCGTAGATACTCACAAGATGCAATGGGCCATTGGGGAAGGTAAGTGTGAGTTTCAATATTCGGTCGCTTAAGAAGTCGACGTTTTCTATTATGTGTGTATCTTTCGAGTAAAAGGATACCGACTCCCGAGTGACTCCTTTCTTGTTTCGGTTTGCCACTATAGAGTAGGATATAGTTTTCGTACTTTGTCGTGCCCTGACCTTTACGTGTTGTCTCGTATAGTCCGCATATATCCATCTTGTGCTTGCTCATCTACAAGATTACTTACTGATCCCTTCCGTTCCATAAGGTAACATACCAGCAGGCTATTCTAGTATTATTTATCCGTTTGTGCTTAATCCTTTTCCGCGCGTGGGTTGTTTTCAAAGTGATCCGTCCATTTGCCGAGACTGGGCCTTCTTTTCTGTGAGCCGTAAGTGTTTTCTACCTTAGGCAGGGAGCTAACCTGGCCTAAGAACCCTCCACGCATTATCCGGGCTTGGAACCGGCAGTGATCGCGGCAGAATTACTCAGTTCATCCCGCGCACACAGGCGGTGCTTTGAACAAAAATGAAAACTGTAATTCTGATTTAGAGAAACGACATTTTGTATTTTAATATTCTACACAGTTCCCTCACAGGGCAGAATTATCAATATTGAAATACAACTTTAAAACTTTTTTAGCAAATTAATTCTCTTTTCAAATAATTCTACAAACTCAATCATAGATTTATATTCATCCAAAGTTTTATTAAAAGCTATAAAATGTTGAGGATTTGGGGTGTCGCCGTTGAGCACGCTATTAATGATGGGTAAAGTTGAAATCTCTTCAACCAATATTTGATCTTAGGAACGAATTCTTTGTTGTGTGTAGATATTTGTAATGCACAGACTTTTACTGTTAAGACCCAACAATTTTATTTTATTTTATTTGGTCTTAATACTATGTTTTTGTTAATTTTGTTTCTAAAAGTAGATAATATTAAATTACATTAAGATTATGCTAAACCGACCAATAGCTCCCAACACCTGGTCATTAGGGTAGTGGATATTTCTTGAATGCGATTAAAGCTGTTTATGGCCGTTACGCATTTGGAAAACTATTTGTAATCAATAATCGTTCGTAAATAAATTCGCTTTGGAGGCTGTTTATGACCGCAAATGGTTTTTGGATGCTTGGTGGTCGTAAATAATTGCAAATACAATGAAATGTTTATATTTAGGAATTTTAAGTATAAGAATTTTAAATTGGGTAGTTGTAAAGATTAGCCATAGAAATTACCACGTGCACTTGGGGTTGGAATTCTTTTTGGTTCAGTGGGGGCAGGCAAATGGGAAGGGAGATTGAGCTTGCCTGTTTTCAACAATGTGTATTATATTCAGTTCAAATGTAACCCTCTTGCCACAAATATACCAAGAAGATTCCAAACTCCGACAGTGCACGTCCTCACCAGTGTTTTTACGTAAAATTAAATAATAAATACTACTACATGTTTATCGAGGCGTACAAGTTTTATTGTATATCCGGTATATCCGGTATCCCCGTCCAAATCACCCGATTGTAATTACTGAGAATATAAATTATAATATGATTATTAAAGGAACTTGCACATGATGAGATTATTATTAGCTTATGGTCGAAATCGAAATATACTAATCGAGTAAGGTACCGTCACTGAACTCGAAAGGGGTCAAAAGTCAAGATTTCTTGAAAATTAAGAAAAATTATCAGAAAATGCGGTTTATGTCTTGAATTTTTTCCAATGAATTGAACAAAAAATTAGGTTTTTTTTGACGAGCCTTACCAAGTTCCGCCCCCGCAGGGGGCGGCTGTAGGTGCGTTTTAAATTTTTCACTTTTTCCGTAAAAACTCCGTTCCTCTTGGGCGTCGAAACGGGAAATGGTCATTTTCTGTTGTAAAACTGAACAGGCCTTCGACCCGTGTCCGTCTGCCGCTCGCAAGTCCCATATGGCGTCCTCTAGGTGCCAAAAACAGGAGATCGTTTCTAGCACCTTTGAGGAGCAATTTTGGTCCGCGGCTTGATTTTTTTACTGCGTTCTCTTGCCGCTTCGATTTCACTTTTTTTGACGTCATGCGGAAATGTACGCAACCGTCGGTTCACCCGGTGCGGCGGAAAATGTAAGCGAAAAAAAACCGTTTTTTTTCATCACATTTGTGGATGCCGTTACGGACTCTTGATTGAAGAGCACCGTGTCTCCAAACCGGTTCGTTCGATGCGAGATATTTACCCGCAACCGGCGGTGGAAGAATCTGGTACCTTCGGCATCCTGTTCCCACTCTGGGTCAATTTTAACACAAAAATCGTAAAAACGCGATGTTTTTTTCACCTAATTTGCGGGGATCCCTCTCCCGGGATACCCAACAGTCGGATCGGGACCGGACCGGCACCAATCGATTCGGCATAGTGTCTTTAAGTTTGTTTTGGAGTTTAATTTCGATTGCGTGCCGGATGGCGCCGGGAGGCCCGAAAAACCATGTTTTGCTGAAGTACGCGAGAATCATCTGGGATTCGCTAAATTAAATAGCAGGGCCTCGCGGTGGTGGTTTCTGAATATAGAACGAAAGGGTCTATAATGCGATAGGAATGATGCATCGCTCGATCGCATTTGGGGGTCTCGACGCCCGTCCAAACTCGAAACGAATTTTTCAAAATTGAGCAAATTGAAACCTTCAATATCCGGTGAAATGTTTTAGAATTGTATTGCTCTTTTCAGAAATTATAGCCCCACGTGTCTACTTTCGAACGACACCAGTCTCGGCGCATTACACCTCCGGGGACTTCCGCAGGCCCCAATTCGCGAAGTCACTTTTATTTCACCTCTTCAAACGGAAACGCTTAAAAGAAAATTTACATTTCCAGTCCAACAAGTGCATGCCCGGTGAAAATGCCAACAGTATGGCGTTTGAATTTCTCAAATCCATCAACGGCTTCGCACTCCAGGTCAAAAATACTACGACCATTGCTTGCCGATGAATCGCCAATTTACACTTACAGCTGATCATTCTGACACTATTTTCGCTGAGGTTATGTGGTAATGTCATTGTTGAAGTTTATCCGTTTATGATTATTCGTGTGCTTGTGAAAAGATAAAATTAAAGAAAAGAATTTAAATCAAAATTCTGATTTTTTGCTCAATGTTAGGTTGAAATTCAAATAAAATTTAAAAAGATATCTTGAAATCTCTAAATTGCAGATTTCGGCGACTCTGGCTCTTGATTAGCAACACATAGCAACGTCAAAATTCGCATTTTTTCAGAAATGTCTACTAGAAAACGAAGTTTTTTTAACTTATCTTTTAGCAGATTCTTAAAATTCAGACCATTTTACATCAGAAACAGTTGCTTCCCTTCACATTTGAATTCCAAAATTTATTTCATAATCCGCGATATTTACGAGTTTTTTTTTAAGAATAATTGGAGCTTTTAAATTGAAATTAGATTCCAACGGTACAACACGCGTCTTCCTCGAATGTATATCAACAGAGTTATTGGCGAAAAGCTCTCAGTTTTACCATTTCACTGCGGAAGGAACAGCCATTTCAATATTTATGGACATTTTCGATTCAAATTCGAATACAACTCATCAAGTTCTATTAAAATATGTTGCATGAATTTTCTGCGGCTGATTCGTGATTCGGATAATTTTACATGGGGGACGATGTAAGTTTTTCGGTCATCTGGTGATTTAAAATCCATTTTTCAAACGGTGGGAATTAAGAGTATTCTACAAGAATAGTTAAAAATTACATATTTAATTTGGAATCTAAAGGTGTATTCCTCGACTTCCTAGCGGGTATAACAAGAGAGTTTTTGTTGAAAAACGGTCAGTTCTACCACTTGACGGCTGACGGAAAAGCCATCTCGAAATGTATCCGGATTTTCTTTTTAAAATCGAATAGTGCTCATTGAGACCCATTGAAATGGGCTGCATGCAAACTTTTTGCGGCTGATAGCCACGACATGACGAACGTTTAGAAATGTGTGTTAAATAATTTTAACACAGATAAATAGAGCGCACTTTCGGTAACAAACGCATTAAGTTTTATATAGTTTACAAGAGTAATGTTTCTATTGAAATTTACATATTTGTGGTTTATTGCCTTGACACAGGATTTTTTTAATAAAGAAATACTTGAAAATATATTTTTTTGTTCAATTTTCCGAAGTCTAAGAAACATACATTTAGCGCTATTTTATAGAGCACATTTTCATCTAAAAGTTGTGTCATTTTCATTTTCCAGTGCGAACCATTTTGGCGGAAGAGCCCATTTAAAACCCGTGTAAATTGAGTGACGAAATTCAGAGAAGGGGTAACGTACCCCTTCTAAAATTTTTTCAATTTTATATTTTTTACTTTTGCGACCAAACCGAAGGATTTTACAAAATTTGCAAAGAATACTTTTTTGTAGACACCAACGTCTTACATACGGATATCCCGGTTATAATTTTCCACCTTGCGGCATTGACGAGATATTTCCATAAAATTGTTGACGAGAAAATCATTCTTCACGACATCCCCATTGGAGTGGGAGTTTCAAATTTTGTCAACTCATACCTCTGATGGATACCCACATTCAGTATAAGTTTCATTGAAATCCTTCAATTATTAATATATTTTTTCGCAATTTTTGAATTTTTTTAAAATTTTGCGAATTTGATCGGAATTCATGATTGACATGTCTGGATTTGTTTAAAAAATGATTTTAGTATGTTTCACACAACGTGGAACAATAAAATTTCACACATTTGTAGAGAATTAGCCAATCTATGATATCTTTCAGTTAGTTTTGCAAAATATTTTATCTGGCGGTGGCCGTCGCCCCTCAAACTCGATCATAACAGGAATTAATAAATTCAAATAGCTATAAAATGAAAACTGCAAGAGATATATTAAAATTTCTTTCAGATCTATATAGATTATACATTTTTCTATTGAAATTGACGTTTTGGTATCTTCGTGGCCGATAGCCTGGACACGTAATTTTTTCTAATAAAGAAATACTTTTCTTTTATAAAATATTTTTCTTTTTCGAAAATTTACAAATATATATTTTTTTCAAAGGCTCCGAAGTTGCATGCATTTAGCACTATTTTATATTTTGTCTTTCTTTGAATTTTATATTTTAAGATATCATTGGTTTTACCTTGGTTAGATTAGGTTGTCCGCCGCGAAGCGGGAAGATAAATCAAGACAACATACGCGCGGCAGCGCGAACTCTCGGTCCAATGTAGGACAAAGTGGCAAGGACCGTTGGTTTTACCTTGGTTAGATTAGGTTGTCCGCCGCGAAGCGGGAAGATAAATCAAGACAACATACGCGCCAGCGCGAACTCTCGATTCAATATAGGTCAATGTGAAAAAGTTGGTTTAACACCGGTTATAATAGGTTGCCCGCCGCGAAGCGGGCAGATAAATCAAGAAAACATACGCGCAGCAGCGCGAACTCTCGATCTAATATAGGACAGTGTTGCAAGGACCGTTGGTTTAACCCCGGTTAGATTAGGTTGCCGCCGCGAAGCGGACAGATAAATCAAGACAACATACGCGCGGCAGCGCGAACTCTCGATTCAATATAGGTCAATGTGAAAAAGGACCGTCGGTTTAACCCCGGTTAGATTAGGTTGCCCGCCGCGAAGCGGAGAGATAAATCAAGACTGTGAGAAGACAAACCAAGTTCCGCCCCCGCAGGGGGCGGCTGTAGGTGCATTTTAATTTTTTTACTTTTTCTTCAAAAACTCCGTTCCTCTTGCGCGTCGAAACTGGAAATTGTCATTTTCTGTTGTAAAACTGAACGGGCCTTCGACAAGAGAAATCGCGTATGTTGCGCGGCAGCGCGAACTCTCGATCCAATATAGGACAATTTGGCAAGGACCTTTGGTTTAACCCCGGTTAGATTAGGTTGCCCGCCGCGAAGCAGTAGTTAAATCAAGACAACATACGCACGGAAGAGCGAACTCTCGATCCAATATAGGACAGTGTTGCAAGGAATGTTGGTTTACCCCGGGTAAAATAACAGGACAGATAAATCAAGACAACATACGCGCGGTAGCGCAAGCTTTCGATACAATATAGGACGGTGTTGCAAGGACCGTTGGTTTAACCCCGGTTAGATTAGGTTGCACACCGCTAAGCAGCAGATAAATCAAGACCTTCAAACTCGGACATAACAAAAATTAATAAATTCAAATAACTATAAATTGAAAACTGCAACAGATATTTTTTTCAGATATATATAGATTATAGATTTTTCTATTTAAATTGACGTTTTGGTACCTTTGTGGTCGATAGCCTTGACACAGGATTGTTTTTAACAAAGAAACATTTATTGAAAACTTGCAAATATATTTTTTTGTCCAACTCTTCAAAGTCTACCAGACATGCATTTACAGCTTGATCTACAATAAGCTAAAGTGGCAAAGTCTGTTAGCCTGAAAGAAAAGCGAACGAAAAATTAAGACAAACTACAAGCGGTAGCGCGACCCAAGAGATCAAAAATAAGATAAAGATGTAAAGCTAAATGTTGGTTTAACCTAGGTTAGGCTATTAGGTTAGCAAAGCGCCATAGAAATCCAGACCACATACGCATCCCTCGAAGTCAAACCGGAACTGATACTAATAGATTCAAATAGCAACAACTCGAAAACTGCAATAGATATAATAAAAACTCTTTCAGATCTATTAAGATCATAGATATTTCTATTGAAACAATTTGACCATTTTGGAATTTTCATGGCCGATAACCTTGACACTGGATTTTTTAAATAAAGAAATACATGGAAATTAAATCAAAGTTGACATTAACGTTAGTTGAGCAATTTATTGGTTATTATTTTTTTTTGGTGAAACTTTTAGTAACATAATTTTGCTAAGTGTTGCTAATTGTCTAAAACCAAACTTACTATAATTGGAGGAGTGATATTGGAAATCAAGAGTTGCCAACCTTCTTAAAAGGAGGTTACTATATATGATGAAGTGAAGTTAATAAGTAAGGCTTGCAATTTTGACGAAAAAAAACTATGTAACTTTAACAAATAGTTGGTGAGATTATGTTTGAGTATGTTGGTAACTCAAAAACACAAGATACCAACTTGATTAAAACAATATGTTGGTTATGTAGAACGTCAAAGTTGACAACATCAATGTTACTTAATCAATTTAAAGGTTATAAAAGTTTTAGTGAGATTTTCAGTAACTTTTTACTCCACAGCTGATTTTCTATCGTCCATGTTGTACACCTTAGGAACTAATATCACATCGTTAGATATAGTAACCTTTTTATGAACGTTGGGAACTTTTCATTTCTAATATCACTCCTTAAATTAAAGTCACTTTGATTTCAGACAATTGGTAACATTATATGATTAAGTACACCTCAAAAGTGTTTGATTATATTATTTTACAAACCTGACAGCATTAAAATCATTTGAGACGGATGAATTATTAGTTAATATTCTGTGCAGTAGGAATTGTACATCTTGCAGGTTGTATGAGCAACCTTAGCTGATGCGCTTTCTACAAGAATCGCGCAGCTCGCAATTCTGATTACTTTTTCATATACAAATGTCAAAATTCATTAAACAATTTCACCCTCATCAATTATTACACCTTTAGCAACTATTCCATTCTTTTCAACTCTTCCATCCACAAAAACTATTCCATTCCGAAAAATACGATCCACATGTACTAGTATTACACACTAAAAATATAACAAGTATAAAAATACACTATGACAATCGACAATATATAGACAAGTGATTTCATAAATTATTGTCCAAGTCGTTCAACCACTGCACAGCCTGAACGGAAGCCTTCATGAACTCATCCATGGATCCGGAGAACGCTCTTCTTTCACACTCCATAACAATGTGATGAATTGTCTATTCCACGTCACCACAATCACAACTAGGGGAAGATTTTAAACCCCACTTATGAAGCAATGATGCACATCGACCATGGCCGGTTCGAACCCTGTTGATAGCAACCCAAATTTTCCTTGGTAGGTCAAAGCCAGGAGGAGGATGGTTTGCATTAAATAAGGGCTGCCACTCATGGGGAACTTTGATGCACCATTCACTTTCCCATTCTTTTGTGGCACTAAAGTTACTTAAAATGAGCTCTTGAATGGGTAGAGATCTGGACCTTAAACGATGAAATCCTCCAATTACATCACCATAAATAGGAAGACACTGGTTCGCTGTTATTTTGTGGAACTCTCGGACCAAGTTTTTCATTCTTCTAAGTCTTGGAGGTTCGATGTGGCTTAATACAGGCAACCAGAAGACAGGAGTGGATTTAACTGTGCCAGTAATAATTCGCATAGTCTGATTCAGAACAACATCAATCTTCCGAACATGTGAGCTGTTCATCCAGACCGTAGAACAGTATTCCGCTGCAGAATAAACCAGCCCAATAGCTGAAGTGCGTAGAGTGGAAGCAGAAGCTCCCCAAGTAGAACCATCGAGTTTGTGAAGAATGTTGTTCCTCGTTCTCAGTTTAGCAGCACTGTCAGTTGTTTACGGAAAGACAAATTTCTATCCAGAGTAACTCCAAGGTACTTGGGATGAGAGTTCTAAGGTAGAGGAGTCCGATTAAGTGACACATTTAGGGTAGTTTTTGACTGCCTGTTATTCAAATGAAAGAAACAGGTCTCTGTTTTGCTCGAACTTGGAGTCAAACACAATTTTCTAAAATATGCACTCAAAATGCTCAGATCAGTGTTTATATTTCTCTCTATCTCATCCACAGAGGAATGTTGAAAAGCAAGTGCTAGATCATCGGCATATGCAAACTGGCGGGAGGATGTAGCTGGTATATCCGCGATGTACAAATTAAACAACAGTGGTGAAAGCACAGATCCTTGAGGGAGTACATTATTGAGAACTTTGCTAAACTTATTATTCATTAGCACTTGTAGCTTCCTATTGGATAGCTGTTATTGTGTCAGTAACTTGCATCCTGTTAGTTTAAGGAACTTATATACAACTTCATCTCTCCAAACCGTATCGTATGCAGCTGTGAGGTCTACAAACACAGCTCTATTCTTCAATCGTTTTTCGCCTGATTCGATGTAGGTTGTCAGAGCCAAAACTTGGTCTTCACAACTTCGAAGCGGTCTGAAACCCGCCTGTTAAACTGGAAGGATGTTGAAAACTTGAGGACTAATCCTGTTATATACAGTTTATAACAGACACTTAATAAAGCAATTGGCCTGTTCTTTCAGGACGATCATCAGGCTTTCCTAGTTTAAGGAAGGCTATAATCTTAGTACACTTGACTTCTGGGGGATGTTTCCAAGTACAATGTTAGAAAAGAACTGTGACATCCACTTCCTTGCATTATTTCCACTATGTGTGAGAAATTCAAGATGTGTTTTATTCATACCTGGGGCTGTTCCTTTTTTCATCCCCTTTAGGGCAACCAAAAGCTCTTCTTCAGTGAAAGGAGCAAAATATGTTGAAGTGCAATTTCTTTTCATAAAGGAGAGTTCTTGTCTGATTAACGTCGTATGGTTTACATCAGGTTTCACTTTCGACAGGACAGCAATATGACTAGCAACTTGGTTCGGTGTAACTGCTGATTCGGGCAGAGGATTATGAGGCAGTCTACACAGCTTCTTCAATAGGTTCCACGCTTTTCTACTGGAATGCTTGAAATCCATGGTCTGCATAGTTTCATTCCATCTACTCCGTCTGGCTTCATCTAAATTTTGAAGAAGGTCATCAGCAATATCAAAAGTGTAGAGCTTTTCACAAGCCTCATTCCAATCTGGAATATATTCTTTCCTCATTCCCCTAGGAATGTGCTTCTTGGCTGTTGTAAGTCTGGCTTTCATAAACCTACAGTAATTATTAGCACAAGGTGGAATCCATCTTACGATACTGTCAAGATCACATGAACATTTTCCCCAGTCAGCTTTATTAAAATTCCAGCGTAGAAGTGCTGAAGATCTAACGATTAGTATCTGAATGCCTATTTTAAGAAGAATATGTTGGCTGTGTGGGAAGTTATGGAGCACTTTACGGAATACTGGCAAACTATGTCCCAGAAGATCATTAGAAACAAAGCACAAATCAGGATTGGTTTCAGTTTTCCAACTCCCTGATTTAAAAGTACATTTATCTTTAGGATCATAAATTAGCTGCATGTTATTTAGATCAGCCCACTCTGTGAGTCTTTCACCACTTCGATCATTATTCCGATATCTCCATAGAGTATGATGGCTATTAAAGTCACCCACATATACCACAGGTTGAGGATAGTTTGGAAGAACTGAGTCAGGCTGCAGGACTCTTCACAATTTTCACATTATTGATCTCTATTATGATGGCAAAAAAATCATCATCATTACTTGTTGAGATTAGATGAGCATTGGTAACAGTGTTACGAACATACGTTGCAGTGCCATAAGACTGATGGAAAGTAGCTCCAATTAACCTAAAGCCATTGATGTTGCCCCTTGAGTACAGTTGTGAACCATCAGAAGTGTGAGTTTCTTGTATGCATGCTACATCAATATTGTTATGTAGTAACAATTTGGGCAGGAAATCACTCTTGGCTTTACTTATCCCCTCAATGTTGATCTGGAGGATTTTTAGAATTGCTCACAAGGGCTTTGTCGATTGGCTCTGAAAAGAGCTGGTACTTTGTATCGGTTTGTGTGTTATGCCAGGGGATCTTAAGAAAGATAGTCTAGCAACCAAATGCGGATGTTCAGTTCGGTAATGAAAGTTAAATTGCAACTACCTTAGCAGGGGCACCACGAGCAGGAATCAGCTTCACCCCCATGATGAGATTCACTCTTTTACAAATCTTGCTCGAAAAATACATCAAATTTTTTTGTAAATTTAGGGTGACATCAAAATTGATCAATTGGACATTCATCAAAATTAATGAATACGATGATTCTTTTTCTTAGAGTGCCCTATCCGTTACGGATTTTGGCGATATTAGCATGTTGACGAAACAGTTGAACTGATGTAAGGCCGAACCACTGGCGTAAGTTCTTAAGCCAGGAGTTACGTCGTCTGCCTGGTCCTCTTCTCCCATCTACTCTTCCTTGCATGACAAATTGTAATATGCGATATTGGTCATTTCGCATTATATGCTTTCTTTCTTTGATGATGTTGAGCAGTTTTTTATTTGTTGGAGTACTTCTTCATTTGTGATATGATGGATCCATGATATGCGCAAGATGCGTCTATATATCCAATACTCGAAAGCCTTCACCCTATTTTGCGTCGCCCCTGTCAATGTCCAGGCCTCCAGGCCATATAGCAAAACGGGCATGATATTGCTCATTACCATTCGGATTTTAAGAGGAAGTGAAGTCGCTGGAGAAGAACATTTTCTTTACTTTATAGAAAAAAGACCTGGCCTGTTCTATTCTTGCACGAATTTCTTTAGAGTAATCCCAGTCGTCATTTATGAAGGTTCCCATGTAGACATATAGTCGTTCATTGCCAAGTATTAGTCTACCTTGGTGTTTGCCCTCGTTTCTAAATATCACCATGTATTTTGTCCTTGAGTTTTTATTATTATTATAACCTTTTATTGGCATATATACAAAATATAATAAAATATATTACATACTATACATATATTACCTACACGTTATATACTAAAGGAATGGTTTTTCCTTTTTGCCTATTTGCTCTTTCCACTTTTTCGCCCTCCTTAACAATTCCAAACCAATTCCACTTTCATCCATACACTTCTTCCATTCTTGTCCTAGCCTTTTCTCCTGTTCCTTCCATTCATTCCTTGTACATTCTTCTATCCAATGTTCCCATCTATCCTCTCCAGCCCCAAAAACTGTGCACATCCGATATTCTTCACTCATCCAATATTTCCTACCACGCTCTTCACTTCCACACCTAAACCTTGCCAGTATGACCTGCGTGTCTGCCTCCTTAGTTGAGTATAAATAGGTAGGTAAACGACCAAGCACCTGAATCTTTGCATATTCTTTGAAAAATCTACTGTTTGTAATTTGGTCTTGGCGTTCCTGTAACTCTACCTCTACTAATCGCTCACCTAGCATTTCCACCCAGTTTGTCCCTTCCCTCTTAAGTTTTTCTAGTCCCTCGCCAGATATCCCTGCTCTTTCATATAATTTCCTTTTATTCATTCCCCACGCATTCCCATTCTTCCCTCTTTCACCCTCCTGATTTGCCATTCTAAATACCTCTTTTATTATTCTTTCATCCCCCATTTCACTCACCTTGTATTCATATCTTATCACCCTGTTTGCCGCTAAAACGGCCACCTTGTGGGCATTCACCTCTTGCAGAACTATGTAGCCTGGTGTCGATTTGTCTAACTTTAGGAATTTCTTGTAGAAGTTTTGTTGAACCCTCTCTATCTTCTCTTCCTCTCTAATCCCCCATACTTCCAAACCATAGGTCAAAACACTTCTCACACACACTTTCCATATTACCTCCGCCGCCCTAAAGTTCCCTTCAAAACTAGATCTCCATCCCTTCCACATGCGTTCTGCCGCCACCCACGCTTTTTTTGACACATAATCCACATGCTCCCTATTAGTGCACCCAGTTCCAAACACATATCCTAAATACCTAAACTTTTGCACCTCCTCAATTTCCTTTCCTAGCCATTCGAAACGTTCTTTCCTATATTTACCTCCCCTTTTAAAACGCATCCATTTAGTTTTTCCCACGTTTACATTTAGCTCTCTCTTTTTAAAATAACCTCTCAGCCTTTCAATCAACTCCTTCATTTCTCCTGCGGTTTTAGCGAACACTACCATATCGTCCGCGTAGGCTAAGCTCCACACTTTCTTTCTCCCTATAACCACGCCTCCAGCTTGGCCATCTGTCAACACTTTCTCCATGTCAGCCACATAGAGATTAAAAAGTGTAGGACTCAACGGGCATCCCTGCCTCAGACCCTTTCTTACTTCGAAATACTCAGATTCACACCTATTCACTCTAATCTTACATACTGTTTCCTTATATAACTCTCTTAGATTCCTTATCACACTCTCTGAAATTCCCTTTTTTCCCAAGCACTCTACCAACTTCCCTCGATCTACCGAATCATACGCCGCCTTTAGGTCAATGAAAAGAGCAAACAGGCTCCCTTTGCTTATTTCTTGATCAATTATGTAGCGCAGGGTTACTAAATGCTCTATCGTACTCCGTCCCTCTCTGAAACCAGCTTGCACCTCTGGTACTAGATGCTTCTCCTCTATCTCTCTTTTCAACCGCTCGTCCAAGATTTTGGTGAAAATTTTATATGCCGAATTCACTAGCGTAATCCCCCTGTAGTTTCCTACATTTTCCCTATCTCCACTTTTATATATTGGGTGAATTATTCCCTCCTTCCAGCTCTTTCGTGCACTCTTTGCTCCCCTCCATACCAAATTCAATTCTTGGGTGATTCTAGTCTTACACTCTTTCGGGATAGCTTTCCAGGCTTCGTTTCCTACGCCGTCAGGGCCTGCCGCTTTTTTTTGTTTTAGTGCTGCTATAACCTTTTCCACTTCATCAATCTTTATTTCTTCTTGGCCTAAATCTTCCAAAGCTTGTTCCTCCCTTACTCTTCTATTCCCTACTCTTTCCTGTGGCTCGACTCCTTCCAACAAAACCATAAAGTGACTTTTCCACTTTTCCATCGGAATGCTGTTTGGAAATCGTTCTCTCCTCGCTCCTCTTTCTTTTAAATACTTCCAGAGCTGTGCTTCTGTTTTGATGTCAAGTATGCGCTGACGTTCTCTTCTCTCCCAATCCTGTTTTTTCTTCGTCTCCAAATCCTTTAATTCGCCTTTAGTCTTTAACCAATCTTCTTTACTACTGGTGCCCTCTCGCCACTTTCTCATAACCTCTCTATACGTTTGTTTCTCCGTCATATATTCTTTGTCTGCCCATGATCTTCCAGGTGATGCTGTTGTGATTTTCTTCTTTACCATTCCTGCCTCCATATTCTCTATAATCTTGTCTATATCTTTTAATTCCTTCCAGTTTATTGCTTCCATGCTAGCCCTATACTTCTCAGTCGCTTCGTTGTCCCATCTGGTAACCCATTTCTCCTCCCTAGATGCAATTATTGTTTTCGTCATCAAGCTTATTGCCACTGGCATGTGGTCTGAATCAATTCTCCCTCCTATCTCCATCTCTTTAATTTCCTGCCTTGCCGGGTCATTTGCCACTACTAGATCTATAGTCGATAATCCTCCTGCCCCCACAAATGTGAAATCTCCCTCCCAGTCTCCTTCCACACACCCATTTACGACGTCCCATTGATTTTCCCTTACCCATTCCGCCCACCCTCTCCCTTCTGCATTTCTAACTTTATCCTTGGCTTTCCTTATTATTTCTCTACCTTCACTATCCATTGTGTGGAACTGCTCTTCCCCGATTCTAACATTCCAATCGCCTCCTACCAGTAACTTGGCCATTACCGTTCCTTCTCCATTCATTTTTATTGCCTCTTTAATTACTTCCAGTCCTTTGTTGTTGTATACCGTGGCCACTTGCCACCAGGCTTCTTCTAATTCCACTTCCCTGCACACTACGCCTTCTGCCTCTTCCAGTCTTCTTTCTGACTCTTTGATATTTCTTTTAACTCCTGTTAATATACCCCCCTTTGCTCTTCCATACTTATATTCTCTCTGGGCCGGCTGCAATTTCCATCTATAGTCTTTGGGAAGTTTTCCTTTGCAGCTCTCCCATTCTTTTTCCTGCATCCAGGTCTCAACCAATCCAATTATATGAAATTTCTTGAGAAACATTATAATAGATCTGTTATCGCTTTCCAATTTCCTCTTCAGTCCCGCCACATTCCAAAAGAGTATCTTAATATTTTCCGTTAACCGTTCATCATTGTTCTTGTGTCTTCTCGCCATCTCTCTCTCTTTTATTAGAAACAGACTTAGTTTTTTGGCATAATTTTCTGTGACTCCTCCCATGTTACCCAATTTCCATCCACTTCCATCTTCTTATAACCGATCTTCACTTTGTGCCCTCTATCTTTTAGCATGTTTGCTTTCTGTCGCAAATCCTTTTGAATTTCCTGTTCTTTCTTAGTAAAATCGTCTTGGATAAAAATATCAGACCCCTTCAGCTTATATTTATTTAGCATTATTTTTCTCTTTACTTCCCAACTTGTCAATTTTGCGACAATTGGCCTTTGTCTCCTATCTTGAACATGCTTCCTACCCCTTCTTTTACTCCAAATCTTTCTTCCAATAACCTTTTAGCCGCTTCTAACCATCTCTCTCCTTTTACCCCATGAATCAAAAGCCCCCAATATTATTTTTTATTTCCTTTCTTTCTCTTCTTTCTTCCATTTCTCTCAGTTGTTTTACTTCCTCTCTTAGCGAGTCTTGATCATTCTCCCCACTTCTGATGGAGTTTTCTCTCTCTATTCTGTAGTCGTCCTCCAACTTCTTTATTCTGCCCTTGATATCGGTGTTTTCGTTTCTTATCGCCTTCAATTGTGATATCATTTCCTCTTTCCACACCCTTTCCTTCTCCTCTACTTCCTTTTGTTCACTCCTAGCCCTTTCCAATTTTTCTTCGAGTTCTTTATTTTCTCTTCTCATTTCTTCCATCTTATTCTGGACGGCTTTAAAATCCTTCCTCATTTCCCGTAGCTCTTCAAAGATCTTCTCCAAAGCTCCTCCGATACCCACGCTCATTTCTCTTTTTTCCAAATCCTCTTTTAGTTGCCTAATTCGAGTCCATACCGTTCGATTGTGGTTTTGACCTTGTTCGTTATACTCTGTGGACTGCCCAACGTGTTTGCTATTATGATGGTATCATCAGCGTATCGTATGTTATTGATGTTTTCGCTATTCTTCTTAATACCTGCGTTTGCGTTTAATGCTTCTTGGAAAATTTTCTCAGAGTATATGTTGAAAAAGATTGGAGATAGTACACAACCTTGCCTCACGCCTCTCTGGATGCATACTTCTTGCTGGTCATTTGGTCAGTTACATCGACGCCAAATTTAGTATTGTTATAAAAAGTCACAATGTGGAGTAATTTCATAGAAATTACATAAAAAATGCACCATTAATTTTGAGTGGTTTGGTATAAGTATAAGATAATCAAAAGTGGTATAAGATAAGATAAGTGGTATAAGATAATCAAAAACTTTGTGATTGTAAATAAAAATATAAAACTAACTCCCTAATATAATTCATTTACTTATCTCTACAAAAGTCATGAAAATCGTTTCAAAAAAAAAATTATGGTCAAGTAAGAATTTAAACATAAAATTGTAAAACCAGTCATTTTGACTGGTGTGATAAATCTAGTGTTAACATCATTACGACAAAATTCCGCATTAGACGAATAATTCAGCCGATTTAGACTGCGATGCCGGTGTTCTGGTTGATCCATTCTAAGAAGGATTCAGTGCGAACGTATCCAGATGGGTTTCCACTGGCGCATCCGGCGGTGTTGACGAAGCTGACAACACCGACGTGGGTGGCTACACCGTTGGGATCGATAGTTATGAGTGCGCCACCACTGTCACCCTAAACAAAAAACAATTTTGATAAATGTCTTAAATCTTATTCGAGGCAGATTACTTACGTTGCAGGTGCTGTGTTCTGGGGCTCCTCTGCAGCATACGGTGGAGTCAATGACGGTCCATGGTCCGTAGACGTCGGAGCATTCACCGTTCGAGATGGTCCTAAGCTTGACGAAGTTCAAGTAGTTGCTTACAGAGACAGATTCTAAACATTGAAAACGTTATTATTAAAAGACCAAATATATTTATGCCTTATAAATAATTATTTTTTTGCTTACGATCACTGGTCTTTCCCCATCCGCTGACGGTGACTTGTTGGTTTGCGCCGACCTTGTCTCCGCGTCTTGGCAGTTTGATGGCGCGGATCCTGTCGGTGAACTGGATTGGTTCGTTCAATCTGATCAAGGCGATATCGTTGTTTAAGTAGGTGTTGTATCCGGGGTGGACGATGAAGTCGGTGGTTAGCACTTCGACGCGACCGTCCTCATTGGGGTTGAGGGTCAAACCTCCGAATTGGAGCTTGAAACTGTAAGCTCTAAACCAAAAAAAGTATCTCCGTATTATAAGAGACGTTCTATATTTTTATTGTTTTACCCTTCAGCACATTGCCCAGCGGTGAGTACCCATTGGTCGCTGATGAGGGAGCCTCCGCAGAATATGCTGCCTTGGCTGGTTTGGGTGTGGACGGCTACTTGCCATGGGAATTGACCGACCGCGGCTGGGGCACCACTGATGATGCGCTCGTTGTATTTTCCTTGGAACAAGTCCTTGAGGGTGGTAATTTTACTCTAAAAACAGCAAAAGTTATCTAGAATGAAATCTACTGACCAAGAATCGAGGAGGAATCTAGGATATTCCTCTTTAATGTTGTACTACTATCTTTTGTCAAACATAAGAAAATATGGTACTTTCATTAATAGTTTTTTTTGGCTTTACATACATTAATGTAAAAGACAGTAATTTTTATAAAAATAATTGTTTTCTTTCTGAAAATATTAAATTTTAATTTTTTGACTTACGTTTGGGGTGGCGACGGCCACAGCGGCGAATGCAATGAGTAGTAAGAACTTCATATCGAGGTATGTAACTGTCCCGACAGAAATTAGGTCTTATATACTACTGCTCTTAATTAATCCACCCAATCGCCTTAAAACAAATCGAAGTGATAGATATCGAAGGAAATAGATGCTTAAGGGTTTCTATTTTTAACTAAGGCCTCGCTTAATTGTTGTTACTCATAAATACAATTAATTGACTATACTTGTCAATATTGAATGTAACTGATTAGTAATCGAAGAGTGCATCACAAATTAATTAATTAGAACGAGATTAAAAAATTCAAAAAATAAACATCAGATTTTATCGTATAATTAGACATTTTCATATAATCTGACTGGCAAATCAAATTTGTTAAATAAATATTTGTCAAAGATTGAATATTGTAATAAAATATTTTATTGAATATATCAGAAAAAATATTCAGAAGATACAGAAAAAAAATTCAATTCTATGCTGTGGCCAAAACATGTTATTGTGCGTGAGTATGATTCCCAATGGGGAAGAAATTTTCGGAAGAAACCAATCAACGGGCCCAAAACGAGGTAAGTTTTAAACTTGTTTTCGAACCTGAAGATGAATTCCATATTTTACATCAAAATATACAGGACTTAAAATCAAAAATTGATGATTTAAATATTTATATGAGACAACAAAATAAAGGAAATCCAATAAGCGCTAACTGTATTGCGCTAACTGAACACTTTTTAACAGAAGGTGAGGAGAAGTTTATAAATATTGATGGTTACAAACTAGTCTCATGTTACACAAGAACCAATCATATTAGGGGTGGATCTTGCATTCTTGTTAAAAATTATATTGATTATCTAATTAGGCTTGACTTGTGCAAAAGAGTGTCAATTTTCATTTGGAGTGTAGTAGTATTGAAATACCAACCCAATCGGTTATTATCATTAATGTATATCGAGCACCAAATAGCAACATTCAAAATTTCTTCATAATTTTGGAAGACACAAAAAAAACAAATTATTCGGTACTTACGTATTAACGCCACTACCGCTATATATTGGATCGAGAGTTCGCGCTGCCGCGCGTATGCTGTCTTGATTTATCTTTCCGCTTCGCGGCGGGCAACCTAATCTGACCGGAGTTAAAAAATAAAGAATTTTGAGTTTTAAAAATGTTTTATTTTAAAATAAAATGTTAGTTGTTTTATAAAATGTTATAAAATTTTAGGTGTAGATTGGCGACATTTAAAAATTTAGCGGTGATGGCGTTAATACGTAAGTACCAATTATTATATGTGGGGATTTCAACATTAATCTACTAGATGCCGACAAAAATGTTATCGAGTTTAGAAATATATTAAAATCGTTCAATTTGATTCCTACAATTACTGAACCAACTCGCGTGACTGTAAATAGTGCCACTTTAATAGATAATATTTTTACCAACATTTCAGAATTCAACGCCTCTATTATAAACTTATCAATATCTGATCATTACGCACAGCAAATGACTTTTTGCACACCAAATCCATATAAAGAACATAAAACTCAATTTACAGAATATAGAAAAACTAATAAAGAAAAGTTGGAACTCATAAAAGATGCTCTTATGCAAGCAGACATATGTAATAAGTTTATAAATATCAGTGATGTTAATACAGCGTACACGATATTCTTCAACCAGTTCAGCTACACATTTAATTTATTCTGTCCAAAGAATAAATATAAACAAAAGGATAAAAATAACAAAAAATCGTGGATTTAAAATGAAATAAAACAAAAGAGCAGAATGAAAAGAGAAATGTATGACGATGGAGTGGACAAGGACATCTACAGTGCATTTTGTTCAGACCTAAAAAAGTTGATTAAAGAAGAAAAAAAGGCATGCAATTCTAATTACATTTCTAATTCCACAAACAAAACTAAGGCAGTGTGGTCTGTTGTGAAGCAAGTTACGCAATCCAATGTGACAAAAAAAAAACTTAAGGATATTTCTGTAAATAACAATTGGAGTGATTCAGAAACTCTTAATAATTTAAATAATTTTTGAAGTGAAAACTTCTATAGCCACGCTGAATGACATTTGGGTAGGGCAGGGGTCTCCAAACTATGGCCCGAGGGCCACATCCGGCCCGCGGACAGATTTTGTCCGGCCCGCGGAGAGCTAGCATACTTGAAAACTCCTTTTAGAGAACATATTTTTTATAGCAAATTAAATTTAGTTTACTGAAGTATTCTAATTTTATGTTGAATAATTATTAATATGACATCTACATTGATATGGTCATGGGCTAACTACTCATAACATTGTTGTAGGCTTATTGTTATTGTTTTTGTGATAAGTTGGATAAAGAAACACAGAATTGTAATGAGTAAAGACATGTATAATATGCAGAAAATTTAACTTCAGTATATAATAACTAACAAATTATTGAAATGAATCCAACTAACATTTTATACATTTTAAATAAAAACATAACTTATAACAAGCATAATGACATATAAAATACTAATGAGATTTATGTAATTGAGATTTTCCACCGACAATAGTTTGTAGTTGTGGACTAATTTTACTTGTGCCAATTATTAAAAGAGATTTAAGATGCTCATCAGTTAATTTAGATCTGTAAACATTTTTTGTGTACTTCATTTTGGAGAAGGTCTTCTCACACAAATAAGTAGTACCAAAAACAGAAAACAGCCCACGAGCAAATTTATGCAAATTATCAAATTGTGTCAGTGGAAGACTCTTATAAAATTCCAACAAAGATGAGTTTTGATATTTGTTCTTAATTATATCACTGCACTGTAGATCAATCATTTCCATTTGAAGTTCCGGGGTTAGGGTTTCAATGTCAGTATCAAAAGGATTCTGCAAAATCTTAATTTAATTCGCAATGGCATCCGAGAAGTCCGAGAAACGAGTATCAAAATTTATTTTCAAAGCACTCAAAGTTTCGATTGCAAAATCGATAGGAAACTCTGTCTCAGTGGTGTGGCTGAATATTTCACTTTCAAAGTTCAAAAAAGCGCTGGAGGACTTTCCCACAACTAAGCCAACGTACGGCAGTATGATAAGGTAAGTCATTTTCTCCAATCTCTTCAATAAATTGTCGGAATTGTCGGTGATTCAGCCCAAAAGATCTGATAAAATTAACAGTTGATATGACTGGTTTCAGAACTTCAGACATATCCAAAC
This sequence comes from Phosphuga atrata, assembly GCA_944588485.1. Lineage (NCBI taxonomy): Eukaryota > Metazoa > Arthropoda > Insecta > Coleoptera > Silphidae > Phosphuga > Phosphuga atrata. Next base: position 11,984,251 of record OX155897.1, read on the forward strand.
ATTTTCCGCACAAAGACTGTTGATGAATGATACAATGTAAGACTAATGGTTTTGAACCACCATTCATTTTCTACAGCCTTTGACACAAGAGCGACCACTCCTTTATCTTTCCCACTCATGTTTTTGCCTCCATCAGTTGTAATACATTTCAAGTTTTTCCATCGAAGGTTCTTTTGATTAATGGCCATTTCAACTCCTTTTAAAATATCTGTACCAGTAGTTGTGCCATGAATACTATACATATCAAGAAGTTCTTCATGTACTTCATAGCTTTTATCTACTCCTCGAATATAAATCAACACCTGAGCAGTATCTGACACATCCGTTGACTCATCCAAGGCCAAAGAAAACCACTCAACATGTCCATTTTAGTCGAACAGTTGAGAGAATATATTTTCAGCGATGTTTTCTACCCTTCGAGCCACAGTGTTTGCTGACATACTGACAGTTTTTAATAAATTTACCTTTTCAGGGCACATTTCTTCGGCTACTGCAATTATGCATTCTTTGATCATTTCTCCATCGGTGAATGGTTTTCCACGTTTTGCAATTTCAAGAGCCACACGAAAGCTGGCACAAATTGTAGCCTCTTATTCAGTTTTGAGTTTTGTAAATGAAGATTGCTGCGATTTCAATCTGCGCTTCATAGCTTCGAATTTTTCTGTCCGCAAACTTCCTGTATATTTTGAGTTATTTTGAAATTTTTTTGTTTCATAATGACGTTTAATGTTATATTCCTTGAGAACGACTATGCTTTCATTGCAAATCAAACATAGCGCCTTGTTACTGGACTCAATTACGAAATACTGAATGTTCCACTGATCTTTGAATGTTCTGCATTCACTATCAATTTTTCGCTTCTTTTCCATACTACTAAATCACACACAAAAGCAACAATTCAAATCAAAATACTGTTTCGAAGATGTCTTAAACTTAAACACGCACAAACACGTTTTAAGGAGGTACGCACTATTTTATTTCACAACAGTGTCATAGGAACTGACTTGTGGTTGCGCCACTAGCCTTCTTATATATTCAAATTACTGCCATCTAGAAGTGAGTGGAAGACACCAGAACTTTCTCGAACCAACGCGATTATTCTGTACGTGCTATTAGCGCCATATGTTAGCGATAGACGGTACTACCTATTTCCGCTTGTGTCCACCAGATGTCGTGTCACGTTACTCCTCATGGCTCGTTCTCTACGACTAATCTAGAAATTACAGATAATGACAGGAAAATTAATAAAATGCAGTGTTACCGTTTTGCGGACTTTAGTCCGATTTGCAGCCTTTTTTAATCGTTGCGTACTTTTTCGGACTTTCTTTATCATCAGTGGACTATTTCACTTTTTACCACCGGCAACAATGATAATATGGTTTTGGCCCTCGGAACTTACTGGAGTAATCAGTATGGCCCTAAGGCTGGAAAGTTTGGTGACCCCTGGGGTGGAGGTAAGCTGATACATTTGCGTCATCGTCATCAATAGCTGCGTTCTATAGAGAAAAAATTCTATTACTCAGATGTGTTCAAAAGAACGCATCTATACGCTTATGTTTAAAGTTGGCTCTGAACGTCAAACTTAATAGTCAAAGTTTTTGGCAATGTTGACAGAACGTAGTGTTTCTAAGAAAATATAAACCCGTAGAATTAGTGTGCAGTACAAGAGTAAGTACTTTTACCGGATCTAATAGTAGATGTACTAGTGCCGGATTATTGGAAAGTTTTTGGCAGTGTAGATAGAACGCAGCACCTCTAAGGAAATATAAACCCGTAGAATCAGTGTGCAGTACAAGAGTAAGTACTTTTGACGGATGTACTAGTAGATATACTAGTGCCGGACTATTGGAATGTTCAGATTACTGGATTGTATCGAAGAATTCATGGTAAATTAGGAATCAGATTTATCAAAGTTTTAGGCAACCAAATGTACTCGTGTGGTCTCCAAAGGAAGGAAACTCTTAAATAAAATTAATAGTCAGCGATATAGAGATAAGAATAAGAAAAAAACTATTGCAATAGTTAATTCAGAAATTTCTAAACATCGAACAATCACAGCTGAGAAGGAGGAAAAAATAAACGTCGTAAAGAATATTCCAAACAAATAATTATTTACATTAGAGTGCGGAACGTTGATTTTACAATGCAATAGTTCGTTTTTACAATGCAATAGTCTCGCCCTTCGGGCTCGTTCCTTATTTGCTGGAGCATTGTAAAATCATTTCCGCACGAAATTTGTATTTGATTTTTTGACCGACAATTATTTTATTAATAAACAATTAGATTTAGATTATTTACAATATTGGAAATTATTTAATTTTGTAATGTTGGTACTCACAAACGTTGACATTTTTACTAATTCAAATTTATTAGGTACATAATATGTCATTTTTCCACATGTCAGACGAACAGTAAAATTAAAAAAATCAAAAAAATTTAGATTATATAAATTTAGAGAAGATTCAGCTGTAGGCGCTAGGTGAAACATTGTAACAAAAAAATAATTATAAATTAAAACACTCGGTCTAAGTTTCACAAATGAGTTTATTAAACACTTTATCGATTTCGGCTTCTTGGGCCTTCGTCAGAAGTTTACACAAATTACAAGTCTATATATAGAATTTTTTAACATCTGTGAGTTACAATGGGATTAGTTCGATTAGAAATTCCTAATGAGGATTTGGCCGGTATTAGAAAGGAATAAGTCTACCTGGTCATTCAGGATGTTTGAACCGTTCGCAATAGCTTTTTGGATTTCGTAAGCTTCTAGGAAATCTATTTTTGGTCCTTTGTCTATAATATTTAAACTTTTTAAGCTTGTTATATCGCTTGTATGATTCGTCTCAATTAAATGCTTGGCTAAATTCGAGTCCGATTTTTTATTTTTGTAGGATCTCATATGATCCGACGAGATCTTCTTATCTTCGACTCTAAGGTAGTAATTACACAAATTCTAACTTTATTTTCTTTACTCTTTCATAACATCTGTTGGCCTTCAGCCCCTGACACAAATCGGTCTTGACCGTTCCCGTTACTTGCTTTGACGCAGCGAACGGCTCACACCTCGCTTCTTCAGCGGGGTGTGCCAAAGAGTAACAGAAGATTTCCGTGTAATTGTAGCTACTGACAGATTTGAAGATATCGTAGTGGTAATCTCCTACTTTCAATTCTATTATTAATTTGGATCAAACCATGACATCTCATTTTAAACTTTATTAAACCTAATATTAAATGTCCTACCCGTTTGGCCTATATAAGAGGCATTGCAATCATTACATTTAACTTGGTAAATTCCACTGCGTTCATTTCGATCTTTCGAAATTATATTTTATTGTCTTATACTTAATTTATTTTGTAAGTGTCCCTGAAAGCCTAAAATTTACTGATCACTACCGCATAGTAGCTGTACTTTGCAACATTATGCGTAAAAATCTAGTTTCGTTGGACGTATACACGATGTCAAAGCTAGCTTTACAATTCAGGAGGCCAAAGAATTAATTTACATACAGACAAATCTTCAAAAGCAGTTATAAGGAATGTTTCTAAATGTCAAAGTTTCCATAACTCACAAATTGCAGACCCATCAACAAGAAATGTGCCATATATCCTACCAATTCATTTTGCTGACCTATCAACGCAGAATCAACCAAACATTCCGGATTCAAATTCATAATATGATGATGACATTAACAGTCATTCTCCTTCAGAAGTCAGTTATGTTCCAGAATTACATAAAATAATACTAACAAACTATGTAGCAAATTTGATTAATTAACATACTGATAAATCCTCAAAACCAGTTTTAAATCTGTTTTTTTTTTCAAAAGTTTTCACTTCAGTCGGCAGTGCCTAACTGCCTATATTTTTTTTATAAATGTATGTGATTCATTTAGGTTCGACAACCAAAACTATCAAAATTATAAATTAAGATCCACACAAAACACACTTTTTCTTAGGCCGACTAATGATGCCGAAGTTATAGAGGTCATATCGAATTTAAAAAACACAAAATCTGTAGGTCCAGATGATATCCCTGTTATGTTATTAAAATATTGTGCTCCTGTTTTAGCAGGACCACTATCCATTATAATAAACCTATGTTTTTTGACAGGAAATTTCCCCAGCGCACTGAAAGACGCCTTTATATTACCCATACATAAAAACGGTAATAAGACTGTAATTGAAAATTATCTTCCTATCGCCCTACTTTCAAATATATCGAAAATATTTGAAGAAAACATTTATAATAGAATCACAACTTTCCTGGAACAAGAAAATGTATTAGCGACCGTACAAAACGGTTTCACGAAAGGTAGATCTACAACAAGGGCTATATTTCAGTTCGTTGGGGAAATTATTAACTCCTTGAATTCCGGTCAAAATATTGCTGGGATATTTTTGGACCTTTCCAAAGCATTCGATAGTAGTATTCAAAAATGCTTGTAAAGTTAGAGGAATATGGTTTCAGAGGGTCCAGTTACAGGCTCTTAAAATCATACCTCGCAGATCGAAGACAATGTATTCGACCACAGGATGAGTGCAATGGAGGTTTCAAGATGTCCCAGTACCAATATATAAAAAGAGAAGTCCCACAGGGAAGCACATTAGGTCCCTTACTTTTTTTATTACACATTAGGACCTTCCAGATAAAAATATAAATGACCTTCCAGATAAAATTATTTATAAAGTGGTAATGTTTGCTGACGATAACACACTGTCTATTAAAGATAAAAATCTGGTGGAGTTGTAGCAAGAAATATTTAATGGTATATCTGTCATGAAGTCATATTATTCACAGAATAATCTTAAATTGAATGTCAACAAAACTAAAATTATAAAATTCTCTGTTCATAGAGAGGAAAATATCGAATTCATCTTCAATGAAGAGACACTTACGTCGTCCTCGGATACAAAGTTTTTGGGTGTTATAATTGATAAAGGACTTGACTGGAAGGCCCATGTTAACAATATATTTCTAAAAATTAGTTACGCATTGAGAATGCTATCTCAATCGGTTGACGAATGTACTAGTTTAACTGCATATTATGCATACATTGATTCAGTTATTCGGTATGGAATAATTTTTTGGGGAAATTCGGTCGATGCTCATCGAACATTTTTACTTCAAAAAAGAAGTATTAGAAGTATGTTCAACATGAAAATGACAGACTCATGTAAACCAGTATTCCTTAAGAAGAGAATACTTACGTTACCCTCCATCTATATTTTAAAAAGTGCCAGTTATGTAAAGGAGCATTATAAAATGTTTGAAAAACATGAATATACGCACGAATACAATCCGCGCAAAAAATGTACTTTGCGTCCTATAAAAACAAGTTCAACTTTAGTTCAAAAAAGTGCTGTTGGTGAACTAATAAAATCTACAATAAACTTCCGAGTTGCATTAAAGACATAAGTGTGTTAAAATATTTAAACTCACCTTAAAAACGTTTTTGACTAAAAAGGCATTCATTAAATGAATATTATTTTGAAAATTTTAATTAAATTTAATTAATATTGCCTCTTGGTTTGTTACTTTTATATACATATTTTATACATTTTTTTTATACATTTTTTTTTCTTTTATAACATATTTTATTTGTATATTTATATTGGCACGTTTTACACCGCAAGGTATTATTGAATAAAGATAATAATAATAATAATAATAATGATTCATTCACAACTGTCAATTTTAATAGGTCTTGACAACTGTTAATGTGGATAAATTCAACTAAATGAATTGTGAAATAAGACTATTTTTATCACGAATAAATGAGTGTTAAAAGAATACTCATATTTGACTATTCTTTTAGTTGAATCTATCCATATTGACATTTATGTACTTATCACATTTGACAGTAATGTGTCAAATTTGACAATAATTTATTTACCACATTTGATTTACCAGTGAGATTATAGAAAAATGTCTAATAAAGACGTAAAACCTGATGTTTACTTCTAGATTGTTACATAAAATACGTTTTAATCTCGTTGTAATTAATTAATTTCGAAATGCAATGTAATCCGTTACGTCCAATATTGACAAGTGTAGTCTGCAAAAGAAGTGGGAATATAAGTGACTACCAACAATTATGTGGAGCTTAGTTAAAGATAAAAACCAAGTCCAAAATCAAGTTTCGGTTTTCTTATCAGATCGGTTTGTTTAAAGTTGACTAGCAGGCACTATAAAAGAACAAATTTCGGCCGGGCAGTCAGACCACGACATGACGCTCTTAGTTCTCCTTGCTTTAGCCGTTGTGGCCGTCGCCACCCCAAACGTAAGCCCAATAAACAAATATTTAATATATTCAGAAAGAAAAAAATGAATATTTACTAAATAACTATGTTTCACATTAATGTAAAGCCTGAAAAACTCTTAATGAAAGTTCCATATTTTCTTATGTTTCACACAAGATATTACTCCAACATATTTTATTTGACAGTTGATACTTGACTCTTGGTTAATAAATTTAATTCTAGATTGCTATTTTTTAGGGTCAAATGACCACCATTAAGGACCGGTTTCAAGGCAAATACAATGAGCGCATCATCTGTGGTACACCAACCGCGCTCGGCCAATTACCGTGGCAAGTAACCGTCCACTCCCAAACCAACTAAGGCAGCATGTTCTGCGGAGGTTCCCTCATCAGCGACGAATGGGTGCTCACCGCTGCCCACTGTGCTGATGGGTAAAACAACAAAAAATACAAAAAGTCTCTTATAATACAATGTCATTATTTCGGTTTAGAGCTTACAGTTTCAATCTCCAATTCGGAGGTTTGACCCTCGACGCCAATGAAATCGGCCGCGTCGAAGTCCAAACCAGCTACAACGACATCGCCTTTGTCAAGCTGCGAGAACCAATCCGGTTCACCGATAGGTTCTACCGCATCAGACTGCCAAGACGCGGCGAGAAGGTCGTCGCTGGCCAACAAGTCACCGTCAGCGGATGTGAAAAGACAAGCGGCCGGAAGTAAAAAAATACTTTAGAAGAATAATTTATAAGGCGGAAATATGTTAGGTTTTCTAATACCGTTTTTAATGTGTAGAATCTAACTCTGCAAGCAATATCTTGAACTTTGTCAAGCTTACGACCATCTCCAATGGTAACAACTCCTCTCGAACAACTTCTCTGCGATAAAAGCGTTTAAATGTGTGTATGATAACTTGATCTAAAGGTTGAAGTTTACTCGTGGTATTTGCGGGTAAGAGCATGACTTTTAAATGTTGGTAATTGCGTATGGGCAGCTCAGGAATAATATCTTTCTCATCCAAGCTTTTGTATTATTGGCATAATCAACAAGTAGAGTCTTGACAGCTTTAAAACATCTAGGTCGTTTTGATTTTCCGATGATGAAAAGAGAGAGCTTATCCGTACCGGTCAAGTTTACGCATTGAAGAATAGTTAGACGTTCCTTACTTTGTTTCCCTCGATGACATAATTCTCCTTTAAATGTAAATGTTTCATCAGGAAGGCACTTGAAGAACAAAGCAGTTTCATCCGCATTGTAAATATCGTATGGATGATACTCCTTTAAGAAACTAGGCAGATCATCAGTCCATTGATTACACACGCTTTGCTCCATAGATTCACTTTCTCCGGCTACTTTTTTAAAATCTATATCATTACGCATTTTAAAACACTCTAACCAGCCATTACGTGGTTTGTTAGAAAAGTATCCGACCTTTAGCCGGTAAAAAAACTGGCATACCTGGAGCGTTGTAAACCTAATCACCCTCAAAGTAGTCTCCATGGGACTCCACACACTTCTCCCAGCGGTGCCGCCATTGTTGGAAGCATTCCGAATAAGCCTCTTTCGGACTCGACTTTAGCTCGGCTTTCGTTGCAGCCATAATGTCCTCTCTTGTCTGAAATCGCGTTTCTTTCAATGGCATCTTGACTTTGGGGAATAGCCAGAAGTCGTAGGGGGGGGCATATCAGGAGAGTAAGGAGCCTGTCGAAACAGAGGAGTCTGGTTTTTCGCCAAAATATTGTGAAGAATGTGCTGGAGCATTGTCGTAATGGCGTCGCCAAATTCCTGATGACCACAACTCCAGTCGCAATTTCTCGGATAGTCACACGACGGTCCCGCATCACCACAGGGTTCACTTTGGCAAAGACATGGTCATTTCGGCATGTTGATGGCCGACCAGCGCGTGGCTCACTATCCACCGATGTGCGACCGTCTTTAAACCGGTTGTACCACTCCTTAATCTATGTGATGCCCATAGCATCGTTACCGAAAGCCATCTGAATCTTCCGAATGGTTTCCACCTGGTTGTCGCCCAGTTTCTGGCAAAATTTGATGCAGTAGCGCTGCTCCAGTCGTTGCGTCATTTTATTTGCATTGAAAAACCGACGAGAGCAATATACACTACACACTACGTCACTCGAACACAGTTCGACAGCAACTGACGCTATCTACAGGCGGGAAAAAAATCACACATGCGCACGAAGGTTCAAGTTTGGCTCATGCAGCGCGCTTGATTCAAATCCATTAGGTTTTCAAAATAAAAAATAAGGTCGGATACTTTTCTAACAGACCACGTACTTGCCGAATTTCCAATTGTGAAGCAAAATCTTTAGAATTGTGTCCATCTGTGGGAATATTCTTGTCGAGAGTTTATTTGATCCATTCTAAAAGGCAGTGTTGACGCGCTGGTGTTGACCATCGGTATATGTACACATTTTCATTGACATCAGTGTACAAACCCCCGGATGTCAAATTCAAGTTCTCAAACCCGAACGATTTCCGCCAGCAGGACATCAACTTTGTCATCGGCGACTACAACTGCAAAAGCTTGACCTGGGGCTACAGTGAAACGGATGAGAATGGGGCTGAGCTCGAAAAGTGGGCCGAAACCAACGAACTGCTGATAATACACGATCCCAAACTCCCACCCTCTTTCCACAGTGGCCGTTGGAGACGAGGATATAACCCCGACAACATCTTCGTGAGTACAAAGGTGGCGGCACAATACGAAAAGAGCATCGAGGAACCAATACCTCGAACCCAACATAGACCGTTAATATGTTCCATCAGCGCCGTGGTAAAACCAGAGGATGTACCCTTCAAAAGACGCTTTAATTTCAGGAAGGCTAATTGGAACAAGTTCAGCAAGGACCTCGATGTAGAGATAGCGAGAATCGCTCCTCAGCCAGAGATGTACGAAGCATTCATAAAATTGGTTGGGAAGGCCTCAAGAAAAAACATTCCCAGAGGCTGTCGCACCGAGTACATCCCTGCTCTATCTGGAGATGCGAAACCCCTTCTTTCACGCTACCAAAAATTGTACGACGCAGACCCCTTTGCCGAGGAAACATCTGCGGCCGGAAAAATACTGATGGCAAAAATGGCAGAGGACCGAACGGCCAGGTGGTGTAACATGCTAGAAAACCTAGATATGAAGGTCAACAGCAGACGGGCATGGAAGACCCTAAAAAACCTGAGTGGTAACGCCACAAAACCGGAACTTTATTCCAGTCACTTCAGATCAAGTAGCTACTGAAGTTCACCCAACTGCTACTGAATGGTAAAACAAAGGACAAGAAGTACAAAGAACACATTAGCAGGGACCTGGAGCATGAGAACAACTCCCTCGGTGCCCCTTTTTCCATGACTGAACTTGTGGCTGGGATTAAAGGGATGAAACTCAAGCGAGCGGCGGGCGTGGACGATCTGAGGGCAGAACAGATCAAGAACTTTGGACCACAGACCCTGCAATGGCTCCTTAGTATGTTCAACGTATGTGTCACGCAACTGAAGATCCCCAAATAATGGAGGAAGGCTCATGTGGTCACGCGTGTCCCTTCTGTGCCAAGTCTTCAAACTGCTGGAACGACTGGTTCTCAACCGAACAGCGGAGATTTTGGATGCCAAGATTATCGAACAGCAGGCCGGCTTTCGTCCAGGGAAATTATGCTGTGGCCAAATCCTCAACCTAACTCAGCACATAGATGATGGTTTTGAGAGAAGGAAGATTACTGGAGTGACGTTCATCGATTTGACAGCCGCTTATGACACTATTAACCACAGGAAGCTGTTAAGAAAGCTTTACGAGACAACAAAAGACTATAGGCTAACTATGGTCATCGGTCTATTCCTCCGGAACAGGAGATTTTATGTTTCACTCCAAAACGAGAATAGCAGATGAAGGGTCTAGAAGAATGGACTGCCGCAAGGTAGTTTCCAGTCCCCACTCTTGTACAACGTGTAAACGAACGACCAGCCGATTCCTGACAATATAAGGCTATTCATCTATGCCGATGATACAGCTGTGGCAGCCCAGGGCACCGAGTTTACCGAGGTGGAGGAGAATTTAGAGGTCGCCCTTGAGGAACTGGCAATCTATTACCAAAAAAACCACCTAAAGCCGAATCCCAGCAAAACTCAGGTCTGCGCCTTTCACCTGAAAAAACAAAGAAACACGACGGGAGCTCGAGATACATTGGCGAGGCGAACCACTGGAGCACTGCCCGACGCCGAGATACCTGGGCGTGACCCTGGACCGTACTCTATTTTTCAGACAACACTGCATCAATGCTGAACGCAAAGTTAGTGCGCTTATTAACATATTGCGAAAACTCACAGGCACAGCATGGGGAGCTCAACCAGAAACGCTCAGAAGCTCGGCTCTGGCGCTCTGTGTGTCCACTGCGGAATACGCCGCACCGGTTTGGGCAGCTTCAGCTCACGCGAAACATGTGGACGTCGCTATCAACGAGACCGCAAGAATCGTGACAGGCTGCCTAAACCCAACTCCAGTTAATAGTTTGTACCCACTAATTGGCGTGGCACCCCCATCTGCGCGAAGAGCCGTCGCCACGGATGCTGAAAGGACGAAGCAGGAAACCGATGCTCGCCATCCTCTGCACCAACACGAGTCAGCCGGTCGACGCCTGAGATCAAGGAAGAGCTTCATGGCCAGATCACACACACTCGAGGGGTCCATAGAAAACAACCGTATCACTAGGTGGACCCAACAGCTAACTACTCGAGAACCCCCAAGAGAAGAAATGACCCCAGGCAAACACCTCCCTTTCGCGTTATGGAAATCCCTAAATCGGCTCAGGACAGGAGTGGCAAGGTGCAAGACAAATCTGTTAAGGTGGGGAATGTCTGAAAACGACGATGTGCTGTGTGCATGTGGTCAGACCCAGGATATGAGCCACATCCTGGTCTGCCCACAACTGGAAGAAGGATGCACTCACGAAGACTTAATTTTATGTAACAACAAGGCTATTGCAGCCGCTATTTTTGTTGAAGATGTCGTATGTTGAAGATGTCGTATGAGCCGGACACGGAAACTAAGTAAATGCGATGGTAAAACTACCTACCGGACGCTAGTTAAGAACGAGGGAAATTATGTCTAGACAGGTAAGAGTAAAATGAACAAACCACAGAATACTAGAATAAACTCAAAACTTGTGTCCTTTGATAGATTATTTCTAATTTACCTATTCCAATCCTAATTATCAAAAATTTACTTGAAGCAAATTGCAACCACTTATAAAAACAGAGATTTACGAGTGTCTAAAACCCGCGGCATCGAAAATTACTTTAAATTAAATAACAAAATCTATCAACAAATAACCGGTCTAGAAATGCGATCTCCATTAAGGTTTAGCTGATTCTTTTATGTCACCTATTTGAACACATTTTCAAACTTGATTTTACAAGAAAACATTTTAATACAAATATGTCGAGATGACGTTGATTGCGTTTTTCAGTGGTACAGAACGTCAAGTGGAATGCTTAATTGATTGGTAGAAACTAGAAGTGTCTGTGATATGCCGTTATAAAGTTATGACATCGTAAAATCTGCGGAAAATGCGAGAAAATGTATTTCCTTAACTAAATTATTTATCTATCAAATCTATCAAATCTATCAAATTTGACAATTGGATCATTTATTTACCCAATTTGATGCATCAATCAGATGTATTAAAATGTCTAATTGTGAGAATATATTACAAGACCTAATATTTATATTTTGATAGTTACTTAAAACAAATCGAAGTGATAAGAAACCGAAGCTTGAATGTTTTTGTTTGTACCTATGCCTTCGTATAATTGTTTTCTAGAAATCCCATTTGTTTACATGTGTATTTTGGACGTAATAGATAAGCAATCGAAGATCACGATATTTATTAATTAGAACGAGATTAAAAGTAATCTCGTTCTAATTAATAAATATCGTGTTCTTTGATTGCTTATCTATTACGTCCAAAATAGACACATGTAAACAAATGGGATTTCTAGAAAACAATTATACGAAGGCAGGAAGTACAAACAAAAACACTCAAGCTTCGGTTTCTTATCACTTCGATTCGTATCAAGTCGATTGCATTAATTAATTAAGAGTACCTACGCACTATATAAGACCTAACTTCGGGCGGGACAGTCAAACCTCGATGACGTATTTGAATATATGAAGTTATGTTATATTACTACTCCTTGCTCTCGCCGCTGAATCCGTCGCCACACCAAACGTGAGTCCCAATAACCAAAAGTTAATATTTACAAAAAGAAAAAAAATAATCTTTACTAAATAATTTCGTTTTACATTAATTTAATGTCAGAAAAACTTATATTAACCTATTCTTCATTCTTCATGGATTCTTGGCCCGTAGGTTTCTATCTATACCGCTTTTACTATTTTTTAGCGTATCATCAATGGATCCCAAGCGAGGTCGGCTAATTTCCGTGACAAGTAGCCGTTTACTACGAAAACAGCAATGGCCTCTTATTCTGAGGATACTCCCTCATCAGCGACCAATGGGTCCTCACTGCTGCACCAAAGGGTAAATCCACTAAAAACCTTTTTTTATATGCGGAACTATTATATATTCGGTTTAGAGCTCGCAGATTCAGAGTACAAATCGGAGGTGTGACACTCCACGGTATTGAACCAGGCCGCGTCGATGTTCTCGCCTACGAATTCATCGCTCACCCTAAATACAGCAACTTTTCAAGCAGAACGACATCGCCTTGATCAAGTTGCAAGATCGTGTTCAACGAGAGAATTCAGTCCATCAAACTGCCACAACGCGGCAGCAGCATCGGCTCCGGCGAAGAAGTCACTATCAGCGGATGGAGAACGACAAGGGACAGTAAACTAAAGCATAATCTATAAGGCGGAATCATATTTTTTTATCTTTGCAAAATACTGCGTTTCTTCTAATATTGACATTTTTCATGTGTAGATTCTCAGGTTTTAAGCACCGAATTGATCTTCGTCGAGTTTAGGAGCATCGCCAATTGTGAATGCAAGGAACAGTAAGGAATATTCGGCTACATTAGCATCATTAGCTCTACCCTTTGCTGCGGTGTCCAAAATAAGAGCACCTATCTGGTAAGTAATCTCCTTCGAATAAGACATTTATCTCAATTATTTGTATATTTAGGGTGACAGTGGTGGCCCAGTTATAACTTTCGATTCCAATGGTGAAGCCACCCAAGTCGGTGTTATTAGATTCGCCCACTCCACCGAATGCGAGAAGTGAAATCCAACAGGACATGCTCGCATCGAATCCTACTTGGCATGGATCAACGAGGTCATCCCGTCTGAATCACCTGATTGTAATTACTGATAGTATAAATTATAATATGATTATTAAAAGAACTGGCACATGGTGAGATTAAACTCTTTTAGAAATCTTACAAATCTTCCTCGAAAAATACATCAAAATTGTTCAATTGGACATGCATCAAAATTTATAAATACAGTGGTTGTGACTAGAGTTGTAACGGAGGTCTTTTTAGCGGAAGCAGAGGCGGATGCGGAGGTGATTAGCGGAGGTAAAGAGCTTAGCTTCTGCAGATGCGGAGGTGGGGAAAAATGAATAATTATTTACTAATGAAATAAAATCTACCTAATCATATTCAAAAATAGGTTCGTGTTTATTCGAAATAGGTAACATCATAGTACATTACCAGTTATGTTTACTATGTATTATTAACATAGTAAACTTTTCTGGTAATCAAAATTAAGAAGAAGCAAAAACAGTTTAGCGGTTTTGTCTCCATCCAATAGATTTCTTAAGGGTTTATAAATTAAACCAGCTCCACTAAATGATTGCTCACTTGATACTGAACTTGACGGTGCCGACAAGTGCGAAAAATGAAAGTAAAAACTTTATATTTAATGTTTTATCTCTACCACAATAAAGGGTCTTCGTTTAGTTATAGTCTTTAATATTAATTATAATTATTTATTAGTGACTTCTATATCATAAAGTCGCTATTGGTAACGATGCTGTCATTTATTGTTTCTTCTTCATCCCCACTGCAATTTTTCAGCATGTCAGCAAGATTTGATTATGTACACTTTTATGTACACTTTGTGTTGGTGGTAAAATCTGGAAGCTTGTGCACGGTTCATCGTCCATTGGATTCGATTCTACTCTGGCTCTTTTGGTAGTATGTGTATCAATGGGATCACTGATGATATGCAAGTTTTTGTATCGCTTAGATTCCTCGAAATTTTTTCGAAGGGAGTCAGGATCGCCACTATTTTATTAAGATGCAGCTACTCTTCTGGGGAAATTTGTGGAATATTATGTTTGCTGGCATACAGGCAAATAGAATATTTAAACTTCAACAGCCGCTCGATCATATATAATGTGCTGTTCCATTTGAACGGCATATACAGGGTGGGGCACATAAAGTGTTACAGAGCAATAACAGTCAAATTATTGATTATATTCAAAAAAGTTTCAGACAAATGTTTTAGGGATCAAGAGGGCCGTCATACTGGACCACTCTATTTTTTTATCGGTGGAGGCGCTGAAGCTACGTCAAGGTCACCTCCACCTTTTTAAATAGAATCATGTATTTTTTTTTCGATAATATTATTGCCGATTTTAAGACGAATTCAACGACCTGCAACACAAGGTCAAAGGAACGAATGAAAAAGGCAGATAAGAATTAAAAAGGCACATAAAGTGTTACAGAGCAAGTGTTCGAGAAGGCCGTCATACTGGGCCACACTATTTTTTATCGCTGGAGGCACTGAAGCTACGTCAAGGTCAACTCCACTTTTTTTAAATGGAATCATGTATTTCTTTTCGATAATATTATTGCCGATTTTAAGACAAATTCAACGACTTGCAACACAAGGTCATTCTAGTCATGCCAAGTTAGAAAATAGTCGAAAATATCGAAAAATATCGGAATAATCACTTTCAAAGGATCGACTAACCTTGGTTTCGGTCTACCTACAGAAGATGCTCAAAGTGGTGACCCTCGGCTTGTAAACACTTGTTAATCCGCTGGTGAAAAGACCGTCTAACTTCAGCCAACATTTGTGATGTAATTTTGGTACAGGCTCGGCGGATTCTTTCCTTCATGTCATCAGGCGTGGTAGGTGCTACCGCCATTACGCGATCTTTGATAAACGCCCATAAAAAGTAATCGGGTGATGTTAGATCAGGCGAACGAGGTGGCCAAGCTACAGGACCGCCTCGTACTATCCACTTTTCGCCAAAAATCTCATTCATCACTTGTCTTGAACACAAATCATAATGGGGTGGTGCACCGTCGTGTTGCATCCACATGTTCATGCGAACATACAAGGGCACGTCTTCTAGTAATTGAGGCAGTACGTTTTGCAGAAAGTTTGCGTAAACTTGCCCAGTCAAGCAACCTTCAAAAAAATATGGACCAATGGCGTGATCGCTGACAATGCCGCACCAACAATTAACGGACCACGGATGTTGAAATGGTACAGCTCTCATCCATCGAGGATTCTCATTTGCTCAGTAATGCATGTAATGCCTATTCACATTTCCCGTATTTCTGAAGTTAGATTCGTCAGAAAAAAGCACGTGACTCAAAAATGAAACATCTGCATTTTTCTACGAATCCAATTACAGAAATTAACGCGATTTAGGAAGTCATTGCCGTACAATTCCTGGTGTAATGACATACGATACGGATAGAACTTGTGTTTATGCAAGATCCTTAACACAGATCGCCGACTAATTCCACTCTCTTTCTTTCAATTTGCCTGCTGCTCTAATGTGGATTTAGTGCAACAAAAGCTAAAATAGCAGCCGCATTATTTTCATTAGTAATCGGTGGACGTTTCACTCGTGCTTGTTTACCGTACCACTGTACCGAAGCGACAGAAATTGTCAGCTAAACGCTTAAAAGCCATGTGCGATTTTTGTCGCGTATCCGGATAACGAGCCGCATACAAATCTCCGGCGTTTCTGTAATTTTTACGGCATTCGCCCAACACCATCAACATATCAAAAGGTTCTTGGAATTCGTTCATTTTCGCGATTCAATGTTCTCACATTAGAAGGTAAACCGTGACTAACTGATATGTCAACAGAAAACCAAGGTTAGTCGATCCTTTGAAAGTGATTATTCCGATATTTTTCGATATTTTCATACTTTGCATAACTAGAATGACCTTGTGTTGCAGATCGTTCAATTCGTCTTAAAATCGGCAATAATATTATCGAAAAGAAATACATGATTCCATTTAAAAAAGTGGAGTTGACCTTGACGTAGCTTCAGCACCTCCACCGATAAAAAAATAGTGTGGCCCAGTATGACGGCCTTCTCGAACACTTAAACTTTAATATGAAACATTTTTGAATATTATTAATAAATTGTGTGTTATTGCTCTGTAACACTTTATGTGCCTTTTTAATTCTTATGTGCCTCCTTCATTCGTTCCTTTGACCTTGTGTTGCAGGTCGTTGAATTCGTCTTAAAATCGGCAATAATTTTATCGAAAAAAAAATACATGATTCCATTTAAAAAAGTGGAGGTGACCTTGACGTAGCTTCAGAGCCTCCACCGATAAAGAAATAGAGTGGTTCAGTATGACGGCCCTCTCGATCCCTAAAACATTTGTCTGAAACATTTTTGAGTATAATCAATAGTTTGACTGTTATTGCTCTGTAACACTTTATGTGTCCCACACTGTATAATGGGCTGTTCCATTCACTCGCGTTAGTCCCAATGGGCATGATGACTGATTTTGAAAAAGGGTTTTATGATATTCCAAAGTATTTTCGAAAGTATTCCTTTTATTATCAGTTTAACAAGAAATTAATGTTATACATGGTAGTTATCATGTTAATACTTTTTTTTGACTCTATTCCTGGGTGGTCTTCTCCTCCTCATTATCTGAAGCGTTGTAAAATCATTTACGCACGAAATTTGTATAACATTTTTGGGCCGACAATAATTATTTAAGAAACAAATAGATTTAGACTATTTACAATATTGGAGAAAATTTAATTTTTTTGACACAATGTTACAAAGTCTACTATGCGGTAAAGTAACTTTACCGCATAGTAGCCGAACTTTGCAACATGATGTGTAAAAAATCTAGTCAAAGCTAGCTTTAATTTGTAGGCCAAAAAAGTAATAGGGAACATGCAATAGATTTAGATTTACTTGATTTTTTTACCCCAGATATTTTATGATCTTGACATTACACCTATATCAGTATTTTCTCATTTAGTATTTAATTCCAAAAAATTAAGTTCCAAAATACAAGAGCGTGTTCAGGATATCAATTATGGGGGGGGGGGGGGGCTAGGCAGATAATATTTGTTTCGAGGATTATGAAATGAATTATGCATTATCAAATGAAGTATCAATCTGTCGTACAATTTCAGAACTGCTTCGCCATGCTCTTTGCACCCGAATACGTCAGGGTAAGATTTTAATGATGTTACAGATATTCGCCTGCCCCTCGCTGGGTACGCCCTTGCCAAAATATGCGAGCGAAAGTCAATTTTGCGAATCGCATCACCATTGGTCCAACCGAAACATGCAGTGTGACGTGTAGGTTATGACATTTATCGGCGTCGATATTCACAGATGCAAGTAGGGTGGACTATACACCTCGGTTGGGACTTTATCAAACACTTTACCTGGTGTAATTATAATAGCGTTTTTGCATTCCTGTACTATACAATATCTATAAAATGTTTTTGTAAAATGCTTCATTATCGAAATAACAAACTCAAACTGAAAATCCTTAACTGTCTATGCAAATATGTCAGGTGAGATGCGACGTCATAAAAACCGCGCGTTAAATGGGACCGTTCAAACAGGTCAAATTTAATCGGTATTTTATATTTTTTTAAAATATAAAGGGCTTTTCAATAGGGTCATAACAATTTTGTTTTATAATACGGACACTTTTGTATGATCTGTCAAAGTCAAAACGTCAGACAAGGCTTACATTTTTTTCATGGTGAAGTTCACGAACAAAATTTAGAAATCGTTAAAATTACTACCGACATCCAGAGTCTATAGTCGCAACTTTAAGAGCACTTACTCCAATTTTTGTTCGCAATAATCGTCCCTCCAAACAAGCTGTGCATACGATGGTGAATAAATTTGAATCAACATATTCCCTTTTGAATGTTCCTTTGCCAGTGAGATAACGCACCGGCCGAAGTACTGAAAATATTGCAGCCGACGAGCTTCAGTTCAAAATGTTGGGCATGTGGTAGAATGAGGAATCCAGCGAACTTCTCAAACATGTCCCATTGTATATTATATTTGTACATAGCATTATATTATAATATAAACATGTAATAGTATATATACAATAAATGCTTTAAGAAAAAAATGAACCAAACAAGTTGATTCCACGCCGTTCACAAGAATTGGGAATTTGTCAGTCCACATTCTGGCGAATTTTACGTAAAGATCTCCAGCTGCACTCTTACAAGATCAAATTATCCCAAGAACTGCAACCTTTGGATCATTTAAAGCGTCGCAACTAATCCGATTTTATTCTGCAAAAGTTTGGTTTTTATCTGGTTTATTTATTTGGTTAATTATCTTTCGCGATGAAGCTCATTTTCGACTGAATAGTTTTATCAATAAGAAAAATATGCGTTATTGGACACAAACAAACCGACAAGTGCTTCATGAGACTACATCGCCTCCATAAAAAGTGAGCGTGTGGTGTGGATTTCATACCGGAGGTGTGTTACGGCTCGAGTACACCAAAACCGATTTTGTCGGCCGATGGCGGACAGAAATACCTGGACGAGTAACTCGGACGTTACCACTTGTGCCGACATTGATTTTTGAATGCGAAATCGAATTTTTTGAATGTTTAACCCACAGGGTTGGTCTATTATAAACACAACTAATTATTTTTCAATGTCCATAGTCGTTTAGGTAGACAACAACAAAATTTAACTATAAATACACTCAAATTGCACTGTAGATGTCGGCAGATCCCAAGAAGTTCGGATTCGACGGTTAATCGGGCGTTTTCGGGCGTCATCGGACAATGACGGTCGTGTTTTTGTAAGCGCTCTCTTTCTTTTACAAGTGTTTGATTCAATGGTCCGTGTTCGGCCGTCGTCGCCCGAGCAAACTTCAGCCGATGACGGATTAGGTGTACGCGAGCCGTCAGGGCCGTATTTTTTCGTCGATGAAAATAAACGCAATGTTATGGCCAATGGAGTTTATTTTACGCTATCGTACCATGTTGGAAGACTATTTTTGGCCAGAATTGGATGGATTTGACATCAGAGATATATGGTTCCAACAAGATAATGCCACAAGCCGCACAACTGCTTAAATAATTGGCTTTGGATTGAAACGAAAATTTGGTAATCGTTTAATCTCGATAAACAATGCACCTCGCTCATGCGATTTGTAGCCATTTGAGTTTTTCTATGGGGTTACCTTCAGACCCGCCGCTGGGCGCTTCATCGCCCGCATGCAAAACTGACAATGCCGCCCTCTCTTTACCTTTTTTGATATTTTCCATGTAGTCCATTAGATGTTGTTATAAAGACATAATAAAAACAAATACAAATGGGCAAATTATAACAATGTGTCCATTAAAGAGATTTTTATATTTGTCGCCCCCTTGAATGTGCCGCCCTTGTGCGGTGCACGCCCTGCACGCGCGGTCTCGGCGGGCCTGTTTACCTTAAGTCGAAGGTTTATGCCAACAGTCCAACAACGTTAGAGGAGCTCAGATATAAGAATAATATCGAACGCGAAATTGCCAACTTTTCGGATATGCATGAAAGAATGATTGAAAATTGGAGCCGAAGAATCGATCGCTGCCGTCGTGTACGTGGTGGTTATATGAACGACGTCGAATTCCATACATAATTGTAACATGTGTATTACACCTGGAACAAATTTCAGCCTGAAATCGCAATAGACCTTTTCATAGTTGAAATTTTTTTGTGTACATGTGTCAATTTCCGCCATGTTATACGTCAAAAATTACTCGAACTTTTTGACGTATAACCTTAATATTTGCCCGAAACTTTCATATTCCCGCCTTTCAAACTTGTCCGATGCGCATGCGCTTAACTAACCGTTAAAAGGACTATTATTATATAATAATAATCCTTTATTGGCATAAATGTAATCGTAGTCTATTATTCCGTGTTTTATTTAAATACAAAATTGTTATCTCCTTATTGAAAAACACTTTCAATAGTATTTATAATTTTTACTATGTTAAAACGAAGTAAAAAGTGAATTAAACAAATAAAAAAATATTGTTGCATTTTCCCTATTTGCATAGGTGGGCATTAACTCGTTAATCTGTTAATCGTTAATTAATGAAGTTTCAAAATTCTTAACTGATTAACTTTTAAGTTAACTCAAAAAAATGTTAACGCTCTTGTTAACTTCCGTTAAATTGAACTTCCGTTAACTTTAGTCCGTTACATTGGTTATTTGTTGACATGTTGTCATTTTTTGTTTGAATTACGCGCCACTCGGGTACATTCGCGCGGCGCGGCGCTGTTGCTCAAAAGAGCTAAAATCCAGAGCCGAAAAAATAAAGCGACCCTGTTGGTTATTTGGTCTGTGCGAGTGAATACGACAAGTTATTATAACCTGACTTTTTTAGCGTTTGCAGCATTTTTAACCGACTTCATTTATATTTTATCATTCTTCATTTATTTATCTTTTTCGTTTGTGTTGGTTGTTGGTGGAAATAGTTGATGGTGTAACATTTACATGTTTACATCATGAACACTACTACTGTTACTCAAAGTACGCAAATCTCTGAAAGTGAAACTGAATCAAATCCTTGACCACACTTGAGTGCTTACTTTGTATTCCAATCAAAACTTGGAGAACAGAAGTTGATTTATTATTGCAAACTTTGTTTGCCTGAAGTACAAAAAAGGCTCGCAGTCTAGTCTTAATAATCTTAAACAACATGTGAAAATGACGCATCCATCCAAATATGTGCAGTTTGAAGAAAACGCAAAAGCAGCGTCAACTCGTGGGGGAAAAAACCGTCCTGAAGCCCTCTTCAAGTGCTGTCAATTTGAATTCTTCTTTGAATTCTCAATTCGATGTTGGTGCAGATAGCATTAGTAGTAGAAGCGATTTGTTTTCACCTCAACTTGTTAAAAGATTACGTCAACGAGTCGCTTCTGTCGCTTGCAATAATTAAATCAATTAATCTATCTACTTATTTTTGTTTTATTTACCAATGTCTCCCCTCTCAAAACCAAAAGCAGTATACGTTTGGATCGGGATGGTTAACTTTTAACGGTTAACTTTAACTTGCGTTAAACACGCTTTAACGAAGTTACCTTTTGGAATAACTGTGCCCACCTGTGCCTATTTGCAATAACACGATCATATTTATGCTCAACAAAATAACTTTATTCTAACATCGTTATGACAAAATTTCGAATTAGACTAATACTAAAGCCGATTTAGACTTCGATACCGGTGTTCTCGTTGATCCAGTCCAAGAAGGATTCAGTACGAACGTATCCAGATGGGAATCCACTGGCGCATCCGGCGCTGCTGACGAAGCTGACAACACCGACGTGGGTGGCTTCACCGTTGGAATCGATAGTTATAAGTGGGCCACCACTGTCACCCTAATTAAAAAACGATTTTGATAAATTTCTTAAGAGTCTTATTCGAGGAAGATTACTTACGTTGCAGGTGCTGTGTTGTGGGTTTCCTTTGCAACAGACGGTGGAGCTAATGACGGTCCATGGTCCGTAGACGTCAGAGCATTCACCATTGGAGATGGTCGTAAGCTTAACGAAGTTCAAGATGTTGCTTACAGAGCCAGATTCTAAAAATTGAAAACGTTATTATTAGAAGACCAAATATATTTCCGATTCTTTTAAAGATTTTTTTTTTGCTTACGGTCACTGGTCTTTCCCCATCCGCTGACGGTGACTTGTTGGTCTGCGCCGACCTTGTCGCCGCGTCTTGGCAGTTGGATGGCGCGGATCCTGTCGGTGAACTCGATTGGTTGATTCAATTTAATCAAGGCGATGTCGTTGTTCAAGTTGCTGTTGTATCCGGGGTGGACGATGGAGTGGCTGGTATGCACTTCGACGCGGCCGTTCTCATTAGCGTTGAGGGTCAAACCTCCGAATTGGAGTGTGAAACTGTAAGCTCTAAACCAAAAAAAGAAACTCCGTAGTATAAGAGACTTTCAGTACTTTTATTGTTTTACCCTTCAGCACAGTGGGCAGCGGTGAGTACCCATTGGTTGCTGATGATAGAGCCTCCGCAGAAGAAGCTGCCACCGGGGGTTTCGAAGTTGACGGCTACTTGCCATGGGAATTGACCGACCGCGGCTGGGGAACCACTGATGATGCGCTCATTGTATTTTCCTTGGAACAAGTCCTTGAGGGTGGTAATTTTGCTCTAAAAAAAGCAAAAGTGATCTAGAATTAAATCTACTGACCAAGAATCGAAGAGGTATCTAGGATATTCCTCTTAAATGTTGTAATAATATCTTTTGTGGAACATTAGAAAATATGGAAGTTCATTATTATTTTTTTTGGCTTTGCATACATTAATGTAAAACACAGTCATTTTAAAAAAAAAATGTTTTCTTTCTCTAAATAATAAATTTTATTTTTTGACTTACGTTTGGGGTGGCGACGGCCACAGCGGCGAAAGCAAGGACTAGTAAGAACTTCATGTCGAGGTGTGTGATGTCCCGACAGAAATTAGGTCTTATATACTACTGCTCTTAAGTAATCCATCCAATCGCCTTAAAACAAATCGCACTGATAAGGAAATGGAAGCTTAAGGGTTTCTATTTTTAAGTCCCCGCATAATTGTTATTATACTCATAAATCCTATTAGTTGACTAATCTTGTCAATATTGAATGTAACTGATTAATAATCGAAGATTGCATTACGAAATTAATTAATCAAGAACGAGATTAAAACTTTATTTTTTGTAACAATCAAAAAATAAACGTCAGGTTAATCTTATAATCAGTCATTTTTCTATAATCTGACTTGCAATTCAAACAACAATTTATTTGTTAAATAAATAATTGTCAACCTTCTTAGATACATAACTGTCAATTTTGATTGAACTAAAATAATTGTCAAATATTTATTATCAGGAAAAATTTAAACTGTAAAGGTCGATTCCCATAAACGAGACACTCAGCTACGCAACGTCGTGTGACATCGCCTGTCAAATAATGATTACATTTTTTTAAATGGGCACGTTGCGTAGCCATAGTTAGAACGTTCCCATTTAAAACAATGTAATCATTATTTGACAGGCGATGTCGTGTAGCTGAGTGTCACGTATATGAGAATCGGCCTATAAAATTAAAACCTTACTTTCAATCGAGATAATAAAGTCATATTTGACAACTATTTTAATCGGAACTATCCAAATAGACCTGTTTACGGTTACTTGAACGCAAGCGCATCCGCCAAGTTTGACAGGCGGAAATATGAGTTTCGGGCACATATTTAGTTATACGTAAAAAAAGTTCGGGCACATTTTGACGTTTAACATGGCAGAAATTGACACATGTGCACAAAAAAATTTCAACTATGAAAAGGTCTATTGACAGTCATGTACCTATCACATATGACAGTAATGTATCTATCAAATTTCACAATAATTTACCTACCAAATTTTATCGTAAACAGTAAGATTTTAGAAAAATGTCTAATAATGACATAAAACTTGATGCTTATTTCTGATTGTTACTTAAAACAAAGTTTTAATCTCGATCTAATTAATTAACTCCGTAATGCAATCTTCGATTGCTAATCCGTTACGTTCAATATTGACAAGTTTAGTCTATAAAACAAATGGGATTATAACTGACAACAATTATGCGGGGCTTAGTTAAAAATAAAACCCTCAAGATTCGGCTTCCTTATCAAATCGGATGCAGGGATTAGTTAAGAGCAGGCACTATATAAGAACTAATTTCGGCCGGGACAGTCAGACCACGACATGAAGTTCTTAGTACTCCTTGCTTTCGCCGCTGTGGCCGTCGCCACCCCATACGTAAGCCCCAATAAACAAAAATTTAATATTTACAGAAAGAAAAAGATATTTTTTACTAAATAACTACGTTTCACATTAATGTGATGCCTGCAAAACCCTTAATGAAAGTTCCCTATTTTCTTATGTTTCACACAAGATATTACTCCAACATATTTTATTTGACATTTGATACTTGACTCTTGTTAAGTAAATTTCATTCTAGATTGCTTTTGCTGTTTTTTAGGGTCAAATTACCACCATCAAGGACCTGTTTCAAGGCAAATACAATGAGCGCATCATCAGTGGTTCCCCAGCCGTAGCCGGTCAATTTCCTTGGCAAGTAGCCGTTCACTCCCATACCAACCAAGGCAGCATGTTCTGCGGAGGTTCGCTCATCAGCGACCAATGGGTGCTCACCGCTGCCCACTGTGCTCAAGGGTAAAGCAAGAAAAATACAAAAAGTCTCAGAGTAATTTTTTCGGTTTAGAGCTTACAGTTTCACACTCCAATTTGGTGGTTTGACTCTCAACACCAATGAAAACGGCCGCATCGAAGTCGATACCAGCTACTCCATCATCCACCACGGATATAATAACTACTTGAACAACGACATCGCCTTGATCAGGATGAACCAACCAATCCAGTTCACCGACAGGATCCGCTCCATCAAACTGCCAAGGCGCGGCGACAAGGTCGGCGCAAGCCAACAAGTCACCGTGAGCGGATGGGGAAAGACTAGCGACCGTAAGCAAAACAATACTTTAGAAGAATCATTTATAAGGCGGAAATATGTTCTAATAATATTCTAATAATAACGTTTTTAATGTGTAGAATCTAACTCTGTAAGCAACGCCTTGAACTTCGTCAAGCTTAGCACCATCTCCAATAGTGAATGCTCCTCCGTCTACGGACCATGGACCGTCATTAGCTCCACCGTCTGCTGCAGGGGAGCCCCAGAACACAGCACCTGCAATGTAAGTAATCTATCTCGCATAAGACATTTTTCAAAATTGTTTTTCACTTAGGGTGACAGTGGTGGTCCACTTATAACTATCGATTCCAATGGTGAAGCCACCCAAGTGGGTGTTGTGAGCTTCGTCCATATCAACGGATGCGCCAGTGGAAACCCATCTGGATACGTTCGTACGGAATCCTTCTTGGACTGGATCAGTCAGTACACCGGCATCGCCGTCTAAATCGGCTGGATTATTAGTCTAATGCGAGATCATCTTATAACGATGTTAAAATAAAGTTATTTTGTTGAGGAAAAATGTGATCCTGCTTTTGCAAATTACTTTTACCGATAATAGTAATTCCGATTTACAGGTATTCAACACCAAGTTCTTTAAGACGAAAAAAATTTTCAAAACAGAAACACAATTTTTAAAGATTTTTTACAAGTTAATTCTCTTTTCAATATACCGACTTCCGCGAAGCTTTTGATAAAGTGGACCACAACTTATTGATCAGCAAGTTATCTGCAGCTGGCTTTCCGCCATGGTTGACAAACTGGCTACATAGCTATCTTTATAATAGACATCAATTTGTCAAAATTAAGAATTTTGTATCAAATTCAGTTCTTGTCACATCCGGTGTTCCACAGGGGTCACATTTGGGTCCTTTGTTGTTTAACATTTTTATCAATAACAAGAAAATATCTCCTTTTTGCAGACGATTTGAAATTATATATAGACATCTCAAATTCAACCGGTAATAAACTTCAGGAAGATCTAAATTGCATTACCATTGCATTTCCAATGCATTACCTTCAGTAGAGCAAACAATATAATACAAAATGATTATCATATTGATTATAAGATCGTTAAAAGAGTATCCGTTGTAAAAGACCGGAAAGGGCTGCAGCCTTTCCGCCAAAATGAAAATATTTCTTTAAATATTCCATAAGTACACAATTATTTTACAAAAACATATTGTTCCGTTCGTAGTATATTTATTTTTTTAATTGTATTTAATAAATACCTCGCTAGGCGATCTGTATGTGTGTATTGTGTAATTTAGTGCGGTTGTATATTCATATATCGGGCTGCAGTCAGTGCAGACAGTCTCGCCGCGTAGTTAGTGTATTGAGCTGGATACCCCCACCCGCGATATACGTTTTTGTAATATGTGTATCGTGGGCTGCAAAAATTGCAGTCCGCACTCTGTATTTTAGGCATTTTATGAGTTTGTTTCTAAGAACACGAGTTTCGGCAACCGCAAAGAACCTTAAGTGGACAATTAATTGGTGGACAATTGAAAAGTGGACAATTTAAAACAAAGTATTAATAAATAAGTAGTTTTAGCTATACATATAGAAAGTAAGATAGTTATTTTTGAATTTAATTTTTGAATTTAATTTGAATTACATTTTTATAGAAAAGAACGAAGCAAAGAATTCAGTTATGCATTTGCAAAAGATCAACTTTGCACGACTGGAATTTCAAGAAAAAAATTGTAATTAAATCACTAGGACGGTGTGATCCTTAACTTTAGATTTAAATATTTGTCCAGTGTCACAAAGTCGTTCAAATAATTGTCAATGAAAATGCGGGTTTTTCAACTCGTAGAAATACTTTTTATTATAATTTTTTCCAGCCCTCCCACAAACATCATCCACGAGCCGCCACTGATTATTTGATAAGAAACTTACATTTGTCCAGCATATAAATTCAACTATAAGCAATAGTTCTCGAATACTTGGATTTGTTCTGAGTAACACTCGGAAATTATCAATACTTTCTACAAAAATTGTATACATGTCACTGTTGTCTTTTACACATTCTTGTCATTAGTAAATTCTTGTCTCCATTATGCCTCTTCTGTATGGAGTGCTTATTATCTTGTTCATATCGACCATCTTGAGTGTATACAGAATAAGTTTTTGAGATGTATTGGCTTATAAAATGGGCTTACACCAAGGTACATACAATTGCTCTCAAATCTTGCACTTGCACATCTTCGGATGTTTACCTTAGAAACCAATCGGAATAGAGCGGACTTAGTTTTTTTATACAGGTTGATTTGTGGTATAACATCATGCCCAGAATTGTTGTCACTAATTAAATTCAAGTATATTAGAATACCAACTCGTAAGTGTGAACTTTTTAGCATTCCCATACACCATACTAATTACGGCTACAATAGTAGCATATCTCGAATTATGAGACTGGATAATCTAGTTAATGCTGGGTAATCTAGAAATTTTCGCAGCGAAAAATTTGCTAGGGACGAAGAAGCTATGCTATTTTAAGAATTGACCGCATAAGAAGAAATTGGTCAGTTATCGTTTGTTCAGTTACTGAGAATGGGAAAAATTGCCCATTCCCAATAACTAAACAAACGATGAATAATAGGAATGATAAAAACCAACATTTAATTGGTCAGTTATTTCATTTTTTATTACTCATGCGCGAGAAGTACATCTTGACGTAGATTATTTAATAGGAAAATTGTCACAGCTCGTTGTATTTCCACATAACCTGGGTACCGCACGCAAACATTCAAGTCTATAAAGATGGCACTACCTTCTTCTTCTTTCATGTACCTTGTCCGGTCTCCCTGACGTTGGCGATCACCATGGCAAAAGCTGTACGGTCCTCCGCCAAGCGAAAGAGTTCACCAGCCCTTCTTTTGCCGGTCCAGTCCCGTATATTTCTGAGCCACGACTGTCGCTTTCTTCCAACTCCACGGCGCCCCTCAATCTTGCCCTTTAGTATGAGTTGTAATAGACGATATTTATCACCTCTCAAAATATGTCCAAGATATGATGTCTTTCGGCATTTTACGGTCGTCAAAAGTTGCCTTTCGATGTTTGCTCTTCGTAGTACATTCTCGTTTGTAACATGTTGTGTCCACGGAATACGAAGCATTCTTCTGTGAAGCCACATTTCGAATGCCTCCAGTTGGTTCATCGTCCTGACCTTCAGAGTCCACGTCTCTACTCCGTACAGCAATACCGACCATACATAGCATTCAACCATGCGTTGTCTTAGCTTCAGATTCAGGTTGTCATTGCAAAGAAAGGATCTCATATTATAAAAAGTTGCCCGAGCAATCTCTATTCGGCACTTTATCTCGCAGTCCGGGTTTAGATCCTCTGTAATAATACTACTAAGGTATTTGAACTTAGAGACACGTTCAATCTGGCTTCCATTAAGTTCTAGGGTAGTGCCATTGTGCGGTTGCCTGCTGAATATCATAAATTTGGTCTTTCGTATATTGATTTTTAGACCTTGTGTCTCTCCCACGTCACCGATTTTGTTTGTAAGCAACTGTAGTCCCTCGATTGTGTTTGCTAAAATCACTGTATCGTCAGCATACCTGATTGTTGTTATTGTCTCTCCATTTATTTTGATGCCGAGGTGTGATATTGCTTCCAATGCTTGCTTGAATATTCTATCAGAGTATAGGTTGAAGAGTAAGGGCGACAGTATGCAACCCTGCCTTACTCCACATTGTATCTCAATACGGTCTGTTTTAATATTGCCTATTTCCACCTGTGCCGTTTGATTCCAGTATAGATTTTTAATTATGCGGATATCTCTATCATCTATTCCAACCCCATGTAGTATATCTATAAGTTTATCGTGCAGTATGCGGTCAAAGGCTTTTTCGTAATCGATAAAGCATGCAAAAACATCTTTTCGCTGATCGCGACATTTTTGGAGGAGAAGGTTCATACCGAAAAGTGCTTCACGCGTTCCGAAAGCGTTTCTGAAGCCAAATTGAGAATCATCAAGATCTTCCTCACATTTACGTCGGATGCGTGCGTGAATGATCCGTAGGAATGCTTTGAGCATGTGGAACATGAGGCTGATTAAGCGATAATCACCACATTTTTTTGGCTGATGTTTTTTTGGTAGAGCAATAAAGGTTGATGATAACCAGTCAGATGGAATTTCACCTGTCTCATAGATACTATTAAACAGTTTAACTACCAAGCCAATATTTTCCTCTGTAATGAGCTTTAGAGCTTCGGTCGGAATGTCGTCAGAGCCAGATGCTTTCCTATTTTTGCTATAGAGAATGCATGTATCACCTCAGATTTAAGAATAGTTGGTCCCATGCCCACATGCACGTATACCGCATCAGCTCTATGATCTTTGAAGTTGGCCTCTATATAACTTGTCCATGTGTTTTTTAGTTCTTGTTCCTCCAAAATTAGTTGATTACTATCATTTGTAAGTGACATAGTCGTTCTCTTCCTGTGGATTCCAGCTACTTCCTTTACTTTTCTGTACATATTAAAAGTATCATGTTTGGAGCAGAGGTCTTCTATTTCTGCACATTCCCTTTTCATCCATTTCTGCTTGGCTTCTTTGATCTCCCATCTTATGACCTTTTATATTTTTTTATATTTGTCGGGTCTGTTCTTTGCCAGTCTTCGCTGCTCCATAAGTGTTAGAATGTGATCTGTCATCCACTTGTTTTTGGGTTTAAAAGTTACGCGGAGATGTAATTTACACGTGTCCACAATGATATTCTTGATGTTATTCCAAAGAGTCTCTATATCTTGGAGCTGGTTCTCCTGCAAACTTGTTAACTTGTTATTTATTTCTTCGGCAACAATGTGTCTGACTTCAGGGTTATTTAGCCTCGTTACATCAACTGCTCTAGCTCCGGAAAGGCTGATTATATTTATATAATCAGGCTGTGTTCCGTTTGTTTTAAGTATGTATCGTCTTCATCCTTAAGCCAGGTAAGTCTCCAAAGATCGTCTCCATATTTCGGTGCAATAAAATAGTACAAGTGCCGAGGTGTCATTTTGCCCACACTCACAGAGGGGACTTTCTGTTTTACCAAATCTGTGGAGGTATGCTTTGAAATTACCATGGCCTGTTATTAACTGGATTGCGTGGTGAGACAGACTGATGTTGAAATCCCTCCAAGTCTTAATGAACGGTATAAGCAGCTTGGTCCACAGGCCTGTTGTAGCCACATACCATCTGTCCTGCCAGAGTTTCTCGAAATGCCCTTTGGAGCACGATCTTAAAGCCTGTTTGGGCAATTTACTAAAGGAAATTGGCAGATCTTCCTTGTCAGATGCTTGTTTGACAAGCATGTCTACTCGTTCATTGCCTTCAAAACCAACGTGGGCCTTAACCCAATGCCAACGGATCTTGTTCTTCCTTGAAACTCTGGCAGCTGTCTTCCACGTCTCCAAGAATATTGCAGTGGGTGCATTTAAATGCTTCAGAGCTTCCAGAATAGATCGACTGGCATAAATGATTGAACAGGGTCTGCTGCTATTATTTTCCACATAACGCAAGGCTTGCAGTATGGCCAAAAGTTCAGCTTGAAAAATTGAGCAATACTTTTCTAATTTAATAAGCTTATGCTACACTACCTCGTCTTGTAAGGAGTCCGGAGTCCACGAATGCAGCCCCCGTACCTCTCATTGAACTCGAACCGTCCGTGTACCCCCAGAGTTGAAATAAATCACTCAGTGTCCTATGCAATGTAACCAGCGACATTTGTGAAGGGTGAATTAGTTCTTGGGTTTTTACGGTCAGTTCGAGCTCGCTCAGTGCATCTGATAAGCCCATTATATCTTTAATAAGCGTATCGTCTGCGATCTGTTGAGAGTTATGGAAGGCCAGCTACTTGAGACGGATATCGGCTAGAAGGAAACCCGTAATCGCACAGGCTGCCTCAGAGGAGACTGTGCGATACGCTTTTGCAGCATGGATGGTGCTGAGGCGCTGTACGCTCAAAAGCTTTAGGCCTCCTTTCACGCCACACGACTTCTGCCATATTGGAGCAGCGTATAATAGCGCGGGTTCTATAGCGCCGCGGTAGATATCAATCAGCTGTGATCTCCCCAGGGTTTCTACCACCCGACGTACTTTGGACTGTCGAGTTCCATTGATGATGTGGAAGATTTTCTTGATCAATCGAGAGTCATCCATTCGTACTATATGACCGTGGAATTTCATACGTCTTTTCCGTGCATGAGGTGAAGTGGTCTGTCAGGGAATACAGTTCTTGTGAGCTTTTACGCATCCTGAAACCATATTCTACCTTGGGTTCAAATATTTTAATCAGTATCTGCCATTCTACTTTCTCAATGTCATTGATGTAGATGGTTAATGATGAAGTCTCAATTGCATAGAGTGCTTCTGGAAGGATGACTGTACTGTAGTGACGGAGTTTTGCTTTGGTAGAAAGTGATTTCTTGTTGTAAATATTTCAGGTGATTGTATAGGCTTTGCGTAACTTTTCTGCACGTGTTTTGTTAGCCATTCTTTCCTTACCAGTGTTTCCAATTATTTCACCTAGGTACTTGAAGTGCTTAACTTGTATAACGTTGCCATATTTGGTTGCAAGATGTGTCATATTTGAGCTCTAGGAGTCTATGTATTGCGTTTTCCCATAAGAGATTTGAAGGCCGGTCCTGATGGCGATTTCATGCAGTTCCTCGACGGCGTGTTTAGCTTCTTTAGTAGTTCGGGTGATTATTGAAAGTCGTCAGCAAAAGCGAGGCACTTTATATTGATGCGTCTGTCCTTTGTTCCCATATATACTCCAGGTACTTCTTTCTCCAATATTTTGATTATCTTATCTAGTACCAGGTTGAAGAGGAGTGGGGACAATCCATCACCCTGTCTTACTCCAGTACTGATTTGAAAAGGCTCGGAGATTTCGCCCATGAATTTTACTTTAGATGTTGTGTCTGAGAAAGTCTGTTCGATTAACTTTATTGTTTTACTATGTCGAATTGAAAAATGTCCAATTATAAGATAACATCTGATGTTTATTTTTTGATTGTTACATAAAACAAACTTTTAATCTCGATCTAATTAATTTCTTAATCCAATCATCGATTACTAATCCGTTAAATCCAATATTGACAAGTTTAGTACGTAAAACAAATAGGATTGTAACTGACAACTTGAGTGGAACAGAACAAGAGATAGCAATTATGCAAGGCTTAATTAAAAATAAAAACCTCAAGTTTCGGATTTCTTATCAGTTCGATTTGTAACAAGTCGATTGCATGGATTGAGCGGGAACTATATAAGGCCTAATTTCGACTGGGACAGTTTCATCCCGACATGAAGCTCTTGCTACTCCTTGCTTTCGCCGCTGTGGCTTTCGCCACCCCAAAAGTAAGTCCCAGTAAGCAAAAATCAATATTTAGGAGAAGAAAGAAAATGAATCCTTATGAAATATATAAAAGTGCTGTACTATACTGTTTTACATTAAAGTAAAGCCAGAAAAATGGTTCCATATTTCCTTGTTTTACATAAGATGTTAGTATAACATGAAAGAGGACTAACCATGATTCGTCTTGGATTATTTGTTCGTCGACTCCTTTTATAGATCGCTCTTGCTGTTTTTTAGAGTCAAATTACAACGATCAAGGACCAGATCCAAGGCAAATACAATGAGCGCATCATCAGTGGTTCCCCAGCCAGTGTTGGTCAATTCCCTTGGCAAGTAGCCGTCCACTTCAAAACCAGCCAAGGCAGCTCCTTCTGCGGAGGCTCCCTCATCAACGACCTATTTGTCCTCACCGCTGCCCACTGTGTCCATAGGTAAAACAACAAAAACACAAAAAGTCTCGTGGTTATTTTTTTCGGTTCAGAGCCCACAGTTACATACTCCAATTCGGAGGTTTGACCCTCAACGCCAATGAAATCGGCCGCGTCGAAGTCAAAGCCAGATACTCCATCATGCACCACGAATACAACGTATACTTGAACAACGACATTGCTTTGATCAGGATGGAGAAACCAATCCAGTTCACCGACAGGATCCGCCCCATCAAACTGCCAAAACGCGGCGACAAGATCGGCACAGGTCAACAAGTCACCGTCAGCGGATGGGGAAAGACCAGCGACCGTAAGCAAAAAACTATTTAAAAGAATAATTTATTTGGTTGTTTTTAATGTTTAGAATCCAACATTGTAAGCAACACCTTGAACTTCGTCGAGCTTACGACCATCTCCAATGATGAATGCATCGTCGACTACGGAAAATTAGGCGTCATTAATTCCACCGTCTGCTGCAGAGGAGCCCCAGAACACAGCACCTGCAGCGTAAATAATCTGCTGGCAATAAGACTTTTAAGACATTTATCAAAATTGTTTTTATATTTAGGGTGACAGTGGTGGCCCACTTATAACTATCGATTCCAACGGCGAAGCCACCCAGGTAGGTATTGTCAGCTTCGGTCACGTCGACGGATGCGAAAGTGAACACCCATCCGGATTCGTTCGTACTGAATCCTTCTTGCCCTGGATCAACGGAATGACCGGCATCCCTATCTAAATCGACTGAATTGTGCTAGTCTAATGTGAATTTTGTCATAGCGATGTTAAAATAAAGTTATTTTGTTGTGCAAATATGTAATATACCTTTACTGAAAATAGAAATTCCAATTTAAAGGAATCACATTTTGTATTTCTCGTATTCAACACAAAGTTCTTTCACGTGACAAAAATAGCAAAACAGAAATACAACTTTAACAGTTTTTTGGAAATTAATACTATTTTCAATACAATTTTCCACAAATTAAATCAGAGATTTAAAAGATTCAAAGATTTAAGATACAAAGTTTGATTAAAAGCTATAAAATCTTATTTGAAAATTTATTGTCTACACTTGCTGAATCGATGTATTGCTAATATATTAACAATTAAAGAAAAGTTCTAAGATAATGAAAATCCACGACATTAAAAAAACAACTTTAAAGGTCGATTCCCATGTGCGCGACACATTCCGTAAGCGGTTCAAAAATATCAAATAAAGAGCGTCTTCTTTCATCACCTTAAAGGCCGTTTCTCATATACGCCACACTCAGCTACGCGACGTCGTGCGCCACCGCCAGTCAAATTATGATTACATTGTTGTAAATGGGCACGTCGCGTAGCTGTCGCGTAGTGAGAACGTGCTCATTTAAAACAATGTAATCATTATTTGACAGGCGTTGTCGCACGACGTCGCGTAGCTGAGTGTGGCGTATATGAGAAACGGCCTTTAAGGTGATGAAAGAAGACGCTCTTTATTTGATATTTTTGAACCGCTTACGGAATAAAAATTGTTATGTGAAAGTTTTATTAACCCCTGCTTTAATGATCCGTATCCAAGGAATTGAACATGACTTTATAGTGCAAAATTCAATAAAACCTTCTTTATTACTCATGCGTTAAAAGTACTATATTGGAGTACGTTTTTTAGTGCGAGAAATGCTTTTTTTTATTGTATTTTATGTATTGCCACATAACTTGGGTAACTCACGCAAATATTCAACATCTCTAACAATAAGTAACATTAAAAAACAATGAAATAAATAAAATAAACAAAATCAAGACCTCGATTTTAAAAAAGTGACGTGAAAGTGACAGAAATTATTTTTCATTACAAAAAAAAATAAAGAAAACGTTTTAAAATGAGTGTAAATTCTATGGTGATACCAGAGAGTGATGAGAGTTTTTATGACGAATGCACGGATTTCAGTTGTCACTGGTCACTGTTGATTAAATAATCGACAGCGCGCGGAGACAACTGAAACCAGTGACGCGTTCTTCATTTTTTTCTATTTCGGCCCTTCTATTGTTTTTGCTGCCTAACAAAAGAGGGCGTACGATCGTCGATAGCGCGATCAATTAATTCCTACAGGTGCCAATGGCGCGCAAAGAATTAGTGTGAAAAATCGTGTAAAATATTAGTGTAAATAATGAGTGTAAATTCTATGGTGATACCGGAGACTGATAAGAGTTCTTATGACGAATCGGAAACAATTGAAAAAGCAGATTCTTCATTTTTGATTATGTTTGGGCCCTTTTTATTGGTTTTGCGGCCTATCAAACGAGGTCGTGCGATTGTCGATAGCGCGATCAATTAATTCCGAGAGGTGTCGATCGCGTGCAAAGAATTAAGGCCCATCATATATGCGACACGATGCTACGCGATGAACAGTGGCGAATTGTCGTGTCGCTGATAGGTATTCTCATATAAGCGATACTCAGCTACGCAATTCTTTGCTGCAAGTGTCAAATATGCAGTTTCTCTACATTTCAGATTAAGTTATATTTTCAAAATGTCAAGTTCGTAAAGTTCCGATGATGCTTTTGTCTTTTTAGCCATGTGTTATGAAAATGAGAGATTAAAAGAAAAGAAGATGAAAAGAAAATATTAAGTGCATCAGATCTTAAGAACAAGACTAGTAGAAGGATAATTCCATACTCTCTTCAAACAATTGCCAAAGGATAAATTGAAAATCTACAAATACTGTCATTTTTATTTTGCAAGTCATACAGTTCAACATCATCGGCAACAAGCGATCAATTCCTCTGCTTTTTCGTCGTTCATTTCACTCATTTTCAACAACACGATGCTTTTTATACAATCCGCCATTAAAATTTGTTCAGTCATTAAAACTGTTCAAACGTCATGCGACGTCGAGCGACAAAACATAAAAGAATGCTCACGAAATAATCCCAGCGACAGCGCGCAGCATAGGGACTTGTAGCAGCTGTCGCGTAGCCATAGTGAGAACGTGCCCAGACTTCCGAGCAAAGCGGCTCTTGCGTCACTAACGCAGCGTCAAAGCCGCCGCGATATAGCGATAGTATTATGCACTATGGAAATGCATGAAGCGCCATTCGAGCGCAGCGACATTGACGCGCTCAGCGTCAGTGCGTCAGTGTCGCTGCGCTCGAATGGCGCCTCATACATTTTCATAGTTCATAACACTATCGCTATGTCGCCGCGTAAGTATCGATGCGTTAGTAACGCCAAAGCCGCTTTGCTCAGAAGTCTACCTTTAAAACAATGTAATCATTATTTGACAGGCGATGTCGCGCGACGTGGCGTAGCTGAGTATCGCGTATATGAGAATCGGCCTTTAGTGTAATAAATCGCGCTGCGCGATTTAGACAGAATTAGTTAATGTGATTAGAGTCGCAGCGATAGTAGTACGTTTCGCGCGGCCAAGGTGTTTGCACGTTTCGTCTCGGCCGGCATGCGACCACGCTCATTTTGTTGATAGGAACTTTTCGGGGATTCTGCCCATTCTAGACAGGCAGACATTCTAATCATTTCTGCCCGTTCTCTGCGTTGCAAGGGTTCTCCGCCGTATATCCCTCTATTCTTCATTCCTTCCCGTTTCCTCCCTTAAATTGGTTGGCGACAGGAGGATCGTTCAACGGAGCAGGCGAGGAAGACATTTTGTAGCTAGAAGGTAAGTGGCAAAAGCACCCCGATTTCTTATCCATATTTTTAATTTTGTCCTTGGTATATACAGTCCAATCAGATTCTATTTTTTTATGGCCCCTGGATCCTAAACTTGTAAGATAGGTCCCCTCGCAAGACTAATTAAAAATATTATTTGCAACTAGGTCGGTAAGAGTTGTCAATTGGTCACGAGAGCGAAATTGGTCACATTCGCTCGAGAGGGCCTAACCTTACCGACCTAGTTTCAAAATATACTATAATACTCCAATTTGTATGTGATAATTAAAAGGATGTGTGATAAAAAGGAGTAATAAAAGAATAATAAGTGTAAAAAAGGATTTCTTACATTAACATATTTTCTTGGGAGAAGTAACACCTTGAACTTCGTCTCGTTTGACACCATCACCAATATGGAATGCGTCAATGCTTAGAGAACTTTGACTGCAAGTTTCCAGCATTTCCACCATTCGCTGCAAGTGACATTCAGAAGCCAGCACAAGCAATGTAAAATTAGTTAATGTTGGAACAACTAGATCTCTATATCCAAATTAGTTAGATCTACAAGACAAATCAAATTAGTATTTGTTCGATTAAAGGTGTCTTGTATTTAGGGGGATCTTGTATTTTAGGGATTGTGGTGGTTCCACTTTCATGTGGTGAAATTACCGAGCGGTGAAACGAGGGCCGTGAAACTTCGCAGATATGAAAAAAAATTGCTTAGCGGTGAAAGTTTCTACGGTGAAGATTCCGCGGTGAAACGAATGCGGTGAACGTAACGGATACAGGCCCCGGCGCAGCTACTCATGTGGGCGTGGTTAGCTTCGTTCTTATAGCCGGATGTGCTAGTGATAATCCATCTGGGTACATGCGCACTAAATTCTTGTTGGACTACATCGACGAGAACACTAACATTGAAATCGAAGAGTAAATTTACGAAAAAATAAGCTCGAAACTAACAAAGCAAAATTAAAACCTTAAGCCGGGGTTATATTAGAGCCGCGCCGCGTGTCGCCACGCTGCCTGACGCAACGGGCTGGTGATCATACTACAGTGTCGAGTCGCCGCGCGTGCTGATTAATTTTTGTGTCAGTTCAGTGGCGACCACGTAAACGTCCCACCTATTTGCAATGTTCTCTTCCGACTCTTTTATAGCAAATTTTATAAATTCGTTAAAATAATTGTTTAAAATATCTTAGCCTGTTGCCAATTGGGTGTAAAGCTCTTATTTCCTCAATTTTCTCTCGCATTGCTACAAAGTCCAGAGCTTAGGGCTTCAGGGCATATCATTTTCGGGCTCCAGGGCATAATTATTGCGGCTTTTCACTATTGTGGCTTTCAACAAAGTTTATTCAACAAAAAACGATACAAGTATTTTACAAATAGATGGTTTAATGATTATTCCGGAGCGTAGTTACCATCTACAACAAGACAAGAGTTCCAGACAAGAATAGACAAGACCAGACAAGATCAGACAAGAGCAATGTATACTCTCTTCTTCTTCTTCTTAAGTACCATGTCCTTCTAGAACGTTGGTCACCAACAAGGCTATCCTTACTCTGTCGACGCCAAGTCTGCACACATAGCTTGAGTTGAGTTTATACCAGTTACGTAGATTCTTGAGCCATGATGCTTTTCTGCTGCCCGACTTTCATTTACCATAAATTATTCTCTGCATGATGTTCTGCAGTAATCGGTATTTTTTGCCTCTCATAACATGACCGAAATATTGCAGTTTCCTTCTTTTCATGGTGCTAAGAATTTTGGTAGATTTATTCAGACGTTGGAGTATTACCAAGTTAGATACTTTTTCCGTTCATGAAACTTAATATTTTCCAGTATGCCCACATCTCAAAGGCTTCTAGTTGTCTTTCTTTGTACTCCCTTACTAGCTCAATAAGTTCGTCGGCGGACATCTTCGCGCGTACAGAAATGTGGTAGACGTCTGATGCAGAAGGGGCAGTTGCCATGGTCCTAATAATTTAATGGGCCTCACTTTCCAAGATTCCAACCGAATTATAACCCAATTGGCTGATGCTAATGCGCAAAAAGCATTTGTTAAGTAAATTTACTTATCCAATAAATATTTAATACCATAACAAAAACTAAAATTTTTTCTTCCCTAAGTTTTTACTTTTTAACGGATGTAGGAGGGGGCCTTCAAATATCAATTGCCCCGGGCCTCGCATTTTCTCTGAGAGGCTCTGTATGTATCTATCAGATTGCACAATTCTTCTTTTTATTTTCTCGCGGATGGGTCACTTAGTACCACGCGGAATCAACGTATGTTGAGCCTTCCTCCTTGCCCAATAGCTCTTCATATGCACGTCGTGTTGGCTTCTTCTGATCTTCCTCGAAACCCCTTTTGTGAACAATATTCCTGATTACATTTCTATTCATAAGATCTAGCGGTTCCATCTCCACTAGGTCCCTCTCTACTTGTTTGTACCACTTTGGTCTTGTACGTTTCTTCTGCAGAAATTTGTTGATTCGGTAAGTCTCGTATGATTAATTCTTTCCAAATGGCTCAAAATTTGAATTCGTCGCATTCTCATGGTATCGGTAAGTTTAGAAATCTTCCTATATATTTCAGAGTTGGGTTTGGGGTAATTTATGCCATTTTTAATTCTGGGCCCTAAGATCTATCGCATAATTTTCCTTTCTTTAATCTCTAATTGTTCCTTTAATGTTTTAAGTTGAAAATGGAGCGTTTCTGAAGCATAAAGAGTTTCCGGTTTAATCAATGTAAAGTAACGGCGAATTTTACTGTTCCATGACAAGCATTGCTTGTTATAAACATTTTTTGTGTATCAAAAAGCAACCTCCATTTTCTGGATTTTTGATGTTACAGATTTATTTTCGTTGCCATTTTCTGTAACCCATTCGCCGAAGTAATTAAATTCCTTTGCTCTAGCAATTTTGTTAGTGTTAATATAAATTCCATGTGGAGCATTTTTATATGTCATAAATTTAGTTTTTCCATGAGAGATATGAAGCCCTATTCTTGCTGCTTGTTCTCCAAGATCAGAGATGTCTTCAGCAATTAGTGCCATATCATCAGCAAACGCTAGACAGTCTATTTGAATGCCTTTAATCTTTGGCCCTAGTCGGTGAGATGGTGCCCCTCCTGCATTTCTCCATTCTGTAACAACCTTTTACAGGGCACAATTGAAAAGTAATGGGGAAATTCCATCACCTTGACGGACGCCTGAATTTAATTCAAACTCTTCACTTAATCCACCCATAAATTTTACTTTAGTCTTTGTCTCCGTAAGTGTGTCTTTGAAATATATATTTCTTGTTTTTTTTTGGCCAAGTCCAAATTCTGTTTGAACATTTTTCTATTTTGCGTCTGTAATGTACTCATAACAGCACTCATATGCGTGCGGTTATGGCTCGCCGAGTGCGATACAATTTTCTCAAAATGTATCGGTGATTTTTTTATTTATAAATGGCATAAAAGGGCGCAAAATAGAAAAAATACTTTAAAAAACTCGTTCGTAAGGCGTTTTTCAGCACTTGTCCATTAGAAAACTCGAAACCAGCTACGCTCGTCGTTTTCCAAAATTGGACGCGTGCTGTAAAATCGCGCTTACTGAACTCGTCCTTTAATATACTGTTATATCCTTTCCGGAAATCCACAAACGTTATGACGTATTTTTTGTTAGTTGTGCTACGAAAATATTGTATGATATTTTTGAAATTCAAAATTTGCTCTGCACATGACCGTCCCTTCCTGAAATAACCTTGAAATTCACCGATTTGATTATCTACTTGAAGCTCTGTACGGTTTAACTAAAACTTTTGAAAGAATTTTGTATGTGACCTGAAGAAGGAATATACCTCGATAATTGTTTGGACCACTTTTACTTTTTTTTTGTATATGGGATGGATTATCGCCAACTTCCAATCCGAGAGGATTTTTTCCGTTTGACAAATGTACAACATAATTTCCTGCAATTTTATGATACAATTTTCTCCTGCATTTTTCCACAATTCTGCAGTTATTTGATCCTTCACTGGGGTCTTGTTATTTTTTAGTGTTTGATAATGATTTCTTTAATCTCCGAGTCTCTCCAAGTAGCTGCGCCGGTATCAGGTACGTTCACCGCATTCGTTTCACCGCGGAATCTTTACCGTAGAAACTTTCACCGCATGAACTTTCACCGCTGAGCAGTTTCACCTCTGCGAAGTTTCTCTTGTACAGTCGGTGGGATTGAATCTTGATTAATTTTATAAGAATTGATGAACTTAAACTATTCTTGTGGCAAGTCACTGTTAAGTAATTTAGAAAAGTATGCTGGAGCCCCATATCATAGCACCTGCCAAGATTGCACTTATCTACCAATCAGATTTTTGAAAATTATCTAATTATAAGATAAAATCTGATATTTATTTTTTCATTGTTCGTTAAAACAAACTTTTAATCTCGATTAATTAATTAATTTCGTAATGCAATCTTCGATTGCTAATCCATGCAGTTTAGTCTGTAAAACAAATAGGATAGTAACTGACAACTTGAGAAAAAAAAAGAACAAGAGATAACAATTATGCGGTTTATGCTTAGTTCAAAATAAAAACCCTCGATTGGCACCCTCGAAAAAGCTTCGATTTTTTTTATCAGTTCGATTTGTTTCAACTCGATTGCATGGATTAGTTAAGAGCCAGGAACTATATAAGACCTAATTTCGGCCGGGACAGTCAGACCTCGACATGAAATTGCTACTAGTCCTTGCTTTCGCCGCTGTGGCCGCCGCCACCCCAAAAGTAAGTCCCAGTAAAAAAAAATCATTTTTTAGAGAAAGAAAGAAAATGAATCGTTATGAAATAAAGTGCTGTGCTATGCTGTGTTTAACAATGTAAAGCAAGAAAAATGAAAGATTCATTTTTCCTTGTTTCACATAACAAGACATAACATGTAAGAGGACTATCCTTGGTTGGTCTTGGATTATTTGTCCATAGACTTTTTAGATCTCTTGTTGTTACTTAGGGTCAAATTACCACCATCAAGAACCTCTTCCAAGGCAAATACAATGAGCGCATCATCGGTGGATCTGATGCCAGGACCGGTCAATTCCCATGGCAAGTAGCCGTCAACTACGAAACCAGTCAAAGCAGCTACTTCTGCGGAGGCTCCCTCATCAGCAACCAATGGGTCCTCACCGCTGGCCACTGTGCTGAAGGGTAAAACAACAAAAACACAAATAGTCTCCTATAATACGGAGTTATTTGTTTCGGTCTAGAGCTTTCAGATTCAAACTTCAATTCGGAGGTTTGACCCTCAATGACAATGAAGACGGCCGTGTCGAAGTCGAAACCAGCTACTCCATCGTCCACCCCGGATTCAATGCGTACTTGAACAACGACATCGCCTTGATCAGGCTTCGGGAACCAATCCAGTTCACCGATAGGATCCGCGCCATCAAACTACCAAGACGAGGCAGTCACCTCGGCGCAAACGAACCAGTCACCGTCAGCGGATGGGGAAGGACCAGCGACTGTAAGCAAAGAATAATATACAAGACGGAAATATATTTGGTTTTCTAATAAAAACGTTCGTAATATGTAGTATCTGGCAGCATTAGCAACACCTTAAAGTATACTCGGCTTTGGACCATCTCCAACGCCGATTGCTATGAAGTCTACGGACAACCAACCATCACCAACTCCACTCTGTGCTGCAAAGGAGCCCCATATCATAGCACCTGCCATGTAAGTTATCTACCTCGAACAAGACATATCTATATAAATTATTTGTATATTCAGGGTGACAGTGGTGGCGCACTAATAACTACCGATTCCAACGGTGAAGCCATCCACGTCGGTGTCGTCAGTTTCGTTCACAGCTACGGATGCGGCAGAGGATACCCATCCGGATACGCTCGCACCGAATCTTTCTTGGACTGGATCAACCAAAACACCGGCATCCCTGTTTAAATCGACTGGATTGTTGCTATAATACGAATTTTGTTATAACAATGTTAAAATAAAACTGTTCTGTTCTGAAAAAAAATAATCTTGTTATTATCAAATTACTTTTAGTGAAAACTTGCACTTGACAACTTGACAACCAAAAAAATACTTTCTGAAAGTGCGTTCCGACTTTGTTGAAATTACTTTCGAAAGCAAAACTCGCAAAGTGCGGCTGCACTTTTTTAAAGGCAAGTCAATTTCAGAAATTACTTTTTATTACTCATGCAGGATAAGTACTACGTTTGCGCCGTTTTTTTAGTGCGACAAATGGCTGTTTCTGGCTGTATTATCACATAACTTGGGGAACGCACGCAAATATTCAATAAAAATCGCATTAAAAGTTACATTAAAAAACACAATTGAATAAATAAAATAAACACAATCAAAACCTCAATATTAAAAAAGTGACGTGAAAGTGATGAAAGTGAATTTCTTTTCATTACAAAATAAAAATTAAAGAAAACGTTTTAAAATGAGTATAAATTCTATTCTATACCGGATACCGGACTGATGAGAGTTCTTATGACGAATCCATAACACCGGAGACAATTGAAAAAGCAAATTCTTCATTTTTTATTTCATTTTTTTTTTTGGATGGCCCCTAGATCCCAAACTTGTAAGATACATGATACATTGTCCCCTAACATGAGTAATAAAAAATATTATCTGCAACTCGTGCGGTATTGTCAATTGCCCTCTTGAGCGACTTCGTTCGTGCGCCCAATTTCGCTCTCGTGGACAATTGACAACTTACCGCCCTAGTTACACAATATACTATTCCTCTTGCATCTGCAACAGCTAATATTGGAAAGTACTTTCAGAAAGTTTTTTATTTGAAAATGCTTAGCAACCTAAATATGATGCGCATAGACCTTTTTATCGTTAGTTAAGCGCATGCGCGTCCACCATGTTTAAAAGACGGAAATATGAAAGTTACGGGAACATATTGTTATTTTCACTGGTTATACGTCTAAAAGTGCCCGAAAAACATGGCGGAATTTGACACATGCGCGGTCTACTGATCAAAAATGATTAGGAAATTATTTTTTTATTATATTTTGACACATGTCTATATTAACTAACTAACCTAACCTAACCTTTCCCTAAGAGCATACATATTGATACATTCCCCTACACAGTGTGACAATACATTTGTTTATATTTAGTTCAAATTTTTTATGGTTGGCCACGGCATGGATGTATAGCGTATCGTTTTTGAACGAGTGGACCCACTTTTTCACATAAAAACACAAATTGCTCATGAAGGACATGTTTTAAGTTCGGACCCGGCGACTCGGCACTTCCAAATCGGCACCGAACAACTCAGCGGATAAGTCGGCACGAGGAAAATTCGGCACCGGATAAATCGGCACCGGACAAATCAGCACCGAGACATTTCGGCACTCGTGTTTTTAATTTTCTTTTAACCTTTAATCCTTTTAACCTTTAATATAGTTATTTATGTTTTATTATTAGTTTTTAATTTAATGCTGTTTTCATGTCAACATGAATTCTACTGTTAACCCTTAACCACCTGTCATACGTCTCAGGTTAGAGAATTACTGCTACTTTGGGTCTGAGAGACGTATGTCAGGTGGTCAGGTGTTAAGGTGACTAAATAAATAGTTTAAAATTTCCTTCAA
Organism: Phosphuga atrata; assembly: GCA_944588485.1. NCBI lineage: Eukaryota > Metazoa > Arthropoda > Insecta > Coleoptera > Silphidae > Phosphuga > Phosphuga atrata. The sequence goes on from OX155897.1 coordinate 12,028,311, forward strand.
CTTTCAAGGGGCGTGCGCTACATTCTTTAATTATAAAAAGATTTCATTTGTTTTTGATATTAAAAAAACCTATGTTATAATAGAATATTTATATATTCATACTCTGATGACTGGTGTTGATTTGCCCAGTGCCGAATATTCCCGGTGCCGAGTTGTCCGGTGCCGAGTTGGATGTGCCGAGTCGTCCGGTGCCGATTTATCATGTATCGTGCTAAATGGCGGAAAAGCTCATCATCCTCCGCGGGCAAATCTCCCAACAGTTTTGTGTAGTGTTGATTTTCTGCACGTCATGTCAAAACAGCCTCACCGAGATTTCTTTGTTTGGCCGAATCCTTGTTCTCAATTTACTCTAGTGAGCACTATCATCCTCAACAGGAACAATTTCTATTTAAATAATAATAGACCTTTTTATGGTTAGTTAAGCGCATGCGCACCCGACAAGTTTAAAAGGCGGGAATATGAAAATTTCGGGCAAATAAAATATACTTAAAAAAAATATACGTCAAAAAGTTCGGGCAAAACATGTCGGAAATTGACACATGTGCACAACAAAAATTCAACTATGAAAAGGTCTATTTGTGCTTTTTTAGAAGGAAATGATCAAAAATGACAAAATAACTTTCAAAAATTATTTTGAGAAATCTCTCTTAGTTTCACCGTGTGAAACGTAACTTTGGCAAAAGGTACTTTCTGAAAGTAAAATTTGCATAAGTCTGCTCGTGAGAGCACTTTCGAAAACTCTGTTGCTAGGCAACGCTTTCTGAAAGTTTTTACTTGCATCGGCTGGCTGAACCTGAAAGCTCGTTTACACGATTAATGTACGCTCTACCCGCTTGCCTCGCGACTCTAAACATTTTCCGTTCGGTTGCGTTAACACAGAGGAGTAGTTATCAGTAGATTTAAGTACATTGTGCGCTGAGTTTTGAGAAGATGGTTATTAAAATAAAAATAAGTTTTTAGAAATTCGCTTCGGTAGAGTATTCAATACTTTCACAATGCATATAATGCAATCATAGAATTCAATGAAACTATTGAAGAGGGGTAAACATAGATAGAAATGAGTAGATGAGAGAATGATTTAAAAGAAGGGATTGATTATCTTGGTAGAACATCGCTTCTGCTGAAAGAATTAGCTAAAGAGGATGAGATGCAATATAAAAGATGTCTTAGAAACATTTACCTATACACATTTTATTCTTCCTGAAATACAATTTACATAAAATATGTAAAATTGCTATTGTTTTGTTTTAATCCCGATAATCCGGTTTTTTTTGGGATATTTTTTTTGATAATCCGGCGGCTGTCAACCCATATGTGTCGGATTAGCAAGATTATACTGTATATGTATATATATCGTGTTTATAGAATTGTATTCTACTCTTAGTAAATTATAGGCCGATATACTAGCCTTACAGAAAACCTTTTAAATATTCACTGTATAGGTACTTTTTATATTTGTTTTCCCTTAGACTCTTAGAGGGATGATTTTGTACCACTTTCCCCTTCTCTTATTATTACCAATGACACCAGACAAATTTGAAGAGCTGTTAACCATGGTTAATGCTAAAACGAACAGATACGATACGATACGATAATGAGAGATGCGACAATTACAAATCCCCATTGGATTGATTTAATTAAAAAACATGCTAACTTAAGTCCTAATTATGTTACGCATTACACATTTTTCTTAACTATTCGTAACGGTCTAAATAGTCTAATTCGTATTCATATTATAGGGAGGTTATAGGGAGAATATATCAACAATGTCACAATTGCGACACTTCTCAAATTACCAAACACCAATCTTTATACTGGACATTGTTTCCGAAGTAGTGCGACACATTTGGCCAACCATGGTGGTGATTTGTGGACAATAAAAAATCATAGTGGATGGAAGTCTTCTTTCAGCGGCTCAGCAACAGCTCCGCAGCAGCCCCTCTGCAAGAGCTCCGCTGTTGCGGAGGGCTATATTGACGCTTCCTTAAAAAAGAAAATTTAAGTGTCGAAAATTCTTGGAAGTCTTCTTTCAGCGGCTCAGCAACAGCTCCGCAGCAGCCCCTCTGCAAGAGCTCCGCTGTTGCGGAGGGGTATGTTGACGCTTCCTTAAAAAAGAAAATTTAAGTGTCGAAAATTCTTGGAAGTCTTCTTTCAGCGGCTCAGCAACAGCTCCGCAGCAGCCCCTCTGCAAGAGCTCCGCTGTTGCGGAGGGGTATGTTGACGCTTCCTTAAAAAAGAAAATTTAAGTGTCGAAAATTCTTGGAAGTCTTCTTTCAGCGGCTCAGCAACAGCTCCGCAGCAGCCTCTCTGCAAGAGCTCCGCTGTTGCGGAGGGGTATGTTGACGTTTCATTAAAAAAGAAAATTCAAGTGTCGAAAATTCTTGGGTATGAGCAAGCTAATATCAACAAACCTGGATGTTCTTCTAGTGCCCCACAGTTGCAATTTGATAGCAACAGTAATAGTAGCACTATATATAATGTCCCTGGTGTGAGTGTTACTGCTCAAGAATTATCCAATGTCACTCACATGTTTTGTATCATTGATGGACAGAATTTGAATTACAGATGTGTTATATCGTTTATTACCATTAATTAATTAAATGTATGTATTCGCGATTTTCCCACATCACAATCAACCTCAAAACTATCTCGCCAAAAATTTGACACTGACAGCCCTGAATTTCAGCCAACCTTGAAAAAAATTAACTTATAACAGCACTCGGCAAGCCATAACCGCACGTATATGAGTGCTGTTATGAGTCCATTACAGACGCAAAATAGAAAAAAGCATCTAAACACACATTTTTAGTAGTGAGGTGGGATTTGTTTCATTTACAATACGCTGCGAAATAAAACCATGTATACTCTACCAAAGCAATTTGTAAAAGCTTCTTTTTTAAATAATCATTTTCACAAAACTCACCGCACAGCGTACGTATACTCTGCTGATAACTATCCTCTGTGTAAACGCGACCGAACCGAAAATGAGTAGAGTAGCGAGGCAAATGCCGGCTATTCTACTCTACCCTCAACTCTACCCGTGTAAACTAGCCCTTAAGGGCGAAAATCATCATTTAGATTCTCACCAATTTTAACATAAAAGTTTATGATGATTAAATAAACTGTTATAAAAGCGAATCATAACGACTATAAAATAATTATTAACATTAAAAACTTCGTTGAACTGCCTAACTAAAAGGATATGTGATAAAAATGAGTAATAGTAGGAGTAATAATAAGAGAAGGGGAAAGTGGTACAAAATCATCCCTCTAAGAGTCTAAGGGAAAACAAATATAAAAAGTACCTATACAGTGAATATTTAAAAGGTTTTCTGTAAGGCTAGTATATCGGCCTATAATTTACTAAGAGTAGAATACAATTCTATAAACACGATATATATACATATACAGTATAATCTTGCTAATCCGACACATATGGGTTGACAACCGCCGGATTATCAAAAAAATATCCCAAAAAAAAACGGATTATCGGGATTAAAACAAAACAATAGCAATTTTACATATTTTATGTAAATTGTATTTCAGGAAGAATAAAATGTGTATAGGTAAATGTTTACATACAAATAATATGTACCACACTTAGAGGAAGAGCGTGGGGTACAATAGACCTACAAAGGTCGCAGTACAAGTCTTCACCACCATATCTACAATCTACAAACTTAGAACAGATAGTAAGACAATTGTATCAATCAAGTTTACAGAATTAAAAGCAGGGTGTGTTGGCCAGACCTTTTTTCAATAACACTGGATGGTGTCGTTTAATATCCGGCGCGGGGCAACGTAAAGAAAAGACACGTGATTCCCCAAAGCGCCGGATTACTAAACTTGCCGGATTAACCAACCACCGGATTATCTAGATTATTCTCTACATTTTTCTCAAGGTATAGTAAATAATCATTTTGTACACCCAGATTTCTAAAATTATCCCTGGGGTTAGGATAATATGATCCCTGGGTTCATTTAACCCCGCAGTTAAAGGTAGGTAAAATTAAAAATAAAATTCCAAGTAAATGTGGTAGTGTGTGGGCAACATACCCGCCTGACAAGTGGGAGACCAGGAGTCCGATTCCCCGCCGAGGCAGAGGCATTTTCAACCAGGGCGGCACTAACCGTCCGGGCTAACTACACTGGAGGAATGTGAAATATGCTACACCGGGGTGGCGCATGCTAAAATCCAAGTGAAAAATGGAGTTTAGTGAGAACTTCCCCCAAACTACCATAAGAAAATAGTTTTAAACGGTATGGCACGTTTCACGGCATTGGCCATGAAGATGTCGCACCAATTTTAGTGCGTAGTTTTTCTTACATTATTCGGCGGCGTTCTTCCTGAAATAAAAGATAATTGGAATATAAATTATGAGTCAGAATACTGAGACAATGAGGGACTGGCATTCGATCCGGAGTCGATAATTATAGAACAAGAACCAATAAACATAGCAATGTGGGTCCTCCTACGAGAATATCGTTTTACACCCTGTGCGGGCCCTTTATTGATGGTTTTACAGCCTATCAAAAGAGTGCGTACGACTGTTAATCGCGCGATAAATTAATTCCAACCGATGTTGATCGCGCGCAAAAATAAGTAAGTGTGATTTGACTCGCAACAAAAGATGCACGTTCAGCCCGGCGAGACTTTTTGCACGTGTTTTGTCTGGGCCGGCATGCGACCACGCTCATTTTGGTTGAAGGGACATTCTTCGGGGATTCTGCCCATTCTAAAGATCTGCGTTGCAAGGGTTCTCCGTCGAATATCCTTCTTGTCTTTCCTCCTTTAAATCCGTTGGCGACAGGAAGATCGTTTCAACAGGGCAGGAAACGAAGAAATTTTGCACCTAGAAGGTAAGTGGCAAACCCCACGATTTGTTGTCCCACATTTTAATTTGTCAATGCTAAATACAGTCCACCCATTGGCATCAACCCCAAATGCATAACTCTAAAAAACATCAAATCATAACCGAAAGGCATTCATTTACAAGAATCGACCTTTGCTAATCATATTGTTAAATAACATTGGAAATTAATGCAACCACTAAGATTACTACTAAGATTTATAAACAACATCATATTGAATACACTGCCGAGCATAAAATTAGGGTCACTCCGTAATTTGAAGTTATTTTAGAAATTTTTAGTTTTTTGCGTGTTTTTCCGGTTGTAACAGTTTACTAACTGATTGCTTGAATAAAATAAAAGGTTTTTGTTGTTCAAAGTTTATTGAAAGTAATGAAAATGAACTATTTTGATTTGTTGTGCTAAGTAATGAAAATGAACGTTTACAATGAAAGTTTACTTTGATATGCTTTGTTGCTTTTGTTGAAATAAAAGAAAGTTTAAGGACTTCAGTAGCGAGTATTCCCTCCTCTGGCAGTGACAACAGCTTGCAAACGACGAGACATGCTCTGGATCAGATTTTGGATCACATTCTGTGGAAGATTATCCAATTCTTGCACCAGTATGTCACGAAGCTCTCTAGAATTTCTGGGGGTTGGCACATGTCTCCGCAAACGTTTTCCCATCTCATCCCAAACATGCTCAATTGTATTTAAATCACGACTGCGAGCTGGCCAAACAAATCACGTGATTTCACACTCGTCAAGATACTCAGTAAAACGAGCAGTGTTGGGCCGTGCGTTCTCATGCATAAATGTTGCGTCGTCTCCAAGAATAACCATGAACGGTAAAACATGGTCTTCTAGAACCTCTGTCAGATACCTATGCGCAGTCAACGTCCCATTCTCGATAAAGACTCGTGTCACAAGATTTGCCTCCCCATGCCATAAGTGATCCTCCACCAAATGGAAGTCGCTCGGCAATACACGTTTGAGCATATCTCGCCACTCTCTTACATGTTTCAATACGATTCATCGGAAAACAATACGCTACTCCAATCCGCTATTATCCAAGCTATTTGTTCTCGTGCAAAATTCAAACTCGCAATCCGGGCTGCACGGGATAGCGGCGGTTCAGTAGTTCTAGTTCGATAAGATAATCCAGCAGCATGTAGTCGCCTCCTAACTGCCCACTCACTTATGTTCACATTTCTCACTTCTTGCAGATGATTTCGAAGGGAAACTGGATTTATGCTGATTGCAAAACACTAACAATGACCACAATACACAAACTATTTACAACAGACAAATGACACCACAGAAACAAAAGCCATGCTGTCTTTAAACTTCCTTTTGTTTCAACAAAAGCATATCAAGTAAACTTGTTCATTTTCATTACTTAGTATATCAAATTAAAATTGTTCATTTTCATTACTTTCAATAAACTTTGAAAAAAGAAAAACCTTTTGTTTTATTCGAGCAATCAATTAGTAAACTGTTACAACCGAAAAACACGAAAAAAACTAAAAACTTCTAAAATAACTTCGAATTACGGAGTGACCCTAATTTTATGCTCGGCAGTGTACATGTTTTAGCTTACATCAAACAACACAAATTTAATTTTGTTTTAACAAAATCTTCCGCAATGCTCACACCACCATGACGCCTTGACAGAATGCTAAAACCGTTGTTGCGAAGACTATTTTCAATCAAACAACTACATAGTGCTACAAAATTCGGTAAAATAGTTGATAAGCGTTTTACCCGTAGGGATGGTTTTGTACCACTCTCCTCCACATAAGAAATTCTTACATACTTTTTCTCGAGGAAAGTAACACCTTTACCTTCATCTCGTTGGACACCATCACCAATAAGGAATGAGCCGATGTTTACGGAACTTTGAGTCATCCGCTCCACCGCTGGCTGCAAGGGACATCAGAACACAGCACATGCAATGAATAAATAACTCAGTTATTATTGGAACACCTAGATCTCTACATCCAAATATTTAGATTACAATTTTAGAAAACAAATTAAATTCGTATTTGTTCGAATAAAGGTTGAATTAATTTAATTTGTTTCTTGTATTTAGGGGAATAGTCTTGGTCCACTTTCTTCTTGGATCCACCTGAGCACCTGCTTTGAAATCAAAGAGTAAATTGGTATAAAAATAAGCTCTAAACTAACAAATATAGCAAAATTAAAACCTTACTTTTAATCGTGATAATAAATAGTCATATTTGACTATTTTAGTTGAATCTATCCAAATTGACAGTTATGTATCTTTCAAATTTGATAGTTATGTATCTATCAAATTTGACAATTATTTATCTACCAAATTTGATTCACCAATCAGATTTTAGAAAAATAAATAATTATAAGATAAAGCCTGACGTGTATTTCTTGAATGTTACATACAGCAAACGTTTAATCTCGTTCTAATTAATAAATTTCGCAATGTAATCTTCGATTGCTAATCCGTTGCGTCCTATATTGACAAGTTTAGTCTGTAAAACAAATGGGATTACAAGTAAGCAAATATGAGGAGCTTAGTTAAAAAAAAAACGCTCGAGTTTCGGTTTTCTTATCAGTTCGATTTGTATCAAGTCAGTTGCATGGATTGAGCACGAACTATATAAGACCTATTTTCGGCTGGGACAGTTTCTCGACATGAAGATCTTGCTACTCCTTGCTTTCGCCGCTGTGGCCGTCGCCATCCCATACGTAAGTCCTAATAAACAAAAATTGAATATTTAGAGAGAAAAAAAATCTTTACTAAATAAATTAATGTAAAGAGAATGTAATGAGAATTCCATATTTTTTATGTTTCACATAAGATATTAGTACAATATTTAAGACGATTATCCATGATTCCTCATGGATTCTTGGTCCGTAGGTTTCTTTTTAGATTGCTTTTGTTGTTTCTTAGGGTCAAGTTACCACTTTCAAGGACATCTTCAAAGGCGAAAACAATGAGCGCATCATCGGTGGTTCCCCAGCCAGGGCCGGCCAATTCCCATGGCAAGTTGCCATAAACTCCTACTCAAACCTAGGCAGCTCCTTCTGCGGAGGCTCCCTCATCAGCAACCGATGGGTCCTCACCGCTGCCCATTGTGCTGAAGGGTAAAACAAGAAAAAGTCTCTTACCAAGATACGGAGTCCATTTTTTCGGTTTAGAGCTTACAGGTTCAATCTCCAATTCGGAATTTTGACCCTCAGCGAGAACGAAAACAGCCGTGTCGAACTCGAAAGCACCTACTCTATCGTCCACCACGGATTCAATGAGTACTTGAACAACGATGTCGCGTTGATCAGGTTGCCCGAACCAATCCAATTCACCGATAGGATCCGCGCAATCAAACTGCCAAGACGCGGCAGCCAGATCGGCGCAGACCAAGCAGTCACCGTCAGCGGATGGGGAAAGACCAGCGAGCGTAAGCAAAAAATACTTTAAAAGAACAATCTACAGGACAGAAATATATTTGGTTTTCTAATAAAATATTTTTTAATACGTAGAATCTAGCAGCGTTAGTAACATCTTGAACTTCGTTCAGCTTAGGACCATCTCCAACGCCGAATGCATCAAAGACTACGGAAGTACGATCATTAACTCCACCGTTTGCTGCAAGGGAGCCTCATATCATAACACCTGTCATGTACGTAATCTTCCTCGAATAAGACTTTTCTAAATAAACCTACTACATCTATCATAATTGTTTGTACATTCAGGGTGACAGTGGCGGCCCACTTGTAACTATCGATTCTAACGGTGAAGCTACCCAAGTCGGAGTTGTCAGTTTTGGCCACGCCTACGGATGCAGTAGAGGATACCCATCCGGATACGGTCGCACCGAATCCTTCTTGGACTGGATCAACCAGTACACCGGCATCGCTGTCTAAATCGGCTGGATAGTTAGTCTAAAGGTCGATTCCCATATGCGCAACACTCAGCTACGCGACGTCGTGCGACATCGTCTGTCAAGTAATGAATGCATTGTTTTAAATGGGCACGTTGCGTAGCTGTCGCGTAGCCATAGTGAGAACGTGCCCATTTAAAACAATGTAATCATTATTTGACGGGTGATGTCGAGTGTCGCGTATATGAAGATCGGTCTTAAGGTGAAATTTTGTTATAACGATGTTAAAATAAAATTATTTTGTTGAACAAATGTCTCACGATTGGCCGCAGGCATTGGTGTATTGGTATATCGTTCCTGAACGAGTGGACGCACTTTTTCACATTAAAACACAAATTGCTCCTGAAGGACATGTGCCAAATTGCGGAAAAGCTCCGCGCATAAATCTCTCAACAGTTTTGTACTGTGTGGATTTTCTGCACCGTAATGTTAAAACAGCGAGATTCTTTCGATTACTTTACGGTTTTTTACCTCGTTCGATCAATCCCGGTTCATTGGGTGATATCGCGAAACGGAGCGATTCCTTGGCCGGCCAAGATCTAGTTGTTCACCCGATCTCACCGCATGCGATTTTTTCTTGTGGAGTTACCTAAAGAGCAAAGTTTTCCAAGAACGGCCTCGTACTCCTTAAGAACTGAAGGCGAGAAGCCGTCAGGAAATCGAAAGAATCCCTAATCAGATGCTCCGTGATGTTATGACCAATTTTAGATATCGCCTGTAAGAATGCATCGATCTAGATTCTAGATGGACGACACCTTAATAATGTTATTTTTAACAAATGATTAATGTTTCTTAAATGCTTATTAACGGAAATTAACATGATAACAATTAAATTTTAAAAAACGCAATCGTTTCTTTCTTAGTTATTTCAAAAAAGCAGGTTTGACGGCCGCACCCTCTATTTAGGGAGATAGTCGTGGTCCACTTATAACCATCGACAGTAATGACATACATTAATTTCAACACCTAGACCCGACCATTTAAACTCATGTAAATTGAGAAACGAAATAAAAAGAAGGGAAAAAATTTTGATATTTATTACTTTTGTGGCTAAACCGAATGATTTTACTAAATTTGCAAAGAATACTTTTTTGTAGACACCGATGTCTTACATATGGTGATATGGGTTAGAATTTTCTATTTTGATAAAAAAAACTTTAGAAGCAAAAATGATTCCCCACGTCGCCCCAATTGGAGGCGGATCTTTCAAATTTGGTCAAAGGGTACTTATTATGGATACCTACATTAATTAAAAGTTTCATTGAAATCCTTCTAGATTTAATACATTTTCTCGCTATTTTTAAAAATTTTCCTCTTAGTTTTTGTTCGAAATTCGTGATGTTGAACTGGTCGGGTCTAGGTGTTGAAATTAATGTATGCTTAATGGCACAGCTACCTATGTGCGTGTGGTTAGCGTCCTCCTAGCTGAATGCGCTAGTTGTCCATCTAATTACATGCGCAGTAAATCCATGTTGGAACCACGTGAACACCGGCATTGAAATCGAAGAGCAAATTTGTATAAAAATAACGCAAACGCTCTAAACAAATAAAGCAAAATTAAAACTACTTTAATCGTGATAATAAATATTTGTCATATTTGACAATTATTTTACTTGAATCTATCCAAATTGACAGTTATGTTCCTTTCAAATTTGATAGTTATGTATCTATCAAATTTGACAATTATTTATCTACCAAATTTGATTTACCCGTCAGACTTTAGAAAAATGACTAATTATAAGTTAAAACCTTAAATTTATTTCTTGATTGTTACATAAAGCAAACTTTTAAACTCGTTCTAATTAATTTCGCAATGTAATCTTCGATTGCTAATCCGTTACATCCTGTATTGACAAGTTCAGTCTGTAAAACAAATGGGATTATATGAGACAACAAATATGAAGGACTTAGCTAAAAATAAAAACCCTCAAGATTCGGTTTTCTTATCAGCTGGATTTGTATCAAGTCGATTGCATAGATTAAGCACGAACTATATAAGACTTAATTTCGGCTAGTCGGGATAGTCTCTCGACATGAAGTTCTTGCTACTTCTTGCTTTCGCCGCTGTGGCCGTCGCCACCCCATACGTAAGTCCTAATAAACAAAAATTATATATTTAAAGAAAGAAAATCTTTACTAAGCAACATTTATTAAAGCCATTAATGAAAGTTCCATATTTTCTTATATTTCGCATAAAATATTAGTACAATATTTAAGAGCACTATCCTTGATTATTGGTCTGAATATATATTTTTAGATCGCTTTTGTTATTTCTTAGGGTCAAATTACCACTTTCAAGGACATCTTGAAAGGCGAAAACAATGAGCGCATCATCGGTGGTTCCCCAGCCAGGGCAGGTCAATTCCCATGGCAAGTAGCCGTGATCTCCTATACCAACCAAGGCAGCTCATTCTGCGGAGGCTCCCTCATCAGCAACCGTTGGGTCCTCACCGCTGCCCATTGTGCTTATGATAAGGGGTAAAACAACAAAAATATAAAGTTGCTTACGAAGATACGATGTTCATTTTTTCGGTTTAGACCTATCAGATTCAAACTCCAATTCGGAATTTTGAGCCTCGACGAGAATGAAGACGGCCGTGTCGAATTGGAAAGCAACTACGTTGTCGTCCACTACGGATTCAATAAATACTTGAACAACGACATCGCGTTAATCTATTTGTTCGAATCAATCCAGTTCACCGATAAGATCCGCGCCATAAAACTGCCAAAACGCGGCAGCCGACTCGACGCAGAACAAGAAGTCACCATCAGCGGATGGGGAAAGACCAGCGATCGTAAGCAGAAAATACTTTAAAAGAATAAAAAAATAATTTTTGGAACGAAGTTCCTTTAGGGAGGTCTCGGTATGAGTGATTCGGCAGAAAACGTATAAGCCGCGTAAGTTTCTTTCTCTTTCTCTCAGTTTATATTCTCTATACCGCGCCCTCTTTCTTTCGTTATACGTCGCGTCACACTTTCTTTCGTCATACGGCGCCATGTTTTTTTTTCTCTTTCTCTCAGTTATACGTTTACATAAATTCAACAAGCAAGTGGCGCAACGGTAACAGACGCGCTTCGACATGGCAACGGCCAAACAAATCGAAGTAGACGTGCTGAATTTCGCTCGTACAAATTGTGTTTATTCTAGTAGTGCAAAGTGAATAAATATTAAAGAAAATAGTGGTAAACATAAAATTTAACTCTGGTTAAGTGTTGTAGCAAAAAAAAAATTGTGTAAAACGAAGAGAAGATTATAAAATTGAGTTTTTGAAATTAATAATTAATTTGACGTTTGATTGACGTTTGATTAATTTGATTGTCAAAAAAGGAATAAATTTATGTGTTGTTGGAAATAAATTTATAAGTTGTTAGTAAAAGTAAAATGAACAAAAAGAAATCGAGGATAGACATTGATCTTCCAGGTGCATCAAAAAGAACGGTAGGGAACTCTTACCAATTTCTCTCGGACTTAGATGACGACGATGTTGGGACAGATGGCGAATATGACCACGGACAAAGGCAGAGAACAGCAGGGAAGGCGAAAAGAAACCCAAAACCAATAAGACCACCGCCAATCGTCATCCATAAGAGGATTACGGAGGGGCGAGCGCTGAGGAAAAGAATTTCTACATTAACGGGTGATGAAAATTTGAATATTAAATTTGGAACTGAAACAACGAACATTTATCTCAATAACATGGACAGTTTTAACAAGGTGAAGACAGGAATTGTGGAGGATTTCCACACATATACCATAAAATCAGAAAAAACGAACGCCTTTGTTTTACACGGTCTACCAGAGGATGCCGAAATTGAAGAAATTGTAGAGGAATTTAATACTAAATTCCAAATCAAAATTGTAAAATGTTCTAAATTGAGAAATACTAGATATCCGCTATTTTTAATAATTGTTCCAAAAAATATTACAATCAAAATCTTAGAAAATTTAGTTCAATATGTGCAAAATACACGAATAACTTTTAGGCAATACGTAAACAAGAAATTAATGACACAGTGCCATCGCTGCCAACAATGGGGTCATGCGACAGCTAATTGTTTTTCCGATCCAGTTTGCATGAAATGCGCTGAGGGGCATTTCTCACATGCTTGCCAAAAACCCCGCGATGAATCTGCAAAATGTGCCAAATGCAAAGGAGCGCACACATCCAATTCCACAGTATATGGGAATTTTGCCCTGTATATGGGAAAAGATTGGAATGGATAAATAAGAAAAAAAATTCTACTTCAACAGAGAGACATACTGTGAAATATGTGGACGCTCCGGCACCGAAAATTAATATTTGGCAAAACAGAAATGAAACGCAAACTGGATCGGAAGAATGGCCAGCCATTCATTCAAAATTAAAAGAAAAATCTAGATCTCGACCGATGGTAGACCGTGTACCTCAAAAAGAAAGCAACCCAACCCAGCATTTACCTCCACAGAGTGAATTATTTTATGAAATGTCCCGTACTAGGGAACTCATTTTTGACATGCCGAGATTAATACAAGCCTGGAGGGATATAAATTTAAGACTTGCAGAATGCAATAACTTGGGAGAACAGCTCCAAGTAATTATGTTTTCATGTATGAATCTAGTATGAACGGACAAAGAATGGTGAGTTGGAATTCTAATGGTGTGAGGAATAAGATGGGGGAGCTTGTGACGTTTTTAGATGACACAAACACACACATATTACTTATAAACGAAACAAAATTAGACAGTTCCTTTAATCTTCGAGTAAGAGGTTACACCGTCTTACGAGAGGATTGTAAGAGTGGAGTAGGGGGTGTGGCGGCTCTCATAAGAAACGACATACCATTTCACAAAATTAAAACGGACAAGAGAATCAAAATTCAAAACATCGCTTTTCGATTGAAGGACAACGTACACATAATTTCTAGCTACAATTCACCGACAAATAAAATCACGAACAAAGACTTGGACTTACTGACAAACATCGGAGGCAAGACGCTTATTTTCGGAGATTTCAACGCGACGCACACGGCATGGAACTGCCATAGAAACAATAAAAACGGTACAACCCTTTATAATTACTCATTGGGGAGCGGATGCGCCATCCTTTTCACAGATGAACACACACACTTTCCCTCCAACAACACAACACCGACAACAATTGACATTGCTTTGGCCAAAAACATTTCGAACATCACAGATATCACCACATTAAATTCACTAAATTCAGATCACAACCCCGTCAGGATCACTTTTGGGAATCCCTTGGACAAAAGACATAGACGAACAGTACCCGACTATAAAGACGTTGACTGGACCGAATTTAGACGACAACTGGACAAACGAATTACAATAAAACGCATAGACAGTATCGAAGACCTGGAAACAAAGACAAACGCACTTACAAAAACTCTGACGACACTGAAACGAAAATTGATCAAGACAAAGACAGTAAACGAGACAAACGAACGACTACCAATTTATATAAAGCAATTAATTCAAACAAGGAACAGATACAGACATGATTGGCAAAAACGCAGAAACTTGACGGACAAACAATCTATGAATCAATTAACGAGACAGATCAAAACAGAAATTAATAAATTTCGAAATGACAGATGGACAAATAAATTAAACTCATTAAACACTTGCGACAACTCCCTTTGGAGAATGACAAAGAGACTGAAAAATCCACATAAACCGATACCGACGCTGACACACGACTCACAAACTGCCATGACAGACGAGGACAAAGTTGAATTAATTGCAGACGAAAGAAAAAGTACACGAAATTGACGAGGACACTACCGAATCACATAGACTTATCACAGAGACAGTAAAATTATACCTGGACCGTAACGAGGACATCGAAACAGAGACTCACGAACTAATGACTAGCCCGAAAGAAATAACTGATATTTTAAAATACCTAAAGCCCCTAAAAGCTCCAGGTCCGGACGGAATACAGAACAAAATTTTAAAAAATTTATCTAGAAAAGCCATTGTGCAATTGATGCACATCATAAATGGCATACTTAAACTCCGTCACTTTCCAGAGTCTTGGAAAACTGCTACTATTGTGCCAATTTTGAAACCTGGCAAGAAAGACTCAGATCCGAGCAGTTACCGGCCAATCAGCCTTCTGAGTACACTGAGCAAAGTGACGGAGAAAGTGATTTTTAAAAGACTGAATAAACATTTACGACGACACAAAATTCTTAAAGACTACCTACCAATTTGGATTTAGACCAAAACATAATACAGTACAACAGACTTCGAGAATAGTAAAAGACATAGCCTTAAATTTTAACAAGAACAACGTAACAGCTCTTGCGTTACTAGAGATAGAAAAAGCATTTGACAGAGTCTGGATGGACGGACTAATTCTTAAATTAATAAAACTAAAATTTTCACCGACTATAATTAAATTAATAGACAACTACTTACGGAACAGGACATTTACTGTGACAATTAATGACAAACATTCGACGCTAAGGCCAATAAAAGCAGTAGTTCCACAGGGGTCGATCCTGGCACCCATCCTTTTCATCATTTACATAAACGACATACCGACAATGCCTCAAACAAAATTAGCACTTTACGCAGACGACACCGCCGTGTACAGCCATTCCTTCAGTGCGATAGCTGCACACAAAAAGGTGGAAATACACATAGGACTGATTATTAAATTTTTTAACCTTTGGAAAATAAAATTAAATGGGCAAAAGACAGAGACAATTACATTCACAAGCAAATACACAAATACTAAACTATTCTTCCCTTCCAAAATTGATCAACACACAATCACACCTACAAAGACGGTTAAATATCTTGGAATTCACATGGACAGTAAACTTACATTCAAATCACACATTAAAAACACAATTGCACGAGGATTCGCAGTCCTCAAAAGCATATACTCCTTAATGAGTAAAAGGAGTAATTTGTCAAAATCGAATAAATTGTTATTGTACAAAGTTTTAATAAGACCAGTTTTAATATAAGGCGCACCTACCTGGTGTAATGTCGCCCCCACAAATTTATTGTTACTACAGCGCTTCCAAAAATAAATGCCTGAGACTGGCATTAGACATGGGCAGATACACTAAAATAGACACATTACACGAACAAGGACAGATACAGTTACTGGCAGACTACATACGAGAACACTGAAAAATTTGACACAATACAGACAAACACAAGACATCCCAATAAATTAGTACGAGACATAACGGACACAAGGCTACACAACACCACAATTACTCTAAAACACAGGCTCCCCTATCATAACTTATCCATTTTTACAGAAAACTTGGATGAATGAGTGTGTGAATGCAAATAAGTTTATTCAAAATTTAACATCTAAATTTCATTTTTAAAATCTAATTTTAGCAAATTCTGTTCAGTATTTTATGTATTTTAACACAAATTATTGCAAACTGCTTGTTGCCTTTTATTTTTTTTGGTACAACCCTTTGAAATTTAACATACAAATTTATCACACACGCAGTTAATGAGTATTTGTTCGCGCATACACTTATTAACATAGTGTTCATCAAAATTAATCTGTGGAGGTAAGTACCTTAGGGTAGGTACTATAATTTGTTATTGTTACAAATTTTAATGTTTGTTAATTTTGTTGACTGCAAAATAAAACTTATTGAAGAAGACGCGCTTCGAGAGCGCGAAGTCGCCGGTTCGAACCCACCAGCGGGCTTGCGCTTTTTCTTCTTCAAATATTTCACATTTTTTACAAATTCTGTGTCAAAAATCTGTCTTGAATATTGTTTATTTTGGAATTAATTGTAATAACTGTTTTTATTAGCGGGAAAAGGAATTTTTTAAAAATCATGCAGGAAATTTTCAATTTCTTTTTTTTTAATCTCTTAATTTCTACGTTATCTGCATTGATATCAACATAACGTAATGGATATTTTACAATCCTAATCCCTTACAATTAGTATTAAAAATGAATTCGTAGATCTTACCTAGGAAGGGAATATAAATTGTAACAAATTCATTAGGTAATAGACATCATTAGGTAATACGTGGAGCGATTCCAAGATGTTCGGGAAGCTTTCAGGGTTTCACTTGACAATTTAACTTAATGGTGCTTGCTACGTCCCGTTAAAAAAATATTTACAATTGATTCCAAAATAAACATTATTCAAGACACATGAATTTGTAAAAAATGTGAAATATTTGAAGAAAAAACGCAAGCCCGCTTAGCGGGTTCGAACCGCCGACTTTGAGCTTTCGAAGCGCGACTGTTAGCGTTGCGCTACTCGCTTGTTGAATTTTGTATTCATCCATCCATCCAATATAGTATTGACGGTTTTTTCTAATTTACTTAATCTAAATTATTATAAACTTCCACTCATATTGACTGGAGACTTCAACGTTAACTTCAATGATTTTGAAAAATCTGAAAAGCTCGCAACCTTTTTATCAGAAAGGTTTGATTTGAGTATAATCATCAAGCGGAGTACACAACAAGAAACTGTACGACAATTGATGCTGTTTTTTCGAGGTACTTGGATAACATAAAATCTCAAACATATGTATCTTACTACAGTTATCATAAACCAATAATTACCACACTGAACTGAAAAATTCCAATTTTGTTTTTAATAATTTTTTTGTTTTTAATAATTTTTTCTACACAATACTACAAATAGTCCGGTGACGAGGAATTTGAAGAAGAACTCACGAACAAATGTCTATATCTATATACAAACTATATCCATCTTATGTTACTTTACTAGTACATAAACCTTTGGCCTTCAGCCCCTGACATATTAGGTCTTGAGCTTTCTCGTTACTTGCTTTGACGTAGCGAAAGGCTCACACAATGCATCTCGAGCGCCGTGTGCTAAATAGTTTCAGAAGATATCCGTGTTCCTCCCTTGATTTAATTAATTAAGCTGTCCCAAGGGTGGATGTTATTATTATTTTTCATCTTTAAGTGTATCTATGTATCTGTATAAGTCGTTTGTCAATTTGAACATTGTTTTTAAAGTTTCTAATTTATTGTATAAATACAACATACGTTGCGCCAGCAATGTCGTGTGAAACATATGTTGTATTTATACAATAAATTTGAAGCTTAAAAATAATTTAGCTTTTTTTATCTCTGCTATTGAAATGAAGTTTCAACAAATACCTAACTCCATAATCAATCAATTATATGCAGATTTTATTTCGAATTACATTCGGAGTTAAAAATGTGCGAGGAACTTCGTTCCTGATTGGGGTCCCCTGACCGCATGAGTTTTTTTTTTTTTTAATAAAATTGTTTTTAATACGTAGAATCTAGCGGCGTTAGTAACATCCTGAACTTCGTTCAGCTTAGGAGCATCTCCAACGCCGAATGCTTCGAAGTTTACGGACAACCGACAATCATTAACTCCACCGTCTGCTGCAAAGGAGCCTCATATCATAACACCTGTCATGTAAGTAATCTTCGTCCGATAAGACTTTCCTATATAAACCCACTGCATCTATTGAAATTGTTTGTACACAGGGTGACAGTGGTGGCCCACTTGTAACTTTCGATTCCAACGGGGAAGCCACCCAAGTCGGTGTTGTCAGTTTCGGCCACAGCAGCGGATGCAGCAGAGGATACCCATCCGGATACACTCGCACCGAATCCTTCTTGAACTGGATTGAGATTAACACGGGCATCGTCCCTATCTAAATCGACTGGATTGTTGGTCTAATACGAAATTTGTTATAACGATGTTAAAGTTATTTTGTTGAGAAAAAATTAAAAAAAATTAAAAGAAAATACAATAGCAAAAATGCGCCAATTTACTTTCTAAAACTGACACACAAGCGTTCCTAAACTCTACAACTACCATTTCTTTCTTCTTAAAGTTACTAAACTCTACAACTCTCTTGAAGAGAGTCGCTTCTCCCAGTTTCAATAAAATATTGATGTATTATTTTAATATATAAAAATATTTATGCTATATTTTACATATTTCGGGGTTCCCCAGCAAACCCAAACTGTTTGAAACAGTTCCTGTCGAGGTTAAATTGTGCACATTCTTCGATTGCATGCATCTTCGTTTGGAAGATACTTGGATAGATTCCCATAGATTCAAAGTATTTGGTATGAGGTCCAAACACGCCTGCAACAGTGCCTTGCTTTGTCTTCGAACCATCGGTATACCACTTGATAGCACTTTGCTCTATGTGATATACTAAGGATTCGTTGCTCCAATCGGCTTTACTACTACACATTGCTTTGTAGTTTTTCTCGAAATGATATTTACATACCATTTCGATTTTTGGTATTTCCAACCAGGGGATCTTGGCAGCGAGGCTGGTCTCTGCTCCCGATTATTTTATCTCTGTCAATACCTATTCCTAACATTTCTTCAGCGTGTCTGTTCCATATGAGTTTGCTATCTAGTGTAATATTTTATCTCCTGCTTATATTTTATTGCGCTCCCATCCAACAATATGGGTTGTAGGCAATTTAGTCTTTTTATTCTAGTAAATGATATCGCCGTGGTTTTTCTCGAGTTGCAGTGCTTGCAATGTTTGACATCATGTATTAGTTACTTTGAGGCCTCTCTGTACGATTTCACAAAGCTTTGCCTCAAACTTCCCTCAGGCTATGATGACTATGTCATCGGCGTAACCTTGACATATGTCTAGGTCACTCAGCCTAGCCAGCAATTCAGCTACCAGGCTCCACATCAGTGGTGATAACACACTTCCCTGTGGGCACCCTCGAGTTGTGGATATCTTGATGGTGTCTTTTCCCACTTGTTCTAGTTCTCAGCATTCCTCTCATCCACTTTGAGGTAATGCTGTCGATATTTCTTCTTTCGAGAGCCGATTTGATAGTCTCGAGATCGATACAAATATAATTTATTTATTTAGCGTATAGCGCTTTACACCCACTATATAATATACCTACAAATAGAATATATAACATATATACATATATATATATATATATATATATATATATATATATATATGTTGTATTGTTTTCTCGGGGATTCCGCGTTGATGCTGAGGGTTGGCTCTGAAAAGAACCGGATTCTCGACGTTTCGGCGAACATTCGCCATTCTCAAGAGATATATGCGTCCGTACGGGTCAACCGTTCGACGCATACTGAGAGCTCGTTCGTGCGATGCGACTACTTATAGCTGTCTGGCTTCGGGTCATGCGCGTTGTGTGCGATGCTACGGTTCGGTTGTTTGTTTGTTTTGTTGGTCGTACATGAGTCTGGGGTGTCTGGGATTGCATTTTGAGGGTGGATATGATCGGTCGCCATGCTGGGGGCAGTCTCAAGGAATCGTCTCTCGTGTTCATGCAGTAGTCTCGTTTTTCTATCTCTATGGCTTCTCTGTATACTCGTGACATTTCGTGGCTAATCTGTGCAACAGTCCTTGAATTTCTAAAGTCCATCCAGTGACCAGTGTTTGTGTGTTGGACAAGTGCCGATGAAACTTTGTCTCTGTGTCTGATTGAAACTACATGTTCTTGAATCCTAGCAGATATTTTTCTATTGGTACGTCCAATGTAGGTCCGTTCACATGTTCCGCAAGATATTTCGTAAATTCCATGTGATTCTAACGGGATGGTGTCTTTAACGCTGCGTAGCATGGAGGATATTTTCTGGTTAGGTTTGAAAATGGTGTCGATGTTGTGTCTTTTAAGTATTCTGGCGATTTTGTCAGTTGATCCATGAACATATGGTAGGTATGCTGTGCTAACGGGTTTCTGGCGTTCTTCAGTTCTTTGGCTACTGTTCTCTGTACGACGAAAAGCTCTGGATATTAAGCTGTTTGGATATCCATTTGAAGAAAGAGCTTCTCGTAAGTTCCTCAATTCTTTCGGTAAGTTAAGCTGGTCGGCTAGTCTTTTGGATCGGGTGGTAAGAGTGTTGACTACAGATGCTAGTTGTTTGGGATGATGGTGCGAAGAAGCGTTCAGATATCTGTCTGTGTGGGTTGGTTTCCGGTACACAGTGTGGCTCAAAGTGCCGTCAGGTTTCTTCTGTACCAAAACATCCAAGAAAGGAAGTTGTTGATGCTTTTCTATCTCCATTGTGAATTTAATTTGGTCGTGTTGGGAGTTAAGATGGTTAAGGAATTTGTCCAGCTCTGGTCTGCCGTGGGGCCAGATTACAAATGTGTCGTCAACATATCTTAACCAGAGTGTAGGTTTAAGTGTGGCTGATAAACATTGCCTTTTCCTCAAAATCTGTAAGAAATATGTTGGCTATTACTGGGGATAGAGGTGAACCCATTTGTGCTCCTAGGACTTGTTTGTATATTTGACCATCGTACCTAAAGTATGTATTCTTTAAACAATGTTCTGCCAGATCTGATACATACTTTTCTGGTTTTAATTTTGATCTTATGATGTTTAAGGCCTCAGGGACCGGTACTTTTGTGAATAAAGATACAATGTCAAAGCTCACAAGTAGGTGGCCGTGCTGGAGTTGGTGATTTTTCAGTATGTCTATGAAGTGTTCAGCATTGCGGACATACGAATCACAATCTTCTGCGTATGGTTGTAAACATTTTGCTAAATGTTTCGCAAGAAGTTGGACCGGTGAACCAATGGAGCTTACTATTGGTCGTAGTGGGGCTCCATCTTAGTGGATCTTTGGTAAACCATATATCTTGGGACACCGTGAAGATTTCTCCCTTGGTATAAGATAATTCATTGATTCCTTGTCAATGCTAGAGCTTAGGATCCTTTGTCTGGTAGTTTTCTCAAGATAGGTTGTGGGGTCCTTTGTACTGGGTAGATAAGCTGGATCATCTAAGATTGTGGTCATTTTTTGTTTATAGTCAGCACTGTTCATGACTAAAGAGCAATTTCCCTTGTCAGCTGATAGGACCACAATGCTGTTGTTTTCTCTTAGTGCCTTGAGGGCTTTGAATTCCTCGTATGAGATGTTTCTTGTCGGTGGTTTGGCAGATCTTAAAATGTGGAATGTTTCCTGTCTTATTGTCTTGGCTAATGTGGCAGGGAGTTGTGAAATAGCAGTCTCGACACCAGTGATTATGTCTTCTTTGGGAAGGCGAGTTGGTGCAAAGTTAAAACCCTTGGCCAGTACGGTTTTGGTAGGTTCGTCTAGGGGCTCGTCTAAAAGATTGTAAACCACTTTGTCGATGTTGAGTGGTTTTGGTGCAGGTTTTTGTCTCCGTCTGAGAAGGTTGTATTTTTCTTTCTGTCTATTGGTAATTAATAATATATTCTGTTCGGCTCTGTTGTTAGATATTAAGTCTATCTGTTGCCAGAGGAGAGGGTGTAGCGCAGTGGTTAGAGCTATGTGGGTTGTCAGGATATTTTGGCTGATGCTGTCAAGTTTCTGTCGTTTGGTTTGGATTTCGTCCCGAAGCAAAGCTTTGCTTGCGTTGTGTACTATTTTGTTTGACCTGGCTGTCGGATTTTGGTGTGACAGCCTCATACAGACGGGTGTTATGGCTGTATCTCTACAGCGACGTAAAAATGCTAAATCGCATAATAATTGAGAGCGCTTTGTCCGTAGTTTCTCGAAACTACGGGTGAGGTGGTAAATTTCCTCCCCGTGGAGGTTTATAATGTTGTATTTGAGGTTTTCGCGGATAGATACCTGTGTTGTATTGTTTTCTCGGGGATTCCGCGTTGATGCTGAGGGTTGCCTCTGAAAAGAACCGGATTCTCGACGTTTCGGCGAACTAACATTCGCCATTCTCAAGAGATATATGCGTCCGTACGGGTCAACCGTTAGACGCATACTCAATTATTATTACTCTTTTCAGAGCAACCCAACCCTCAGCATCAACGCGGAATCCCCGAGAAAACAATACCACACACACACACACACACATATATATATATATATATATATATATATATATATATATATATATATATATATATATATATATATATATATATATATATATATATATATATATATATATATATATATATATATGTGTGTATATATATGTATGTATATATATAAATATATATATATTAGGGTGGGCAAAAAAAAATTTTTTTTTTACCTACTACGAAAATATCGTCCAGGATGACGAAAAAAAAATTCTAGTAAAGTTTCAGCCCTTAATATTAATATTAAGAGGTGGCTCATTGTGATTTCCCATTTAAATAACATAAGAAGTTATTTTCTTTTTTTCGTTTGAATTTTTTTTTCGTCATCATGGAGGAAAAGTTTTTTTTGGCCCACCCTAATATATATATATATATATATATATATATATATATATATATATATATATATATGTATATATATATATATATATATATATATATATATATATATATATATATATATATATATATATATATATATATATATAGCGTCACGTCGTCTATTTAGTCAATGTGAAGCTTCTTTGAAGTCCAACAACAAAATCTCAGAGGGGTCCAGGATATACGCGAATGGGGCATTCGGTCGTGATATGGCGGATCGTCTGGATACCATTTTGACAGTCACATTGGAGAGATTGGTTTATTCCCCATTTGAAAAATGAGTCACCGCAGCGCCCGTGACCTGTGCGAACTCTATTTACTTTCGACCAAGTGTTACGGGGCAAATCGAAGCCACTTGGTGTTCACTCTCACTTGGTATGTTGCGTTCACATCTAGGACTTGGTGCCATTCATGAGGTGCAGTCTATAGCCACCTATGACGACAGCTGTATTTAACATTAAGATGGGAGTTAGCATGTTCAATAGCCGTAGCGGTAGGCAGTTGCCTCGATTTCAGGCGTTGTCTCCCAGCTAAGAAGTCTTCGTTTATGGGAAGGTGCGGGTTGCTTATTATTTTATTGTATTCTCGAAGTAGTGCTCGGGAGCGGCGAAGGTACGGTGGGGGGCTCGATCTCGAACTTAGAGCAGGTAACCAGTACAGTGGTGTTGATTTTATGGTGCCCGAGATGTTGGGCATAGTCATTTAGTTATACATCCACTAATTTGGTGTGATTGCTGTTGGCCAATACGGGCGCGCATTATTCCACTACAGAGTAAACGAGGCTGAGGGCTGCTTTCAGGGTGTCTGCAGCAGCACCCCATGTTGTTCCTGCTAGCTTATGTAGGACATTATTTCTCGTTTTCAATTTTGCAGCCGTGTTGGAGAGACGTTTCTTGTAAGTTAAAGTTCGGTCCAGGGTGATACCAAGATATTTTGGGGTTGGGTTATGGTGTAGAACTGTTATCCATTTTGTTATAGGGCTATAGGGCAATAGGACGATAACTACTTGGAATGTGATCTTCCCCGGTTTTAGGAATGCAATAATTTTTGATAGTTTGAACTCGCGAGGGAGAGTTCCTGATTGCAAGATGCTGTTGAGAAAACTTTGTAGCCATTTTCTGGCATTGGGGCCGGTATTGACAAATATAATAAAGCCGTGTTATAAAAATTTCAATAAATATGCAGCACATTTACGATTTCGAACCCGAAAATTTCGATGTCGACAATACAACGTACGAGCGCAACGGTAAAATTTCAGTGTCGACAATACGGCGACATACGAGTGCAAAGGGTTAATATATTAACAATTAAAGAAAAGCTGTAAAATAAAAATCCACAAAATTAAAACAAACAACTATTAAGGTGATTACAAAGGTAGACTTCCGAGCAAAGCGGCTCTGGCGTCACTAACAACCATCACGCGCTCACAACTGTCGCCGCATCCAATGGCGTCTCATACATATCCATAATGCATATTACTATCGCGGCGTCGTTGTCGCTGCGTTAGTGACGCCAGAGTCGCTTAACGGAAGTTAGGTAGGAAGTTTACCTGAAGGGTGAAAATAATCATTCTGAACCTAACCACTTTGCCATTGATTTTTAACCATTGAGGTTTATGTTTAAAATAAACTGTAATAACAATAAATCATGGCGACTATAATAGTATATTAAAGAACGAGTGCAATAAACGCGATTTTTCAGCACGCGTCCATGTTTAGAATCCATGTTCTAATGGACAAGTCCAAAAAAAAAATATCTAAATAAAAAAAAATCGCCAATACATATTGAGAAAATTGTATCGCACTCGGCGAGCCATTAACGAACCCATATGAGTGCTTTAATGACTTTATAGACGCAAAATAGAAAAAAATAATTTAAAACATTAAAAACTCCGTTAAACCTAAAAAAAGGATGTGATAAAAAGGAGTAACAAAAGGAATAATAATAAGTATAAAAATGGAATTCTTACATTAACACATTATCTTGGGGCAAGTAAACTTTTCTGTTTCTCGTAGCTTTTTTAAACTTTTATTAAATAAATGTAAAGTAATCTTAGTTTACTTCTTCTTGGATACACCGACAGTGCGACCGCGACGGCCGGTTGTCTTGGTGTGTTGACCGCGGACACGGAGACCCCAGAAGTGACGCATTCCTCTGTGGGCGCGAATCTTCTTCATACGTTCAAGATCTTCACGAAGTTTACTGTCCAAATTCGATGAAGTCAACTACAAAAATATTAAATTATTATTCAAATAAAATAGAATTCAAAGTGTGAATGTCTTGACAGTCCTTAATTCTTCTAACCAAAAGTATACAAAACTGTATAATTTTGAAGTAAGTAACAATTATGTTAAGGACGGTCCTTCAAAGATTTTCAACGCTAAGTTCACAAAATGATTTTCCTAAATAAATACAGTGAATATACATAATTATTATACAGTGTTAAAATCCAAGTAAATATTTCTAAATAATTCGTACAATCCATATTAGAAATATTTCCGCTGATTAATAGATCAATTTTTTGTTGTGCATGGAACAAGATCCTCAAATCTCAAATCAACAAAATATACTTGCAATTGCTTTGCAGAAATCTCCGATTCAATAATCGCTCCGCAATTACAAGTTTGATGCAACAAAACGTAGAGTCTGTACATTTGTTATAGCACAAGCTACCAGCTGTTCAAGACAGTGACAATCCATAAATCGCCGTATTAATTTGCTACAAAAATTAAAAGTTAATTTTATAGATAAAAACATAAATTGTTTTTAATCTAAAAAACAATTAAAAACTTAAAAACAATCTATGTTTTATTCTGTATTATTTTGTGAATAAATTACTTCTCATGCCTATGTACAGGTGTAACTCACCTCTAGGTGCATGTTTCTGTATTATGTAAGTGTGTATATGTTACCGTGAATGAACGAAGTTCGGGAATGTCGACTTTCACCGGTCAATGTCAACACATACCAAATATGAAAGAAAGATAAGAAAGAATGAAAGATCAAATATTTAATTATTTTGTTTTGCGTTCGGACCCTCATCGGTGTATGTCGACAATCACAGATACGCTCTGGTAGAGGTCCAAAATGGAAATGCCGACAGAGAGGCGACTGGCTCTCTCCCGGCAAATCCTTTGTTCTGCTGGGAATCAGCTTCATCAGTCTTATGTTGCAATAAATAAGATTTGAATCACATAATGTAAGTAATCACATGTCAGTTTTTTATTACCATTATTTTCGTTTCTCATGTAGAATGTGCCGTGGGTTTTAAATTGTTGGTCACTCCTCTCAGAAGGAGCGGTTTATAGCGACTGAATTACGGAGAAGAAAATATAAATCTCCGACATGTTCAACACTCACCATTAGTGCATGGCGAATGTCGATATTCACCGGAGTAAGTCAGAAATAAGGGTGTTTAGCAAATATTTCGGTAATAATACACCAAGCGACTATGTGAATGTTGACATTCACCGGTGAAAGTCGACATTCCCCAAAATTCGGTCTTTCTCGGTAACATATATATTGTATATCCTGAAATATTTAAATAATTTTTTTTTCGATCTTTAATATTGAAATGAACTTTCCGGAAGTAACTAAATAATCAATTATTTAAAAGTTAATTTATCATTAATTGCAAGGAACGAAATCGTAGATTACAACTTGTACTTAAATGTTATATCACAGGTTCAATGACAAAAATCAATCACAAAAGTGAAGCTTCAATGCTTCACAAAGACAAATTTGATGTAAAAAAAACTATAGTTCATTTTTTTAAGAATGCAGTAACTAGAAACTTGATTTACACTATGAGAAATGTTCAATCTAGTTACAAAATTTGGTGCTAAATTCAAATATAGTTACTTGAATATAAAATTGGTAATTAATTAATGGTTTCATTGAATATCTTATTATTATTGATTAAATACTCCAAATGGCAACAATAGTAATAAAATACAAACAAATAAATGGAGAAAAACGCAAAAAATCTAAATGATACAAACAGATCAGATAATAATTGTGAATTGACAGGGCAGCCATTGACAACAGCTGCAAATGTATGTGAAAAGAAAGAGAGAAAGGAGGTTGAGATGGAGAAGTAAATGTCGTCGGTATGAACTTCTGCTCGATTTGAGCCAATCAGAGAACAAGGTCAAATAAGCCCTATCTTCCCTGTACTGCATTCTTAAAAAAATTGACTAGCAAATTTGCATGGTTTTTATAGCTACCAGCAATTTAACACACAATTATTCCATATTAATCTGCAAACATACTATATAACAATACTTACTTGACTGTATTTGCCATCAATGATATCCTTTTGCCTGTTGAGGAACCAATCAGGGATTTTGTATTGGCGAGGGTTGGTCATAATGGTGATAATCTTTTCGACTTCCTCTTCAGAGCATTCACCAGCCCGCTTGTCTAGGTCAACATCGGCCTTCTTGAGGACAATGTTAGCGTAACGTCTGCCCACGCCCTTGATGGCGGTCATGGCAAACATCACCTTGCGTTTGCCATCAATGTTCGTACCCATGATACGAAGAATGTGTTGAAACTTCTCAGGAATTACGAGAGACTAAAACAATAATTAGTATTACAAATTCATATTTCAGTAATTAATTTATATTTAATTCAGTAATTTATTTATGGATAAACATTAAGGTATTAAAGGAACAAATTGCAGTTTGAAATATGCATGGAAGATATTCACTTGCAAAAAGTGATGTTATGAGATTGTGCTAAATTCGGAACTATTTTTGACTTAACCCAATAATATTATTTGAATAGGTAAACAAATATTTAGGAAAATTAAATTGTTTAAATATTCGAAACGAAAATTTAAGCAAATTAATTTAATTTGGGTTTAACCCTAGATAGCTAACGTTCGTCAAACTGGCGAACATCTAAGAAATATCTCCATCTCCTTTTCTAATGGTTTTACCTACAAAATCGCGCCAACTTAGTGACCGCTTGACTGCGTCGAGTGGCGGTCGCGTTTAGCCGGTAAGTACTTTTGTTTTTTGAGATACCTACTACATGCTCGTCATTCTGACGAATGGTTAGCTTATGCGTAACTTTTAGACCTGTACTATGCTGATTTTTATTTTGTTTTTTGTTTTGTTATAACGTTGATAGGGAAGAATGGCTACAAGGTTGATCACAGATGACAACATAGTTCGTCTGTTAGGTCAGTGGTGCGCAAACAATTTTCATTTGCGACCCAACATTTTCTGTAAAATTTTATCGTGACCCCTAGATAGAAGCAACGTGAACATTGTAATTCCCAAACAGTTTTTGCAATATTTTCTGAAATAAA
This sequence comes from Phosphuga atrata, assembly GCA_944588485.1. Classification (NCBI taxonomy): domain Eukaryota; kingdom Metazoa; phylum Arthropoda; class Insecta; order Coleoptera; family Silphidae; genus Phosphuga; species Phosphuga atrata. Next base: position 12,056,612 of record OX155897.1, read on the forward strand.
CATTAAAATATTGGGAAAATTAGTAGTAATAAAAAATATATGTAAAATAAATTAAGTATTCCCAAAGAGTTCTACAAAAATCTCCACAAAATTTGAAACAAATCCCCAAATTAGTTTTTGAGAAAATTAAGTTTGAAAATTTCAATGTTTACAAATTTCATGGTAGAATTAAAAAAAAACTGCAATTTTTGCTGAAATAAATATTAAAACATTGAGAAAATTTGCTAAATATTCCGGGACAGTTCTACCAACATTACCACAAAATTTGAAACAAATCACCAAATTAATTTTTGAGAAAATTAAGTTTGAAAATTTCAATGTTTACAAATCTCATTTTCATGGTAGAATTAATAAAAAACTGCAATATTTGCTGAAATAAATATTAAAATATTGGAAAAATTTGCTAAATATTCCGGAACAGTCCTACCAACATCTCCACAAAATTTGAAAGAAATAACCAAATTAATTTTTTTGAAAATTAAGTTCAAAAATTTTAATGTTTACAGAATTAAAAAAAACTGCAACATTTGCTGAAATAAATATTAAAAGATTGGGAAAATTTGCTAAATATTCCGGAACAGTACTACCAACATCTCCACAAAATTTGAAACAAATCACCAAATTAATTTTTGAGAAAATTAAGTTTGAAAATTTCAATGTTTACAAATTTGTTTTTCAAGGTGGAATTTACAAAAAACTGCAATATTAGGTGAAATAAATATTAAAATATTGGGAAAATTTGCTAAATATACCGAAACAGCTCTACCAATATCTCCACATTTGAAAGAAATCCCCATATTAGTTTTAGAGAAAATTAAATTTGAAAATTTCAATATTTACAAATTTGATTTGCAAAGTGGAATTTACAAAAAAACTGCAATATTTACTGAAATAAATGTTAAAGAATTGGGAAAATTTGCTAAATATTCTGGAACAGTTCTACAAACATCTCCACAAAAGTCGAAACAAATCCCCAATTAGTTTTTGAGAAATTTAAGTTTGAAAATTTCAATGTTTACAAATTTCATTTTCAAGGTGGAATTTACAAAAAACTGCAATATTTGCTGAAATAGATATTAAAATATTGGTAAAATTTGATAAATATTTCCGAACAGTTTTACCAGCATCTCCACGAAATTTGAAATAAATAACGAAATTAATTTTTGAGAAAATTAAGTTTGAAAATTTCAATGTTTACAAATTTGATTTTCAAGGTGGAATTTACAAAAAATGCAGATGAGAAGATGCCTTAGGTTTGATGACATAAAAGATTAGGAACCTTGCAGTCTGATCCACTCTCACCAATCCGAAAAATACGGGACTTTACTGATGATTCAATGCCGAGATAATTACAGAACTAACTTTGCCATCGATGAGCAATTGCAATGCCAGCAATCCAGTCAGTACGGTCAGTGTAAATTTAAAATATACATCCTTAATGATGTGTGACAATGAGACTAGGTACATGATTGATGACATATGCCGTATCTTGGAAAAAGAACAAATCGACGGTCCCTACGTACGTAAAGACATGTCAAAAATGGGATATTTTTGTTTTGATTGCACAATTGGGTTGTTGAATAAATAAAAATTATAGATTTTTGTTTATGTATTTAAAATACATAAAATAAATATTTAAAATACATTAAAAAAATTATATAGTAGTATTTTTTTCTTCAACAACCCAATTGTGCAATAAAAAAAAAGCCATTTTAGACATCTCTTTATGTACGTAAGGACCGTCGAAATATTGAAGGGTCAGAACAAAAACGTAACCACTGACAATTGGTTTACATCCACCCCATTAGCTAAACAACTGCAACAACAATCTTACAAATTGACAATACTCGGAATTTTGTGGGCCAATAAAAGAAAAATAACAGAAGAAATGAAGAACAACTGAGATAAAGCGATTGGTGCTTCCAGATTTTGTTATGATGGGTCACTCACTAACGCTCCTATAATAGTACTTCAAAGTTAAATAAATATTAATTTTTTAAATAATTAGCTTTAAGGATACAAACTTAAAACAAACAGAACACAGCCTGAATATATAAATATATTCAGCCTTTCTGGAGCTCTGCATTGACTGGCAAACTCAACAAAAACCATAAAAATAACATTGTTTTTAAGATTGATATGTCTTTCCGATACTTTAAGTGGATAGCCATCTGTGGACGCGTTTCTAGATTTATCTCTCATCAGCACAGCTTTGCTTCCATGAACAACAGTTTGTAAACCACTTATTTGAAAATCCATTTGGTGATTAGGGTTAGACGTTTTTAATTTTGACATTTTGTGAGAGAGACATGAACTTAGCAGGGTATTGATTGAACTGATAATTTAGAATTGGTGAAACCATCCCACGTTATAGACAATCATACAAACTTAAAACAAACAGAACACAGCCTGAATATATAAATATATTCAGCATTTTCGGAGCTCTATAACAATTACTAAGTCTTACCAAATATGGAATACCAAAACAAATCTCATGTGAAATTTGTAAGTTATTTTATAGCTTTCAGTCCACCTTTGTGGCAGTCAACAAAAACCATAAAAATAACATTGTTAATATAATTTAACAACAAAAACAATATAATTGTTGTTCATTGAAGCAAAGCTGCGCTGATGAGAGATAAATCTCGAAACTCGTCCACAGATGGCTATCCACTTAAGGTAACGGAATGACATGATCTTAAAAACAATGTTATTTTTATAGTTTTTGTTGAGTGCGACGAAGGTGGACTGAAAGCTATAAAATAACTTACAAATACATGAGATTTGTCTTGGTAGTCCTAAAAAGACTCAGTAATTGTTATAGAGCTCCGGAAAGGCTGAATATATTTATATATTCAGGCTGTGTTCCATTTGTTTTAAGTTTGTATGATTGTCTATAATGTGGGATGGTTTCACCAATTCTAATCAGATTTAAGGATGTTCGGGGGTTGACCAATTTACTCAAAAAGTTACGAAACTTCTACAGATAGTTAAGGATGTTGTTAGGAAATAATGTTGTTAGAGAAAAAATCAGGTCAATTCACTAAACCGTTTAATAGTTATTGCAATTCAAAGTTTTTACACGGCGTCTTATAAGCACACTATATTCTCGGCATAAAAAAAGTCCAAAAACGTCATAAAAAAGATGGCAAAATTTCCAAAAAAATCATATAAGTAGCTTAATAACTGTTGCAAAATTTCATCGTGATTCGCTACACCCTTTAGGAGATATTGATCAAAGTTCGTTGAATTTCTGCGTAAAATGAACTTGTACTGTGGCAACTACCCTGCAAAGCACGTTGGATTCAAGGAACATTCGATGACAAAAGTCGCTCTTTGAGATTATTAAAATCGGAAAATATATTTAATAGAACCAAGTTTGGAGGAAAAATACACATGCAACACCTAAACAAATTAATGTTTACATCGCTTTGATTTTTTCCAATTTTATACTAAAATATGCTAATTTCCGTAAATTTCATATTCTGATTTCATGTTTTGTCTCTGAATGTCCTTCCCGAACACCCCTAAGAACATCAGGATAATATATATAAGCTTTGTTTGTATTTATAAAATAAGTTATACTGGCGTTGTGTTGTGTTAAATAATGTTAACTTATTCTTAGTTAAGAAATGTATACATTTATATTTCAAATGTAATATTTGAAGAAAAGCCACAAGTGAATAAAATAAAGTTCTGAATAAAATTAAATAAAATTTTAATAAAAATGGTTATTTAAGTATCAAGGGAATTATGAGGATGTTAATTACCCGAGGGCAACGGGTTTACTATCAAGGTTACTAGCAACGTGTATAGTAGTTGCCCAAAGTATTTACATCCCTATAATTCACGTGATATATAAATAATTTTATCTACGACCACTACTGTAAATGCCTATTGTACAGTTCGTGGACTATGTAAATACATCATAACATACACATATGTAACACTCCGCGATTAATGTTATGAAATAATTCAAAATCACCCATGAACGCTTGGTTTACGATTCGTTGAGAGCTGCACATTGATTCTATTTTTAAATATAGTACTCCGTAATTTCCCAACAGTCATTAAGGGGGGGAAACCACATTAGGGTGCTGTTTGATACTGATTTTTTTAGAAATTTTTGGGTGTGAGGAATTAACTAGGATTTAAACAAATTTTGACATCATTTCATTCATTTTTCGAACAATTTCTGTGAATTTTTTTGAATAATTTCAGCCAAAAATAAAAAAGTTACGGTGTGATGTCCGCCGAAGGTTGTAAGTATAGTTTTCCAATTGCGTGCAGTGAACCATTCCGATTTTCATGTGAAATCAAAAAGGTTTTGATTTTACATTAATAATTTTTTTTTTAAGAATATGAACCCCAATGCAGGCGAAAAAATGAAAATTAAAAATTTGCAGGTGTTGGAAATTCGATTTTCACGATTTTTTTCTCTAATTATGCAAGGAAAAATGCCCTTAAAATCATGATATCATCTCACAAGTTGGTTCATATAATTCGAGATTTTATAAAGAATCATACTATCAATTTTCATAATGATCGGTTCCACACTTTTTGAGTTAGATTGCACGCAAATGTGAAAAAAGTCATTTCGAGATAAACGAGGTAATGCTCCGCCCGAGTCTGTACCTGATGTGCACTCGGTTCTATACTCATAAAATCTAAACGAATGCAAATTTCGATTTGAAATTTTGACAGCGTATTCTTGGATAGTTAAGCTAACGATTTATGCATTAAAAAAAAATGGATTTTTCGAACATCCTAATGTGGCTTCCCCCCTTAAACGTCACATCATTCACATAGAAGCTGTCCCGTTTAAATCTAACGAACAAATAAGTACTAAATAAAAAGGTATGTAATCATTATGAATGTATTTCTTTTCATTTCTATGAAGTTAAATAAGGTCGAAGGTGTTACATCAAACATATTTTTCTTATTAAACAGAAACAAATTAGTGTAGTCGTAGATAAAGTATAGTACATAACTCGAGTTGTAAGGCAATTACGTACTCGCGGAATTACGTTCGTACGTTATTAATTCGTACGTAATATGCATCTTACAACTCTCATTACGTAATATACTATTATTTCTTGCAATAGTTTATAAATTTAATTTATTTCTTTAATTAAGATGATTGGGCCACCATATAAACGTAGAAATCATATTACATAAATTGTTAAATTAGTTAGAGTAGGAAATCAGAACAGAGGACTAGAAAAAAAAAACATGGAGAAAAACACAAAAACGAAAACGGAAACAGACTCGACTGCTGCACAATAAACAATCTAATCATTCTTAACACAATATACAAATATAAGAGAATACACAAATACATGAGAGAAGTACGCAGCAGAAAAGAAAGATCAATAATAGATTACATAATAACGAAACAAACCAAAAGGAAACAAATTAAAGATGTACAAGCTTACAGGACGCACGAAATAGGAAGCGATCACTTCCTAGTAGGAGCAAACAAGAAATAGAGGCAGAAGTGATTAAAATGAAAGACATAACACAAGAAGTAATAAAAGTGTACAAACTAAAAGACCAAGAAACACGAAAACAATATCAGAAACAAATAAAACAAGAAGCAGAGAAAATGGATAAAACGAAATACGAGAACGCAGAGGAAACATGGAAAGCTTTGAAAAACATGCTAACAAGTGCAGCAAAAGAGGCCTGTCGTACAATAAAAACCAACAGGACGAAAAAACAAACGAACTGGTGGACTGAAGAACAGAAAAAGAAATAAAACTGAAAAAAAAGTAATGGCAAGGATACCCACAAAGCAAAACAATGACAGATTATGAAAGATACATATCACAAAGAAGAAGGTAGAAGGTAAAAAAAAGTGTGAAACAAGCAAGCATCATGGGAACAATTCGGAGAGAAAATGGAGAACAACCGCACAGAAAACCAAAAACTATTCTACAACATGATAAGAAGAAACAGATAAGAAAAAACAATCAAGAAACACAAAAAAAAAGAACAAAGACGGAAATATATTGCCAGGAGATGAAGAAATAGCGGAAAGATAGAGGCAACACTTTGAGGAATTGCTGGGCAAGGAAAAGTTTACCGGAGAACAAGACAAGGTATAGCAAATGAAACAGCAGAAGAAATCTGGAAAAGAAAACCAAAATGAAGAAAAAAACGTAAAAAAAGAACAAAAAAAAAACATCAGAAGAAGTATACAAGGCATTAAGAAAACTGAAGTTGGGAAAAGCACCTGGAATAGACAACATAAAAAATGAACAAATAAAATACATGGGAAACGAGGGAATAGTACAATTGAACCCGTCATTTCAAAAAGGGCATAAGTCCATGAATTAAAACTTTTCAGAATTAACAAAAGTATGTTTTCTGTTAAAAAAGTCATTGATGCTGAAGAAACTGAATATAGAGATTGTTAAATAAAAAATATTTAATATATAAATATTTGTTAATTAAAAAAGAACAATTTTCATCAAGATATTTTGAATTAACATTTTTGAACTTATGCCTTTTTCGAAATGACCAAAAATTTTAGTTAATCATCATTTTCCAGCAATTTTGGCTATTTCTATTTAATTATGTTTATAGTTTTTACTATTCCTGCCACCAGAGACTCTTTCTAGGTTTAAAAGCATTTTCGCCAAGCTCACGATAATAGTATATTACGTAATGAGAGTTGTAAGAAGCATATTACGTACGAGCGGAACAATTACGCGCGACCCGCGTAGCGGGGAGCGCGTAATTCCGCGAGTACGTAATTGCCTTACAACTCGAATTATGTACTATACTTTATCTACGACCACACAATTTTTTTTCTATTGAATAAGAAAATTATGTTTGATGTAACTGATATAGTGATTCATCGATATAGGCAACACAATGTTCGCAGTGTCAGTGTCAAATTAAATAATTTATATTTACTTAATAATTTATAATCTTTGTTTAATTTCATTAATACATATTAATACCTACTGTGTTGTAGCAGTATCGTTTTGATTTTTCATGGAGCAGTCTATATAGCCTTCTGCTACTGCAGACGAACGCCAGCCACCATGCCTTTTTAGTGACAATAAATCACCATCGGAATCCACAAGAATGGTGGCTGACGAACGTCTGTAACAATATCCTGGTATAAAGAAAGATTTTCTTCCGGCAAATGAAGAAAATTGGCAATTTGTTTAGGAATAGAGCCAATTTTATTTATTCCATTGCTTAGTGCATTTCTCATTTTGATAATTCTTAATTCTTCTTCTCATTTTGAAAAAAAAGACTGTGTTTTGTCCATATTTTGTGGGCGTAGGTTAATATATTTTTTACAGGTTTGGTAAAATTCTTTCGGTAGCACAAAAGATCTTTAAGTTTTTGTTTTGGAATCAGGAATTTTAATGATCAGAGATGTTCCGGTGTCTTCTATATGGCAGGGTTTGACATTTCGTAGTTCTTGTTTTCTGCAGGCACCACTTATGCCAATGATAAGAATAATCTAAAATTATATAAAAAATATGTCGTTATGCCCATTAGAGAGCATTATAAGATAAAAAAGTAATGAATACCTTCATCAATAAATATTTGTAATCCGGCGAATTATTGAGGAAACTTTTGAGTTTCTTGAATGGTTAAATTTTTTGATTTGTTGCTTTTAAATCCATCAGATTTTCTCTTTAGTAAAGCTATTAACTTTGAATGTTTTGAAATGTCGATGTTGTGCTTTATATTAATTGATGTCCGAACCATTCAATAAATTGCCCAAAGTGAAGATCACTGTTTGAGATAACTCATCAAAGTATAATAAAACATTTTCTGAAAAGGATTTAACTTTATGCTTCATTCTCCGGTCCATAAATTTTCTATATGCATCCTCGTATCAATCCCGAGATTTAATCCGTATCAAATTATGGGCAGCTTGTTTCGCTTTTTCAACAATTTCGGGCGGAGTAGCATTTTCTATTTCGCTATCACTGGACATCACTGGACTTTAATTTTTATAATTGAAAAAAAAATATTGTGTTTATGTATTAGTTTGACGTTTAATTTTTTTTGACAAATAACGGAATGTATTGGGTTGCCTATATTAATGATAGTAGCAGCTCTCAACCAATCAACGAATTGTAAACCAAACGCACTAGTGTGTTATTGAATCATTAAATAACATTAATCGCGGACTGTTACATACGTGTGTTGTAAGATGTATTTACATAATCCACGAACTGTACAATATTGGGCAATTATAATAGTGGTCGTAGATAAAGTGATATTATGTCATATCTGACAGATGTGTCTCGTTTCACTTGAGAGGGCCATAAGTCCAGGACTCGTGCCCTTTTCTTTGTTTTTAAGTTGACTTGTGGTGTATACACATGTGCTCTTTTCGCAGGGAATATGTAAAACGCTTCAATTAATAAAATGGCGCAAAAAAGGGATATTTAAAAAAAGTGTGACTCATGCCCTTTTCGAAATGACGGGTTCAATTAACAAGACTATTAAACAAAGCATGGAAATCAGAAAAAATTCCCAAAGACTGGCAAACAGCAGCAATAATACGTATATGGAAGAAAGGAGCTAGAAAGGAATATAGTAACTACAGAGGAATTTCCCTTTTATGTGCAAAAGAAGATATATGAGGACATACTGGAAAAAAGACTGGATACTGGAAAGCCAAAAAATAGAAACCAAGAACCTTCGCAGAGCGGATTTAGAAGAGCACAATAGATCACTTATTCACAATCAGGAAACTAATCGAAATATACTAATCGAGTAAGGTACCGTCACTGAACTCGAAAGGGGTCAAAAGTCAAGATTTCTTTAAAATTAAGAAAAATTGTCAAAAAATGCGGTTTACGTCTTCAATTTTTTCCAATGAATTGAACAAAAAATTAGGTTTTTTTTGACGAGCCTTACCAAGTTCCGCCCCCGCAGGGGGCGGCTGTAGGTGCGTTTTAAATTTTTCACTTTTTCCGTAAAAACTCCGTTCCTCTTGGGCGTCGAAACGGGAAATGGTCATTTTCTGTTGTAAAACTGAACAGGCCTTCGACCCGTGTCCGTCTGCCGCTCGCAAGTCCCACATGGCGTCCTCTAGGTGCCAAAAACAGGAGATCGTTTCTAGCACCTTTGAGGAGCAATTTTGGTCCGCGGCTCGATTTTTTTACTGCGTTCTCTTGCCGCGTCGATTTCACGTTTTTTGACGTCATGCGAAAAAGTACGCGACCGTCGGTTCACCCGGTGCGGCGGAAAATGTAAGCGAAAAAAAAACGGTTTTTTCATCACATCTGTGGACGCCGTTATCTTGATTGAAGAGCGCCGTGTCTCCAAACCGGTTCGTTCGATGCGAGATATTTACCCGCAACCGGCGGTGGAAGAATCTGGTACCTTCGGCATCCTGTTCCCACTCTGGGTCAATTTTAACACAAAAATCGAAAAAACGCGATGTTTTTTTCACCTAATTTGCGGGGATCCCTCTCCCGGGATACACAACAGTCGGATCGGGACCGGACCGGCACCAATCGATTCGGCATAGTGTCTTTAAGTTTGTTTTGGAGTTTAATTGCGATTGCGTGCCGGATGGCGCCGGGAGGCCCGAAAAACCATGTTTTGCAGAAGTACGCGAGAATCCTCTGGGATTCGCTAAATTAAATAGCAGGGCCTCGCGGTGGTGGTTTCTGAATATAGAACGAAAGGGTCTATAAGGCGATAGGAACGATGCATCGCTCGATCGCATTTGGGGGTCTCGACGCCCGTCCAAACTCGAAACGAATTTTTCAAAATTGAGCAAATTGAAACCAAATATTCGGTGAAATGTTTTAGAATTGTATTGCTCTTTTCAGGAATTATAGCCCCACGTGTCTACTTTCGAACGACACCAGTCTCGGCGCATTACACCTCCGGGGACGTTCCGCAGGCCCCAATTCGCGAAGTCACTTTTTTTTCACCTCTTCAAACGGAAACGCTTAAAGGAAAATTTACATTTCCAGTCCAACAAGTGCATGCCCGGTGAAAAGGCCAACAGTATGGCGTTTGAATTTCTCAAATCCATCAACGGCTTCGCACTCCAGGTTAAAAATACTACGACCATTGCTTGCCGCTGAATCGCCAATTTACACTTACAGCTGATCATTCTGACACTATTTTCGCTCAGGTTATGTGGAAATGTCATTGTTTAAGTTTATCCGTTTATGATTATTCGTGTGCTTGTGAAAAGATAAAATTAAAGAAAAGAATTTAAATCAAAATTCTGATTTTTCGCTCAATGTTAGGTTGAAATTCAAATAAAATTCAAAGAGATATCTTGAAATCTCTAAATTGCAGATTTAGGCGACTCTGGCTCTTGATTAGCAACACATAGCAACGTCAAAATTCGCATTTTTTCACAAATTTCTACAAGAAAACGAAGTTTTTTAACTTTTCTTTTAGCAGATTCTTAAAATTCAGATCATTTTACATCAGAAACAGTTGCTTCCCTTCACATTTGAATTCCAAAATTTATTTCATAATCCGCGATATTTACGAGTTTTTTTTTAAGAATAATTGGAGCTTTTAAATTAAATTTAGATTCCAACGGTACAAATTTATTCCACGCGTCTTCTTCGAATGTATATCAACAGAGTTATTGGCGAAAAGCTGTCAGTTTTACCATTTCACTGCGGAAGGAACAGCCATTTCAATATTTATTGACATTTTCTATTCAAATTCGAATACAACTCATCAAGTTCTATTAAAATATGTTGCATGAATTTTCTGCGGCTGTTTCGTGATTCGGATAATTTTACATGGGGGACGATGTAAGTTTTTCGGTCATCTGGTGATTTAAAATCCATTTTTCAAACGGTGGGAATTAAGAGTATTCTACAAGAATAGTTTAAAATTACACATTTAATTTGGAATCTAAAGGTGTATTCCTCGACTTCCTAGCGGGTATAACAAGAGAGTTTTTGTTGAAAAACGGTCAGTTCTACCACTTGACGGCTGAAGGAAAAGCCATCTCGAAATTTATCCGGATTTTCTTTTTAAAATCGAATAGTGCTCATTGAGACCCATTGAAATGTGCTGCATGCAAACTTTTTGCGGCTGATAGCCACGACATGACGAACGTTTAGAAATGTGTGTTAAATAATTTTAACACAGATAAATAGAGCGCACTTTCGTTAACAAACGCATTAAGTTTTATATAGTTTACAAGAGTTATATATAAATTGTACATGTTTCTATTGAAATTTACATATTTGTGGTCGATTGCCTTGACACAGGATTTTTTTAATAAAGAAATACTTGCAAATATATTTTTTTCTTCAATTTTCCGAAGTCTAAGAAACATGCATTTAGCGCTATTTTATAGAGCACATTTTCATCTAAATGTTGTGTCATTTTCATCTTTCCAAAGCGAACCGGTTGGCCGAATTTTTTTTTATAAACGAAAAAATTCAAAAACGAAATTGTACCCCTTCTAAAAATTTTTCAATTTTATATTTTTTACTTTTGCGACCAAACCGAAGGATTTTACACAATTTGCATAGAATACTTTTTTGTAGACACCGACGTCTTACATACGGATATCCTGGTTATAATTTTCCACCTTGCGGCATTGACGATATTTCCATAAAATTGGTGACGAGAAAATCATTCTTCACGACGTCCCCATTGGAGTGGGAGCTTTCAAATTTTGCCAACTCATACCTCTGGTGGATACCTACATTCAGTATAAGTTTCATTGAAATCCTTCAATTATTAATATATTTTTTCGCAATTTTTGAATATTTTGAAATTTTCGCGTTCGAATTTGATCGGAATTCATGATTGACATGTCTGGATTTGTTTAAAAAATGATTTTATCTACGACCACTATTATAATTGCCCAATATTGTACAGTTCGTGGATTATGTAAATACATCTTACAACACACGTATGTAACAGTCCGCGATTAATGTTATGTAATGATTCAATAACACACTATTGCGTTTGGTTTACAATTCGTTGATTGGTTGAGAGCTGCTACTATCATTAATATAGGCAACCCAATACATTCCGTTATTTGTCAAAAAAAATTAAACGTCAATCTAAACATAAACACTATATTTTTTTTTCAATTATAACAATTAAAGTCCAGTGATGTCCAGTGATAGCGAAATAGAAAATGCTACTCCGCCCGAAATTGTTGAAAAAGCGAAACAAGCTGCCCATAATTTGCTACGGATTAAATCTCGGGATTGATACGAGGATGCATATAGAAAATTTATGGACCGGAGAATGAAGCATAAAGTTAAATCCTTTTCAGAAAATGTTTTATTATACTTTGATGAGTTATCTCAAACAGTGATCTTCACTTTGGGCAATTTATTGAATGGTTTGGACATCAATTAATATAAAGCACAACATCGACATTTCAAAACATTCAAAGTTAATAGCTTTACTAAAGGGAAAATCTGATGGATTTAAAAGCAACAAATCAAAAATTTTAAACATTCAAGAAATTCAAAAGTTTCCTCAATAATTCACCGGATAACAAATATTTATTGATGAAGGTATTCATTACTTTTTTATCTTATAATGCTCTCTAATGGGCATAATGACATATTTTTGTATATAATTTTAGATTATTCTTATCATTGGCATTAGTGGTGCCTGCAGAAAACAAGAACTACGAAATGTCAAACCCTGCCATATAGAAGACACCGGAACATCTCTGATCATTAAAATTCCTGATTCCAAAACAAAAACTTAAAGATCTTTTGTGCTACCGAAAGAATTTTACCAAACCTGTGAAAAATATATTAACGTACGCCCACAAAATATGGACAAAACTCAGTCTTTTTTTTCTAAATTATCAAAATGAGAAATGCACTAAGCAATGGAATAAATAAAATTGGCTCTATTCCTAAACAAATTGCCAATTATCTTCATTTGCCGGAAGAAAATCTTTCTTTATACAGAACATTGTTACAGACGTTCGTCAGCCACCATTCTTTTGGATTCCGGTGGTGATTTATTGTCACTAAAAAGGCATGGTGGCTGGCGTACGTCTGCAGTAGCAGAAGGCTATATAGACTGCTCCATGAAAAATCAAAACGATACTGCTACAACACAGTAGGTATTAATAGGTATTAATGAAATTAAACAAAGATTATAAATTATTAAGTAAATATAAATTATTTCATTTGACACTGCGTACATTGTGTTGCCTATATCGATGAATCACTATATCAGTTACATCAAACATAATTTTCTTATTCAATAGAAAAAAAATAGTGTGGTCGTAGATAAAGTATAGTACATAATTCGAGTTGTAAGGCAATTACGTACGAGCGGAACAATTACGCGCGACCCGCGTAGCGGGGAGCGCGTAATTCCGCGAGTATATCAGTTACATCAAACATAATTTTCTTATTAAATAGAAAAAAATAGTGTGGTCGTAGATAAAGTATAGTACATAATTCGAGTTGTAAGACAATTACGTACTCGCGGAATTACTCACGTAATTGTTCCGCTCGTACGTAATATGCTTCTTACAACTCTCATTACGTAATATACTATTAGTATGTTTCACACAACGTGGAACAATAAAATTTCACACATTTGTAGAGAATTAGCCAATCTATGATATCTTTCAGTTAGTTTTGCAAAATATTTTATCTGGCGGCGGCCGTCGCCCCTCAAACTCGATCATAACAGAAATTAATAAATTCAAATAGCTATAAAATGAAAACTGCAAGAGATATATTGAAATTTCTTTCAGATCTGTATAGATTATACATTTTTCTACTGAAATTGACGTTTTGCTATCTTCGTGGCCGATAGCCTGGACACGTAATTATTTCTAATAAAGAAATACTTATTGAAAATTTACAAATATATATTTTTTTCAAAGGCTCCGAAGTTGCATGCATTTAGCACTATTTTATATTTTGTCATTCTTTGAATTTTATATTTTAAGATACCATTTGGTTTTACCTTGGTTAGATTAGGTTGTCCGCCGCGAAGCGGGAAGATAAATCAAGACAACATACGCGCGGCAGCGCGAACTCTCGGTCCAATGTAGGACAAAGTGGCAAGGACCGTTGGTTTTACCTTGGTTAGATTAGGTTGTCCGCCGCGAAGCGGGAAGATAAATCAAGACAACATAATCAATGTGAACATAATCAATGTGAAAAAGGACCGTCGGTTTAACCCCGGTTAGATTAGTTGCCAACCTTCATAAAAGGAGGTTACTATATATGATGAAGTGAAGTTAATAAGTAAGGTTTGCAATTTTGACGAAAAAAAGACAACAATGTAACTTTAACAAATAGTTGGTGAGATTATGTTTGAGTATGTTGGTAACTCAAAAACACAAGATACCAACTTGATTAAAACAATATGTTGGTTATGTTGAACGTCAAAGTTGACAACATCAATGTTACTTAATCAATTTAAAGGTTATAAAAGTTTTAGTGAGATTTTCAGTAACTTTTTACTCCACACCTGATTTTCTATCGTCCATGTTGTACACCTTAGGAACTAATATCACATCGTTAGATATAGCAGTAACCTTTTTATGAATGTTGGGAACTTTTCATTTCTAATATCACTCCTTAAATTAAAGTCACTTTGATTTCAGACAATTGGTAACATTATATGTTTAAGTACACCTCAAAAGTGTTTGATTATATTATTTTACAAACCTGACAGCATTAAAATCATTTGAGACGGATGAATTATTAGTTAATATTCTGTGCAGTAGGAATTGTACATCTTGCAACTCATACAACCTTAGCTGATGCGCTTTCTACAAGAATCGCGCAGCTCGCAATTCTGATTACTCTTTCATATACAAATGTCAAAATTCATTAAACAATTTCACCCTCATCAATTATTCCACCTTTAGCAACTATTCCATTATTTTCAACTCTTCCATCCACAAAAACTATTCCATTCCGAAAAATACGATCCACATGTACTAGTCAATGAACTAAGAGAACACTAGAAACAAATATATATATATATATATATATATATATATATATATATATGTATATATATATATATGTATATATATATATATATATATATATATATATGTATATATATATATATATATATATGTATATATATATATATATATATATATATATATATATATACATATATATATATATATATATACATATATATATATATATATATACATATATATATATATATATATAGCATACATAGATCTAGAAAAAGCCTTCGACAAGATAAACAGAAAGTATGTATGGCAGGCACTACAAGAACAACAAGTAGAAGAAAAACTGATAAAGGCAATAAAAAGCATATATACCATAACAGAAAACTGCATAAGAACCAGTAACCTGAAGTCCAAGAATTTCATGACAAACGGTCTAAGACAAGGAGGAGTGCCAAGCCGATGCCTATTCGTATTAGCTATTGATGCGGTAATGAGAAACATAAAAGAAAAAAAACACGCATAGGATACAGAAACCTAAAAGCACAAGAAATTACAAAATTCATGTTTGTAGATGATGTAGCACTAATAGTGAAAAACATCAAGGACCTAGAAACAAACATAAAGATATGGACCAAAGAACTTGCAAGATCAGGACCGAAAAAACTAAAATAATGAAAATAGGAGAAGGGAAAGAAATACAAGAAATAAAAATAAACAAAACAAAAATAGAGCACATCAAACAAAGGGGAACTCGAGGTTGAAATAAACAACAGACTACAAGCAGCAAGTAGAACCTTCAAGACGATCCAAAAGATAATACCAAACAACAAGAAGATATTGAGAAAAACAAAACTAATAATATACAAAGTAGTATTAATCCCAACACTGCTATTTGGATGCGAAACATGGACGCTAAATAGCAGACAAAAAACAGACACTAGAGTTGAAGTATCTAAGAAAAGTATATGGAGTAACCAGAAAAGACAGAATCAGAAACGTGGACATAAGAAGAGAACTAGAAATAAGAGAGCTACACAAAATAATAGGACAGACAGCTGCAATGGCTGGGACACCTACACAGAAGTGAAGACATCAACCAAACAAAAATAATATGGCAAACAAAAATAACAGGGAAAAGGAAAGTGGGACGACCAAAAAAGAATGGGACAAATATGTCAAAAACATTATGGAAAGAAGAAGAATCTCAAATGCCCAGATGAATGCACAAGTAACAAAAACAGCTGGAACATAATAATAAAAGAAAACACAAGAAATTGAGCAACAATACCATTCTACACCCAAAAGGGTAGAAGAAATTTGATTATAATACTAATAATAAATATTAAAAAACTGATTGTCAAAAATTCGAATGGTTAGTTTATCATAAAAGTTCAGGAACATTAACTATGTAGAGTTGAATATGTTCTAGTAAATGGGGAAAATATCTAAACAAAAAGTTGGTTCAAAGTAAATAAAAACAGATTTTATATTAAAATTGATTGTTGGTTATCATCCCTATTATTCATCGTTTGTTTTATAGATAATGGGAAATGAAAAGGCTTTTTATAAGTTAATATTTATTCTCCTGACTAGTTTAGGTGTCTTACTGACACCTTAATCGTAGGCTCTAATTTACTTGTTTTAATTTAAAAATCATCATGTATTTCATTAAAAATCATCAGTTTTTCACAAATGACAAAAATTTAAATTAAATTTATATTTGTCATTTGTAAAAAACATAAAACAATGATTTTTAATTTAAAACATAAGTAATTTAGAGCCTACGATTAAGGTGTCAGTAAGATAGGGAAACTAGTCAGATGAATAAATATTAACTTATAAAAAGCCTTTTCATTTCCCATTCCCAATAAAACAAACGATTAAAAAAGTTAGTTTCATTTTAAGAATAGTATTTGAGACTGTAGTAGGCTTTGGACAAAATATTGTTTTCATGTCTACAGTGAAAATAATTTTAGGTTATGTTATGGTAAAATTTCTTTGTGAATTTTCGAGATGAAAACTAGCCGAAATTGATAAAATATCGACGAAATTGTTTAAACGGAGGTTTATATTACACGTTTTAAGCGTTTGTTAGTGCAGATGACATGGATTTCATTAGGATGTTTAAGGATAAAAAAAGTTTACATACCATTTTGACAACGACACCGCACGAAAAGAAAGAGAAACTGTTTTACCCACCGACTTCAAAACTCACGACTGCATCCAGTGCCACCAACATAAACAAAATGAATACAACGATTGCAAAGGTAATTAAAAACTTTGAAATAAAAAGCGTTTCAATAATACAATGCTAACAATTAATTTATTTAAAGATTATTTATAAAACAACAAAATTGTCGTTTTGTTTGTTTTCGCAAAATTTAAACTTGAAACTCAAAAATGTTTAGCAACATTTCATATTATTATTACTAATAATAGAGGGCATTATACTTCAAGAATTGAATATATTCCAATTTCTAATATGAATTAAACTAATTAAACTAATCAATTAAACTAATTTCGAAAACTGGAAGCAAGTTTTATATGATGTACTAACTTAGGAAAACACCAGCAAGGTTTATCTTATGTAGTTCTCCAGACAAGACCAGACAAAAGTGGAGAACACCAGGCAAGTGTAGGACAAGTCCAGGGAAGCCTAGACAAGAGCGAACAAGAGGAGACAAGAGCAAAACCAGACAAAGCAGAAAAGTCTAGACAAAAGCAGACACGACCAGACAAGACTAGACAGGACCAGACAAGACCAAACAAGTCCAGACAAGACAAGTGGAGACCAGACAAAACCAGACAAGACCTGACCAGAATAGACAAGACCTGACAAAACCAGACAAGACCATTCAAGACCAGACAAGACCAGAAACGACCAGACAAAACCAGGCAAAACCAGACAAGCCAAGACAAGTCCAGACAAGACAAGTCGAGACCAGACAAAACCAGACAAGACCAGACCAGAACAGACAAGACCTGACAAAACCAGGCAAGACCATTCAAGTCCAGACAAGACAAGTCGAGACCCGACAAAACCATACAAAACCAGACAAGACCAGACAAAACTAGGCAAGACCAGAGAAGACCAGACCGACTAGACAAGACGATACAATATCATACAAGACCAGACAAAACTACGCAAGACCAGAGAAGACCAGACAAAACTAGACAAGACGACACAATACATACAAGACCAGACAAAACTAGGCAAGACCAGAGAAGACCAGACAAGACTAGACAAGACGATACAATACCATACAAGACCAGACAAAACTACGCAAGACCAAAGAAGATCAGATAATACCAGACAAGACGACACAATACCATACAAGACCAGACAAAACTAGCCAACACCAGAGAAGATCAGACAAAACCAGACAAAACCACACTAGACGAGACAAAACCACTCAAGACCAAATAAGACTATACAAGACCACACAGATCAGGTAAGACCAGACAAGACAAGACCAGACAATACCAGGCAAAGCCAGACAAAACCTGACAATACTAGACAAGACCAGACAAGAGCGGACAAAACCACACAAGATGACACAATACCATACAAGACCAGGCCAGATCAAACAATACCAGACAAGACCACACAAGACGAGACAAGATAAGATAAGGCCAGACTAGATTAGACCAGACAACTCCAGACTAGTCTAGACGAGATCAGATGAGACCAGACAAGCTCAAACTAGGACACGACAAGACCAGGACAAGTAGGGTTCATGCAAGTGGGTCTTATTCTTTGATAATGAAGAAAGCAGTGAGATTTTTATGTAATTAATAATGTTTTGGTTTAATTATTCGTGGAAGTATTTGTGTCTGAATGCAACGTTATTTAATCGATAAAAAGCTAATCTGAGTGTGGGGTCAAGTCGAAACAAACAGATAATTAAAATAATGTTTGTGAGAAATATACTAAAAAGTTTTTGAAGGATAATCTTCGTTAATTGAGGAGACGAATGTGTTGGAAATTTATGCAAATTGGGTGCGAGGTGATGCAACTAGAATTTCGATGAAGACTGGTTATTTTTTTTACGGTTTTTACTGTTAATTTTGTTTTTACTATTTATTTCTAGTATTTATTTGCATTTCAATCAGCTTTTATATACGAATTTAAAATTAAATTTTTTTGAAAATCTAAAAATACAGTGTGTCGGCTGAGGTACCCAATAGGACAAAAATCGTAAAATTTTCATTTTACGAACAAAAGTTATTCTTTAGAAAAAGTTCTGCTTGTCGAGAACATGAATGGACGATAAGAAAATTTTAGACCAAATGTACAGGGTGTTAATAAATTAGGAAAGTTTGAAAATGCCACAAGGTATAAGTTACATTATTTATTATTTTTTACAAACATTTTATAAAACAAAGTTATTTATAAACTAACGTAGAGTCTGCATACAAAATTAAAAAAAACACATTTTTAATAATTATTCTACATAGCTACGTACCAACCAGTGTGTCAGCGGATTAAGGTACCCAATAGGGCAAAAATCTTTATTTTTTCATTTTACGACCAAACGTAATTCTTTTTAAAAAGTTCTGCTTATTGAGAAAATGAATTTACAATTAGAAAATTTTAGATCAAATGTACAAGGTGTTAATAAATTAGGAAAGTATGAAAATGCTTCAAGGGATTATCTAATAATGTAAAATGCAAATAAATAAAAATCTCTTATTATTTTATTATTAAAAATTCGAATTTTTATTTCAAAATTTGAATTCAGACTTTACGTTAGTTTATAAACAACTTTGTTTTATAAAATTTTGGTACAAAATAATAAATAATGTAACTTATGCCTTGAAGCATTTTCAAACTTTCCTAATTTATTAACGCCTGTACATTTCATCTAAAATTTTTGTATCGTCCATTAATTTTCTCGACATACAGAACTTTTTATGAAGAATGACTTTTGCTCGTAAAATGAAAATTTTACGATTTATGCCCTATTGGGTACCTCAATCCGCGGGCACAGTGTATAATCAGATGGTTCTATTTAGATGCTTCTAGTGTAGTATCTTACAATTAGTTAGACAAGCTGAAAATTTCAAAGAAGAATTTCCATTTTTATTATCCGATTCTAATTCTCGACTCTCATTGAACTAATTCTCGAATAAAATCTAGAGTTGTCCAAAATTAATTATTCATTTTTTTTAGATTTTGAGAACACAATATTTTAAGCTGTTAGTCTGTTAGTTGTTTTCTTGCGAAGTGATTTTCAAAGAATTAATTGTTTTAGCCTTAAATAGTTGATATATAGATGCTTTATACATTTTTTTAAATATTTGAAGTACAACTACTTACATGACTTGTTTCATGAGATCGTTTATTAATGACGTTATAAAATCCGTTGCGTACGTGGGACCAGTGTGCCTTTATGATTTTATGACTTATAGCTTCACCAAAACTGTGGCATTTTCAGATGATTGATGTTGCTGAGACTATAGTCATTAATAAATGATCGCATGAAACAAGTCACATGAGTAGATTTATTTCAAATATTTTTTTAAATGTCATTTCAACTATTTCAGGTTAACAAAAAAACAATTAATTGTTTGAAAATCTCTTCGCCAGAAAACAACTTACACACTAACAAATTAAAATATTGTTTTTTCTTAATTTTCTTAAAACACTTGTCTAATTAATTTTGGATAACTCTAGATTTAATTCTAGAATTAGTTCTATTAGAATCGGGAATTAGAATCCATATTTATTATGGAAATTCATTTTTTAAATTTTCATTCTGCTTATCTACTTAAGTTACTACACTAAATAGAACAGACTAGTTTTCAAAATTAGTAAAATTGTTTAATTAAGTACGTATCCAAGCTTATTTTGTTAGACTAAGTTATGTAGTTAATGAGTATTAGGGTGAAATGTGCGTGGATATTTCACTGTATATTAGTTTCAAATTGAAATAAATCCAACAAACTTTGATGGTTTCTAGCTAAGTTAATAGACTAAATAGAACTGTCTCGTTTTCAAAATAAGATTAATAGTTTAGTTAAGTACGTATGCAAGCTTCTTTAGTTAGTCTAGGTACTGTAGTTAATGAGTATTATGGTGAATTGTAAGTGGATATTTCACGGTGTTTTAGTTTCAAATTGAAATAAATAGTACAAATTTTGATGGTTTCTAGCTATGTTAGATGAAAAAAATAGAACAGTTTAGTTTTCAAAATTAGCTAAATTGTTTAGTTAAGTACTTATACAAGCTTATTTATTTATTCTAGGTTCTGTAGTTAATTTGTATTCGGATGAATTGCAAGAGGTTATTTCACTGTGTTTTAGTTTCAAATTGTACCAAATACGACAAAGTTTGAAGGTTTCTAGCTAATTTAGTAGACTAAATAGAACAGACTAGTTTTCAAAATTAGTTAAATTGTTTGGTTAAATACGCATACAAGCTTATTTAGGTAGTCTAGGTACTGTAATGTTAATGTCTATTAGGGTGAATTGTAAATGGATATTTCATTGTGTTTTAGTTTCAAATTGAACTAAATACGACAAATTTTGATGGTTTCTAGCTAAGTTAGTAGACTAAATAGAACATCCTAGTTTTCAAAATTGGCTAAATTGTTTCGTGAGGTAAGCATGTAAGCTTATTTAGTTAGTCTAGGTACTGTAGTTAATGAGTATTAGGGTGAATTGTTCGTGGATATTTCACTGTTTTAGTTTCAAATTAAACTAGATACGACAAATTTTGATAGTCTCTAGCTAAGTTAGTACACTAAATAGAACAGTCTAGTTTTCAAAATTAGTTCAATTGTTTAGTTAATTACCTATACAAGCCTAGTAGTTAGTCTAGGTATTGTAGTTAATGCGTGTTAGAGTAAATTGTGCGTGGATATTTCACTGTGTTTTAGTATCAAATTGAACCAAATAGGACAAGCTTTGATGGTTTCTAGCTAAGCTAATAGACTAAATAAAACAGTTTAGTTTTCAATATTAGTTAAGTTGTTTAGTTAAGTACGTATACAAGCGTATTTAGTTAGTCTAGAGTAGGGAAAGATCCTATGTTCTAGACTCTCCTCACTCCTCAACTCCCACCACTACCCCCACCCCTAGACCCTGTCTCCAGACCATGCCCCCAACCCCCACTTCCACCCCCCAGACTCAATCCCCCCAACCCCGAGACCCCTCCCCCAGCCCCCCCACATCCAACCCCCAGACCCAGTCTACACCCTCCAGCCACCCCAACTTCTACTTCCACCCTCCAAACTCCACCCCTAAACCCCTAGACCCCACCCCAGACCCCACTGGCAATCCCCAGACCCCACCCCCAACCCTAGACCTCACCCCCAACCCTAGACCTCACCCCCAGCCGCCACTTACAACCCCCAGATCGCCCCACCAGCCCCCACTTCCAACCCTCAGACCCATACCCAGACCCCAGACCCCGCCCTTAACCCTCATGCGCATGCATGAGATTTGAACACAACCAGTACTTCAGAAACCGCCCCAGCCCCCACTTTCGGAAGAAGAGGAGTCTAGATCCTGAATATTCACCCTAAACCACCAAGAAGATAAAGTTGGAGCCGTAGACAGTAAACAATACCCAACAAGGTTAAAGTTTGCGGGAGATCCATCGATCACAGAAACACCTTCAACCAACAGTGAAGCCGGTCCAGCAGAACATCATCCAAGCTAGTTTCAGCTATAGAATTGATGGTTCAGGTATTTTTGTAGATAGCTTTATTAGAAAATTGAACAGCCGTTGTACGAGAAGCCGCATTCTATCCATAAACTTTACATCCACTTTCCATCAACTTTCCATCCACCTGCATCCACTTTCCATCCATTTTCCATCCACCTGCATCCACTTCCCATCCACTTTTCATCCACTTTAGATGCACTTTCCATCCACTTGCATCCACTTTCCATCCACTATGCATCCACTTTCCATCCACTATAATCAGCTTTCAAACAGCTTTTAATCTGCTTTTTAATCAGATTTTAATGTAGCTTTTTAATCATCTTTTGAACAGCTTTTTGAACATTTTTTAAACAGCCTTTCGATCAACTTTTAAACAGCTTTTTAATCAGTTTTTAAACAGCTTTTTAATCAGCTTTTAAACAGCTTTTTGATCAGATTTTAAACAGCATTTTAATCAGCTTTTAAACAACTTTTAATCCGATTTTTAATCAACTTTTGAATCATCTTTATAATCAGCTTTTAATCAGCTTATGAATCAGCTTTTAAACAGCTTTTTAATCAGCTTTTGAACAGCTTTTTAATAATCTTTTAAACAGATTTTCGATCAGCTTTTAAATAAGCTTTTGTACAGCTTTTAATCCACATTAAAAGAACTTTCAATCAGCCTTAAACAGGGGTCTGGCTGAGGGCTGGGGTGGGGTCTAGGGTATGAGGGGTGGAGTTCGGGGGTGGAAGTGGAGGTTGGGGCGTGGTCTGGGCGTTGGGGGTGGGGTCTGGGTATTGGCAGTAGGGGCTGGGGTGGGGTCTAAGGGATGAGGGGTGGAGTTCGGGGGGTGGAAGTGGAGGTTGGGGCTTGGTCTGAGCGTTGGGGGTGGGGTCTGGGTATTGGCAGTGGGGGCTGGGGTGGGGTCTAGGGGTTGAGGGGTGGAGTTTGGTAGATGGAAGTGGTGGTTGGGGGTGGTCTGATGGCTGAAGCTGGGTCTGGGGGTTGGAAGTAGGAGGCTGGGAGAGGAGTCTCGGGGTTGGGTGGTGGGGAATTTTAGGGGTGGAAGTGGAGGTTGGGGTCGTGGTCTTGGGACAGGGTCTAGGGATAGGGGTAGTGGTGGGGGTTGAGGAGTGAGGAGGGTCTAGAACATAGGATCTTTCCCTACTGTCTAGGTATTGTAGATAATGAGTATTATGGTGAATTGTAAGTGGATATTTCACTGTGTTTTAGTTTCAAATTGAATTAAATAGGACAAACTTTGATCGTTTCTAGCTAAGTTAGTAGACTAAATAGAACAGCCTACTTTTCAAAATTAGTTTAATCGTTTAGTTAAGCGTTTATACGAGCCTATTTAGTTAGTCTAGCTACTGTAGTTAATGAGTATTAGGGTGAATTGTAAGTGGATATTTCACTGTGTTTTAGTTTCTAATTGAATTAAATAGGACAAACTTTGATGGTTTCTAGCTAAGTTAGTAGACTAAATAGAACAGCCTACTTTTCAAAATTTGTTTAATTGTTTAGTTAAGTGCATGTAGAAGCCTATTTAGTTAGTCTACGTACTGTGGTTAATGAGTATTAGGGTGAATTGTTAGTGGATATTTCACTTTGTTTTAGTTTCAAATTGAACTTTGATGGTTTCTAACTAAGTTAGCAGACTAAATAGAACAGTCTAGTTTTCAAAATTAGTTGAATTGTTTAGTTAAGTACGTATACAAGCTTATTTAGGTAGTCTAGGTAATGTAGTTATTGAGAATTAGTATGAATTGTAAGTGGATATTTCAGTGTGTTTAAGTTTCAAATTAAACTAAATACGACAAATTTTTATGGTTCCTAGCTAAGTTAGTAGACTAAATAGAACAGTCTAGTTTTAAAAAATGGTTAAATTGCTTAGTTAAGTACGTATACAAACCTATTTAGTTAGTCTAGGTACTGTAGTTAATGAATATTACGGTAAATTGTAAGTGGATATTTCACTGTGTTTTAGTTTCAAATTGAACTAAATAGGACAGAATTTGCTGGATTCTGGCTAAGTTAGTAGACTAAATAGAACAGTCTACTTTTCAAAATTAGTTCAGTTCTTTAGTTAAGTACGTATAAAAGCTTATTTAGTTAGTCTAGGTACTGTAGTTAATGAGTATTAGGGTGAATTGTTCGTGGATATTTCACTTTGTTTTAGTTTCAAATTGAACTTTGATGGTTTCTAGATAAGTTAGTAGACTAAATAGAACAGTCTAGTTTTCAAAATTAGTTAAATTGTTTAGTTAAGTACGTATGCAAGTCTATTTTGTTAGTCTAGATACTGTAGTTAATAAGTATTAGGATGAATTGTAAGTGGATATTTCACTCTCTTTTAGTTTCAAATTGAACTAAATAGAACAAACTTTGATGGTTTCTACCCAAGTTAATAGACTAAATAGAATAGTCTAGTTTTCAAAATTAGTTAAATTATTTAGTTAAGTACGTATACAAGTCCATTTAGTTAGTATAGGTAGTGTTGTTAATGAGTACTAGGGTGAATTGTTCCTGGAAATTTCACTTTGTTTTAGCTTCAAATTGAACTTTGATGGTTTTGAGATAAGTTAGTAGACTAAATAGAACAGTCTAGTTTTCAAAATTAGTGAAACTGTTTGGGTAAGTACGCATACAATCTTATTTAGTTAGTCTAGGTACTGTAGCTAATGAGTATTAGGGTGAATTTAAGTGGATATTTCACTGTGTTTTAGTATCAAATTGAACTAACTAGGACAAACTTTGATGGTTTCTGGCTAAGTTAGTAGACTAAATAAAACAGTCTTGTTTTCAAAATTAGTTAAATTGTTTAGTTAAGTACGTATGCAAGCCTGTTTAGTTAGTCTAGGTACTGTAGTTAATGAGTAGTAGGGTGAATTGTTCGTGGAAATTTCACTGTGTTTTAGTTTCAAATTGAACTAAACACGACACATTTTGATGGTTTCTAGCTAAGTTAGTAGACTAAATAGAATAATCTAGTTTTGAAAATTAGTTTAATTGATTAGTTAGCTACCTATACAAGTCTATTTAGTTAGTCTATGTACTGTAGTTAATGAGTATTATTGTTCGTGGATATTTCACCGCGTTTTAGTTTGAAACCGAACTAAACACGACAAACTTTGATGGTTTCTACCTAAGTAATTAGACTAAATTGAACAGTCTAGTTTTCAAAATTAGTTAAATTGTTTAGTTAACTACCTATACAAGCTTATTTAGTTAGCCTAGGTACTGTAATTATTCAGTATTAGGGTAAATTGTAAGTGGATATTTCATCGTGTTTTAGTTTCAAATCTAAACTAAACACGACGAACTTTGATGGTTTCTGGCTGAGTTAGTAGACTAAATAGAACAGTCTAGTTTTTATAATTAGTTTAAATGTTTGGTTAAGTTCGTATGCAAGCTTATTTAGTTAGTCTAGGTAATGTAGTTAATGAGTATTAGGGTGAATTGTGCGTGAATATTTATCCGTGTTTTAGTTTCAAATTGAATTAGACACGACAAACTTTGATGATTTCTTGCTAAGTTAGTAGACTAAATATAACAGTCTAATTTTCAAAATTAGTTAAATTGTTTAATTAAGTAAATACGTATACAAGCTTATTTAGTTAGTCTAGGTACTGTGGTTAATGAGTATTAGGGTGAATTGTGCTTGGATATTCCCTGTGTTTTAGTTTCAAATCGACCTAAATGCGATAAACTTTGATAGCTTTTATCTAAGTTAGTAGACTAACAAGAAATAGAACAATCCAGTTTTAAAATTTTGTTAAGGAAATGTTTAAAAATTGGGTTTAAGTAATGTAGATTAGTGCAGGTAGTAAGTACAGTTAGTGAGTAATTCCGAGTAGTAACAAAACCCATTAGTTTTATCGATACGTTTGCTTTGTTCGGAGTCCAGGTAGAATAGATTGAGATAGGTAATTTGGGCGTTTAAGTGCGTAATAAAAGCACTTAGAGCGCATTAGAAACGTACAAATTCGTAAAATACAAATATTGACGATTTATTCCGAGAAGAAATTGCAGGCGGTCTTGAACCCAAAAGCCCCAAAGAATCGTCTGGGAAATTCCCGGCGAAGAAGCGAGCCGGAGGAGGGAGTCGCAGCGGATAAGAAGTGTGCTTCTTGTCGCAACGCCGTATTATTCGCTCGGACTGCAACGGGAACGCACGTCCATCCGTCAGTACACACAAGAAACTGTTTGAAAAGTGTTTATTTTGGGTAAGTGTTTTTTGCATATTTCTTACTGGCACAAATTTAATGCACTCAATTTGCACACTTGCCGTGTTGATTGGCGGTAATTGGTATAACGCGTGTTCGCAATTCGTTCAGTTAAATTCCCAATTTTCGCATCAGTTTGATAAGAAATAGCCTCTATATTAGTTCAAATCTTCAATAAATCAGTAGACTACAATCTACATCTCCGTTTAAATCTTCAATAAATAAATAATAGACTACAATCTAGATATTAGTTTAATTCTTAAATAGGTTAGTAATAGACTAAAAACAAGATATTAGTTTAAATCTTCAATAAATTAATAATAGACTACAATCTATATCAGGGGTAGCCAACCTTTTTGGAAGCAAGGGCGCATTACAAATTTTCATGAACGTTGCGGGCGCAACAATATGTAATGACATCATATATGTTTATTGTTAAAGTTATTTTTTTTTTAATTTTTAATTATTCTTTCTTAATACTTTTTTTCATTTAATTGTGATTTATACCTAATTTTGATTATTTTTTATTTTATTGTATAGGTTAAAATAATTTAAAAAAATATGTAATATTAATTTTATTGAAGGACATTTATTACATAATAAATGAAAAATTATTATTCGTTAATGAGAAGGTTGAGACTGTATTTCTTGACATAATTTTTCAAAATCAGGACAGTAATTGCTACTCTTAAACTGTCATTCAAATTTTCATCGAGAAGACGTGATCTAAACTTATTTTTGATAAATTGCATTGAAGAAAATGTGGCTTCACTTAAGTAAGTCGATCCAAAAAGAGATTTTAACTTCAGTTCACATTTTTTTAATATTGGATATTTACGTACTTCAACTAATTTCCAAAATTCCTTGTCCATGTTAAGAACTTTTAAAGCGACGTCATTCTGTAATTCTACAATTTCCAGTTCCAAATTTTCTAAATTTGTTGCATAAAATCCATTTATTTCTGTACTTAAAGTAGTAATGTCAACATTAATCATTGGATTTTGAAAGAAAAATAAAATCGATTCCAAGTCGTCAAATTGGGTAAATCTTACATTAAACTCATTATTTAATTTTGTTAAATAATTAACATACGTTGGAGAACCTAAATGATTTTCTGGAAATATTTTTGACGTGTGGAATGAAGAATTTTTTTGTAAGTGGGAACTCAAAGGGTTAATTTACCCTTAAATGCTTTAATAGCACTTACCATATCTACAAGATCTTTATTTTTACCTTGTAGTTCCAGATTTAACTGATTTAATTTCTGACAAATATCAGCTAAAAAAGCTAAGTCACCTAGCCAATTAGGATCTTCAAGTTTGTTATAAATTTCCCCTTTTTGTTCAAGAAATTCATTTATTTCATTAATCAAATTAAGAAACCGGTCTAATACTTTGCCTTTGCTAAGCCACCTCACTTCGGTGCAAGTTATTAAATCTGAGAACTCAGCACCATCATCTTCCAATAGCTTTTTAAAAAGTCTGTGCTGTAATGGTGCAGCTCTTATAGAATTTATAATTTTTGTTATGAGCTCCAAAATGTGGCTAACAATAAATGAAAGAAGTTTAGTACACAGAGCTTGCTGATGTATTATGCAGTGGTAAGCAAAAAAATTTGGAAATGATCCATCTTTTCTACATAAATTTAAAAATAAATCTTTTATTTTTACCGATTATTGCTGGAGCTCCGTCAGTTGTAATTGAAGATTATTTATGTAAGGGAAGTTGTTGTTCCAAAACATAATTTTTAAATATTTGATAAATATCTTCACCTCTCGTTCTTTCCTTCATTGGCAAAAGGCATAGAATTTATTTTTTCACAGAGTAGTCCTCGAAAACCATTCTTATTATTACAACTAATTGAGATGTGTCCGTTACATCCAAAGATTCGGCGATTTGAAGTGAATACCAAGAGCACCTATTCATATCAGATTCAAGTTGATCTTTAATATGGGTAGATATAGTCGCAGTTCTTCTTTTTATTGTATTGCGTGATAACTCTCGTTTATTGCCCTAATTATTTCTTGGTTATTAGAAAAAGTATCAAAGAGAGAACGGGCACCAATAAGTAAAGCTTATTGTAAAGCTTGTTTGGGTATATTCGGTTTTACGGGTCTGCCTTGAAAATATGTTTGTGTACTTTTTACCTGTTGTAACTGTTGTTAATCGTCTTTGGCACTCTTTTATTAAGCTCCGCAAGCTAAAATTAAGCCTCTACGTTGTTTTCGTTGAAATTTTTTTTTTACATTTTTAAGATTGCAGACAGTATATGTGAACGCAATTATTTGGATGTTGCCACGTTTATTCTTGCCCGTTTATATCAAAGAGGATCCGATCCTCTTTGCTTTTATATGAAAAACTAACTATGGCAGCATATATATTATTTTAAGCGTCGTATTGAATTTGCATTCATATTTCAACCAGATTTCAACGAACAGCTACGGTACAATGTCTCGTGTGGATTTTATTGGTGGTTTTACCTTGGTTAGATTAGGTTGTCCGCCGTGAAGCGGGAAGATAAATCAAGACAACATACGCGCGGCAGCGCGAACTCTCGGTCCAATGTAGGACAAAGTGGCAAGGGCCGTTAGTTTAACCCTGGTCAGATTAGGTTGCCCGCCGCGAAGCGGGAAGATAAATCAAGACAACATACGCGCGGCAGCGCGAACTCTCGATCCAATATTGGACAAAGTGACAAGAACCGTTGGTTTTACCTTGGTTAGATTAGGTTGTCCGCCACGAAGCGGGAAGATAAATCAAGACAACATACGCGCGGCAGCGCGAACTCTCGGTCCAATGTAGGACAAAGTGGCAAGGGCCGTTGGTTTAACCCTGGTTAGATTAGGTTGGCCGCCGCGAAGCGGGAAGATAAATCAAGACAACATACGCGTGGCAGCGCGAATTCTCGATCCAATGTAGGACAAAGTGACAAGAACCGTTTGTTTTACCTTGGTTAGATTAGGTTGTCCGCCGCGAAGCGGGAAGATAAATCAAGACAACATACGCGCGGCAGCGCGAACTCTCGGTCCAATGTAAGGTTTTATCTGTTTTTTTTTAATTTCAAAACTTAATTTGTATTTTCCAGATGGAGGATCTGGCGATTTTTTTGTTTATTTAATTTGATGAAAATCTTAATTTATTTACATTTTTCCCTGGATATATTACTAGTTTTCCTTTTTTTTTATTTGGAAGCAAATCTGTTGATAATTAGAAAAAATAATAAACGTGGCAACATCTAGTTATTTGCGTTCGCGTCGACTATCTGTCACGTTGACAATTTTTATTGACTATTTCAAGAAAAACACGAATATTTATTGAACCAGATAACTTAGAAGCTTCATTTTTGCTTTCCGACCTTTGCGACCTTTCCGTTAACCCGTGAGAAGGACGATTTATAACAGTTACACCAGGTAAAAAGTCCATAACACTAAATTTCAAAAGACCCGTAAACTCGATAAATTCCGCTTGTTTAAATAATTCCCCATTTGAATATGATTTCTTGTTCTTCGCAAAAAATGTGCAATTTAAAACGATACCATAGTTACATTTTTTGATTTATCTGTTACCTTTTTGAACAATAATTGCTGGCTGAACAATCCCTTCTTTAAACTATTTATTTTCTCAATTCGAATAGTACTATGAGGCATATAATTTTTATCGAAGTTCTCATGTTCTAATTTAAAATGTCTTTCAATATTATATTTTTTAGTAGTAACGGTACGATTGCACATAAGACAAACACTATTTCCTTTTACTTCCACAAAACAATATTCTTCTTCCCAATCTTTTTGGAAAATGTAAGAACGTGGTCGTTTACTAGGACCTGCCTCAACCATACTGAGTATTCTTTATTATTAGATTAATAAGATATAGTAATAATAAAAGTAATTTTTGTTGAGATCTATAACCGACGTCCCTAGACTACTGCGCCATGGAACACGTTCAATGCTAACAATATGCGTAATTGTTTGCAACCATCGCGTCGATCCGACCTCTCAGATAAATTTTAAACTTTATTTCAAAATGAATAGACGACCAGTCGAACGAACAATTTTAGTGCGCACCTCTTTGTAAGAGATAACGAATTCATTTATCAAAAACTGTTTTCTTACTACTGTTTTTTGCAATTTTACTGCGCATGCGCCAATGTACTTTCTGAGATGGCACCCAGGGACGTTCATAAAAGATCTTTACCAAAATCTTTAGTGTCACTCTTTCGACACTCATTGTCACTGAACAATTATTAAAATTTATCGGGAATTTTTCTGTGGGCGCATAATACATCGCTTCCGGGCGCACTTGCGCCCGCTGGCGCGGGGTTGGCCACCCCTGATCTAGATAATAGTTTTCAAGTCATTAGCAGACTACAGTCTAGATTCTAGATATTAGCTTAAATATTCAATAAATTAGTAATAGACTATGATATAGATATTAGTTTATATCTTCAATAGGCTAGTGGTAGACTACAATCTAGATCTAAGTTTGAATCTTAAATAAACTAGTAAACAACAATCTACAGACAATATTCTAACTATAACATTCTAGCTTTCATCTCATACTTGATATATTAGTTCTTAATGTACTAGGTGTATTAAGTTCTTAACGTTTATAAGATGTCTCTTTCTCTAATCTCATACTAGATAGAGTCGATCTTAATGTGTACTAAATTTAGTTTTAACAATTAGATAATTATAAGTGATTTAGCCAGAAAATAAACATGGGTTTTCAAGAGTTTATGTCTCAATGAGTATACTACATAGCTTTGTCTACTTTGCGGATTTTAAAAGGAAATTTAATGTTTTATAAACATACCAAAATGTAGTTTATTATCTAGTCCTTTCGACAAGATATTAGGAAATTAGTTATATAGGCAGGTAATTTGTGTATAAACATGGATTGAACTAAACACGACAAACTTCGATGGTTCCTAACTAAGTTAGTAGACTAAATGGAATAGTCTAGTTTCCAAAATTAGTTTACTTGTTCAGTTAAGCATTTATACAAGCTTATTTAGTTAGTCTAGGTAGTATAGTTCGTGCGTATTAGGGTGAATTGTAAGTGGATATTTCACTGTGTTTTAGTTTCAAATTGAAATAAATAGGACAGAGTATGACGGTTTCTAGCTAAGTTAATAGACTAAATAGAACAGTCTAGTTGTCAAAATTAGTTTAATTGTTTAGTTAAGTACTCAAACAAGCTTATTTAGTAAGTCTAGGTACCGTAGTTAATGAGTATTACGGTGAATTAGAGTGAATTGGTTTCTAGCTAAGTTAGTAGACTAAATAGAACTGTCTAGGTTTCAAAATTAGTTTAATAGTTTAGTTAAGTACATATACAAGCTTATTTAGTTAGTCTAGGTACTGTAGTTAATGAGTATTAAGGTGAATTGTAAGTAGATATTTCTCTTTGTTTTAGTTTCAAATTGAACTATAAACGACAAAGTTTGATGGTTTCTTGCCAATATACTAGACTAAATAGAACAGTCTGGTTTTCAAAATTAATTTAATAGTTCAGTTAAGTACTTATACCAGCTTATTTAGTTAGTCTAGGTACTGTAGTTAATGAGTATTAAGGTGAATTGTAAGTGGATATTTCACAGTGTTTTAGTTTCAAATTGAACTAAATAGGACAAACTTTGATGGTTTCTGGCTAAGTTAATAGACTAATTAGAACAGTCTTGTTTTCAAAATTAGTTTAGTTGTTCAGTTAAGTATGCATATTAGGGTGAATTGTAAGTAGATATTTCACTGTGTTTTAGTTTCAAATTGAACTAAAAACGACAAAGTTTGATGGTTTCTTGCCAATATACTAGACTAAATAGAACAGTCTGGTTTTCAAAATTAGTTTAATTGTTTAGTTATGTACCTATACAAGCTTATTTAGTTAGTCTAGGTATTGTAGTTAAGGAGTATTAGGGTGAATAGTGGGTGGATATTTTCACTTTGTTTTAGTTACAAATTGAACTAAAAACGACAAACTTTGATGGTTTCTGGATAAGTTAGTAGACTAAATAGAACATTATAGTTTTCAAAATTAATATAATAGTTAAGTACGTATACAAGCTTATTTAGTTAGTCTAGGTACTGTAGTTAATGAGGATAAAGGTGAATTATCAGTGGATATTTCACTGTGTTTTAGTTTCAAATTGAACTAAATAGGACAAATTTTAATGGTTTCTAGCTAAGTTAATAAACTAAATAGAACTGTCTAGTTTAGAAAATGAGTTTAATTGTTCAGTTAAGTACGTATACAAGTTTATTTACTTAGCCTAGGTACTTTAGTTAATGAGTATTAAGGTGAATTGTAAGTGGATGTTTCACTGTTTTAGTTTCAAATTGTGCTAATTGTAAATAGGACAAACTTTGATGGTTTCTAGCTAAGTTAGTAAACTAATTAGAACAGTCTTGTTTTCAAAATTAGTTTAGTTGTTCAGTTAAGTATGTATACAAGCTTATTTAGTTAGTAGACTAAATAGAACTGTCTAGGTTTCAAAATTAGTTTAATAGTTTATTTAAGTACGTATACAAGCTTATTTAGTTAGTCTAGGTAATGTAGTTAATGAGTATTAGGGTGAATTGTAAGTGTATATTTCACTGTATTTTAGTTTCAAATTGAACTAAATACGACTAACTTTGATGCTTTCTAACCTAAGATAGTATTCTAAAAAGATCAGTCTAGTTTTCATAATTAGTTAAATTGTTTAGTTAAGTAGTCATACAAGCTTATTTAGTTAGGCTAGGTACTATAGTTATTGAGTATTAGGATGAATTGTTCGTGGATATTTCACTGTGTTTTAGTATCAAATTGAACTAAAAACGACAAAGGTGGTTTTGATGGTTTCTTGCCAAGATAGTAGAGTAAATAGAACAGTCTGGTTTTCAAAATTAGTTTAATTGTTTAGTTGAGTACTGATATAAGCTTATTTAATTAGTCTTGATACTGAAGTTAACGAGAATTAGAGTGAATCGTAAGTAGATATTTCACTGTATTTTAGTTTCAAATTGAGCTAAATAGGACAAACTTTGATGGTTTCTAGCTATGTTACTAGACTACATAGAACAGTGTAGTTTTCAAAATTTGTTTAATTATTCAGTTGAGTACGTATACAAGCTTATTTATTGAGTCTAGGTAATGTAGTTAAGGAGTATTAGGGTGAATTGTGGGTGGATATTTCACTTTGTTTTAGTTACAAGTTGAACTAAAAACGACAAACTGTGATGGTTTCTAGATAAGTTAGTAGACTAAATAGAACAGCCTAGTTTCGAAAATTAGTTAAATTGTTTAGTTAGGTACGTATACAAGTTTATTTAGTTAGTTTAGGTACTGTAGTTCACGAGAATTAGGGTGAATTGTAAGTAGATATTTCACTGTATTTTAGTTTCAAATTGAGCTAAATAGGACAAACTTTTATGGTTTCTCGCTAAGTTAGTAGACTAAATAGAACAGTCCAGTTTTCTAAATTAGTTAAATTGTTTATTTAAGTACGTATATAAGCCCTTTTAATTAGTCTAGGTACTGTAGTTAGTGAGTATTAGGGTGAATTGTAAGTGGATGTTTCACTGTGTTTTAGTTTCAAATTGAACTAAATAGGAAATTTGAAACCAAAGACAGATGGTTTTTTTATAAACCAAACTTTGATGGTTTCTAGCTAAGTTACTAGACTACATAGAACAGTCTAGTTTTCGAAATTTGTTTAATTGTTCAGTTAAGTACGAATGCAAACTTATTTAATGAGTCTAGGTAATGTAGTTAATGAGTATTAGGGGGAATTGTAAGTGGATGTTTCACGGTGTTTTAGTTTCAATTTGCACTAAATAGGACAAAGTTTGATGGTTTCTAGCTTAGTTAGTAGACTAAACAGAACAGTCTAGTTTTCTAAATTAGTTTATTTGTTTGGTTAGGCATGTATACACGTCTCTATGGTAAGTCTAGGTAGTGTAGTTAATGAGTTTTAGGATCAATTGTGCGTGAGTATCTTCCTTTGTTATAGTATTAAATCGAATTAAATAAGTCACACTTTGAGGGTCT
The DNA here is from genome assembly GCA_944588485.1 of Phosphuga atrata. NCBI lineage: Eukaryota > Metazoa > Arthropoda > Insecta > Coleoptera > Silphidae > Phosphuga > Phosphuga atrata. The sequence continues at coordinate 12,091,437 of OX155897.1, forward strand.
CTAGCTAAGTTTAGCGCAGTAGCGTCGCTAGCGTTGGTCAATCAGGCGAGTGCCCGGGGCCCACGGGCTAAGGGGGGCCCGAAGAGGCTGTGCCACCCCCCCCCCCATTTTGAGGACCCGCCCCCCTATTTTGCTGAAATTGAGGCAAGGAAAATAAAGTTCAATTTTGTTTTTCTTTTATATTTATATATTTGAGGAAAGTAGCTAAATATGCAACAGTATCCCTAATGTGGAATACCGGCATTTCTTAGAAACAAATACCACTAGACCCAAAAATCATTTCTTTCTAACACTATACGCGCGTATAGGTTTCAACTCGTCAGCAGAGGGAATGCTTTAGTCGCGGTGAGACTGTTTTGTTTTGCCGCTTTTAGAAAACGTTTCATATTTCTTAAAAATGAAGTATTTTTTGTAATGTGATTGGAAATAGTATTATATTTATTGCATCTATGCATTGCTTAAATGTTTGTTTGTAAGTTTTAGAGGTGTTTTATTGCATTGCTTAGTTTAGTTTAAAAATATGGATATAAATATAAATTCGTTAGAAATGCCAAATATGGACAGATCGCGGTCCAAATATGTACCATTCCATATTTGGATCCCAAAATATTAGCTGACTGGATAACTATTTAAATTTATTTAGCAAGATACCCCAAGTCGTCGGCTGACAGTGAACAGCTAATGAGAGGCAGTTCCCCAGGTGCTGTTGTTGTTGCACATCCATCAGGGTAGATACAAATGCATATATTTACTGATTGGTTCAAACATTTAATCAAACACACAAACCTCACCGCAGAATCGAAAGTTAATTTAGATGGTCACTCTACTAACACCCATAATTAATAATCACACTTGTAACATCGATGTGATAGAATTTCCGAGATAAAACAATGAGGAACTTGTGTTTATACCTCCACACACAAGCCATAAGTTCCAGCCTCTTTGACAAAACTTTTATGGGACCACTGAAGTCTCATTACAGTGAAGAAATACGAGCGTGGATTAGAAAAGATAACAAATGATAACAAGTCCTTATAACAACGTCCAGCTATTTTGCAAGGCTTACCTAAAAGTGCAAACAGGTGAGATTAATGCGAATGGGTTTCGTGTCACAGGACTATGGCCACTGAATAAAAACATATTTAGCGGGTTCGACTATCTATCTGCACAACAGGATGTAGTTAAAAATGACTGCATAGTCAATATTACTCCAACGAAATCTTCTGTGCTCTCTCGCAGCCGTCTAAATCTGGTTTCTCCTTATGATATTAGCCCAGTGCCAGATAAAAAAGAAAACATCGAACAGGGGAAGAAAAACATCTGTTGCAGCAATCATCCCGTCTTCATCTTATAAAAACGACCTCATCGGCAAAAGAAAGAATAAAAAGGAAATAGATTGAGTAAAGCTAAGAATAAGAAACGGTACGAAAAGAAAACGAAAGGTAAATAACAATAACAGAAAACCAAGGCTAAAAATAATCTAGCGGATTCAGATAATCATGAGATATTACTGTTTGACGCATACAGTGATCCGGATGCCTTGATAGGAAATAAAGGTGCTGCCTCGGAAGATGCAGAATGTATGTTCTGTCATATGATGTTTTCTGAAGATACTAGAGGAGAAACCTGGATCAAATGCCTCATGTGCGAACTCTGGGCACATAATGATTGCGCTTATGTAGAATTAGACACCTGGATTTGCGATTATTGCAAGTAGTTTAAGTTATATTTTGTATTTGACCAAAGTTCCTAAAGTATATAAAGTCATAGAAATTAAGGTTGATTTTGGATAGTTTTTCTAGTTTTCCATATTTGGGGTACCTATTCCATAATTAGATAGCTTTGTGATGATTTTGTTTTAGAGAAATTATAGTACTTATAATTAATATATATATATATATATATATATATATATATATATATATATATATATATATATATATTTATATATATATATATATATATATATATATATATATATATATATATATATATATTATATATATATATATATATATATATATATATATATATAATACTGTTACTATCTAAAGCGCAAATGTCTGTTGATAATTGGGAATTAAAAGTTGATTTTTTAAATTTGTTTTTTATGCGTAAAAAACAAAACGGTATTCCATATTTGGTTACTTTCCTCTATTATATTATATTTATTCTATACATATGTGCCTTTCTTATATATATATATATATATATATATATATATATATATATATATTAAAAATTAAAGAATTTATTTGTTTATTCACTTTCTTTATTTACTGGGGGACCCACCTCAATATATATGCCCGGGGCCTCAACATCCAATCGACGGCGCTGAAGTTTAGTATACAGTTTAGCGTTTTACAAATAACACAAAGTTTTAGTTCTATCTAGTCATTTGGACAAGATATTAGGAATTTAGTCCGCCTGTGTAGTTTGTGTATAAACGTGGCTTCAGGGTTTGTTTATTCTAGTTAGCTCATTCTACTTTATTAAGTTACAAACATTCCAGTTACAGTTTAAATATAGCCAATATTCGCTAATCTGTTTCAAAATATTTTCTTAGAAAAATAAACTTGGAGTCGAGATTGCGATAAACCCGATATTTATCGTGTCGTAAAAGTAAATGCAAACGAGTCACAATTTCCAAGTTAATTTAATTAGTGGATTTGCATGTACGCTTGGCGCTCAATTACACACGGAATGAGCCGCGATGTAAATCGGAAATTCCCAAGTTCATCGTGATTTTTATTATTCAGCGTAAATGATTTTGTGAAAAACAACCTCCGAGATTTATCTTCGAGCGGTGTTGAAGCTTGTTTTATCGCGGTGCCAGGCAAGGTGAAGGTTAGACACCAACAAATCTCGGTTATAAATAGTTTAATTATATAATCGCGCCTGAAACTCTAATTACGCGGTTGTAAGAATCAAATTTATAAATTGAAAATCGTTCGAGTTACACAATCAAGAGTCACAAAATTTGAGTTTCGAAATATTCGATTGTAACGCAATTAATAATAATAATAATAATAAACATTGAGAAACTTGGCTTGCCGAATTCCATCTTGAGGCATGTACAGAGGGCAACGATTTTGCAAACCTGTCACATTGTGTGCAAGTTTCTTAATTGAAAATTGGCTAAATGATCATATGAGCCAGAGTGTACTCTCTTTCCGCATCTGAAATTTTTCCAGCGTAAAGCGGCCCATACACTATACAACTTGTTGTACAACCAAGTCTTCCAACGTGTTGTAACTGTCGGCCCTACACTGTCATACCAAGTCTTCCAACATTAGTTTTGAGCTGAAATTTGATCTGCACGGATCTTGTGCTAGCTAGCTGTGCTACAATAATATTTCTTGGGTACTGACGTATTAACGCCACCACCGCTATATATCGGATCGAGAGTTCGCGCTGCCGTGTGTATGTTGTCATGATTTATATGTCCGCTTCGCGGCGGGCAACCGTTTGTCAAAGTTAAATTTTTTTTTTAATTTTAAATAAAATGTTTTATTTTATGATATATCATAAAAAATTTAGATGTAGATTGGCGGCATTTAAAGATGTAGCGGTGGTGGCGTTAATACGTAAGTAACATTTCTTGGTCACTTAAGAAATCATTTAAATCATCTAAATACCATAATGTTAGCTCATATATATCATCAATTACTACTCCAGATTTTTAGTTTTTTCCATCTTTTTTCAGTTTTCTTCCATAACAAGTCCTCACATTGTTTATTCTTTTTTTATATCATCTAAAGATGCATTTTCATCAGTTTCCTTTAAATTAGTTAAAAGCTTTATAATATTTCTTCACTTTTCATTCTCAGTTGGATTTGCCATTATTTTATTCACTTATGGTAATAATTAGTTTTGAAAACCTCAAAGAATAAGCGTTCAAAAACTAGAAACACAATTTAAATACAAAGATGTGAAGGAGACAAGATCAAATGTAAACTGATGTTGATGGTGAAGTTGTACACTGCCAGACAGATTGGCCAACATTACGCCACGCCCACAGAAAATCAAAAGTAGTTTGATTTTGTACAACCAAACCGTCCAACCAAAATCTGGTTCTACAACCTTTTTTTTTTATTTATTTGTGGTTTGGGGGAAGCTCTACCAGCCTGTGTGTGAGGCTCGCACTCACTAAACCCCTACTTCCACTTGGCTTTGAGTACGCCACCCCGGTATCGCTTGCGAATTCCTTCATGGTGGGCTGCCAGGACGGTTGTTTTACCGCCCTAGTTAATCTATTTATCTTTGGCTTTCTCTCGTGATTCGCTCTTCTGACGAGCTCTTTCTTCTTCTTCCTTCCGTGTAATTATTTCACGGATTATACCCTGTATTCTAACCCAGTTTTCCTCGGACTCCAGCATTTTATTTACCAGATCGCTTTCCTCTTTAATTTCTGTTAGGCCTCTACGTTCTTTTTCCCAGCGCTTGCATTGGAGGATCGTGTGTGCGACGTTGTCTTCAGCTCCACAGTACTCACAAAAGGTGTCCGTTGCTTTTCCGATTTCGAATAAATAATTACGGAAGCAGCCGTGGCCGCTGAGTACTTGAGTCATGTGGTAGTCTATCTCTCCATGTGTCCTTGTGGCCCATTTATAGATATGTGGAATAATGCGCCTTGTCCATGTTCCTGTTTTTGAGTTATCCCATTGATGATGATTTGCTAGGTCTCGTACGTCAGGTCCGTGGCAGCTTTTTTGATGTCCTGTTTAGACATATTGCCTTGGCGGTTCAACGAATAGGTGTTTTTCTATGCGACACTAGCACCTCTATGGGTGGTATTCCTGCAAATTACAAGAATGGCTTCCCTGGATACCTTTCTGTACGCACTACTAACTCTTAGTGCAAGTTTCCGTTGCACTGTCGCCAGTTTGTTTCTTGTCTTTTGTACCATCATGGCCCTATACCAAATTGGTGCTCCGTAAAGCATCACAGAGCGTGCTACCGAACATAGTAACTTCCTTTTGCTGGCAGTGGGACCTCCCACGTTTGGCATTAGCTTTTCCAGCGCAGTGGTGGTTCTATACGCTTTCTCCGCCGCTTTGGAGACATGGTCGCTAAACGAGAGGTTTTTGTCGATAATAACACCTAAGTACTTAACTGCACTTTTCGGTGATATTATAATATCATTGATCTTCAAAGTTATCTCACTTAACTGTCTCTTACCCGCCAATACTACGGCCTCTGTCTTCTCTGGGGCTAGCTTTAGGTCCTTTTTCTCCAGCCACTCGTCCACCAGCCTCATTGCTTCGTTCGCCTTGTCCATTACTATGCTTTCGGTTTTTCCACAGATTGTGATAGCTACGTCGTCCGCGAAACCGACTATCTCGACTCCTTTTGGCATTCTTAATCTGAGCACTCCGTCATACAGAACAGTTGGACCCAGTACAGAGCGTTGCGGAACACCGCTGGTGATTTCTATCTCAAGTGTTTTGTTTTCTGACTGTATTGCAATTTTTCGGTTATCCAGGTAGCTTCTTATTATGCGGATTAGGTATGCGGGGAGTCCTACTTTTGTCGCTTCGTCCATTATGTGTTGCCAGCTTGCAGAGTTAAACGCGTTTCTGATGTCTAGCGTTATGAGGATACATATCTCTCTTGTCCTCCACGTTCCTGCTTTGGCTGACCTCGCCGTTTCCACCACCTTTCCAATGGCGTAAATCGTTGACCTTCCTGGCCTAAAACCGAACTGTCTCTCGGACATGTTTATTTCCGCTCTTATTCTTACTACGAGGAGTTGCTCCAGCAGTTTGCCTGCCACGTCCAGAAGGCACAGTGGTCTATATCCGGCGGCTTCATGAGTGTTATTTATATATTTTTTAAGTAGAACCAACTTCGCGACTTTCCATATCTTTGGGAATTGTCCTAGTTGGAGACATCTATTCATAGCCTCGAGTATGTATTCAGGTTTTTTACACGATGCTAGTTTTATGACCTCCGGTGGAATTCCGTCGGGCCCTGGGGCCCTGCCATCTCGGATGCGATCTTTAGCTGTTCTTAGTTCTTCCAGGGTGAATTCAGGGATGTCGCATACCGTTGGCTGCACCCAGTTCGGTACCTTATGTTTGGGAAAAAGAATGTCGGTTATTTCCATGATTTTTTCAATCTGGAGTTTTGGCGGGGGTATCTAGTCTTTAACCCTCTTGTGACTATTCCGTAGGCATCTCCCCACGGATCATCGTCTACCATCTGGCACAGTTTCTTCCAGTGTTCCTTCTTAGAGGCATTAATTTCCCTTCTTAAGCTTTTTTCGTATTCTTATAATCCTCCCTGTATTTAGTTGTCTTTTCCTTGAGTTCAGGGTTTTTCTTGATGGTCCTCTGGAACTTTCTTCTTAGTGTGATGCATTTTTTCCTAAGTTGTGCGATGTTTTCGTTCCACCAGTAGACTTTCCTTTTATTTCCATTCTTTTTACGGTTTGGTAATACATCGTTGCAGACTCTGGTGATGACCGCTACCATTTCCTCTGCTGTAATTTCCTGTGCTCTGTCGGTTTCTGTCTCGAGTCGCTTTGTCAGTTTTTCTTCGTTTAGGTGCTTGATTGACCAGCCCTGTGTAGTCATTGTCGTATGTGTAGTTGGTCTTTTTTTGTCTTCCGTTTGTATAGTGTAGTGTATATACCTATGGTCGCTTAGGGTTTCCCTGTCTTGTACCTCCCAACATTTCACTTTCCCCCCGAGATTTTCGGTGAGAGTGAGATCTATAATGGATCGTGACGTTCTTCGTTCGAAGGTGGGCACATCTCCTTGGCTTTCTATATGGAGATCTAGTTGGGAGATCCAGTCAGAGACTAGATCGCCTCGCTCGTCCATTGTCCTACTTCCCCAGCTTGGGGATTTTGCATTAAAATCACCCGCAATAAGTTTGGGTTTCTTGTTTTTCCTTGTCATTACACCGATTTCGTCGAGGGATTTCTCCAGTTCTTTTAGTTTCTGATTTGGGGAGAAATAGCAACTGTACACCACCAGGTTGCTTGTTTCCACCCAGGCAAAACCTGTCCCACTTCCACTACCCGTTATTATTATGTACGCATTATTTATCCTAATCGCTGTGTCCCTTTTCCCGTCTTTGTACCACTCATGTCCACTTGTTTTGTTTATATTTGGTTCGCTTACGATTGTTATGTCGATTCCCATTTCCGCTACTGTTGCGTCTAGGAGGTCGTGTGCCGCTCGGCATCGCATCGCATTTATTTGAAGTATTTTAATCATTTTGTGGTGTGTGCCTCTGTGTGTCTTACGTCTGTATTTTGTTGGGTCACTCTTTGTCCTTTACCCCCACCTTCGCTTTCGTGTCTTTGTGGACTCTTTTCCTCCCTATTTGGTGAGGCCGAGGACGATGGCTTGTGAGCGCCGCCTGAAGGACTGTCTCGCCGTTTCGATTTAGTTAGTTTCCTCGCCATGGACAAACTGTGGCGGAAAAATTCACATTTGCCACTGTTGGCGCTGTGACCTTCTTTGTTGCAGATTGGACAGGATTTTTCGTTGCGGCAGTCTTTAGCTGTGTGCCCTTCCTTTCCGCACGCAAAACACAGCTTCGACCTGTCGGGTCCGTCACAGTTCTTGGCCAGGTGTTCGTAGGACCAGCATTTGTGGCAGCGATCAATTTTAATTCTTCTCTCTAGAGAGCACCGCACTAGTCCTACCTTTAGGTGTGGCACTTCCATTAACTTGTCCGCCTCCTCCTTGCTTACTACAAGCGTAGCAGCTTGGGTATGATTTGCGTTAGGTCGTAATTCGCTACAACCTACACATATTCGTTGTACAACCTACACATACACTGTCCAACTTTTCGTAGAACCGAACCAAGTTGTACAACAAGTTGTATAGTGTATGGGCCGCTTAAGCTGAGAAGGTGCAACATTGCTAAATAAAATAATAATAATAAAGGCCTCTATTCGTAATAAACCAAATTATATAAATAATTATATAAATATAAATAAAAAATTGAAGGATTCAATCAGCACACAATTTCTGAAAATTCTTTCAATTCCTGCAATTTATCTTAAATTAAACGAACAAACGATCATTAGCTTTTGTCGGTTTCGCAGAAATTGTTGCGGAAATCGCACAAATCATTAAAACAATAAACAAAGCAAAAAATATGCTAAATTTAATTACTTTATTGCAATAATAAAGTTCCGAGATAATCATCATCAATATTCGCTTAAACTTGATGTAAATACAACACGTAATCGCTTATTTTACTCGTTATGCCAATCGACTCCGATCAAAACATTTTTTTTGTTCAAACAATTTTTTATTTATTGCCCAATAAACTCCAACAAAATGAGGCAAAATACATTCTGCAAAACAAAATTCGCCAACTAATTTATTCTTCTTGTTTAGATTCAACCATGACAACTATAAAACTTATAGCCTTGATGGCTATACTACCTAGTTTACTAGCTTTTCCAACCGTTGACGACACCAAGGACATGGTTCTAGTCACAGAACCATCCGCTGCTACATCATCATCAGACGACAAAGAGGTAATGTAAAAGAATACACTAATTATAACACCGTTTTAAAGCTTAAATCTTCCCCTATGCAAAACTAGTTTATAGACTCGTCTACAATAAGTGCACTTCAAGATATAGTCGGATATACTTGAAGTGCTCTTTTGAGTAAGTAGTTGCGCTATATTTAAAATTAGTCAAAGATTTGTTCATACAGACTTAAATTTATATTCTTAATTGTTAATTGAGATGTTGATTCAGCTATAACTGTTTGCGTTTTTCTACTAGTTTTACTAATTCTTGAGTTTCAAAGATTCAGTTTCAAAATTAGATTCTTGAGATAAGTTTTTGGCTAGCATCACCAATAAACAAAACTAATTTCCTGCGCTAATATCTAATATTTAACCACTTATCATACACCGATTTAAAGCTTAAATCTTCCCCTATACCAGGGGTCGGCAACCGGTTTTAAGTAAAGAGCCATTTTCCTTAAAAAAATAACAAATCTTATACAAGAGCCGCAGGGATGATGGTATAAAAAAATCACAATCAGTGTGATTTTTAGGAGTGAATTTGTTTTATATCAGGTTCGTAATTTGAGGTCTTTAGATTTAAACAAATTTCAAATCTAACGTCGTAGAGCCCATTTGATATTCAGGATATTCATGTTAAAAATCTGCTCACAATAATATATAGAGCAGCAAATTGATTTCAAATGGCACCGGCTTAAATTGTCATTTTCAAACTGTTCCAAATATAATTTCATCTTTCAAGAAAGATTAAAAAAAGTTTAATTTCGAATATCCTGATGATAATGCGTTAACACCAAGCATTCGAAGTCAAGCTTTTTTACACCAAGCATTTGAAGTCTTTGGCGACGCCACCAAGCATTCGAAGACAATGAAAATGTGTCAATATGTTCCATATATTTACTGAAATTTTAAAGAATTTGATTGACTATTTTTAATACCAAGTCCATTATTACTTTTATCTACTCGCACACTACAATTAATACATTAATAACTAAATTATTGTATGTCCTGTATGCATCCTTATGCCATTATTATAATCGTGTGTAAAAGTATCCAAAGCGTGCGTAAAAGTCCAAACTAAATCAAATGGAGTTTCATTATTAAACAATTCATATTTGTTGTTACCATGGCAACAACTCGCGTCACTGAAAAAAAAACATTTTCTGACGTATATTAAAATTGAATTAATTTTTCTAATTTTGAATCAAATTTAACAATTTATGAATCAATTTTGAGTCAAAAAGTTTCGCCCCGAAGTCTGGATTTATTTGGCTCTAATATAACTAAACCTAACCATAACCTAATCTACATTAAATCTAGGTTAGGTTTTTTATTTCAAATTTATCAATTTATGAATCAATTTTGAGCCAAAAAGTATCGCCCCGAAGTCTGGATTTATTTGGCTCTAATATAACTAAACCTAACCATAACCTAATCTACATTGAATCTAGGTTAGGTTAGGCTTACCTAGATTTCATCGACAACGAGCAAATAGTGCTCCCGTTACTTTGCGTTTTTACCAATTAGCAATTTTTGCCATGGAGACTCATTGCGATTAAAGCATTTACACTTCGCAACTTATGCACAAAAGCCCTTCTTCACACACTTGTATCATAAACTACTATTTTAATCTTGACAGGAAATGTTTGTGCACACAGTAGCACCTCTTGATGTATAATGCAATGAAAGGTGAAAATGTCTATTTTAAAACGCGTCATACAATTTAAACAATCGAATGTAATTTTCTGTGTCTCAATATTTTAATAAATGGAAGATTAATTTGTTCCAATTAACTTAAAATACATGTTATAGACGAGTTGAAGAGTCACACAACTTAAGAAAAGAGCCGCATGTGGCTCGCGAGCCGCCGGTTGCCGACCCCTGCCCTATACTAAGCTAGTTTATATACATGTATACAATAAGTACGCTTCAAGATATAGTCGGATATACTTGAAGTGCTCTTCTAAGTAAGTTGCAAGTTGCACTACATTTACAATTACTCAAAGACTTGTTCATACAGACTTAAATTTGTTGTCTTAACTGGCAAAGCTTAGACTGAATAAAACACAACATTTTGGGTTATGAACTAGTTGCACTGATCTTCGAGTTACAACCACAAGTTACGCTAACTCTTACTGATCTAGTTAGATTCTTGGAATTACAGCCAAGTTCACTTACACTTACTAATCTAATTAGATTTGTTTTAAGGCTAGATGATAGATCAACTAATTAGTGCTAAGCTTAATTATTTGCATTATTTATTCAGGGAAATGTGGGAGATTTGCCAAAGATCACCGAGATGAACATCAAGACGAACATAACGAACAGATTTGCGCAAACCGTTTGCACAAGTCGCGTCAAGAACCATGCGGACAAAGCCCAAGAAACGACCTTCTTCGTGATCATCCCCGATCAAGCCTTCATCGCCGGATTCATCATGGAAATCGAGGGCAAGAACTACACGGCCTATGTTCAGGAGAAGGAACAAGCCAAGAAGACTTACGATGATGTAAGTATATAAAGGGATTAGTGTGGATTTAGGTATGTCGATTAAGGTGCAGAAGGACAATTATTACTCGATTCATCTGTATATGAAATCAATGTCTCCTGACTAACTAACTGATTGATTGATTCACTGACTGACTGATTGATTGAATAACTGATTGATTGGCTGATTGATTGACTAACTGATTAATTAATTCACGGACTGACTGATTGAATAATTAACTGAATGACTGACTGATTGATTGATTCACTGACTGACTGATTGATTAAATGACTGATTGATTGACTAACTGACCGATTGATTGACTAACAGCCTGATTACCAGGATATATCCTTACCGCAAAACCGCGGTTTTCTGTGCAAAAACCGAAACCGCATAACCGTTATAAAAAACCGCGGTTTTCGGTTTTATTTAAAGATAAATAAAAATAAAATACATTGATCACGAAACTATTATAGAACGTTCAAGCAAAAGTTGACAAAGTATTCTTCGCCATCGCTTCATTTTGTTAATGAAAATGGAGAATTGACTTATACTATAGATGCAAACTGTACAATCCTTGCAGTATACTTTTCTAAATTACTTAACAGTGATTTACTACAAGAAAAATTTAAGTTCCTTAATTCTTATAAAATTAATTAAGGTTCAACCCCACCGACTGTACAAGAGATTAAAGAAATTATTCAATCACTTAAAAATAACAAAGCTTCAGGGTAGGATCAAATAACTGCAGAATTGTGGAAAAATGCAGGAGAAAATTGTATCACAAAATTGCACGAAATTATGTTGGACATTTGGGAAACGGAAAAAATCCCCTCGGATTGGAAGTTGACGATAATCCATCCTATACACAAAAAAGGAAATAAAACTGACCCAAACAATTATCGAGGTATATCCCTTCTTCAGGTCACATACAAAATTCTTTCAAAAGTGTTACTAAACCGTGCAGAGCTGCAAGTAGATAATCAAATCGGTGAATATCAAGGTGGATTCAGGAAGGGACGGTCCTGTGCAGAGCAAATTTTGAATTTGAAAAACGTCATACAATATTTTCGCAACACAACTAACAAAAAATATGTCATAACGTTTGTGGATTTCCGGAAAGCATACGACAGTATAGATCGCTTATCACTCTTTAGTGTTTTAACAGAATTTGGACTTGACCAAAAAACAAGAAATATTATCAAAGACACACTTACGGAGACAAAGGCTAAAGTAAAATTTATGGGTGGATTAAGTGAAGAGTTTGAAATAAATACAGGCGTCCGTCAAGGTGATGGAATTTCTCCATTACTTTTCAATTGTGCCCTGGAAAAAGTTGTTAGGGAATGGAGAAAAGCAGGGGCACCATCTCACCGACTAGGGCCAAAGATTAAGGGTATTCAAATAGACTGCCTAGCATTTGCTGATGATATGGCACCAATTGCTGAAGACATTTCTGATGCACAGAAGCAGATTACTATCTTGGAAGAACAAGCAGCAAAAATAGGGCTTCATATCTCTTATGAAAAAACTAAATTTATGACTAACATAAAAAATGCGCCACATGAAATTTATATTAACGTTAACAAAATTGCTAGAGTAAAGGAATATAAATACTTAGGTGAATGGGTTACAGAAAATGGCAATGAAAATAAATCTGTAACATCAAGAATCCAGAAAATGGAGGTAGCATTTCAATACACAAAAAATGTTTATAACAAGCAATGCCTGTCATGGAATAGTAAAATTCGTCATTATTTAACAGTGATTAAACCGGAAGCTCTTTATGCTTCAGAAACGCTAAATTTACAAATTAAAACATTAAAGGAACAATTAAATATTAAGGAAAGGAAAATTATGAGAAAGATCTTAGAGCCCAGAATTAAGAATGGCATACACTATCCCAAACCCAATTCTGAAATATATAGAAAAAAATCAAAAATTACCGATACCATGAGAATGAGACGAATTCAATTTTTGGGTCATTTGGAAAGAATGAATCATACGAGGCTTACTTACCGAATCCACAAATTTCTACAGAACAAACGTACAAGACCAAAGTGGTACAAACAAGTGGAAAGGGACCTAGTGGAGATGGGATCGCCAGAAATCATGAATAGAAATGTGATCAGGAATATTGTTCATACAAGGGGATTTGAGGAAGATCTGAAGAAACCAACACGACGTGCATGGTCGGAGGAACAGAAAGTACAACAATCCATGAAGATGAAAAGCTATTGGGCAAGGAGGAAGGCTCAGCATACGTTGATTCCGCGTGGTCCTAAGTGACCCATCCGCGAGAAGAAGAAGAAAAAAATACATTGAATTAGTGCCCTTTCAAACATTGCAAACTGTTGTTGCAAAAATGGCAACCATCGATGGTATATGTGTTCGAACAATTTCGAAATCTGCATTTATTCGGAAAGCAATAGCTGGCCGGTTTCCCAACCAAATCTTGCCAAAATGTTCTTCAGGTGTTATGACCTTAATTCAAAAGGAATACGAAGAAAGAAAGAAGGTAATAATTTTAAAGTTTCAAGAATTAAAAGCAAATGGACCAAAAAAAATAGTATTGCGCTAGATGAGTGGACTAGTGTAAGACGCCGAAGATACTTAAACATGAATATTCATGGATAAAACAATTTTTATTACAATTTAGGCTTTCTGCGAATTGAAGGAACTTGTTCTGCAAATAATATCGTAGGGGAGACCGGGGCTAGTTGTCACACGGGTTAGTTGTCACAAAGCTTATATTGCTTGTAATACAACGATGTGTATGACGGAATTTTGCCAGTGCATGTGTTTCGATAATGTGATTTGTCAAACGTCCATTCAAATTCAAATTTTCGGTTAAGTTGAATTTTAAGTGTGGAAACATAATTTACCTTAACTTAATTGTTTTTCCAGTTGATTCGCTCATTTGTGCTAAGTGACTATTCTTTATATAATTCTCAATTTTTATTAAGTGACTGTAATAATACACTTTCGTTCTACATATTTATATCAAATATGATTGATAATTTTATTCGCTAGTTTTATAAAAATAACAATATGAAGGATATTTACAAATGGGGTTAGTTGTCACATTTCCCATGGGGTTAGTTGTCCCATTCCACAACTGCTTTCAGATCTACATTTTTGTTACATTTTTTCAAATTATCGCACATTACGTCGATATGTTAAAAAAAAAATTAAGGAAGCTGATTTACAAGATTAATGATGACATTATATCAATACCTGTTGGGTATACTAAACATCTGCAGGTATTTTCACCTGTAGCAGAAAAAGTTGGTGAATTATATCCTACATGCTTCAAATATTTATTTAAGTCCACGAGAGTTAAGAAAATTGGCACATGAATTGAGAGAAGCAAATGAACTAAAAATGTCACAAAACTGGTCTAAAAATAAGATGGCAGGGTACGAATGGCTAAGTTCATTTATGAAGAGACATCCTACTTTGGCAATAAGAAAACCAGACAAAACAAGTCTTGCAAGAGCCTCCTCGGGCTTTAATTGCAACAATGTCGATTTTTTTTTTTGCAAACCTTAAGTCATGACAGACTTTAAATTTCTTCCACAAGACATTTGGAACATGGATGAAACTGGAATAACTACAGTTCAAAGGCCCGACAAAGTTATTGCTCGAAAAGGTTGTAAACAGATAAGGTCCATCGTTTCAGCCGAAAGAGGAACTTTAGTTACGTTAACTACAGCAGTATTGGCAGCAGAAAATCATCTTGCCCCACTATTTGTTTTTCCACGGGTGCATTTCAGAGACCATTTTATCGCCAGCGGCCCTCCAGGGTCTACAGGATGTGCCAATCCATCAGGGTGGATGATGGAGAGACATTTTCTTCAATTATTGGAGCACTTCGTGTCAGTTATTCGCTGGACTCTTGCTGGATAAATCTGTGCTATTGCTGTTAGATAACCATGGTTCGAACCTCAATATTCAAGTTTTTAAGTTTGCTACTGACAATGGCATTGTTATGCTATCTTTTCCTCCTCATTGTTCCCACCGACTCTAACCACTTGATAAAACTGTATTTGGACCTTTAAAAAATATATTAACACAGAATGTGATTCATGGATGTTAAACAATCCAGGGAAAACCATGGTTATTTATGATATCCTTAAAAGTGTTGCTGATCCTCTGGCAATGACACCTTCGACAATTGAATCGGGTTCTCGTGCAACAGGAATATTTCCCTATAATGTAAACATTGTTACCGATGTAGACTTTCTTCCATCATACGTTACGGACCGGCCATTTAATCTTGTTTCTAAGGAAACTGTGGCAAATTCAGAAATTGAAAGTAACCGGAGCCAAACTTAACAATCTTTAGACGAAAACTGCAATAAACAACAATTTGTACCAGAAGCAGTCCCTGGTTGTTCGAAGGATGTAACAAAATTAGCAGTCCCTGGTTCAAATTTGTTCAATGGACGTAACACCATCAGCAGCCCTGGTTGTTCAAGGGATGTAACACCATTAGCAGCCCTGGTTGTTCGAAGGATGTAACGTCATTGCATGTTGCTCCCTCAATCATACGCCCTTTCCCGAAAGCAAAATTCAAAATTGCAAAAACTACAGCGGAAAAACCACCGCGAGTTCCCGAAATTCGACCTAGATTAGCAAGTTGAACTTTGCGGCGACGTCGCGACGCCGCTGTCGAAGATTTTCCAACGCGTTTTTCACTATCGCTTCTTGACAAGCTTTCCTTTCAACATAACGTCAAACTTGTTTCGCCAGCTTGAAAATTACGAAAACTACGGCGGAAAAACCAGCAGCCGCATTAGGAAATTGAACTTTGCGATGGCGTCGCGACGCCGATGTCAAAGATTTTCAGGTTTTCAGTCTCGCTTTCCGACCACGTTTTGCTCTAACAAAACGTCGAATTTGTTGCGGCAGCTGCGACATTTCTAAAAAACAAATGCAACCAATCCTCGATAGATCTACGTCTTTACGGGCTGTCGCGGCGTTAGTTATCGAGCGATTTCAACGTGGTTTTCAATTTATGCTCGCAAAAACCTCTAAGTTTGATTGAGCCTGGGATTATTATTGAGAAAGATACTACACATGACGATGCCCGAGTAATTAAGAAAATGCTACAAATTGTCCTGCTGAACCAAAATTTTGCATTAACCATACAATTCATCTCGCTGTATGTGACAATTTTTACAAGAAAACTTGTAAATTATTTTCGTTTGGAGTTTGCTAAATATAAAAGAACTTCTGAGAGAACAAACAGATTGAATATTTTATTTCAAGCACTCTACAATTAAAGCTACATCCACCTACTCCGAAAGATCATTTTCTCTAAGCGCCAACTTTGGTAAAAAACTATAATATCGTTTAAATATCAGACACTACTTCTTAAAAACCGAAAGTGAAACCACGGTTTTTAATTTTCAAATTTTTTTGTTCAAAAGCAGGACCTACACTACATAACTTTAAGAACCCCAGGGACTACATAAGTTTAAGAATCCCTGGTCCATGGACGTAGCCAGCGGGGGGGGGGGGGTTTGGGGGTTCAAACCCCCCGGAAATATGCAAACCCGTTAAAATTGGTGCATTTCTGTTACTGTATTTTCTTAAAACCCCCCCCGAAACTAAATCCTGGTCTTAAAACTTTTAAAAATTGAATAATCAACATGTAGACTATAAGCAATCTTGTTTAAACACACTTTCTTCGTATAATTCAACCATAACTGCTAAAGATTACTTTCTGAGGTTATTCGGAGGGTATGGAAGTTCTGAACACGATTTTCCTGTTTATTCGGTTCCAAATATCCAAAAATAAAGGATATTTTTTAGCCATTTCCTTTAACTTATTGCAAGTTTTTCCTGCAGGATAATTTAGCCGAATTCCTTGCGCATGTTTCGAGGCTAAATTTGTGAAAATCGGTTGAAAATTGCCCGAGAAGCGAATTAAAATGTAAGATTCCTCCAGCGGATCGATTGCTATTTTAATGAGATTTTTAATTTCAATTAAAAGCTTGTAGGAATATGATACATGTTTTCCCACTAATTTTGGGATGCTGCATCGATTGGCAGAAACTAAAAGTCTCTGTGATAAACCGTTCAAAAGTTATGACATCATGGAATCTGTAGAAAATGTATTTCCTTAAAATCATTATTTCTCCAGTGAATGGAAAATTTCAAAGTGTGTCTAAAAGTATTTTCCCTGTTGGTTGTAAATATACAAATTGCGTTTTGCTAGCCGCTCCCGTTTGCAAGATATGACGTGATAAAATTGGCGCAAAATCGGGCGAAATTTCGCGAAATTTGATCGCCCGAGTAGAGAACTGGGAAACTAAATAATATTTTTAACGAAATATAAGTGCATCCATAGCGAAATGAATTATCTGCAACCGTTCTCGAGATACGGACTTCTGAAGTCGAAATTCGTGAATTTGAATTCACAATTTCGCAGAAAAAACTTGAATCTTTCCAAAAAATTTAAACATCGATTGTCGTCTAGTTTCCCAAAAATGATTTCGCTGGGATTTGTAGTTTCCGAGAGGATCGTAGAAAACCGAAAACGCACTTTTTTCCTGATCAAAAAGAAATCCTGATGGATTTTTTTGGAAAATTTTAAGGCGAAAACCGCGCTTTTGAATAAGTGCGGATATTTAGAAACCCTACTGCTTGATTGACTCGCAAACTGATTGATTGAATGACTGACTGATTGATTCACTGATTGATTAAATGACTGATTGACTGACTCTATAAATAGGCTTAGGCCGCACTACGGCTAAACTGCCGCGGTTTTCAACCGCGTGATTTTATGACTCAAGTAAATTAATACAAGCGGCCTCACCTGCGGTTTTTTCCAGCGACTGATTTTTCCTATAGCGTACTGTGTGTTTCTCAAGCGGTTTCGCGGTTGTAGCGGTTACCGCCCGCGGGAAAAAACCGTAGTGCGGCCTCGGCCTTAGTCGTATTTTTGTAATAATTATCGATAGCCGCACTAACTAACCTAATCCTCAAATCGATACCTCAATCAATTCCATCGGAAACCGTCCTCAACCATCCCCTAAACTACCACCTCTGCCCTAACACTAATTCTCGATTTCTAGGCTGTGAGTAGTGGAATTGGCGCAGCGCACATAGCAGTTAGCGCCAGAGACTCCAACAAGTTCATAGTTAGTCTCAACATCGCGGCTAAGGGAAAAGCGACCTTCTACTTGACCTACGAAGAGCTTCTGGAACGCAAGGAAGGCGCCTACGAGCTTGTAATCAGCATACACCCTAAACAACTCGTCAAAAACTTAAACGTAGAGGTGAGAAAAATACTTTATAGTTTTGCTTCATCTATGTATCTATAATCTATATAGATAATTGACACATAGTTACTTTAGCGTTAATAAAGAAGTTTATAAAACTTTGTAGATACATTCAGTTATAAATTTAGATCATTATCTATATAGTCTAACCAGTTATCTGTGTAATTATCTATGAAATGGTGAAAAATTCGCACCAATTTGTCTTAAATTTCAGTCTTATCTATCAAATCTTGTCTATATAGTCTTGTCTTCTCTGTCTATTCTTGTCTGTAATTCAATTTTTTCCTGCAGGTGGAAATCAACGAGGCTCGTACAATCGCCTTCGTAAAAACTCCGCCACTCCGGTCCGGCAACGAGATAACAAAGGAAGCCGACAACAAATTGGATTCGAGGGCCGTCGTCCAAAGCCCCGATCCCAACACCAGACTCATCAAGTTCAATCCCGACTACGAGCAGCAGAAGCAAATCGCGCACGGGCTTGGAACCAGCGAGAAGGAAGGAATCTCGGGCCAATTCGTCGTTCAGTACGATGTCGAAAGAGATGCGCAAGGAGGAGAAGTTAGTAGACGGATGAATCATTGCGAGAATTTTGTTTATCTCAAATCTATTTACTAGGTGTTGGTGAAGGATGGCTACTTTGTTCATTTCTTCGCTCCAGCCGAGTTGGAACCACTGGTGAAACATGTGGTGTTTGTGCTAGATACCAGCGGTTCGATGTGGGGTAAGAAGATGGAGCAGCTGAAGGACGCCATGCAGAACATCCTCAAGGACTTGAACCCGCGCGATTACTTCAACCTGGTGGAGTTCAACTCCAACGTGAAGGTGTGGAACTTGGATGCGCCCACCGAGAGCACTTACTTCCCCAACGATGAGGACACCTGGTACTCAAACCGAGAACAAGTTTTCGACCTGAACGTAAGTTTAAGCCGAATGATAATACGGTATTATAGAGCACTTTTTGCCAAGTGTGCCAAATTTTGAACGTGGCGAATGTTTAAAGCTTTTAATACCACCGTGTTTTAAATGGTTAAAACTGTTTTAACTTATACATTTCTTGTAGGAACATTCGTTTCCACCAGCTTATCCAGTGAACAATAACACGTTGAAGAAGGCGAACGAGGCCGTGACGAACATGCATGCGAATGGAGGCACTAACATCTATGAAGCCGTCCGCGTTGGCATTCACCTGGTCAAACTGCGTCAGAAGAGAACCGGGGGAAACAAGCAAGCTCAACCTTTGATCATCTTCTTGACCGACGGAGACGCGACGGTCGGCAAGACGTCCACACCTGAGATCATCTCCGGCGTAAGCAAAATACTCAAATTACCTGTTCCAACAATTTTTTTATATTTCTTCGTCCTAGATTTCTGAGCAAAATGTGGGAAAGATCCCGATAATTTCCTTGTCGTTCGGTGCCGGCGCCGATCGCGATGTGCTAAAGAAACTCTCCCTGAACAACTTTGGCTTCGCCAGACACATCTACGAGGATTCCGACGCCAATCTGCAGCTGGAGAACTTCTACAAGGAGATTTCGTCGCCGCTCCTCTCCAACGTCAAGTTTTCTTACACGCCCGACACCACCAGCCTGACCACGGTCGACTTCCCCATCTTCTACCGCGGCGGAGAGATCGTCGTAGCTGGCCGCATCGACGGCGACTTCAAGGAAATCCCCTACGTCAATTGCTTCGGCAACGACGGCTTGATCGTCCTCAAACCCAGCGTCACAAGAAGTGTCGGACAATTGGAAAGGTAAAACAAAAGTTTGCATTTGCAAAATGCTGGTCTTATTTTTGAAATTGGCAGCTTTAAGTTATAGTGCATGAAATAGTTAATTGCAAAGCAATCATTAATATGATGATGCACAGCAATTTATGAGTGTTCTTGCATCTACAATGCCTAAAAATAACAACCTTTGTTCTTCCAGATTGTGGGCTTATAAGACCATCAAGAAATACCTGTCAGAGAAGGAAATCGCTAAAGACGGCAAAGAGTTGGAGGCCAAAGCCAAAGATTTGGCTTTGAAGTATTCGTTTGTGACGCCTGTGACTTCCTTGGTCGTTGTAAAGCCCAACTCGACCTCGTCCGTCGACGCGGAAGCTGCAGACAAGACACCAGGTAAAAAACCATAATTGGATTAATTAAATAATTTTTTATAATTGTTCATAAGTTAAATTATTTCTGCTAAATGTGAGCAAAATTTGATCGTTTGTTTTGAATTGTTTATAGGCTATGATAGTTTCAATCGAGCTCAGTTCGCAGGTCCTCAATTTTCGCCCGGAATGCGTAAGTTATTTAAGTCTAAATGCACCCGCTTAATTGAAATGTATACGCACTACATCTGTTTCTTGCTTTTGAATTTTAGCCATGGCTGCAAGTCTTCCCGGCGCACAGCATTACTTGGCATCAGGTAAAAAATTCGCAATACAAACTAATTTAGCTAAATGTGCAAACTAACTAAGCGTTTTGCACGAAAGGATTTAAGCGATCGCAAGAGCGTTAAAAATTTCAAAATCCAAAAACATTTACAAATTCGATTTTTCGTTCCATGAATCAACCGTAGTGGTAGTTTTATTTCCGCTTAGTTTTATCTAAATCCATCTGTGCGCTTGTTTGTTACAAGCGATATAGTGAACGCGTTTTATTTTATTTTGAAACTTGCGATTCCGCCCTATAGTTGCCGCAGCCACCCGATGGAGTAAAAAACTTGCGTGATCTTCACGTGATTTTCGGGGGATTATTCCCTATTGGTCAGTACAAACGCTTTTGAAGCGTAGATCACGCAGCCGAAACTTTGAACCAGTCGACCAGTCCGGTTATATACCACGTGCTCTCGAGTTTTCAGTGTTTATGGCTTAGTTAATATTAGTGATTACATTTTATCCATAAATCAGTCATTTTCAAGACAAATTAATATAAAAATTTTTAAAGTAAAATTTAGCAAAGCAGTGTAAATCAGGCTTTTTACAACATCACTACGAACTATCACGTGAACGCCGCGTGTTTACTCCACGGGGTCGCTGCGGCAAGTATATTAATTATTTTCAAATTTTATTAAACCTATGTTTGTGTGAGTGTGGACTTCGCCTTCAAGGTTTCTTAAGCGGTTTGAGCTTTCAAATATGCAACGACACTCGCTTATTGTTTCCATCACAATCATGGGACATTATAAAGGATTCATTCCAGTCTTCAACACTATCAACTTGTTCTTCATATATTTCCTTATCTAGATTTTGACTTTCACACATAACGTAAGATAGCAACAGGAATAGGCACGAATACGTCGCCTAAAATATTTCGACTATACAGGGTGTTTCATAAATGTCCGGCAGAAATTCTAGGGAGTGTTCTAGAGTCCAAAATTCGAAAAAAGTCCGAATAAAGATGTGTCCGAAAACGCTTTCTAGAATGTAGATTGTAGATATGGTGGTGACGACTTGTGCTGCGACCTTTATAGAACTATTGTACCCCAGCCTCTTCTTCAACACTTCCTCCAACACTTCCTAACTGATGGCTGTTGAAAGGAGGCTCTCATTACATTTTTCTAATATCTCAGACGCAACTAATGATTCATCCATCCAATGGCGCTAGAGCCCAAATCAGGCCTTGGCCTCCTCTATTTTCTTCCTCCAGCCATCCCTGTCCTCCGCCGCCTTTCTCCAGTTGAGTTCCGAGCATGGATCGAGCGCACCCATGGATTTTGTCTGCCCATTTCGCCCCTGGTTTTCCAACCGGTCTTTTACCTTCCGGTTTTTGTTTGATTGTTTCCGGTTTGCAACTAATTATAATTCATTCAAATTTTGTGTGTACCCGTTACTGGTGCCAAACTACCGTTTGTGCTTATTTACGCCTTGATAGCCAACCATTGGCGGTCCGTACGGGGAACGACTTTTGTATTTTTGCAAATATTTTTACACATTTAGCAAATGCTTGACTTGTTGAAATTGTTCACAATCGAAAACCTCACTGAAAAGGTACTCGTTTAGCAAAAATGTTGTGTAAGGCTACCCTCTTTCAAGGGCTGTACCTCAGTTAGGAAGCGTTTCCGGGCACATCTTTATAGGGACTTTTTGTCTTATTTTGGGCACGCTATAGAATTTCTGCAGGAAATTTATAAAACACCCTGTATATGGAGTTTAATTGTAATTATAAACTATTACTCAAATGTTAGGTTAGGGTTTGTGAACTGTTAGATATGTAAATGCACCTTAATATTTTAATGAATAGGATGGTTGCGAACTTACTACGTGCTAATTCATACTTACATTGAAATTTCATTCAAAACAAATTCATACAAATATACAAATTATACTTACATTATTATTATATACAAATTCATACTTACTTACATTGAAAAATTCACTAAGTTTTGAATGAATTCAAATGAATTCACCCAAAACTTCACAAAAATTCACCCAAATTTTCCAATTCCAATTAATTGGAATTTTGGGAAACTTCAGTGTCACGGTAATAGACACATTTCCTGAATTTTAAAAAGGAATTTAACTTCCAATTTTCGCATCTCTAACATCTGCAGTTTTTGAGATATAAGTACCCCGCATATCCAAGGGACTTTCATTTTTGCCTTTGGTCCCATATCTAGGGACTTAATGATGATTGCAATATTTGTGTGCTTGTTTTAACAACTAGCAGTTTGCATTTAAGACATTTCACAGCCAATAAATTGATTGGAAAAGCAAATTGCAAACGATAATTTGAAAATTGCAGGTTATTCGATAACGAACCGTGTTCTTGTGGGTCACCGAAGACGAAGACCGGTGACTATACGAAAGGGTGTTGGCTTAAGTGCCATAAAGAGTAAGAAATTTGTTGCTTCAAAAAGGTTAATTGAACTAAACGACTAATTTATTGGCAAAATCAAACTTGAGATTTTAAATTTGCTGGCTGTCTTTAGTTTTTGTCCAAAGTCTCGGTGCCCACCGAAATTTGCATTAAATGCCGCAAAAACAAATTTCTTTAAATCGTTTCTTTTTCAGCCATTTCAACATCTAACCTAAGGAGTTTTATAAACTTTAGAGGACGTAAGAACTATTTAAAAAAATCTTTCTGGGCTAGTTTAAGACTAACTCACTACTAAGTCTACATTAGTCTAGTTTACACAGTCTATTTAGTCAGAGAAAACCCTTACAAATAAGCTGTGGATCATTTTTCAATTAGTCCCATTACAATCATTTTGTTTCAATCGCAAACAAATTTAATGATATTCGAGAAATTTCAGTAGGAAATCTTGCACACAACTTTCTTAAATGTTCCAAGATTGGGGCAATTTACTATTTCACACCTTTCTGCAAAGCTTCTGCAACAAACAAAGCACAAAATTTGCACAACGCCATTCGTTTTAAACACTGTTTTTTCAGCTCCTGTTTTTCCAGCTCCTCCTACGTCTTTCACCTTTAGTCCGGGTATGCCGTTAACTACGAGTAAGTCAAATCCTTCGATATTACTCCCCACCTTGTATTATACAATCCCGTTGCACTTAGTAAACTAGCATTTATAAAAAGCAAAAAGGTTTTTCAATGCAAGATTTGAAACCGTACTGTTCATAGCCTTGTACTTTCTATGCATATAGCCACTTACTTTGTATACATATAGCCTTCTACTTTCTATGCATATAGCCTTCTACTTCCTACGCAAATAGCCTTCTACTTTCTGTGCATATAGCCCCTTCTACATTCTATGCAAGTAGCCTTCTATTTGCTATACATATAGCCTCTTCTACTTTCTATGCATATAGCCTCTTCTACTTTCTATGCATATAGCCTCTTCTACTTTCTATGCATATAGCCATTTACTTTCTATGCATATAGTCTTCTACTTTCTATGCATATAGCCCCTTCTACTTTCTATGCATATAGCCCCTTCTACTTTCAATGTATATAGCTTTCTACTTCACATGCAAATAGCCTTCTATGTTCTCCTCGGTAGTGTAGTGGGCAACATACCCGCCTGACAAGCGGGAGCCCCTGGTTCGATTCCCGGCCGAGTCAGAGGCATTTTCAACCAGGACGGCACGAAATCTATGCAAATAGCCCTTTCTACTTTCTAAGCATAGTCTTCTATTTTCAATGCATATAGCCTTCTACTACCTAAACTTCTTTAAAGAATGTTGCAAGGACTGGGGAAAGGTTGCAAAAATGTGGAACGTTTTGGGACGGAAAGTTATCCGAAAGTTGGTGGAAAGTTTTGCACAGAGAATATGAAAAACTGGAGGAAAGTTTTGCACAGAGAATATGAAAAACCGAGGAAACCGAGGAAGGAAGATATCGAAAAGACAGAACCGTGAACAAAAATCACGGAATTACAAGTAGAACGGTCCAAAAGGAGCGTAAGAAATTGAACGACCGTCTCAATCTGAAGATGGTCTTGAAGGGAGCTGAAGGTCCAACGATGGAAGGCGATAACATGTTAAAAGCTGATCAAAAGCTAAACTGATGTGAATTGGATCATGACCAAGCTCCCAATGGTCTCAATCTGAAGATGATCTTGAAGGGAGCTGAAGGTCCAACGATGGAAGGCGATGACATATTCAGTCTGAAGCTGATCAATAGCAAAACTGGTATGAATTTGATCATGGACCAAGCTCCCAATGGTCTCAATCTTAAGATGGTCTTGAAGGGAGATGAAGGCCCAACGATGAAAGGCGATGACATGTTCAGTCTGAAGCTGATCATAAGCAAAACTGATATGAATTTGATCATGGACCAAGCTCCTAATGGTCTCAATCTGAAGATGGTCTTGAAGGGAGATGAAGGTTCAACGATGGAAAGCGATAACATGTTCAGTCTAAAGTTGATCAAAAGCAATACTGATATGAATTTAATCATGGACCAAGTTCCCAATGGTCTCAATCTGAAGATAATCTTGAAGGGAGCTGAATGTCCAACGATGAAAGGCGATGACATATTCAGTCTGAAGCTGGTCAATAGCAAAACTGATATGAATTTGATCATGGACCAAGCTCCCAATGGTCTCGATCTGAAGATGGTCTTGAAGGGAGATGAAGGTCCAACGATAGGAGGCGATGACATGTTTAGTCTGAAGCTGATCAAAAGCAAAACTGATATGAATTTGATCATGGACCAAGCTCCCAATGGTCTCAATCTGAAGATGGTCTTGAAGAGAGATGAAGGTCCAACGATGGGAGGCGATGACATGTTCAGTCTGAAGCTGATCAAAAGCAAAACTGATATGAATTTGATTATGGACCAAGCTCCCGATGTAGCCTTAGACGAACAAGAAGCTACCCAAATACGAACACTACGTTAAAGAACAATCGCATTTGGATAGCTCACGAGTTTATTATAGACTCAGATTCCAAAATCAATCTGAAAAGTGATGAAGAAGATGAAGTTAAGGAAGCATTAGATTTTAGTGATTCAGAATCAGATGAAGAAGGTATGAAACCAATGAAAGTTAAAAAGGAATAATCCAAGAAACTGAAGATCATCCGTTAATCACAGATTTGGATTATCGAGACAAAGATCAAAAGCGTTTCCACAAAACCGAGCTGTTCTTCCAAAGGGACATTGATCAGTGAGAAAGATGAAGACGACGCTGACTTGGACAAAATGGTTGAATGTTACAAGAACAAAGGAGTCAGTGTAATTGGAGAAGGAATTCAACAAAGAATAAGAAGAAAGTCGAGGAAGAGAGTGACGATATCGATTACAGTTCGGATAGTGATGAAAGCGATTACAACGTCGAAGAAAAATTCAGTGGTAATAAAAAGCAAGCAAACATGGATTCGAGGTCGTTAAAGGAGATGAAAGGAAAAGAGTTAAATTACCCGTTGAAGATGTGGCTTTAAGGTCGATTCCCATATGCGCGATACTCAGCTACGCGACGTATTGCGACATCGCCTGTCAAATAATGATTACATTGTTTTAAATGGGCAAGTCGCGTAGCGCAAGTGAGAACGTGCCCATTTAAACCGTTGTAATCATTAGTTAACAGGCAATTTCGCGTGATGTCGCGTAGCTGAGTGTCGCGTATATGAGTATCGGCCTTAAGGCACAGTTATGAAAGCTACGAAGCAGCAACGAACAAGGCTCGAGGAATATCTGGGGCACTAAATAACATAATCTGGAGAAACAAACACATATCGCAAGAAGGTAAAATCCGAAAGTAAGGCCAACTCACATATGCGGCTGAAACAAAGGCCGAAACATCAGCCACCAAACAAGCGCTGAAAACGACCGAAATGCGGACCCTGAGAGCAATAAGAGGAGTCACATTAAGAGGCCATGTCAGGAACTCTTAAGATCAGTGCTGACCTACAAATCCAGGACGTCGTGCGCTGGGCAAGAGCCCGTCGAAGATACTGGCGGGATCACGTGGAACGCATGGTGCCACACCGAATCGCTAACTGGGCCATGACACAAAAACCCAACCGAACGAGACCCCATGGAAGACCACCGAAGAGATGGAGAGACTCCTAGACTTCCAAATCGCAGGAGCCGAAGGACTGAGGAGAAACTTACAGAAACAGGCACATAGTGGCTTCACAGAAGGATAAGAAGAAGTAAGAAAGCTAAGCGGGATTTGATTGACGGAGCTTGGAATCGCTACGCGTTTAACGACACGCATTTACCATATTGGCTTACGGAAGAAGAAGTAGCCTCTTTTCCACTTTTTGTATGCACCACCCCGGTATCGGATATTTCGGCAGCCCGGATAGTTAGTGCCGTCCTGGTTGAAAAATGCCTTTGGCTCGGCCTCGGCTCTCCCGCTTGTCAGGCGGGTATGTTGTCTACACTACACTACCGAGGAGAACAGCCTTCTACTTCTTATGCAAATAGCTTTATACTTCCTATGCAAATAGCCTTCTACTTTCTACGCGTATAGGCTATTCTATTTCCTATGCTAATAGCCTTCTACTTTCTAAGCATATAGCCCCTTCTACTTCCTATACAAATAGCCTTCTACTTTATATGCATATACCCTTCTACTTTCTATGAAAATAGCCTTCTACTTCATGTGCAAATAGCCTTCTACTTTCTATGTATAAAACCTTCTGCTTTCTATGCATAGGCTTTTACTATGCAATATAGCACCATCTAGTTTCTTCATATAGCCTTCTACTTTCTATGCAAGCGGCTTTCTACTTTCTATGCATATAGCCTTCTACTTTCTATGCATATAGACTTGTACATTCTGTAAAACCTCAATCACAATCTAAATCTCTCTATCTATATACGTTTCTTCTTGCTGCCACAAAGTTACTACGTTTGTAATTCATACTTACATTGAATTGAAACATTCACTAGGTTTTGAATGAATTCAAATAAATTTGGGTGAATTTTTCAATTCGGTGTAAATATTTTAGGGTAGGTAATTCTAGTCAACCTCTGTCAGTTGGAACTTTGCTAAATGGTAATACACACATTTCTTCATTTTTAAAAACGAACTTTGATACCAATTTTCGCATCTCTAACATCTGCATTTTTGAGATATAATTACCCCGCATTTGCAATGGACTTTGATTTTAGCCTTTAGTCTCATATCTAGCGACTTACTGTTGATTGCAATGTTTGTGTGCTTGTTTTAAAAACTAGCAGTTTGAATTTAAAACATTTTACAGCCAATAAATTGATTGGAAAAGCAAATTGCAAACGATAATTTGAAAATTGCAGGTTATTCTGTAACGAATCGTGTTCTTGTGGGTCACCGAATACGAAGACCGGTGACTAAACGAAAGGGTGTTGGCTTAAATGCCATAAAGAGTAAGAAATTTGTTGCTTCAAAAAGGTTAATTGAACTAAACGACTAATTTATTGGTAAAATCAAACTCGAGATTTTAAATTTGTTGGCTGTCTTTAGTTTTTGCCCAGAGCGTGTAGTCTCGGTGCCCACCAAAATTTGCATTAAATTCCGCAAAAACAAATTTCTTTAAAACGTTTCTTTTTTAGCCATTTCAACATCGAATGTAAGAAGTTTTATAAACTTTAGAAGACGTAAGAACTATTTAAAAAAATCTTTCTGGGCTAGTTTAAGACTAACTCACTACTAAGTCTAGAGTACACAGAACAGTACACAGTACACTAAGATCTAGTTTACGCAGACTATTTAGTCAGAGAAAACCCTTACAAATAAGCTGTGGATCATTTTTCAATTAGTCCAATTCCAATCATTGTGTTTAAATTGCAAGCAAATGAAATTCGAGAAATTTCAGTAGGAAATTTTGCAAGAATTTTGTTCCAAGATACGGGCAGTTTACTATTTCACACCTTTCTGCAAAGCTTCTGCAACAAAACACAAAATTTGCATAACGCCTTCCGTTTTAAACACTCTGTTGAACTCTTTTTCTAGCTCCTACGTCTTTCACCTTTAAACCGGGCATGCCGTTATTAACTACGAATAAGTTATCTACGAGTAAGTTTACTTCACACTCTGTATTATACAATCCTGTTGTACTAGCATTTATAAAAAGCAAAAACGTTTTCCAATCCAAGATTTTCCACCTTTTCAAACCACACTTTTCATAGCCTTATACTTTCTATGCATCTTCTACTTCCCATACCTTCTACTTCCCACACAAATAGCCCTCTACTTTCTGTGCCTATAGCCCTTTCTACGATCTATACAAGTAGCCTTCTATTTTCTATACATATAGCCTCTTCTACTTTCTTTGCATATAGCCTTTTACTTTCTATGCATATAGCACTTTCTATGCATATAGCATTACTATGCAATACAGCGCCATCTACTTTATAAGCATATAGCCTTCTTACTTTCTATGCAAACGGCTTTCTACTTTCTATGCATATAGCCTTCTACTTTCTATGCATATAGCCTTCTACTTTCTATGTATATAGCCTTCTACTTTCTATGCATATAGCCTTCTAATTTGTATGCATGTAGATTTGTACATTCCCAAATCTCTTTTTAAATTTAAATCTCTCTGTCTATATCTGTTTCTTCTTTCAAAACAAAATCTTCAAACAAGCACAGCAAATTTATCTATGTACACTAACTCTAGCTAACTATACACACTAACCATAAGTTTACAGATTAGTTGTAACTACTAAACATTTGCTATCTTTGCATGTCTGATAGATTAAGTTAACTGGCTGTACCTACTAACACTTACTATCTTTGGAAGCTTAATAGGTTAGGTTAGGTTAGTTTTTTTTATCTACTAACACTTACTATCTTTGGAAGCTTAATAGGTTAAGTTTTATATTAAACTAGGTAACTCTTAATCTTCTGCCACAGGGGCGACTTTCCAAAACACTATCAATGGCGTGGCGTCAGCCTTTTTAGAATAGAAACTGCAACAGTCTATATCAGTTTTGTTAGACTATTAACTACATCAGTTTTGTTGGACTACAGACTACATCAGTTTTTGTAACTACAGACTACGACATCAATTTTATCAGACTACTGACTAAATTAGTTTTGTTAGACTACGTGTCTGTTAGAAAAGTATCCGACCTTTAGCCGGTAAAAAAAGCTGGCATAGCTGGAGCGTTGGAAACCTAATCACCCTCAAAGTAGTTTCCTTGGGACTCCACACACTTCTCCCAGCGGTGCCGCCATTGTTGGAAGCATTCCGAAAAAGCCTCTTTCGGAATCGACTTTAGCTCGGCTGTCGTTGCAGCCATAATGTCCTCTCTTGTCTGAAATCGCGTCCGTTTCAATGGCCTCTTGACTTTGGGGAATAGCCAGAAGTTGCAGGGGCATATCAGGAGAGTAAGGAGCCTATTTCCTGATGACCACAACTCCAGTCGCTTGCGCCCCATAGCATCACGTAGGCGACGTAGGACATCCCTATAGTCGTTCCGTCATTTTACTTGCATTGAAAAACTGACGAGAGCACTACACACTATGTCACTCGAACATTGCTTGACATCAATTGACGCTAAGTACATGCGGGAAAAAAGGTGGGGTTCAAGGTCGGCTCATGCAAGCGCGCTTGATTCTAAGCCATAAGGTTTTCAAAATAAAAAATAAGGTCGGATACTTTTCTAACAGACCACAGCCTACAATAGTTTTGTTAGTTTTAGCTAGGCTACAGTCTACACCAGTTTCGTCAGGCTTCAGTCTACATCAGTTTTGTTACACTACAGACTACATCAGCTGTTAATGCAGCTACACACGATCCAGCAGGCCTGCCAGTTCGAACTGAACAGTCCGCCTAAAGGCTGGTCACCTGTACGTTTATATATTCCGGTCGATCTTTCGGTAAAGACTGCTCACGCATCCGCAGAAAAAAACTTTGCACCACGCCGTACGTTTCTTTTTAACCAAAGAAGCGACTGCTAAACCGAAAAGTGCTAAGACGTCGTCATCAGTGAAAGTCATGATGATAACTGAAAAAAAAATTAGAATCGCCTGAACGTTTTTGGAGGGTCATCAGTCCATCCCATCAGTACAGACCGGCGCGGAAGTTTCGCTACCGCGGCCGCTGCGATATCGCGGTGGACCGATTGATACGGCGGCTTATGTACATGTTCAAACCAACAAGCGCCGAAAATCGCGGTTGTTGGTCTGAACATTTACACAAGCCGCCGTATCAACGAAAATTCCGCTCCGGTCTGTGAGATCCTTTAGGCGGACTGTTCATTTCGAACTGGCAGGCCTGCCGGATCGTGTGTAGCCGGCTGTAGAAGACTACATCAGTTTTGTTAGACTACAGACTACATCAGTTTTTTAGACTACATCAGGCTTCTTAAGGTGGCTACACACGATCCGGCAGACCTGCCAGTTGGACTGACTGGCCGCTCTCCAAAAACTTTCAGGCGATTATGAAATATTTTTCAGTTATCATTATGGCTTCCACTGCGTCTTAGCACTTTTCGGTTGGGCAGTGGCTTCATTGGGTAAAAAGGAACGTACGGCGTGGTTTGAAGATTTTTCTTCGACTACCGGAACAGTCTTAAATTACAGATTGACCAGAATGCAGACACGTTCAGGTAACCTACTAACTACATCAGCTCCTTAAGGCGGCTACACACGATCCGGTAGGCTTGCCAGTTTGAACTGGATAGTTCGTCTGAAGGCCGGTTACCTGCACTTGTATACATTCCGGTCGATCTGTCAGTTAAGACTGTTCAGGCAGTTGGAGAAAAATCTTTACACCACGCCGTACGTTCCTTTTTACCCAAAGAAACGACTGCTCAACCGAAAGATGCTAAGACGTCGACGTCAATGGAGGCCATGATGATAACTGACAAATATTTCAGAATCGCCTGAACGCTTTTGGAGGGTCGTTAGTCTATCCGGCCACCGGCCTATAAGCGGACTGTTCAGTTTGAACTGGCAGGCCTGCCGGATCGTGTGTAGCCGGCTTTAGGAGAAACTACATCATTTTTGTTAGACTGCAGACTAGATTAGTTGTGTTAGGCTTCAGTCTACATGTAGACTACAGACTACATCCGCTTTCTTAAAACGGCTACACATGATCCGGCGGGCCTGCCAGTTCGAACTGAAGGGTGGTCACCTGAACTTGTATATATTCCGGTTGATATTTCGGTAAAGACTATTCACGCATCCGGAGAAAAATCTTTGCACCACGCCGTACGTTTCTTTTTGCCCAAAGAGCGACTGCTAAACCGAAAAGTGCTAAGACGTCATCATCAGTGAAAGTCATGATGATAACTGACAAATATTTCAGAATCGCCTGAACGTTTTTGGAGGGCCATCAGTCCATCCCGCGACCAACCTTTTCAGTTCGAACTGGCAGGCCTGCCGGATCGTGTGTAGCCGGCTGTAGGACACTACAGTTTTGTTAGACTACAGACTACATCAGGCTTCTTAAGGTGGCTACACACGATCCGGCAGGTCTGCCAGTTGGAACTGACCGCTCTCCAAAAACTTTCAGGCGATTATGAAATATTTTTTACTTTTTTTACCACTGCGTCTTAGCACTTTACGGTTGAGCAGTGGCTTCATTGGGTAAAAAGGAACGTACGGCCTGGTTTGAAGATTTTTCTTCGACTACCTGAGCAGTCATAACCGACAGATCGACCAGAATGCAGACAGGTTCAGGTGACCTACTAACTACATCAGCTTCTTAAGGCGCCTACACACGATCCGGTGGGCCTGCCAGTTTGAGCTGGACAGTCCGTCTGAAAGCCAGTGCAAGTAACTTGTATACATTCCGGTCGATCTGTCGGTTAAGACTGTTCAGGCAGTCGGAGAAAAATCTTTACACCACGCCGTACGTTCCTTTTAACCCAAAGAAATGACTGCTTAACCGAAAAGTACTGAGACGTCGACGTCATC
Organism: Phosphuga atrata; assembly: GCA_944588485.1. NCBI lineage: Eukaryota > Metazoa > Arthropoda > Insecta > Coleoptera > Silphidae > Phosphuga > Phosphuga atrata. The sequence goes on from OX155897.1 coordinate 12,123,967, forward strand.
GTTTGAACGTTTCGCCTGAACGTTTTTGGGGGGTCGTCAGTCCATCCGGCGACCGGCCTTTAGGCAGACTGTTTAGTTCGAACTGGCACGCCTGACGCATCGTGTGTAGCCGGCTTTTGTTAGACTAAAGACTACATTAGTTGTGTTAGGCTTCAGTCTACATCAGTCTACATCTAGACTACAGACTACATGAACTTCTTAAGGCGACTACACACGATCTGGCAGGCCTGCCCGTTCAAAATGTACAGTCCGCCTGAAGGCTGGTCACCTGAACTTGTATATATTCCGGTCGATCTTTCGCTTAAGACTGTTCACGCATCCGGAGAAAAATCTTTGCACCACGCCGTACGTTTCTTTTTACCCAAAGAAGCGACTGCTAAACCGAAAAGTGCTAAGACGTCATCATCAGTGAAAGTCATGATAACTGATAACATAACTGATAATTTGTAACAACTTTGATAAACTTGTATACATTCCGGTCGATCTGTCGGTTAAGGCTGTTCAGGCAGTCGGAGAAAAATATTTACACCACGCCGTATGTTCCTTTTTAACCAAAGAAACGACTGCTCAACCGAAAAGTGCTGAGACGCCTTCGTTATTAGAAGCCATGATGATAACTGAAAAATATTTCAAAATCGCCTGAACGTTTTAGGAGGGCCATCAGTCCATCCGACGACCGGCCTTTAGGCGAACTGTTTAGTTCGAACTGGCAGGCCTGACGGATCGTGTATAGCCGGCTTTAGTAGAGACTACATCAGTTTTGTTAGACTACAGACTACATTAGTTTTGTTAGACTTTGGTCTACATCACTTTCTTAAGGCGGCTACACACGATCCGGCAAGTCTGTCAGTTCAAACTGAAGAGTCCGCCTGAAGACCGGTCAAAAATCTTTACAACAAGAAATGTAAGGTGGTTTCTTTTTACCCAAAGAAGCGTCTGCTTAACCGAAATGTGTTCATCATCAATGGAAGCAATGATGATAACTGACAAATATTTCAGAATCGCCTGAACGTTTTTGGAGGGTCGTCAGTCCACCATCCGACGACCGGCCTTTAGGCGGACTGTTCAGTTCGAACTGGCAGACTTGCCATAGCGTGTGTAGCCGCCTTTAGATAATCAGTTTTGTTAGACTACAGTAGTTTTGTTAGACAGCAGTCTACATCAGTTTTGTTAGGCTGAAGTCTACATCAGGTTTCTTAGAATAGAGACATCTGTTTTGTTAGACTACAGACTACATCAGTTTTGTTAGACTATGTTAGACTGCAGACTACATCAATTTTAACAGGCTACATCAATTTTAACAGACTACATCAGCTTTGTTAGACTACAGATTACTACATCAATTTTATCAGACCCTAGATTACATCGTTTTGCTACTAGGCTACAGACTACATCAGTTTTGATATATTAGCAAAACTGCACATTCCAAGAAGCAAAATTTTAGAAAAAGTACTTTTTGCAAAAACTTCCCAAACATTCTCTTCACAGATAATCTCGATAACAATTTTGTCACTAGTTACAAAATTGTTATCGAGATTATCTGCAAAGAGAATGTGTGGGATATATTTTTGTTTTCGAACTTCTTCTTAAATCGCTTCCTGAGGAAAAATTGGGAAGGTATGTAGGAGGGGAATTTAACTTCCTACTCTTTCGTTTTCAAATGTTATGTCACTTAATATAATCGTATATGTCTCTATGTCACTAAGTATAATCTACGAGACGCCACGCCAGGCCAGTGATGGAGTCTGCATTAGTCTAACACCTAAAATCTGAATAACTGCATGCGAACTGGAAAACTTGAATAATTCGCGTGCTACGCATTCATGAAACCTTGTTTTATTTGTAGCTGTTGGTTTTGGCGGTGGTTTTGCCGGTGGTTATGTAGGTGGTATTGCTGGTTCCGGATTTGTTGATCAGCCAGAAGCAGTCGAATTAGAAGCGGAGCGTGATAGTGATGCAGCTTTGCCTACAATTGAGGTTTCTACTAGTACTACCACCACGACCACGCCTAAACCGTTCGTCCTGCCGGAAGAGATCAAGAGCAAGATTACATGGCTGGAGGGAAAGCTAAGGCCCGACGGAAGTTTGGCCTTCTACAAAGGTAATAACCATTTGGAATAGTTTAAACAATTCAAAAATTAGAATAGTTTGTGAGAATTGAACGAATTTTGCTGTTTATTGTTGGGTTGGGTTAGGTTAGGTTAAGTTAGAAGGTTGCATGACTGGAAGGGGGCCTTAGCGCTCCTTCCAGCCATGCAACCTTCTAACCTAACCCAACAATAAACAGAGGTTTGTCCTTCTACAATGTGGCCGACAACAATTTGGAGTAGTTAAATGATTTCTAAAATTAGAACAGTGTGTGCGAATTGAATCGATTTCAATATTGATGTTTGTAGGTAGGTTAGGTTAGGTTGTAATATTGCGGTTATAAATACTGAGAAGAGGAAATGCTGGCTAAATCTCTGCGCGAGGATCGATGAAAATTATTGTGGTGACGCATACAAAATTTCCACTAGAGAGATGAAGATGTAGCTTGTAGATATGGTGGTGATGACTTGTACTGCGAACTTTATTGTGCCCCACCCTCCTCCTCTAAGCGTTGGTGAGCTGAAGATCCGAAATCTTAGTTTGTGCCCTAGCTGTGATATGATGCAAGAAATCAACCTTATTCCAATCCTATTTCCAATCCATCCAACACGGACTTGGAAAAAACTGACATGTAAGCAAGTACTAGAATTCACTACAGAGGAACTAACAGTGGCGAGCAATTGGCTCAAAAAAGGCAGAACACCGGGCCCGGATATGATCTCATCGGAAATCATCAGCGCTGTACCCCACTACGTTCTAAATATTATGAATAGAACGCAAAGGGATGGTGTCTTTCCGCAGAACTGGAAAAGGGCTAGACTAATACGAAAAGGCAAACAACGTCCTACAGGTCCCTCTGTCTACTGGACACTTCAGGCAAATTATTGGAACAGCTGCTGCTAATAAGGATAAAGGAAGATCTGAAAATCTATCAGATACACAGTATGGTTTTAGGGAAGGGCGATCCACAATCCACGCGCTCAAAAAAGTTGTGATCATCGCATGTTGTGGTACCCGGAGGAGCAGAAAGATATGCTCATTAATTACTCTCGATGTGCGCAATGCGTTTAATTCGGCCTGCTGGCAGGACGTTATGAACGAAGTCAAGCGGCGTAACTTCCCACCGTACCTGTTATCTATGATAGATGGTTGCCTATCCCAACGGGAAATTGTCTCCGTTTCAAATGGCTGCTGCACTATTAAGAAAGTACATAGCGGTGTTCCACGGGGCTCAGTTATGTGCCCAACGCAGTGCAACATAATTTACGATGGGACACGTATTGATATGCCAGAAGGAGTAGACATTATTGGCTTTGCAGATGATCTCGCCCTGGTGGTATGTGGCAGAACGGAATAGGAGTTGAAGGCAAATGAAGACATACAACAGATAGACATGTGGATGGTGGAGAAACAGCTGAAGGTGGCACCTGAACAGATGGAGGCAGTTCTCCTAACAGGTAAGAAAAACATTGGGGAGGTTATATTCAAGCTCAGAGACTGTACCATTAAACCAAAGAGTTTAATTAATTATCTAGGCGTACTGATTGATAAAAATATAGTATTTAGAGAGCACGTTATAAAAGCTGCTGGAAAAGCCCAAAATCCCTGACTGCTTTGGAACGGCTTGTGCCTAATGTAGGAGGACCACGAAGCAGCAAGAGAAAACTGCTTTGTCCAGTGACCCACTCTGGAATGCTCTACGCGTCCCCCGTATAGGTGTAGATGTAAAGAAACGCAAGATTGGAGCGATCCAAAGAATGCTGGCAACCAGAACAAGCAGTGCCTATAGAACTGTCTCCAGAGAAGCGGTCCTAGTCATAGCTGGCATGGCACCTATAGAGCTGTTAGTACAAAAGAGATCAAACAAATACACAGCAAGACGCAGTGAAACCCAGAACAGCAAAGATGAAATAAAGAAGAGAGGAAGGTCGGAACTATTCCGGGCGTGGCAAAATGAGTGGGAATCCTGTGAAAAGGAGAAATGCGCAAAGTTGCTAATATAGGACGTGGAAGAATGGGTAGAGAGGAAGTACGGAGAGCTGAGTTATCAGCTAACTCAAGTCCTTAGCGGACCTCAGACCTCAGCGGACACAGCTTGTGTGAATATTGCGGCGAAGAGGACAGCGTGGCGCACACCATTTACGACAGTAACAGGTGGGACGCTATAAGAAAAGGTTTTCCAAACAATATGGAGGCATGGAACATAATTGAGTTCATGCCGAAATCTGAAAGCAATTGGAACAGCATCAACAAAGTCATATACATTATCAGCTGCAAAGGAGAGGACGAGAGAAGTAGACAGAAAGCTGAGAAACTACGCGCAACTTAAACATCAAGCAATAGCAGGACGGCAGCAGTAAGTTGCGACAACCCAACGGCGTCTTCTAGGAGGCAGTCCTCTTAGGCGCAGGATGAGGGAGGATCCACTTGAAGCATGGTTTTTTTTTAAGTTTGATCCAATGTGGATATTAACCGGGTATTAACCCTTCAAACACTGCGGCCTACTTGTGGCCTATTGTATTCTAGTGGCTTATTGTACATTCACTTATAGGCCCAGAAACCTAGTTGTTATAATAAATTGCGCTAATTAATTTTTCACATTTGTCTTCTGGTACAAATGCGGCCGGCACTGGGGATAGAACTCGGGACTTATATACTTGAAGCATGTGTTAAACGATACCGAGTGGAGCCAGGCGAAGGGGTTTTAGTGGGTATCCTGGCCACTAAGAACTTGGACAGAGGGCTACACACAGCAGAGATGTGCGTGCAATAATGCATTTCGCCTTCCCCTCTGAAAAAAAAAGGTTGTAAGATTTGCTGGAGGGAGCGTTGAGGCCCGACGAAAGTTTGGCCTTCTACAGATAACAACCATTTGGAGTAGTTAAATGATTTCCAAATTTAATTTGTTTGAATTGAATACAAAGGTATTTGTTGTTAGGTTAAGTTACGGTTTGCATGGCTGGAGGGGGCGTTGAGGCCCGACAAAAGTCGGGCCTTCCCGAAAAAAACTTAAAGTTTGCCCTTCTGCAAAGATAACAACAATTTGTAGTAGTTATTCTAAAATTAGAACAGTTTGTGTGATTTGAATCGATTTTAACATTGATGTTTCTCCTTAGGAAATTACAATTTGGGTATGAATGCAACGTCGCCGGCTGATTCCGAGTGCACGGATCCACAGAGCCAGCAAGGATTTTGTAAACTGATCAAGGACTGTCAAGGCTTGTTGCCGAAATTGGTCAATGAGATCGCGTTCAAGGAACATTTCTGCGTCATCGATTCCAAGTAAGAGCCGGCTCGTCAGTCGCATTTGCGTGTATTAATCTCTCTGGTTTCAGGTTCGCCGGCATCTGCTGCCCCAAGAAAACCGAATGAAGAACCAACAGTGAACAGAGTTAATTGTGAGGGTTTACTTATTTAAAAATTAATAAAGTTATTGTTAAGTATAAATCGTTGTCGTGTTTCATTTTTAAACGAACCTGGACCTTAGCGTCGGTAAAGAAGATTTTTGTATAATTTATTTTAACTAAATATAGAATTTTTGAATTAAAACCAACATTTCTTGCGTATTATTTTGAAGAAATGAAGAATTCGTTGGTTAAAAATAATTCGAACATTACATTAAGGAAAGAAGACTGGAAAAGAAATGTAGGTATCGATCAATCTTCAAACTTTCATTCAAAATTTAAAGAAAAAATCAACCAAACGACAAATATAATGTAATTTGTCATTTAACAGAAAATCAATTTAATTTAATTCGGTCATTAATAAGGTCATTATACCGGCCGGAGCGGCCGGGCGCACTTTTAACTAATTACTACATATGGTTAGAATAATATTTCCACGAAACGCCTTTTAGTAATCTTCTATTGCTACGGAAAGATATGAAATTAGTTTTTAAAAAATCATTGTGTTTGAAAAATATCACAATTTTTACATTTTAACAAAAAACTTCGCTAAACTCCTTCTACCGGCCGTAGCGGCCTGGAGAGAACATGTCATCAGACCACTAATTAAGCTTAAAAACGAGAAAAGGCGTTCCAAGAATGGATTAATCACCTAATAATCAAGACGCAATTTTTATGATAAAGATTAGGGAAATATGCAAACCCTTTCAGAAATAGGATTATAATAACTATAGAAGTCACATCCTTTAAAACGGCACTATCCATCTACATCTGAAACAAAGCAAATACATAGGTCAGTAAGCTCGAACCATACAATATCGCAAGACGAGATCGAGACTTAACTATTCACCGATTGTAAGACGGTGAGTTATGGCGAAATATCACGACACAACATATTTTTATTGCATCAGACTAGGAACCGCGGGGTCAGAGGAAAGCTCAATCTCTACACATGACAAGGGGGGTGCAGTTATAGCCTACCGCTAACAATAACCCTGCAACACGAGACCTTGGAACATATGTCGATTCAGATCTAGGGGTCCGCGGGTGCCAAGGCGGTACTCATCAAAGACAAGGCACTTAAACGGAAATATTCGAAGGACTATTCTTACGCCAAGCTCAAGCGAAGAAAGGCACTCATGCATCAAAATTCTGAAACAAACACACAAGGTGTAAAAATTAATATTATCACCTAGCTCCCAGCGTCTTTTTCGATGCGCTGGTCATGGTTAGGGCAGGGTAGCGCCCCGCTCGGATACACAGTGATCCAATAAATCAACAACGACGAAGACTGTGTTCCGATATTATCACCTAACTCCCAGCGTCTTATGCGATGCGCTGGCCATGGTTAGGGCAGGGTGGCACCCCGCTCGTATACACAGTGATCCAATAAATCAACAACGACGAAGATTGTGTTCCGATAATAATCGATTCAGATTGGGAGGGCGCGAATACAAACGGAAATCTTCAGTAACATTGGATCGGCCGGTGCCAAACGATTACGCACATAATAAACAAAAGCGTACATGCTACAAACTAATGGAAAGTTACATGTAAACTGCCGATTGCGGTACCCTACCCCCAATAAGAACGGGTTGTAGGGCCGTTCTTATTTACTCCATGAGAAAACTCAATGGAGCAGAGGGTGATGATGGTGCACTAGCGAGCGCGGGAGGCGGAGCCGTCAGATAGAAAGAGTGATGGAAAGAGACCTGGAACTGACACAACCTATATAAATAAAGTAGAAACGCACCAGGGATCTTCTGACGGGAACTATAATGGAAAGACAACGACAAAAGCTCGGCTTGAATCTAGGAGTGGATACGCGACGATGAGAAAATGATCCCAAGGCGATGATAAGTAGCCTGACAATGAGAGCCTGACAAGGAGTGGTGTCTGTGCAAGCCGATGACAATTATTGATCGGATGGACAGGGAAAGCCAAGCAAATTCAATTTTACCGTCCTAGTGGTCTTGTCCAAGGATTTAATTTCACAAAATTCTTAAACTAACAACGAGTTAAAATCATGCCCGGCACAGACAAAGCTTATCGCCACAACCTTAATACGAGGCGACCTTTGATCTGTATCTCAACATACTACACAGAATAATGCAATCAGACAAACTATTGCATCACCTGGATCCCGAATAATTGCACAAAGCAGAATAATGACGTAGGATTGAATAATCAAACCAAATTCGAATATTCAAACGTGAGCTGAATAACCAAACCAAAATGGAACATTCAAAGGAAAAACTGTAGACTCATATAGAATTGTATATTCACAATGAAAACTGAATAACCAGACAACAACTGCTTATTCCAATGAAACTGGATAACCAGATAAAAAGTTGAATGATCAACGAAAAATGAAAAACTAGACAATCAACTTATTATTCCAACGAAACTGGATAACCAGATAAAAATTGAATACTCAACGAAAAATGAATAACCAGACAACCAACTGATTATTCCAACAAACTGGATAACCAGATAAAAATTTAATAATCAACGAAAAACGAAGAACTAGACAATCAACTGATTATCTCAACGAACTGGATAACCAGATAAATCACGTCTCGTGTGAGATCACCGCCAGATTTGTCATTAGTCATTGTGCTAATGCAATGATATACATACACACATGAATTCATCATGCATGCATATATACATGGATAGGTTATACAACCTAGTCCAAAAGTACGGATTTGTCTCACCTCTCGTGTGAGATCACCGCCAGATTTGTCATTAGTCATTATGCTAATGCAATGATATACATACACACATGAATTCATCTTGCATGCATATATACATGGATAGGTTATACAACCTAGTCCAAATGTACGGATTTGTCTCACCTCTCGTGTGAGATCACCGCCAGATTTGTCATTAGTCATTATGCTAATGCAATGATATACATACACACATGAATTCATCTTGCATGCATATATACATGGATAGGTTATACAACCTAGTCCAAATGTACGGATTTGTCTCACCTCTCGTGTGAGATCACCGCCAGATTTGTCATTAGTCATTATGCTAATGCAATGATATACATACACACATGAATTCATCATGCATGCATATATACATGGATAGGTTATACAACCTAGTCCAAATGTACGGATTTGTCTCACCTCTCGTGTGAGATCACCGCCAGATTTGTCATTAGTCATTATGCTAATGCAATGATATACATACACACATGAATTCATCATGCATGCATATATAAATGGATAGGTTATACAACCTAGTCCAAATGTACGGATTTGTCTCACCTCTCGTGTGAGATCACCGCCAGATTTGTCATTAGTCATTATGCTAATGCAATGATATACATACACACATGAATTCATCATGCATGCATGTGAGACACAGAGATGTGACTTATCTTAGATACAAGTATTTGAAATACAGATACAAGAAACAAAATAAGTATTTTTATCTTATATCTAAATACTTTTTTAAATTTTAATATTGTATCTTGTATTTAGATACTTTTTGTATCTTAGTATTTTGTAAATACTACGTTTGACAGAATACTTTCATCAACTTACCAAAATGCGGTATGGTGTAGTTCAGCGCTGTCTTCTCTTAGCCAGCGGGCCATTTTTTCTTTAGCAAATATTTGGCGGGCCGAAAAGGATAGGTAAATGAAAAGTCAGTTCATGTCAACTCAAAAGTTGATTAAATTTTATTTATACGAAAAAGTCAAAGATAATAACAGTTTTTCGACAATTTTAAAATTTTTAACTTTCATTTTTTTCGACTGCATTGAGGTTTATATTCTTAGAAAATAAGTTATTAATGTAAAATCAAAACCTTTTTGATTTCACATTAAAATTAGAATGGCTACACTGCACGCAATTGGAAAACTATACTTACAACATTCGGCGGACATCAACTTGTTATTTACCGTAGCTTTGTTATTTTTGGCTGAAATTTATCAAAAAAATTCACGAAAATTGTTCTAAATATAAATGAAATGTCAAAATTTGATTAAATTCTAGTTAATTTGTCCCACAAAAAAAAAACCTAAAAAATCAGTATCAGCCATCAACAGCCTCCTAATGTGGTTTAAGTAGCCCATAATAGCACCTGTTACCAAGAGTTATCCGCCTTCTAATCTCCTCGCCCATCCGGTTTACGCTGTTCAGTTGCGAGCCCAAGTACACAAATGTATCTACCTTCCTACCTTCCGATGAGTTTCGTTAGCCACCATGTATTTCGTTTTGTTTACGTTGACAGTGAGTCCTAGGTTACTTGCTTCCTTCTCCAGCAGCGAGTAAGTAGTTTTGGTCGCTTGTTCGCTTCTGCAAATTATATCAATGTCGTCTGCGTAAGCCAATAGTTGTGTTGACTTAAAGTACACAGTGCCGTTAGTATCCACTCCACTACTCCTAACGGCCTTTTCTAGTACGATGTTAAACAGTAAAGTTGCCAGTGGGTCTCCCTGTCGTAGTCCTTCCTCTGTTATAAAAGTCTCAGACAACTTGTTTCGTATTCTTACTACAGACGATACTTCAGACAGTGTTACTCTGGTTAGGGTTGTCAGTTTTTCAGGGAATCCGAAACTTGTCATTATCCCCCACAGTTTGTGTCTTATAACGCTGTAGTATGCTGCTCTGAAGTCCACGAATATATGGTGTGTCGTAATATTGAACTCATTACATTTCTCCAGGATCTGCCTAATGCCAAACAGTTGGTCTGTGGTTGACCTGTTTGTGCGGAAACCGCACTGGTATTCACCGATATTCTCTTCTGCGTATGGTAGTAAGCGACGGTACAACACATTAGCGAATACCTTGTATGCAATGTTTAGCAGCGTTATCCCCCTGTAGTTAGAACAATCTAACTTATCACCTTTCTTGTACCATGGGCATATTATCCCTAGCTTCCATTCATCCGGTAGCTTTTCCGTTCTCCATATGTTTAATATGAGATCATGCATGCACGATATTAGGGCTCTACCTCCATACTTCAACAATTCTCCTGGAATGCCATCTGCACCTGGCGCCTTATTGTTCTTGATCCTGCGCACTGCAGTCTCTACTTCTTCTAAGATGGGTTCCTCCACTTGCTCAGTCCCTAATATTGATGTTGATGTTGGCGTTATACTTTCCTCTTGGACTACGCGAGTGTTCTGGTTGAGCAGGTCCCTGAAGTACTGACCCCACCTCTTGATACACTTTTCTGTGTGTCCGATTACTCTGCCGTCCTTATCCTTACACAGAAGTGGCAGCTGTTTGTAGCCAAGTCTCGCATTTCTGACCTTTTGATAGAGTCCCCGAGTTTCGTTGGCATTACTCATTCTTTCTATTTCCGCGAAATCTTCTTCATCTTTTTCAGATTTCTTTCTTCGGAAGAGTTTTTTCTCAACTTTCCGTTTGTTTCGATAATCCTCTACATTCGCTCTAGTATTTCGTTGTAGTACTTTTTCTCTGGCTTTGTTCTTCTTTGTCAGAGCTTCCTTGCATTCTTCATCGAACCAGTTATTACGCCTTTGTCCCTTCTTCCACCCCACAACCTCTGCTGCTGTATCTTCGATGTCCTGCTTGATCTTTTGCAACGCTTCATTGACCTCTACTAGAGCGTTTTCTGGCCGTTTGGATATTCGTTCCTGCATTTGGTACTAAAATCTCTCTTTCATCTCATCGGTTTTGAATTTTTCCAGATCGTATCTCTTAACTGCCGGCTGTTGTGTGCGTTGACAATCAATTCTAGCCCTAAGCACCGCCCTTACCAAATAATGACTCGAATCTACATTGAGGCCTCGACAGGCTCTTACATCCAGGATATTTGAACAGTGTCTCCCATCTATCATCACATGGTCTATCTGGTTCAATACTCTACCACCTGGTGATTTCCATGTGGCTTTGTGAATATTTTTGTGTGGGAAATATGTGCTACAGACTACCATGTTGTTGGTCGTCGCAAAGTCTATCATCCTACTTCCGTTTTCATTAGTCTCAGCATGAAGACTGTGCAGTCCGATTGTCGGTCGGTATATCTCCTCGCGTCCCACTTTAGCATTAAAATCACCAAGGATGATTTTGATATCTCCTTCTGGCGCATCACGATATGCTTTCTGCAGTTCCTCGTAAAATTGGTCCTTCACGTTTTCTTCCTTGTCCTCAGTTGGTGCGTGGACATTAATCAGGGTGACGTTTCTAAATTTCCCTCTTAGCCTTATGGAGCATAATCGTTCACTTATTGGGTTAAAACCAATTACTGCCTCTCTGGCCTTTCCTGTGACAATAAAACCCACTCCAAATTCCTTTTTGTCGCCCGTTTTACCACTGTAGTAAAATGAGTACTCCTTACAGGTTAGTAAGTTCTTTCCAGGCCACCTTGTTTCTTGAACAGCAGTTATGTCCATTCCGCCGATTTTTAGGGCATCCGTTAAGGTTCTCAACCCACCAGGCCTCGATAAAGTTACAACATTCCACGATGCAATTTTCCAATCGTTCTCCCTTTTCCGTTGCTTGTGTCGTTGCCGTATTTCCAGTCCATTCCGAGGCATTATTGAAGGTTTCATAACAGGTTTTGTTTTATGGTGCTGGTTGTTAACCACACGCCCAACCCCCTGATGATCGGAGGACCATTTCTCCCGTTCTCGCTAGCCCTGACCACCCTTACCATCCATACGGGTTGGTTACCGCATCTCAGGCTAGAGTGGTCAGGTTACCAGGGTTCACCAGACGTGGAGGTGAGAGTCGGAATTGGGTAGGAGACTAGTTTAGATTACTTATCCTATTTTTTTCCTAAAATGGATAACTTCATATTAACATCAGATAGTAATAACATAGGTAAGAACAGATGGTAAATCAATAATAAATATTTATTTTATTTTATTGTAAATAAATTCACACAGATATAAAGCCCATGAATATAAACAGAAGAATAATCTTAGATTCAGAGGATGAAGATAATAAATCAATAACAAATTAACGAATCGTAAAAAGTGAAGAAGTATAATAGAGGCAGAATCTTCATCAGATTAAGATATTGTTACTGAGATCTTAGATTCTGCGGCACAAAATAAAGGAAAATCTATGCAACAAATAAACAAAATTAAGCGAAATACTGGACAAATGTACTATACAAAAAGGAAAATTCATTCCAGCAAAAAAAATTGAAACCAAAAATTGTAATTGCTCAAAGAAATGTATATAACGTATTAATGAAACAGATAAGTTCTGGAATATAGGTGATTTTAATAAGCAAAATGTATTTCTCTATTGTAATGTTCAAGGTGAAACTGTCAATAGAAGAAGGCCTAGAAATAATTCGGGCACTATAAGGGCATATGCTTATAAATTTTACCTAGTCACTTCTGGTGGAAACATTTTAGTATGTATGAAGATTTTCATTGATACTTTCCAAATATCTACTGGACGATTTGTTTGTATCCTAAAGGCGCATGGGAATATTCCGAAAGATGTGTGGAAAAATGAATGACTCTTGCAGAAGAACTAGTGAGCTATTGAGGAATACAGTGATAGAACACATAAAAAGCTTTCCGGCATTTGAAAGTCACTATACTCGATCCTAAAATCCAGAATGGACGTTTTTAAATCCTGAATTAAACATAAGAAAAATGTATAATTTATACTTAGAAAAATGCAAGGAAAATAACTTGAGTTCAATTAATGAATGGAGATACAGGAAAATCTTTAAACGAGATTTCAAGTTACACTTCCATTTGCCACGTAAAGATACCTGTGCGAAATGCGATTTTTTAAACATGACAATTAAGACAACAACTGATGAAGAAAAACGATTCTTGTACAAAGACATGATGTTCACTTACCATATGCTGAATTAGCAAGAAAAGCATTACAATAAGATAAAATTCTGGCATCAAAAAATCCTGATAAATAATTAGAATATGAGTTTTGATAGAATATGAATTTTGTAAGTTAAGAGAGAAGGCCTTTGCCTTACAAAAACCTTACTTTACCCCAAATTATCTGTCTCAATCGCATATTATAAGCGAAATATGTATGTTTTAAACGAGGGTTTTCGCAATTGCCACGACAATAAAATTAATATGTATGTGTGGGACGAAACTATTGCTTCCAGGGGATCGCAAGAACTAGCTTCTTGCTGTTTGAGGCATTTAGAAAATGTAACGACCCAAAACCATGTTATGGCCTACAGCGACATGTGGACTGGACAAAATCGAAATTTACAAATGGCATTGATGTGATTGAAGTTTATCCAGTGCTTTGAAAATAACATTGACATAATTGATCACAAAGTTTTACTCTCGGGGCATTCATACCTTCCGAACGATGCAGATTTTGGCATCATAGAAATGGCATTGCGAAAAAAGAATTTTATTTATACACCACAGGATTATGATATAATAGCACAATGTAGAAAACATGATAAATTAATTTTACATAAAATGAAACGAGAGAATTTCGTTTCAATAAAAAATCTTAAAAATGCGATTAAAATACAACAGGTAAATTGGTTGCAAATATGTTGGATAAGATTTTTCAAAAGTGCACCATACACTATTTTATATAAAACATCGATGAAGGACAAAGAATTTAAAACTATAAATTTATTACCTACACGTCTAGGAAAAAATCGCCCTGGCGCCTTTGTACCAAGATGCCAGGCCTATTACTTATGAAAAATATAAAGACATCAATCAGTTATTACCCTATATACCTCAGGTGCATCATGCATATTTCGAAAAACTGCGACATGCAGAGCGTAAGTAAATACTATCATTATCTTGTAATTTTATCAATGTATTTAGCCTCTCAACAAAATTGGATTAATATGCAGTATAATTTAAGTGATATTTGATTTTTCAAAATTGAAATTCAACGATTTTTACAATTGTCTAATTATGAAAGTGGTGAAAGTCCATTTGCAGCCCGTAAGTATACATCAATTTAGTAAAATACGTCTAAAAAAAATTTATATAACTAAATTACTTGTTGATAAAACAGTAGAAACATTGCCAAACTTCATATAATTTGTCAAATTTTTTTAATTAACAGATATGTTAATATTTAAATTAATTTTAATTTAATTTTTTAAATTTTTTAAATTAATTTTTTTCGAAACAAGTCCATTTTCTTGCACCACTTTCAAAATAAACGGTCCAATTCTTATTGTAGACGGTTGAATTATAACTATTATCTAAAAATCTCTTATATTTTTATATTTTAAAAGTATACAGATATTTATTCAAAATTTGATATAGTTTACAATAACTCGCGGTCCGCAAAAAAAGCTTCGCGGGCCGTATACGGCCCGCGGGCCGACAGTTGGACAGCGCTGGTCTAGTTAATTTTGCCTTCCGCTGTCGTCGCGCAGTATTTTATTGTGCTCTTCAAGTTTTAAGTCGTTTCGTGTGTGTCAAACTACCAATGTCTTAAATTAAATAAATTATTGCTTAATGATTACGTTATGTTTTCTAAAGAAAAGATCATAATAATCGAAGAAAACGTGGAAATGTAAGTTTTATGCCGTCGTTCAATCAAACATAGGATTAGTAATGAATACAATGAATTCAAGGAAAAAAATAAAGATTGCTTTGAAGTCTGTAGAATTTGTGTGCAGCACACACAGCTGATGTTTGGTCTTCCTCTAAAAGAAGTTATTTGGGGGTTACAGTCCATTGGATTAAAAGTGACACTCTTGTGAGGAAAAGTGCTGCCTACCATTGCATGCAGAAGATTCAAATGGGCTTACACTTATGATAAAGTTGCTGAAATGATAGCTGATATACATTCAGAAAATGATTTAAAGCTATCCAAAATTGTTAAACCAGTAACAGATAATGGATCAAATATGACCTTTGATATATTTGGTAAATCTGATTCAGAGACAGTTGCACATCTTGAATATATATCGCACGAAGAAGATCTTGAAAGAACACCGCTCGACGAAGATAATGCAGATGGTGATTTGTTACCAGAAACTTTCCAGATTCCTCATCACAATTTGAACAAGATTTAAAAACAATTTTTATAAAAAACTGCATGATGCGGCATGATGCATGATGATGGCCAACTAGCAAAATGCCCAGGTACTTTGAAATTTATGTTCTAGGTCAGGGGCCACCCACGCGACCAGTAAAAGGGTCGCCGCGACCCTTTTACTGGTCGCGTGCCAATTTGCAATTACAGGCAAATCAATCCACGAATTTTGATGAAACGTAGTATGATTTGATATTCTTACGAGGTCCCACAAATTGCTAAATTTCAAAGTTGTAGCTTTGTAAATACGGTTTTTGTGAATTTTTGAAGTTTGTAATTTTTTGTGCGCCTTTTGCAATTACGGACAAACCAATCCACAAATTTGGATGAAAGTTGGTTTGGTTTGATATTCTTACGAGATCTCACAAATTCCTAAATTTTAAAAGTGTAGCTTTGTAAATACAGCTTTTGTGAATTTTTGAAGTTTGTAAATGTTTGTGCGCCTTTTGCAATTACGGAGAAACAAATAGATGGATCTTGACGAAACTTGGTGTGATTTGATATTCTTACGAGATCTCACAAATTCCCAAATTTTAAAATTGTAGATTTGTAAATACGGCTTTTGTAAATTTTTGAAATTTGTAAATTTTTGTGCGCCTTTTGCAATTACGGACAAATCAATCGATGGATTTTGATGAAACTTGGTATGATTTGATATTCTTACAATAGCTCACAAATTCCCAAATTTCAAACTTGTAGCTTTGTAAATACGACTTTTGAGAATTTTTGAAGTTTGTAAATTTTTGTGCGCCTTTTGCAATTACGGACAAATCAATCGACGGATTTTGATGAAACTTGGTATGAGTGATATTCTTACGAGATCTCAGAAATTCCCAAATTTCAAAATTGTAGCTTTGTAAATACGTCTTTTGTGAATTTTTGAAACTTTTTAAATTTTTGTGCCCTTTTTGCAGTTACGGACTAATCAATCGACGGATTTTGATGAAACTATCTACAATTCGATATTCTTACGATATCTAACAAATTCCCAAATTTCAAAATTGTAGCTTTCTAAATACGGCTTTTGTGAATTTTTGAAGTTTCTAAATTTTTGTTCGCCTTTTGCAATTACGGACAAACCAATCGATGGATTTTGATGTAACTTGGTATGATTTGATATTCTTACAATAGCTCACAAATTCCCAAATTTCAAACTTGTAGCTTTGTAAATACGACTTTTGTGAATTTTTGAAGTTTCTAAATTTTTGTTCGCCTTTTGCAATTACGGATAAACCAATCGACGGATTTTGATAAAACGTGAGGTATGGTTTGATATTCTTACGAGATCTCACAAATTCCCCAATTTGAAAATTGTAGCTTTCTAAATACGGATTTTGTGAATTTTTGAAATTTGTAAATTTTTGTGCGCCTTTTGCAATTACGGACAAATCAATCGACGGATTTTGATGAAACTTGGTATGCGTGATATTCTTACGAGATCTCAGAAATTCCCAAATTTCAAAATTGTAGCTTTGTAAATACGTCTTTTGTGAATTTTTGAAGTTTGTAAATTTTTGTGCGCCTTTTGCAGTTACGGACAAATCAATCTACGGATTTTGATGAAACTATCTACGATTTGATATTCTTACGATATCTAACAAATTCCCAAATTTCAAAATTGTAGTTTTCTAAATACGGCTTTTGTGAATTTTTGAAGTTTATAAATTTTTGTGCGCCTTTTGTAATTACGGACAAACCAATCGACGGATTTTGATAAAACGTGAATGAATTAAAATAAAACGGTATGGTTTGATATTCTTACGAGATCTCACAAATTCCCCAATTTGAAAATTGTAGCTTTGTAAATACGGATTTTGTGAATTTTTGAGATTTGTAAATTGTGTGCGCCTTTTGCAATTACGGACAAATCAATCGATGAATTTTGATGTAACTTGGTATGATTTGATATTCTTATAATAGCTCACAAATTCCAAAATTTCAAAATTGTAGCTTTCTAAATACGGCTTTTGTGAATTTTTGAAATTTGTAAATTTTTGTGCGCCTTTTGCAATTACGGACAAACCAATCCACGAATTTGGATGAAAGTTGGTTTTGTTTGATATTCTTACGAGATCTCACAAATTCCCCAATTTGAAAATTGTAGCTTTGTAAATACGGCTTTTGTGAAATTTTGAAATTTTTCTGCGCCTTTTGCAATTACGGACAAATCAATCGATGGATTTTGCTGTAACATGGTATGATTTGATATTCTTACAATAGCTCACAAATTCCCAAATTTCAAACTTGTAGCTTTGTAAATACAACTTTTGTGAATTTTTTAAATTTGTAAATTTTTATGCTCTTTTTGCAATTACGGACAAATCAATCGACGGATTTTGATGAAACTTGGTATGATGTGATATTCTTACGAGATCTCAGAAACTCCCAAATTTCAAAGTTGTAGCTTTGTAAATACGTCTTTTGTGAATTTTTGAAGTTTGTAAATTTTTGTGCGCCTTTTGCAGTTACGGACAAATCAATCGACGGATTTTGATGAAACTTGGTATGCGTGATATTCTTACGAGATCTCAGAAATTCCCAAATTTCAAAATTGTAGCTTTGTAAATACGACTTTTGTGAATTTTTGAAGTTTCTAAATTTTTGTTCGCCTTTTGCAATTACGGATAAACCAATCGACGGATTTTGATAAAACGTGAGGTATGGTTTGATATTCTTACGAGATCTCACAAATTCCCCAATTTGAAAATTGTAGCTTTCTAAATACGGATTTTGTGAATTTTTGAAATTTGTAAATTTTTGAAGTTTGTAAATTTTTGTGCGCCTTTTGCAATTACGGACAAACCAATCGACGGATTTTGATAAAACGTGAGGTATGGTTTGATATTCTTACGAGATCTCACAAATTCCCCAATTTGAAAATTGTAGCTTTGTAAATACGGCTTTTGTGAATTTTTGAAATTTGTAAATTTTTGTGCGCCTTTTGCAATTACGGACAAATCAATCGATGGATTTTGATGTAACTTGGTATGATTTGATATTCTTTCAATAGCTCACAAATTCCCAAATTTCAAACTTGTAGCTTTCTAAATACGACTTTTGTGAATTTTTTAAATTTGTAAATGTTTGTGCGCCTTTTGCAATTACGGACAAATTAATTGACGGATTTTGATGAAACTTAGTACGATTTGATATTCTTACGGGATCTCACAAATTCCCAAATTTCAAAATTGTAGCTTTGTAAATACGGCTTTTGTGAATTTTTTAAATTTGTAAATTTTTATGCTCTTTTTGCAATTACGGACAAATCAATCGACGGATTTTGATGAAACCTGGTATGATGTGATATTCTTATGAGATCTCAGAAATTCCCAAATTTCAAAGTTCTAGCTTTGTAAATACGTCTTTTGTGATTTTTTTAAATTTGTAAATTTTTATGCTCTTTTTGCAATTACGGACAAATCAATCGACGGATTTTGATGAAACCTGGTATGATGTGATATTCTTATGAGATCTCATAAATTCCCAAATTTCAAAATTGTAGCTTTGTAAATACGGCTTTTGTGAATTTTTTAAATTTGTAAATTTTTATGCTCTTTTTGCAATTACGGACAAATCAATCCACGGATTTTGATGAAACTATTTATGATTTGATATTCTGACGATATCTAACAAATTCCCAAATTTCAAAATTTTAGCTTTCTAAATACGGCTTTTGTAATTTTTTGAAGTTTGTAAATTTGTATGCGTCTTTTGCAATTACGGACAAACTAATCTACGGATTTTGATGAAACTAGGTATGATTTGATATTCTTGCAAAATCTCACAAATTGCCAAATTTCACAATGGTAGCTTTGTAAATACGGCTTTCGTGAATTTTTGTGCGCCTTTTGAAAGTACGGGCAAACCAATAGACGGATTTTGATAAAACGTGGTATGATTTGATATTCTAACGAAATCTCAGAAATTCCAAAATTTCAAAGTTGTAGCTTAGTAAATACGGCTTTGGTGAATTTTTTAAATTAGAAAATTTGTGCGCCTTTTGCAATTACTGGCAAAGCAATCGGCGTATTTTGAACACTTCTTATATTTTACACCATTGATGTTGCACAAAAGTATATTGAGAAACTTAATAATACAAACTTAATTTATTTTAGAAACGATAGTTTAACAAGTTTAGAAGGCATGCGTGAGAAGTAGTTGGCGTGCCAATAAAATTTTCCTACGTGTCAGCTGTGACACGCGTGCCATAGGTTCGCCACCACTGTTCTAGGTCACCAAAAGCATGTGAAACATATTTGGATTTGACAGGGAAATCACCAACTTCTCCATGTGCAACTCGTTGGAATTCTTATTATAATTCCATAAAAGACCTTTTAGCAGTGCAGGAATGTCTAAGTTGAAATTGTTCTTGAAATTACCTGCATTTAAGGAAAATGAAATACATGTTTTAAGTAATAATAATAATAAAATTTATTTGCTGCAGTATTGTTAGTAGTACACACAAATGATGAAACAGGACAAAACAGTAAAGTGTACAGATTAGTGAGTGATTACAAAAATACAAACATACATATGCGGCAAAGAGGGAGTGAAAAACAGCTGTACAGCTGTTTTTCATTCATACCCTTTAGTCTGCTGTCTATTAAATAAGTAAATCTTCAATTCTTTTTTAAAATTAATAACGGACATGGTCTTAAACCTAGGTGGCAAGTGATTATATGCTGTGCATTTATACGTGAATGAACTCTTAAATTTTTCCCTGTAATGCTTGGGAATTTCTATCTGATCTGTATGTCTCGTCTGCAAATTATGTATACAATGGCGAAATCTGATTTTATTATGCAGGTAGGCCGGTGAATGATAGTGTAAGATCTTATGCACATCTGAAAGTATTGCAAACTGTATTTTACTACTTATATTTAACCATTCAGACTTGGCTACATACGGGGATACATGTTCCCTTCTACCGAGGTTGTAACAATATCTAATACTTATAGTTTACTTATAGTTACTTAATAGTTTTGTATCTTTTGTAACTTATACATACCTCCTTTATTTATACAAGATCCATATGCTGAGATGCAGTAGTTGATTAATGATAAGACTAGTGCTTCAGATAACTTAAGTTTCAAGGCTGTTGGTAGAAGATTTTTATGCGGGTAGATACATCTTAGACTAAAGTAACATTTTTGACATATTAGTGATACATGTTTGGAAAAAGACAGCTCGGTATCCATTGTTACACCTAAGTTCTTAACTGATTGTTTTACTTCTAATTTATTAGCACTAATGTTAATGTTTTTTACAGTTACCATTATTTCTTCACAGGTTTTCTTGGGTCCACATAATAGTACCGCTGACTTAGCTGCATTTAGTCGTAGTCGCTGATTTTGGCACCATACTGAAAGAGAACTTAGATTAGCGTTTAACAACTGCACTTGGGTTTCAACATTATTTTTATCCACTGGCACATATAGTTGTGTGTCGTCAGCATAGCAGTGCGTGGCGACATTCGTGAGGAACGTTGATATGTCACTGGTATAAATTAGAAACAAGATGGGTCCTAGTATGGAGCCCTGTGGTACGTCATTTATTAATTCACGAAAGTTAGAGACACAAGTACCTTGATCAATGTTTATTTGCACTCTTTGCTGTCGTCCAGTTATGTAGCTGTTGATCCAGTTGGTGGCATTGGTGGAAAAGCCGAAGTAACCCAACTTTGAGGCCAGTATGCGATGGCTAATGGTATCAAACGCCCTGGATAGGTCGAGCAGAACTAAAATGGTTCCCTGACCGTTGTCATGGTGTCTCAGGATGTCGTCTGTTTCATTCCATATTGCTGTCGAGGTACTGTGGTTTGTTCTAAACCCTGATTGAAATTCGGGTAATATGTTTTCTTTGTTCAAATACTCCACAATTTGTTTACAAATAACTTTCTCTAAGATTTTTGATAGTGCTGGTAGCAAGCATATTGGTCTGAGGTCCTTGATGTCGTTAGGGCTAGGGACTTTTGGCAGAGGAATTACGCTGCCTTTTTTCCATAGCTTCGGGAATGTGCACTGGTCAATGGAAGAGTTGATGATGTCTACCAATACATCCACTATATGTTCTGAGATCATATTGATCATCGCAACTGAGATGTTATCAGGGCCTACCGCATTCGTTTTGATAGCTTTTAAGGCATTTTCTACTGTGTCCTGAGGCACGTATGTAAAGGAAAATCTCGCTTCAAGTTGTTTGTAGCAGTGATGGTTATAATACTGCAGGACATCTGCTTCGTTGGTTGGTGGGAGCGTTGCCGACGTGACGAAAAAATCATTTCTTTCGTTTGGTCTGATTAGGGCATCTGGAATCACAGTTTTTTGTTTGTTGTTTATTCCCAGCGCGTTTATCCCGTTCCATATCTTCTGCGAGTCTCCTTTGGCAGTTCGTTGTGTGTACGCTGCATATGCTATCGTTTCTTGTCTAATGGCCTTCGTGAGGTAATTTCTTATTTCTACGTAATGTTTCCATGCGCCCTGACTCTTTTTTTGTGTAATTTCTCAAAGCTTTTGTTTTTGACTTTACCATTTCTTTAAGGTTGTAGGTGAACCATTCGGGTACCGGCTTTACTATTTTTACAGGTTTGAGCGGAGCGTGCTTATTAAATAATTGTGTTATCAGTGTGCTTGGTTCTTCAACTTTTTTGGAAACTTCGTCGATATTATAGATTGCATTCCACGGCATTAAAGCTGCATCATAGAGTAAACAGTCCATATCAACATCTTTCAAATTTCTGCAAAGTTTACTTTGGGGGATATATTTCGGTACGTCAATGTTAAATTTACATGTAATGAGGCTATGGTCGGTCAGAGTTTTGGTATCGTCGATAGTAATTTCATTCATCCGCTCAACGGTAGAATCAATCAGAAGGTCATTATTGCTAATATATAGATGGTCTATCAGACTGGCACTGGTGTGGCATATCCTGGTGGGTGTGGTAATGATTTGAGTTAAGTCAAAAGGTTCTACCATTTTGTATAAATATTCTGACTCCGGAGACGGTCCTTGCAGGAGATCAATATTGAAGTCACCTGTTACCATTATTCCATTGACTTCCGCCGATAAACTTGACAGCTGTTCTTCAATTGTCCTTAGGATTTTGTAACTTATGTCCGGCGGTCGGTAGATGACACCTAGGCCAAGTTTATATGTGGGTTTGATGGTTACGATGTACCATAGCTGTTCGATTTGTGAGTTTTCAGCCTGTTCTAAAATTTCAAACTTATACATTGATTTCAGGTAGATGGCTACGCCACCACCACGTCTTTTGTTGGAGGTGGTTGAGTCTCTGTCTTTTCTAAGTAGACTGTAGCCCGGGATGGTGATCATTTTGTTATGATCCGATGATGACAGCCAAGTTTCGGCGACCGATACGATATCAAAATCTCTCTCTATAACAATTTCCAAAAAAGTTTCAAATCCAGATTTAAGTGATCTAATATTTATGTATCCAATATGAGTAGTTATTTGTTTGTGGTGCTTTCTTATTAGCTATCTTTGTTTGCTATCTCGAGAAGTTGTGGTACTTCTTCTTCTGGCTATCTATTACTTTATTCAGGGTTGAGCAGTTCTTGCTCCAGACTTCGTGATCGGTGGTTAGCTGTAGATTATACTTTTCATTTGCCGCTACACAGTTTACGCATTTCATAGTAGTACTTTTACATTCATTCCGTTCGTGTTTGTCTGAGCATAGAGGACATGCTAATTCGTTTTTGCATTCCTTTGTGATGTGTCCAAATCTATTGCACTTATAACATCTAATTACCCAATAATCCTGGATTATGCGGCATCTATTCCAACCAATGTTAAGTTTCTCTTTCATTATTAGAAGATCGTACACGTAATTATTTATTTCTATAATAATACTAAATTCCTTTTTAATAACTCTCGTTTTAAACAAGATTTTAATTTATGCCCTATCTTCCTGCAAGTCGTTTTATTTTATAATTTTGTTTATAATGTCTTCATCTGGTTCATGAGTTTCGTTTTCGTGAATGCCAAATATTTTGATCCGGTTTTTGCGTAATTCTGGTTTTTTCACTTCGTAATTTTCGCACAAGTTTTCCTGGACAATCATTTGGACAGCATTGACATCTTATTCATTCTCGCAGCGTAATATAATTCCCCCTTTTTTTGTCTGTTGTGCCATCGTTACTCCTACGCCTATCGTAGATGGGTTTACTTTAGATCGAAGTTCGTCTTTTACTTTCTTACTATCTGTCGATTCATTTATGGGGTTAACGACCAAGGTTTTATTTGTGTTGATAACATTTGCGTTTGTTTTGTTTTCTGAGTATATTAACATTTTTTCGGCTTTCAGTTAGTGTATTTCTTGCGCTAGGTTTTTGTTCGCCTCTAAAAGGTGATTAATCTTATCGTTCATTTTATTAGTCAAGGATGTTAAATTTTTCACTGCTTTGATTAATTCTACTAATGTGCCTTCATCTATATCCCCAAAGTCATCTTCCACACTGCGAGTTCTTGTTTTTCCTGCTTCAGCACTTGTCGTTTTTATACCTGTAGTTTTATTTGAACGTAACTCTCTAGACATTTTGCTTGTAAAATGTATCTCGCTGTCGAATTTAAATTCTATAAATCTGTCTCAACGAGCTCTCGCACACACTTCCGTCCGTCACGACAGATATCTCTTCGACTCGAAGTGAATATCTGGACTGATCAAAGCTAATAGCAGAAGCTATTCAAAGTTTGCAAGGGGATAAAGACACCTACTATGGTTGTCTATTACCAAAAATCTTAAAATGGAAAACCTAAAATATTGTGGCACTTTGCTAGATGTGATTGAAGAAAACTTATACAAACGTTATAACAAGTTTTTGCAGTTAAAGCCTGCTGCAAATGATGCTATTTTAGCCACAGTTTCACATCCGTTTTTTAAAATGAAATGGGCACCAAAAGCACTTAAAGAACATGTTAAAGAACTGATCTTGGCTGAAACACGTAAAATGAATTGATATGAAAAACAATAATCGGAGACTTTAAACAACAATGAAAAAGACATAAAAAAAAAGGGAAAAGATGAATCTTCTTATGATTTTAGAGGATTCTGATTCCTCTATTGCAAGTGGCGACAACAACACAGGGTCTAGCAACACAGCTGAATTAGAAACGTTACAATACTTAAATAATAAAGACACCCGTCTACAGTTTAAATGCTTATCCTACATTTTTTTTTTATATAATATAACACCTGTTTGCCGAGTTCCGCCCCTGTGGAGCGACTTTTCTCTTTTGGTGGGATGATAATGAGACCTCATAGAAGAAAAATGAGTGATAAAATGTTTGAAGAAGTGGTCTTACTTAAATTTCAAATACAACCTTAAAATATAATATTTTCTGGATATTTATGCGATTAATCACATGATTACGGTTCATTATTAAATAAGCTAAATAAACCATAAAATTAATAAATGTATGTTTTCTTTCAAAAAAATATTTTATATCTTAAAAAGTATCTAATAAATACGTATTTTGTATCTTGTATTTCAAATATTTTTTCCAAAAGTATCTTGTATCTGTTATTTCAAATACATTACTTAAAAGTATCTTGCATCTTATATTCAGATACTTTTTTTGAGGTATCTTGTACATCTCTGATGGTATGGTACTGCTCTCCTCAAACTTCTGGAAGGACTCCAGGACATAATATTATTAGAGGTTCAGTCAACGAAGTAATTTTACCGCCAGGCACCACCATTGAGGATCCCGTGGATGGTTTTCGATTATTTTTTCCAGACAATGTATTATCGATGATAACAGAGATGACCAATAAAGAGGCTGTTAGAGTTCCCAAAGACAAAAAAATACAAAAAACGGTAGAAACCCGTAGATATGATCGAGATCTGTATATTTATTGAGATATTGTTTAGCGCTAGGCATCTGAAATCTTCAAATGTGAGTACTGACAATCTATGGAGCAAAAAATATGGACCACCAATTTTTCGAGCAACTTTCCCTAAATACAGATACCACAAAATTTGTAACTGTATTGGATTTGATGATAAAGAATCAAAATCACAACGTTTTGCAAAGGATAATCCTGCACTTATTAGAAAACTGTGGGAACGAATAATTAATAATATTGGAAAATTCTAGATGCCATCATGTAATTTGACTGTAGATGAGCAATGGTTTGGTTTTGACGGAAAATGTCATTCAAGCATTACAAAAGTCAAATAGTCCAGAATAAGTCATAAGTCCAGAAAAATATGCAATATTTTGATTAAACGATTCTGAAACATTACGCGAAAAACATGATTTATTTTGTTTATCCCACATAATCTAATATAAAAAATATGTAGCTAATTTATAAAAAAAATTGCTAAACAAATAAAGAATGAAAGAGAACAAAATAGCTAAGATGTAATTGAAAAATAATTCAATAATTACATTGCCATTGCATTAATATGTCACCGGCCGCTCAGGCCGGTAGGCGTAGGATGGCTGACTATTTGGTAGAATGACCTTAACGGTTAAACATTTTCAAAAATAAAATACCTTTCGTTCCTCTTATCACTGTTACCATCTAGTCGGGGCCCAGCATGTCTTCAGGCTTGTCCCACTCGTCGAAATCGGCCTATATATCTATGATTCGGTGAGTATACTACATAGCATCGTATACTTTGTTAAGTTTACTATGTATACAAGCTTATTGAGTTTGTCTAGGTAGTGTATGAATGAGTGTAGTGTATATGTATTTAATGAGTTTTAGTAGGAATTTTGCGTGAGTATCTCACTGCGTTATAGTTTTAAATCGAACTAAGACACACTTTCAGGGTCTCTAGATAAGTTTAGTAGACAATTTATTGATTTATAAAGAACACCAAATTTTAGTTAACTATCTAGACATTTAGACAAGATATTAGGAATTTAGTCGGTCTGTGTAGTTTGTGTATAAACTTGGTTTGAGGGTTTGTTTATTCTAGTAAGCTTATATATTCTAGTTAAACTAGAGATAAGAGTATACACATTATTTTAAATTAAACGAACAAACGATCGTTAACTTTTGTTGGTTTCACAGAAATTGTTGCGGAAATCGCACAAATAACAATAAACAAAGCAAAAAAGACGTTTTTGCAGTAATAAAGTTCCGAGAGAACCATCATCAATATTCACTTAAACTTGATATTAATACAACATGTAATCGCTTATTGTACTCGTTATGCCAATCGACTCCGATCAAAACATTCTTATTGTTCAAACAATTTTTTATTTATTACCCAATAAACTCAAACAAAAAGACGCAAAATACATTCTGCAAAACAAAATTCGCAAACTAATTTTTTATACTTCTTGTCTAGATTCAACGATGGCAACTGTAAAACTTACAGCCTTGTTGGCTATACTACCTAGTTTACTAGCTTTTCCAACGATTGACGACACGAAGGGCATGGTTCTAGTAACAGAAGCATCCACTGCTACATCATCATCAGACGTCAAAGAGGTATCAAAAAAAATACTAATTTTCCGCACTAAAAACTTTTACTCAACCACTTATCATACATAGTTTTAAATCTAAAATCTTTCCCAACCAAAACTAGTTTATAGACACGTCTACAATAAGTGCACTTCAAGATATAGTCGGATAAACTTGAAGTGCTTTTATGAGTAAGTAGTTGCGCTATATTTACAATTAGTCAAAGACTCGTTCATACAGACTTCAATTTATAGTCTTAATTGTTAGTTAAGCTGTTGATTTATCTATAACTGTTTGTGTTTTTCTACTAGTTTAACTAGTTCTTGAGTTATAAATTTCTAAAGATTCAGTTTCAAAATTCGTTTTTGGCTAGCATCACTAAAAAACAAAACTAATTTCCCACACTAATAACTAATACTCAACCACTTACCATACACCAATTTAAAACTTAAATCTTCCCCTAAACAAAGCTAGTTTGTAGACATGTCTACAATAAGTACGCTTCAAGATATAGACGGATATACTTAAAGTGCCCTTCTAAGTAAGTAGTTAGCACTATATTTACAATTACTCGAAGACTTTTACATGCAGACTTAAATTTACTGTCTTAACAGGCAAAGCTTACACTAAATAAAACAACATTTTGTGTTATGGACTAGTCGCAATGATTTTCGAGTTACAACCACAAGTTACACTTACTCTTACCGATCTAGTTAGTATTTTGGAATTACAGCCAAGTTCACTTAAACTTACTAATCTAATTAGATTTATTTAAAGACTAGATGATAAATCAACTAATTAGTATTAAGCTTAATTATTTGAATTATTTATTCAGGGAAATGTGGGAGATTTGCCAAAGATCACCGAGATGAACATCAAGACGAACATAAGGAACAGATTTGCGCAAACCGTTTGTACAAGTCGCGTCAAGAATCATGCGGACAACGCCAAAGAAACGACCTTCTTCGTGATTATCCCCAATCAAGCCTTCATCGCCGGATTCATCATGGAAATCGAGGGCAAGAACTATACGGCCTATGTTCAGGAGAAGGAACAAGCCAAGAAGACTTACCATGATGTAAGTATTTAAAGGGGATAAGTGTAGATTGAGGTATGTGGATTAAGGTGCGGAAGGACAATTATTACTCGATTCATCTAATATATGAAATCTATGTCTCCTGACTGACTAACTGAATGATTGACTCACTGACTGACTGACTGATTGAATCACTGATTAATTAATTCACGGACTGATGGATTGAATAACTAATTGAACAACTGGCTGATTGATCGATTCAATGACTGACTGATTGCTTGAATGACTGATTAATTGACTAACTGTCTGATAGATTGACGAACTGACTGATTGGTTAATACACTGACTGCTTGAATGACTAATTGAGTGACTGACAAAATGTTTCACTGATTGTATGATTGATTGAATGACTGACTGATTTATTGACTGACTGACTGATTGATTGACAAACCGCCTGATTGATGGAATGAATGATTGATTGACTTACAAACTAATTGATTGAATGACTAATTGAATTACTGACTAATTGATTCACTGTCTGACTGATTGTTTGAATGACTGATTCATTGACTGACTGACTTCATAAATAGTCGTACTATTATACTATTTATCGATAGCCGCACTAACTAACCTAACCTAATCCCTAAATCGGTAACTCAATCAATTCCATCGGAAACCGCCCCCAAACATCCCCTAAACTACCACCTCTGCTCTAACACTGTTTCTCGATTTCTAGGCTGTGAGCAGTGGAATTGGCGCAGCGCACATAGCAGTTAGCGCAAGAGACTCCAACAAGTTCATAGTTAGTCTCAACATCGCGGCTGATGGCAAAGCGACCTTCTATTTGACCTACGAAGAGCTTCTAGAACGCAAGGAAGGCGCCTACGAGCTAGTAATCAGCATACACCCTAAACAACTCGTCAAAAACTTAAACGTAGAGGTGAGAAAAATACTTCATATTTTGATTCATCTATGTTTCTATAATCTATATAGACTACTAGACACATAATTAATTCGCGTTAATAAAGAGGTTTATTGAACTTTGTAGATATATTCAGTTGTTTTATATGATTACCTATGTAGTATAACTAATTATCTGTGTAATTATCTATGAAATGTTGAAAAATTCGCACCAATTTGTCTTAAATTTCAGTCTTATCTGTCTAGTCCTGCCTGTCTAGTTTTGTTTTTTCTGTTTACTCTTGCCTGTAATTCTATTTTTTTGCTGCAGGTGGAGATCAATGAACCTCGTCGAATCGCCTTCGTGAAAACTCTGCCACTCCGATCCGGCAACGAGATAACAAAGGAAGTCAAAAATCAATTGGAATCGAGGGCAGTCGTCCAAAGCCTGGATCCCAACACTAGACTCGTAAAGTTCAATCCCGACTACGAGCAGCAGAAGCAAATCGCCCACGGCCTTGGAACCAGCGAAACGGAAGGGATCTCGGGCCAATTCGTCGTCCAGTACGATGTCGAAAGAGATCCACATGGAGGAGAAGTTAGTAGAAGGATGAATCATTGCGAAAATTTTGTTTGTCTCTTCATGTCTCACTCTATTTACTAGGTCTTGGTGAACGATGGCTACTTTGTTCATTTCTTCGCTCCATCCGAGTTGGAACCACTGGTGAAACATGTGGTGTTCGTCCTGGACACTAGCGGATCGATGATGGGTAAGAAGATGGAGCAGCTGAAGGACGCCATGCAGAACATCCTCAAGGACTTGAACCCGCGCGATTACTTCAACCTGGTGGAGTTCAACTCCAACGTGCAGGTGTGGAACTTGGATGCACCCACCGAGAGCACTTACTTCCCCAAGGACGGGGACGCATGGGACGACCCAGATCAAGTTTTCTACCTGAACGTAAGTTTAACCCGAATAATAATAGTGAGGGTTTTAAAGAGCACTGTTTTTCTAAGTGTGCCAAATTTGATCAATCATCCGTCAATCATCAAAAACCACCGTTCTTTAAATGG
This sequence comes from Phosphuga atrata, assembly GCA_944588485.1. NCBI lineage: Eukaryota > Metazoa > Arthropoda > Insecta > Coleoptera > Silphidae > Phosphuga > Phosphuga atrata. The sequence continues at coordinate 12,153,916 of OX155897.1, forward strand.
TTATACCACCGAAAACTGTTCCAAGTTATACATTTCTTGTAGGAATATTCGTTTCCACCAGCTTATCCGGTGAACAATAACACGTTGAAGAAGGCGAAAGGGGCCGTGAAGAACATGATTGCAAACGGCGGCACGAACATCTATGAAGCCGTTCGCGTTGGCATTCACCTGGTCAAACTGCGTCAGAAGAGAACCCGAGGAATCAAGCAAGCTCAACCTTTGATCATCTTCTTGACTGACGGAGAGGCGACGGTCGGCAAGACGTCCACACCTGAGATCATCTCCGGCGTAAGCAAAATAGTCAAATTACCTCTACCAACAAATTTATTATATTTCTTCGTCCTAGATTTCTGAGCAAAATGTGGTAAAGATCCCGATAATTTCCTTATCGTTCGGTAACAGCGCTGATCGCGGCTTGCTGAAGAAATTCTCCATGAACAACTTTGGCTTCGCCAGACACATCTACGAGGATTCCGACGCCAATCTGCAGCTAGAGAACTTCTACAAGGAGATTTCTTCGCCGCTCCTCTCCCACGTCAAGTTTTCCTACACGCCTGACACCAGCAGCCTGACCACGGTCGACTTCCCTATCTTCTACCGCGGCGGAGAGATCGTCGTGGCTGGCCGCATCGACGGCGACTTCAAGGAAATCCCCTACGTCAATTGCTTCGGCAACGACGGATTGATCGTCCTCAAAGCCAGCGTCACAAGAAGTGTCGGACAATTGGAAAGGTAAAACAAAAGCTAGCATTTTGCAAATTGCTGGTCTTATTTTAGAAACTTTCAGCTTTAAGTTATAATGCCTGAAGTAGTTAATTACAAAGCAATCATTAATATGATGATGCACAGCAAGTTATGACTGTCCTTCCATCTACAAGCCCTAGAAATAACAACCTTTCTTCTTCCAGATTGTGGGCTTACAAGACCATCAAGAAATACCTGTCAGAGAAGGAAATCGCTAAAGACGGTAAAGAATTGGAGGCCAAAGCCAAGGAGTTAGCTTTGAAGTATTCGTTTGTGACGCCTGTAACGTCCTTGGTCGTCGTAAAGCCCAACTCCACCTCGTCCGTCGACGCAGAAGCTGCAGACAGGACACCAGGTAAAAAACAATAATTAGATTTTAAATAAAATTTGTTCAAATATTGTAAATTGTTCAAGTTAAATGATTTCTACTAAATGTAAGCAAAATCGATGTTGTGAATTGTTTATAGGCTATCATAGATTCGATCGAGCTAAGTTCGTCGTCGCTAGTTCTCAATTGACGACCGCAATGAGTAAGTAGTTTAAGTCTAAATGTACCAGCTTATTCCAAATGTATACACACTACATCTGTTTCTGGCTTTTGAATTTTAGGCATGTCTGCAAAGAGGCCTCTCGCTACTCAGCGTTACGTGCAGCCAGGTAAATATTTCGTATAGTAGCTAATTTAGATAAATATACAAACTAACTAAGCGTTTTAAACGAAAGGATTTAAGCGATCGCAAGAGCGATACTATTTTCAAAATTCCAAAAACCATTTACAAATTTGATTTTTCGTTCGATGGATTAATCGAAGTGGCAGTTTTATTGCCGCTTAGTTTTATCTAAATTCATATGTGCGCTTATTTGTTACAAGCGATATAGTGAACGCGTTTTATTTTACATTGAAACGTGCGATTCCAGCCACAGACTACATCAGTTTTGTTAGACTGCAGACTACATTAGTTTTATTAGACTGCAGACTACCACATCATACCTGTCTGCCCATAGCAGCCCTCATCCAGTTTTTCCCAGCAATCTTCTGGATGGTCATCACGCCATCTTTCTTGAGGTCTGCCAGTACTTCTATTGCACTGTCTTGGCCATCAAGCTGTTAATTTATATGTCCATCTCTATGTGCTCTGTCTTGTAATATGGCCAGTCCATCTCCATTTTAGCTGCGGTACTCTTTAGCTAACATCTGTTAGACTACATCAATTTTATCAGACTACAGACTACATCAGTTTTATTAGACTACTATATCAATTTTAGAAGATTACGACAAGGCGAGCCCATTATCAGAGCCAGCGTCTAAGCCTCGTGTTGTTTATGGTGTGAGTTTAGCTGATGATGTTGTTGACAATAATTCAGCTTTGACTGCAATTAAGGTTGCTACTAGTACTACCACCACGACCACCCCTAAACCGTTCGTCCTGCCCCAAGAGATCAAGAGCAAGATTGCATGGCTGGAAGGAGCGCTAAGACCCGACGGAAGTTTAGCCTTCTACAAAGGTAACTACAATTTGCGAGTAGTTAAATCAATTCCAAAATTAGAATAGTTTCTGTGAATTGAATCGATTTCAATATTAATGTTTATTAGGTTAGATTAGGTTACAAAATTACATAGCTGAAGGAAGCTCTGAGGCCCCAGGGAGGTTTGGCCTTCTACAAAGATAACAACAATTTGCAGTAGTTAAAGGATTTCTAAATAGTTTATTTGAATTGAATCGATTTCAATATAGGTGTTTGTTGTTAGATGGTAAAATTGCATGGCTGGAGGGAGCGCTGAGGCGAAAGTTCCCCCTTCTACAAGGATAACAACAATTTAGAGCAGTTATTCTAAAATTAGTTTGAGTGATTTGAATCGATTTCAACATTGATATTATTCCTTAGCAAATTACAATTTGGGTATGAACGCGACGTCGCCGGCCGACTCCGAGTGCACGGATCCACAGAGCCAGCAAGGATTCTGTAAACTGATCAAGGACTGTCAAGGCTTGTTACCGAAATTGGTCGATGAGATCACGTTCAAGGAACATTTCTGCGTCATCGACTCCAAGTAAGAGCCGGCCCCCGTCAGTCGCATTTGCCTGTATTAATCTCTCCGGTTTCAGGTTCGCCGGCATCTGCTGCCCCAAGAAAACCGAATGAAGAACCAACAGCAAACAGAGTTAATTGTGAGAGTTTAGTTATTTAAATATTAATAAAGTTATTGTTAAGCATAAATCGTTGTCGTGTTTGATTTTTAACCCTCTGTTCACCAATGCTACTTCACGGAATGTACAGTTCAAAGCAAGTCAGCTTTGGACAGGCCTGGGCAACTAAGGGTTTAACGAACCTGGACGCTAGGGGTCGGCTAAGAAGATTTTTGTATAATTTATTTATTGAATTTTTTAATTAAAACCAACATTTCTTGCATATTATTTTGAAGAAATGAAGAAGTTGTTGGTTAAAAATAATTCAAACATTACAGTCAGGAAAGAAGACTGGAAAAGAAATGTAGATATCAATCAATCTTCAAACTTTCATTACAAATTAAAAAAAAAGCAACTAAATGAGTAATATAATGTAATTTGTCATTTAACAGAAAATCAATTTAATTTAAACATTTTCAAAACTAAAATACCTTTCGTTCCTCTTACCACTGTTACCATCTAGTCGGGGCCCAGCATGTCTTCAGGCCTCACCCCCTCGTCGAACTCGGCCTATATGTCTATGATACGGTGAGTATACTACATAGCATCGTATACTTTGATTGGTTTACTATGTATACAAGCTTATTGAGTTTGTCTAGGTAGTGTATGAGTGAGTGTAGTGATATATGTATTTATATATGTATTTAATGAGTTTTAGGAGATTGTGCGTATCTCACTGCGTTATAGTTTTAAATCGATCTAAATAAGACACACTTTCAGGGTCTCTAGCTAAGTTTAGTAGACAATTTATTGTTTTATAAAGAACACCAAATTTTAGTTAACTATCTAGTCATTTAGACTAGATATTAGGAATTTAGTCCGTCTGTGTAGTTTGTGTATAAACTTGGTTTGAGGGTTTGTTTATTCTAGTAAGCCTATTCTGGTTAAACTAGAGGTAAGCGTATACAAATTATCTTAAATTAAACGTTAACTTTTGTTGGTTTCGCAGAAATTGTTGCGGAAATCGCACAAATAACAATAAACAAAGCAAAAAAGACGTTAAGTTTAATTACTTTGTTGCAGTAATAAAGTTCCGAGATAATCATCATCAATATTCACTTGAACTTGATGTAAATACAACACGTAATCGCTTATTGTACTCGTTATGCCAATCGACTCAAAACATTTTTATTGTTCAAACAATTTTTTATTTATTACCCAATAAACTCAAACAAAAAGACGCAAAATACATTCTGCAAAACATAATTCGCAAACTAATTTATTCTTCGTCTTGTCGAGATTCAACGATGACAACTATAAAACTTATAGCCTTGTTGGCTATGCTACCTAGCTTACTAGCTTTTCCAACCATTGACGACACCAAGAACATGGTTCTAGTCACAGAACCATCCACAGCTACATCATCATCAGACGACAAAGAGGTATAAAAAAAATACTAATTTTCCGCACTAATAACTTATACTCAACCACTTTTCATACACCGTTTTATAGCTTAAATATTCCCCTAAGCAAAACTAGTTTATAGACACGTCTACAATAAGTGCACTTCAAGATATAGTCGGAAAAACTTGAAGTGCTTTTGTGAGTAAGTAGTTGCGCTATATTTACAATTAGTCAAATACTAGTTCATACAGACTTAAATTTATAGTCTTAACTGTTAGTTAAGCTGTTGATTTATCCATAACTGTTTGTGTTTTTCTACTAGTTTAACTAGTTCTTGAGTTATAAATTTTTAAAGATTCAGTTTCAAAATTCGTTTCTCGAGATGTTTTTGGCTAGCATCACTAAAAAACAAAACTAATTTCCCACACTAATAACTAATACTCAACCACTTACCATACACCGATTTAAAGCTTAAATCTTCCCCTAAACAAAGCTAGTTTGTAGACATGTCTACAATAAGTACGCTTCAAGATATATACGGATATACTTGAAGTGCCCTTCTAAGTAAGTAGTTAGCACTATATTTACAATTACTCGAAGACTTTTTCATGCAGACTTAAATTTACTGTCTTAACCGGCAAAACTTACACTAAATAAAACAACATTTTGTGTTATGGACTAGTCGCAATGATTTTCGAGTTACAACCACAAGTTACACTTACTCTTACTGATCTAGTTAGTGTTTTGGAATTTCAGCCAAGTTCACTTAAACTTACTAATCTAATTAGATTTATTTAAAGGCTAGATGATAGATCAACTAATTAGTATTAAGCTTAATTATTTGAATTATTTATGCAGGAAAATGTGGGAGATTTGCCAAAGATCACCGAGATGAACATCAAGACGAACATAAGGAACAGATTTGCGCAAACCGTTTGTACAAGTCGCGTCAAGAATCATGCGGACAACGCCAAAGAAACGACCTTCTTCGTGATTATCCCCAATCAAGCCTTCATTGCCGGATTCCTCATGGAAATCGAGGGCAAGAACTATACGGCCTATGTTCAGGAGAAGGAACAAGCCAAGAAGACTTACCATGATGTAAGTATTTAAAGGGGATTAGTGTAGATTGAAGTATGTCGATTAAGGTGCAGAAGGACAATTATTACTCGATTCATTTAATATATGAAATCTATGTCTCCTGACTGATTAACGGAATGATTGACTCACTGACTGACTGATTGATTGAATCACTGATTAATTAATTCACGGACTGATTGATTGAATAACTAATTGAACAACTGGCTGATTGATCGACTCTCTGACTAACTGAATGATTGAATGACTGATTAATTGACTAACTGTCAAATAGATTGACGAACTGACTGATTGGTTAATATACTGAGTGATTGTATGACTAATTGAGTGACTGACAAAATGTTTCACTGATTGTATGATTGATTGAATGACTGACTGATTTATTGACTGACTGACTGATTGATTGACTAACCGCCTGATTGATTGAATGAATGATAGATTGACTCACAAACCAATTGATTGAATAACTAATTGAATTACTGACTAATTGATTCACTGTCTGACTGATTGTTTTAATGACTGATTCATTGACTGACTGACTTCATAAATAGTCGTACTATTATACTATTTATCGATAGCCGCACTAACTAACCTAACCTAATCCCCAAATCGATACCTCAATCAATTCCATCGGAAACCGCCCCCAAACATCCCCTAAACTACCACCTCTGCTCTAACACTGTTTCTCGATTCCTAGGCTGTGAGTAGTGGAATTGGCGCGGCGCACATAGCAGTTAGCGCAAGAGACTCCAACAAGTTCATAGTTAGTCTCAACATCGCGGCTGATGGCAAAGCGACCTTCTATTTGACCTACGAAGAGCTTCTAGAACGCAAGGAAGGCGCCTACGAGCTAGTAATCAGCATACACCCTAAACAACTCGTCAAAAACTTAAACGTAGAGGTGAGAAAAATACTTTATATTTTGATTCATCTATGTATCTATAATCTATATAGATAACTAGACACATAATTAATTCGCGTTAATAAAGAGGTTTATTGAACTTTGTAGATATATTCAGTTGTTTTATATGATTACCTATGTAGTGTAACTAATTATCTGTGTAATTAACTAAGAAATGTTGAAAAATTCGCACCAATTTGTCTTAAATTTCAGTCTTATCTGTCTAGTCCTGCCTGTCTAGTCTTGTCTTTTCTGTTTACTCTTGTCTGTAATTCTATTTTTTTGCTGCAGGTGGAGATCAATGAACCTCGTCGAATCGCCTTCGTGAAAACTCTGCCACTCCGATCCGGCAACGAGATAACAAAGGAAGTCGAAAATCAATTGGAATCGAGGGCGGTCGTCCAAAGTCCCGATCCCAACACTAGACTCGTAAAGTTCAATCCCGACTACGAGCAGCAGAAGCAAATCGCCCATGGCCTTGGAACCAGCGAAACGGAAGGGATCTCGGGCCAATTCGTCGTCCAGTACGATGTCGAAAGAGATCCACATGGAGGAGAAGTTAGTAGAAGGATGAATCATTGCGAAAATTTTAACTCTTCATGTCTCAATCTATTTACTAGGTCTTGGTGAACGATGGCTACTTTGTTCATTTCTTCGCTCCATCCGAGTTGGAACCACTGGTGAAACATGTGGTGTTCGTCCTGGACACTAGCGGATCGATGAGGGGTAAGAAGATGGAGCAGCTGAAGGACGCCATGCAGAACATCCTCAAGGACTTGAACCCGCGCGATTACTTCAACCTGGTGGAGTTCAACTCCAACGTGCAGGTGTGGAACTTGGATGCACCCACCGAGAGCACTTACTTCCCCAAGGACGGGGACGCATGGGACGACCCAGATCAAGTTTTCTACCTGAACGTAAGTTTAACCCGAATAATAATAGTGAGGGTTTTAAAGAGCACTGTTTTTCTAAGTGTGCCAAATTTTGAACGTGGCGAATGTTTAGTTTTTAAAACCACCGTTCTTTAAATGGTTATACCACCGAAAACTGTTCCAAGTTATACATTTCTTGTAGGAATATTCGTTTCCACCAGCTTATCCGGTGAACAATAACACGTTGAAGAAGGCGAAAGGGGGCGTGAAGAACATGATTGCAAACGGCGGCACGAACATCTATGAAGCCGTTCGCGTTGGCATTCACCTGGTCAAACTGCGTCAGAAGAGAACCCGAGGAATCAAGCAAGCTCAACCTTTGATCATCTTCTTGACTGACGGAGAGGCGACGGTCGGCAAGACGTCCACACCTGAGATCATCTCCGGCGTAAGCAAAATAGTCAAATTACCTCTACCAACAAATTTATTATATTTCTTCGTCCTAGATTTCTGAGCAAAATGTGGTAAAGATCCCGATAATTTCCTTATCGTTCGGTAACAGCGCTGATCGCGGCTTGCTGAAGAAATTCTCCCTGAACAACTTTGGCTTCGCCAGACACATCTACGAGGATTCCGACGCCAATCTGCAGCTAGAGAACTTCTACAAGGAGATTTCTTCGCCGCTCCTCTCCCACGTCAAGTTTTCCTACACGCCTGACACCAGCAGCCTGACCACGGTCGACTTCCCTATCTTCTACCGCGGCGGAGAAATCGTCGTGGCTGGCCGCATCGACGGCGACTTCAAGGAAATCCCCTACGTCAATTGCTTCGGCAACGACGGATTGATCGTCCTCAAAGCCAGCGTCACAAGAAGTGTCGGACAATTGGAAAGGTAAAACAAAAGCTAGCATTTTGCAAATTGCTGGTCTTATTTTAGAAACTTTCAGCTTTAAGTTATAATGCCTGAAGTAGTTAATTACAAAGCAATCATTAATATGATGATGCACAGCAAGTTATGACCGTCCTTCCATCTACAAGCCCTAGAAATAACAATCTTTCTTCTTCCAGATTGTGGGCTTACAAGACCATCAAGAAATACCTGTCAGAGAAGGAAATCGTTAAAGACGGTAAAGAATTGGAGGCTAAGGCCAAGGAGTTAGCTTTGAAGTATTCGTTTGTGACGCCTGTAACGTCCTTGGTCGTCGTAAAGCCCAACTCCACCTCGTCCGTCGACGCAGAAGCTGCAGACAAGACACCAGGTAAAAAACAATAATCGGATTATTTAAATAAAATTTGATTAAATGTTATAAATTGTTCATAAGTTAAATTATTTCTGCTAAATGTGAGCAAAATTGATCGATTCTTGTAAATTGTTTATAGGCTATGCTAGCTTGGATCGAGCACAGCTCGCAAGTCCTCAATTTTCGATCTCAATGAGTAAGTAGTTTAAGTCTAAATGTACCAGCTTAATAGAAATATATACACACTACATCTCTTTTTTGTTTTTGAATTTTAGGCAAGGCTGCAAAGAGGGCTCCCGTACAGAGATTCGAACCAGGTAAACAATTCGCAATAGAAGTTAATTTAGATAAATATGCAAACTAACTAAGCGTTTTGAACGAAAGGATTTAAGCGATCGCAAGAGCGATACAATTTTCAAAATTCAAAAACCATTTACAAATTTGAATTTTCGTTCGATGGACTAATCGAAGTGGTAGTTTTATTCCCGCTTAGTTTTATCTAAATCCAATTGTGCGCTTGTCTGTTACAAACAATATAGTAAACGCGTTTTATTTTACATTGAAACTTCCGATTCCAGCCACAGACTGCATCAGTTTTGTTAGGCTGCAGGCTACATTAGTTTTGTTAGGCTGCAGTCCACATCAGCTTTCTTATAATAGGGACTACATCTGTTTTGTTACACTACAGACTACCACTTGAATTTTGTCAGATTACAGACTACATCAGTTTTGTTAGACCATAAACTACATACATCAGTCTTGTTATAGTTCAGACTACATTAGTTTTTATGACATTATATATAATCATTGGCGTCTGGTAGACGCCAATGATTATCTGGTAGACGCCATCACGCCCGTGATGGACTGTCAAATCGTGTAACAACCAAAATCTGAATAACTGCATGCGAACTGAAAAACTTCAATAACGCATTCATGAAATCTTGTTTTATTTGTAGCTGTTGGTTTCGATTTTGCTGGTTCCCCGCCTGATATTATTTCCCCATCACACGAGGGTACTATTAGCCTAGCATTAAAGGCTAAGAAAATGTATAGGCCTCGTGTTGTTTATGTTCCAAGTTCAGCTGAAGATGATGTTGAGAATAATTCAGCTCAGACTACAATTAAGGTTGCTACTAGTACTACCACCACTACCACCCCTAAACAGTTCGTCCTGCCCCAAGAAATCAAGAGTAAGATTGCATGGCTGGAGGGAGCGTTAAGGCCCGACGGAAGTTTAGCATTCTACAAAGGTAACTATAATTTGGAGTACATAGTTAAATGATTTCTAAATAGTTTGTTTGAATTGAATCGATTTCAATATAGGTGTTTGTTGTTAGGTTAAGTTAGGTGGTAAGATTGAGCGAAATTTTGCCCTTCTACAAGGATAAGAACAATTTGAAGCAGTTATTCTAAAATTAGTTTGAGTGATTTGAATCGATTTCAACTTGTTGTTTCTCCTTAGCAAATTACAATTTGGGTATGAACGCGACGTCACCGACCGACTCCGAGTGCACGGATCCACAGAGCCAGCAAGGATTCTGTAAACTGATCAAGGACTGTCAAGGCTTGTTGCCGAAATTGGTCGATGTGATCACGTTCAAGGAACATTTCTGCGTCATCGACTCCAAGTAAGACCTGCCTCGGCAGTCGCATTTGCGTGTATTAATCTCTCCGGTTTCAGGTTCGCCGGCATCTGCTGCCCCAAGGAAATCGAATGAAGAACCAACAGTCAACAGAGTTACTTGTGAGGGTTTACTTATTTAAAAATTAATAAAGTTATTGTTAAGTATAAGTCGTGTTTGATTTTTAAACGAACTTGTACCTTAGCGTCGACTAAGAAGATTTTTAACTATTGAATTTTTGAATTAAAACCAACATTTCTTGCGTATTATTTTGAAGAAATAAAGAATTTGTTGGTTACAAATAATTCAAATATTTCATTCAGGAAAGAAGGCTGGAAATGAAATGTAGGTATTAATCAAACATAAATCCTTAAAAATAAAAAAACAACTAAATGATTAATATAATGTAATTTGACATTTAACAGAAAATCAATTTAATTATAACTTTTTCAATAATTTAATTTAAACATTTTCAAAAATGAAATACCTTTCGTTCCTCTTCACACTGTTGCCATCTACTTGGGGCCCAGCATGTTTTCGGGCTTGACCCACTCGTCGAACTCTGCGTCGGTCAAATGACCCGACTTGACGGCGGCCTCCTTGAGCGTGGAGCCCGCTTTGTGAGCCGCCTTGGCAATAGCCGCCGCCTTGTCGTACCCAATGTGGGGATTCAAAGCAGTGACCAGCATTAAACTCTCGTGCATGATTTTGGCGATATTGTCCTTGTTGGCGACAATTCCATCCACACAGTTCTTCGAGAAACAATTACAACTGTCACCTAAAAAGAAAATTATATGAAGTTTGCTCTAACAACAGTCAAAACGGTCAGCAAACTGTTTGACGCATGCGCAAGACAGTGAACAAACTTAATACGTGTAGTATAATAATAATTTAGTAGTAATAAATGTATGTTGTTTTTGTTTATTTCACCTAGGAGGCGGATGGATCTTAGTACATTTGCGACTATCATAGTCTTGAAAACGTTGAGTTCGAAGTGGCCGTTGGAGCCGCCGACGGTGGCTGCCACGTGGTTACCCATGACCTGGGCAGCAACCATGGTGATGGCTTCGCACTGAGTGGGATTAACTTTGCCAGGCATAATCGAGCTGCCTGGTTCGTTCTCGGGCAGGGAGAGCTCTCCCAATCCGCATCGTGGACCAGAAGCCAAAAACCTAAATGGAGTAGTATTTAGGTATAATATCTAAGGCTAAAATTTACACTTAATTCTTATTTACCTGATGTCGTTGGCGATCTTCATGATGGAACAGGCAATGGTGTTGCACGCACCGGAAACCTCGATCATGGCATCGTGGGCAGCGAGCGCCTCGAACTTGTTGGGCGCCGTGACGAATGGCAACCCCGTCAGCTCGGCGATCTTGGCGGCGCATTTCTCCGCGAAACCTTTTCTGGTGTTGAGGCCGGTTCCGACGGCCGTCCCGCCCAGGGCCAGCATGTACAACCGCGGCAACGTGTCGTTGATCCTGTCGACCGCGAAGGCCATCTGCATGGCGTAACCGCTGAACTCTTGTCCCAGCGTCAGAGGAACGGCGTCTTGGGTATGCGTTCTGCCGATCTTGATGATGTTGCAAAACTCCTGCGCCTTACAATCCAAACTGTCCCTCAACTTCTTCAGTCCAGGGAGTAGAACGCAATTAATCTCTTGAGCCACGGCTATGTGCATGGCAGTGGGGAACGTGTCGTTGCTGCTCTGCGACTTGTTAACGTGGTCGTTTGGGTGGACGGGATCCTTGGAGCCAAGCTCACCGCCGAGGAGCTCGATGGCACGGTTGGAGATAACCTCGTTGGTGTTCATGTTGGTCTGCGTGCCGGAACCGGTCTGCCAGATGACCAGAGGGAAGTGCTCATCGTACAGCTTCCCGGAGATGACTTCGTCAGCGGCTGTGGAGATGGCATCGCTGATATCACTGTCCAGGCCGTATTCTTTGTTGACAATGGCGGCTGCCTTCTTCAGCGTGCCCATCGCCGTTATCACCGGATACTAAAGAAAGTCAACAAAATTTCAACTTTCAATAAAATTATTCAATTATTAATGTAATCAATTGTGGCAACCGTACAAATCTCTTAAATCATATTTAAGAAATGTGTGTGAGTCGCTTTATTCTAATAAGCCGCGGCTTGCAATGGAAAAACGGGGTAAATATATCCCATTAGTAAAATTATTATTGGAAATGGATAAATAAAGTTGGCTGTGTTAAGAGTTCCTAAAAATATGGACCAATTATTGTCGTCTTACCGGCATTCTCTCGAACTCTCCGCCAATGGGGAAGTTCATGGTCGAACGAAGAGTTTGGGCCCCAAAATATTTATCTTCCGGGACTTTGAGCTCCCCGAAAGAATCCTTTTCAGTCCTGAACTTCTGGTCTGAACTCCCGGTCTAAAACAAAAAAAAGAACAGCAGTTAAGCATTAAATGAGGGAAGTTGTGTAGGTCTTCGAGAGAAGATACGAACGTTGTGCTTCGCTAAATCTTTATTGAGCCAACAAATACAGTCCTTGGGAGCAAACTTGCATTGAACATTTCGTTCATTTGGACGTTTAAAAACTTTTTCAACGAATTGTAGTATGTATATTAAAAAAAAACCGGCCAAGTGCGAGTTGTGACTCGCGCACCGAGGGTTCCGTACAAACTTGTAAGTAAGGTATCTTTTTTTTGTGGAGGACGTAGCAAGTACATTCAGTTAACTTGACAAGTGGCCCTCCTGAAATCACGACCATCTTAGTACCGCTGCAAGCATAACCTCAATATGTCGCTGTCGTACGATGGAATTCTACCCTATATTTTATTACCATACATACCCCATTCACTATGAGTGTTTAGGGGTTCTGGAACTTCACTATTTGTTTTTACTGCTCAATTTTGCCTGTATACCTATATACCCTGTATAAAGGTATACCGGGTATTTTTTTTTAATAACGCGAATATTTTTAAAGTTATAAAAAGAAAACTTTATTTTAGTATTACACTTATTCACTAACTTATATTAAGATCTAACTATTTCTAGATCTAATATAAACTAATATGTTAACTATTTCTAGATCTATTTCGATACTCTTAACATTCAGTTGTTCAATTGACTGCTTTTGGGCAATTGACTACCAAAAAATATAGAGCGTACGTGATTTACGTATATGTCGATTATAAACAAAAATTAGACGAAATATAATATATACAGGATGTTACGGGACTAGAGTATGTCGCATGTCGGTTATAAACAAACAACATTTAGACATAATATATATCTTGTATATATTATGTATATAGAGCGTACGTGATGAAATGCATAACGAATATAAACAAAGAAAATTCAGAATAAACAACTTGGTGCCGACACATACTTTTTAACCTTCGGACCTAACCGAGGAGGACCTAACTGTGTGCAAACCATATGCTTCTGGTGCCTGACAATACCAAGCAACACATTAGTGTATTTTCATAAGTTTCTAATAGTAAATTCGCATTTTTCTGTAATTAAACTACATATTTACGGTTTTCAGATTTTTCCCTTTCCATGTGATGTAAGACACCGCTTCTTTCCAAATTTCATGATTCTAGGTCAACGGGAAGTACCCTATAGGTTTTGTTTTGAGTTCCTTGATTCCCTTGTGAAATCGCAAAATATGCGACATACACGGTCATATCTTTTGATCGCGTTGACTTACAAGTTTGATTTTTTCACAGCTGAAAGAGACCGCAGACCCGAGTATTTAATATAAATTTCAACTTGTTACCTCTACGCGTTCCTGAGAAAAATGGTCTTGACAGAAAGACAGACGACAAGACAGACAGACATACAGACGGACAACAAAGTGATCCTATAAGGGTTCCGTTTTCGGTACGGAACCCTAAAAATGGGTGAAATATGCATAAAATATGCACAAAAAATGGGCGAAATATGCATAAAATATGCACAATCAAAATACGATTTATTATTGGAATTTACTTATTTTTTACAATATACAGTTGTAATTCTTGTGACAATATACAATTAAATATTATTTTGCGTCTGTAATGGACTCATAACAGCACACATATGCGTGCGGTTATGGCTCACCGAGTGCTGTTAAGAGTTAATTTTTTCAAGGTTGGCACTGAAATTCAGAGCTGTCAGTGTCAAATTTTCGGCGAGATAGTTTTAAGGTTATGTGATGTGTTGAAATCGCGAATACACAAATTTAATTAAATAATGGTAATAACAGCATGCCGCGAGCCATAACCGCACGCATATGAGTACTGTTATGAGTCCATTACAGACGCAAAATAGTATATTAAAGGACCAGTTCAGTAAGCGCGATTTTTAGTACGCGTCCAAGTTTAGAAAACGACGAGCGTAGCGAGGACTGAACTCCTCGCTACGCTCGTCGTTTTATAAACTTGGACGCGTACTGAAAAATTGCGCTTACTGAACTCGTCCTTTAATATACCATTCTAGATTTTCTACAGCAAATTTGTAACGTTTGTCACTTAATATTAATTTGTAGGCTGGAAATGACCTCTTTACGCCAATAGAAATTTGGCGTCACTTCTGCAAAAACCTCTCCAGGCAGAGTTAGGCTGGTGCTTTTTACTTATATGGCCTCAAAATTCTAAGCATAAAACAATACAGCTTTCAACCATGTTCCTCGCCGCGTTAACCCTTTCACTGCCATTTCAATTTTAAGGCATAACACAAGGCGGTAATATTTATAAAAATGCCGGTACTTATGCAACCCCTTTCACATTGATCATCTAATGATCAAAAGCGGAAAATAGCGTTGCTCTACAATCCTTAGCTCCTCCATAACTCGGCGCCGGGGCGCCTGGCGGCGGCGCCGGTTATACTGCCGCAAAGTCATAGGTTCAATCTAAAGAACTGCGTCGAAACATCGCGAGTCGGCGACAAACTTGAAGGTGCACTTTTACAGTGCACCCTGCATATTTATGGAGATATTTCTGGATCGGTGAACCCAACGGAAGTGCCGATCGGTTTTTTAGATTCCCCTATCTATCCTGGGCGATGCGAACCGGGAAAATTTTCGCCGATGACCGTCGACCTCGCAAATAGCCGGCCAAAGAGGTGGTTGCGGATTTTTTCTCCATTTCGGACGCACCGGGTGAAGGGAGCGACGCAGGAAGCCGCGAGTGGTACCGAAATACGCGTATCGGCGGGCGGCATCACCTCGTGCCGCAAAAGTCGGTTTCGGCCACGCGATGAGGGGGGTAAATGCCAAAAAAGCGTGCAAAAAAAGAGTGATATTTTCCAGCGTCGGCAGCTGGACCGGAACGACTCGGATCGCGAACCCATAAATGCAAATGCGTGCAGTTTCGAGTAGCAGCGCTTAGAAACGGCGACTCTGTGGTCGCAGCGACGGTACCAAAATGTGCGGCTCGGCGGGGCAAATTGGAATTTCAAAAACGCGGCATCCTGGTGCCCCCAAATCGACATTCAAGTTTTCCTCTGTGCAGACTAACAGTTACAAGTGGAGGTCGCGATAATTGGTCAAATTATGGGTGCGGAAAGCCAAAACACCATTCTACAATATACTGAAAAATCCAGAACATTTGCCGGGGGGCTGTAAAATGTGGATGTTTTATGCTCGCTCTTGGATTTGCTTTTGCACCAGGTGAACGGGACGGCGCAGGACGGCGAGCGAGGGCTCTAAAAACGTGGCACGACGGCAGCTAAAGCGAATTTTCGAGATCCGACGCAAAATGCGCCTCGGAGGTAAAAAAATCGTGATTTTAGGTTTCGTTCTGGTACGTCCGAACCTGGGGGAGTTGGATCGCGAAAATCGCACCACTCGACGAGAATCTCGGTTCTACACCAGAAAAATGTACAATCCGTTTCCGCAAAAACCTCGAATTTCGGTGGAGGGGGGTTGGCCCTCTGAAGGGGGCGGCAGGACAGAGGACGAAACCTGGGGATGCGCTGCATGCGTATTGACATTCACAGTTAAAGCATCGAAAATGAGCGGCTAAAGCAGCGAAGATCTGCGGCCACCGGCGGCATAAAAAACCCACGTGGTGCCGTCCCCCAGAATTGATTGAAGTTTGCAATTCCATCGTAAACTGGCGACTCAGGCCGAACGCTTCCCCCCACGGACCCCAAAAGTTTGCATTAGAAAAATTAAAACTTTTACGGAAAATGATATTCACGAAAGAATTCCGGCAGAAAACTTCGAGACGCGTCCTTCGACACGCCGATGCGCGACTTTTGTCGGCGACGTTATTCACATTTTTGGGTCATCCGACTCAAACGCCGCCAGCGGCGGCGGTGCATCAGATTCTTGTAGCCAAAGAATAGACGAACGACCCCACGCACGGCGGTTTTCGAAAACGTTTACGGATTGCCTCATTTAGGCGTCCAAAAATGACGATGATTTTTTTGCAAGAAAATGTCAGTTTTTCGCATGTCCCAAAAATTTTAAGCAAAACGGTCGAAAAGTGAGGTGACAGTCGGATGGACGACGACGTTCCGGACACACCGGCACCGGAACCACGTCCGTGCGACGAAAACTGTCCGAGTTGTGTGTGAAAAAATGAAAAACCTGGAGACCCCGGAGACAATAGGTCGGTGAAATTATTTGTAAAAAATGCCTGATTCTTTTGCAAATCGGTTGTGGGAGAATTCAAATCATTGCGTAATCGAAAAAAAAATTCTCTCCTCCTTTAAGTTCAGTGACGGCTCGTGACTCCAGCGCAAAACTAGATGCCGCTGGTAAAAAAAGAAACGCTACATCATCTACATCGCAGGCTATATCGCCCGGGACGGCGCTGTATAAATACAGGGCCCGGGTCACATCTCCCGGAATGGCGGTGAAAGGGTTAATATTGGTTCTGGCGGTATTGCTAGGTTTCAACACTTTCTTTGTTGAGAAAATCAATTTATTGACTAGTGCAAGGCCGTAGTCGGGTTGCGGAGTGTGAGGTGCCAGCATGGCACGTCACTGGCTACCACCGTTCCCGCCTAATACAAAACACATATAACAACTACTGCAATAAGCACTATAAATGAAAAAGTACTAAAATATGCAATAATGTTATAAAAATATCATTTTATGCATTTGCATATGCAAATGCATATAATCCGATGTCTACTCATAAGTAATAGAACTTGATTACATACACATGTAGACAAGGTACAAGCAAATAAGAGAAGAAAGGCTTACTTTAACCGTTATTGGTCGTATGTAGGCGTCTAGCCAATGTGTGTCAGGAGTCTGGGAGTGGCAGACCTTGAAATTTAAAAAAAAATCTTGAACATACCTTTCCAAAACTTGGCATACCTTTCCATTTGAAAAAAAAAGGTCGGAGGTGGCTGGGCACTTTCGGAAACAGATAACCAAACAGCATATGCATAGAAATGAGGGCAAGAAAAAACAATACGTAACGTGTTTCGGGATTTTTTGCAAAAATCGCCTATAACCTAAGTTATTAATTTTATTCCAGTTAAAGTTTCCACACTGTTAGTCCGGTCATTTTAGACAATTGAAATAAAGAAAATTCCGACAGAGCCAAATCTTCGTAGAGACCTTAGGTTTACCACAAGGAATAAAGTGTCAAAAGTCCCCATCAGTCCCATGTGAGCTTAGGGACTTATTCGGGGCCCAATGTCAAAATTTTAGGTTTTTTGGATTTTTCTCGAAAACGGTAAGTTTTATCGAAAAAGTACCTCAGAGCAAAGTTGTAGATCTTAAAATTCTCTATAAAAATGTTCCCTATGATTTTTTCTCTAAGACCCACTATTTCCCAGATAGTGCGCTTGTAAGAATCATGTTCTACTTAGTATGCACACATATGCCACGTATATACATATTTAGGTACTCAAGCAAGCAAAAATGCCTACTCATGTCTCTTTTATGTATACATTATACTATTCTAAGAAAATTTACTCTAAAATGACCGCCGGTCCCTTACCGAATCCCCTCTACTTGAATAACATCTGGCCTTGAAAACATCTGCCTATTCTTTTGTCCATGTGGTGTCGTTCACGTATACCTGCTTCTTTTAGTGTTGAACGAGCAGTTCGAGTGACTATACGTATTTATTACAAGCGTCTACTATTGAAGTTAGTGCTGATTAATATTTAAAAAAAAATGTCACAATTTTGTTTTATTTGTAATAAACTTTTGACTGAAGATGAAACTGTTGTGGTCAGTCGTGGAATGCCAACTTTAGTCGATGCAAGTGTCGCGAGAAGTGATGAGTTTGCTGATTATTTAAGAAGCCAAAAGTCCGTTACAATTCACGTGGATTGCAGAAAATCATACACCCGGAAAACTTCAATCTCTGCATCAAAAAGACAACGTGAGGAAGAACAGGCCAGTACTTCAAAAGTAAGTCCACCTCATACTAGAGCGCGAATAAGTGAATCCAGCTATGGGAGATTGGCAAGCTCATTTGAACTGCGTTAAAGAAATGCTTCCTTATTTCCATGCATCGGGGCATTTACCTTACGCTAAGTCTGCGCACTTATACTTGCAGGATATGCTTCAATTAGAGGAGGTAATTGATCCTAGTGTTTATCGAAGGTTTACTGATTGATTTTTCACTGTTCGACGTTCTGATAAACTCAGATGTGGAACTTCAACAGATATGATTATCGAACAATCAATGATGAAATCCATGAAAACAGATGGTGGTATTTCTCGAGGACGAAGTACAAAAGAAAGTGTAATAAGCAAATGAGTTTACGGAATGCATGCAATGAACACAGTGTGTGACGAGTTGGAAGTTCTTGCTAATGTTCGAATGGACACGACAGATCAACATGTAGATGCGAGTGATTCGAGAGTTAAGAAAGATGCTAAAGATATTAAAATACTTCTTGACTGGTTTTCATCACATGATCCTTTTCCCGAAATTAACAAAATCTTATCTATTGCTTCAGGAGTCGTTGGTGACGATAAGATTAATTGTCATAAAGCTCGTGAAGTTGGGATTGCCTCGATGTCTAAAATGACTGGTCAAACTTTCAATCATATAAAATTGAAAAGCACAGATAAAGTACTTCCTCTTTTAGCTGTGAGTAGCACTGTGAAAGTTCACGACGAAGAAGTACCAATAGACCCAGTATTATTATTTCAAGGTATGAGTGTCACTAAGACTTTTGAGGATGAAATTGAAACATTTTTCGCATATGATTTAGCTCCTTACCCGTTATCACTCTTCGATGCAGCTGGAATGCGTAAAACAATGAAGTCGGCTCTTTACGATTGCTTTCAATCAGTCAATGCTGAGGTTGATTGTACAAACGCTGCTTACGTTATTGATGGAGGATATCTACTACATCACGTTGTGTGGGATCGAGAAGAAACCTTTAACGTAATTTTTGAAAAATATGTTCAGTATTTACGTAGACATTATGGTCATACAGTTACGGTAGTATTTGATGGCTATAGTGACACAACAAAGAACATAAAAGCTGCAGAACAACGTCGTCGTGCTACAAAAACATCCTCAGGTACCGACATAATGTTTGACGAATTTATGACAGTTCCAGTTAATCAACAACATTTTTTTGCAAACATTAATAATAAATCTCGTTTTATTTCTATGTTGAGTAACAAATTAACAGCTGAAAATATTGCCGTGAAACAAGCTCCGAATGACGCCGATGTCCTCATAATTGAAACAGCAATAGAACAATTTAATGCAAGAAATACAACTATTGTAGAGGGTGAAGATGTTGATTTATTAGTACTACTCACTGCAAGGACTCCATCTGATAAAATTATTTACTTTTTAAAACCTGGGAAGGCGCAGCAACGGACATAAATATATTCTTCTAAAAGTTTATCAGCTTATTCAAAATGCCAAAACTTTATTTTATTTTTACATGCGATAACCGGATGCGATACTACGTCAGCAATGTTTAGAAGGGGCAAAAATTCAGTATTAAAATTATTTGAAAAAAATGATTTGATTGACTGCGCAAAAGTATTTACAGAAATTAATTCTTCACCTCAAATACTAATTACTAAAGGAATTCGGTTTCTTCTTGCGGTTTATGGAGCTCCAAAAAAAATTGATTGCATAGATACGTACAGCTATTTAACATTTGTAAAAAATACACGAAACAAAAAGCAAGTACAGCTATCTTGTCTTCTTCCAACATCGGCATCTGCTAGTCAACATTTGTTTCGAGTATACTATCAAGTTCAGACATGGCAAGGCAATGAACTGAACCCTGAAGACTGGGGTTGGAAATTGATAAATAATACTTTGGAACCGATTCGAACTTTACTGCCCCCTGCTCCAGAAAAACTTCTTAACACTATTTTTTGCAATTGCAAGAAAGGTTGTAGTGCCAAATGTGGTTGTAAAAAAGTAGGGTTGCAGTGTTCTCCAGCGTGTACCAATTGCCAAGGTGTCTCTTGCTCAAATGTTCAATTAAATACAAGAGAGGAAGATTCATGTGATTTTGATGAAGAGACAACTGATTCATCTTCATTTGAACAATTTCTAAGCGTCCATCAACAGGAAGGAGAAGAAGAAGAACAAGAAGAAATTGAAGAAAACATGATTGTTGAAGCTGAATATGAAGAGAATAAGTCAGATTAAAATAATAAAAAAAAGTTAGAACGACAGTTAAACTCAGTAACCCATATCAATAATCTTCATACTATTAAATAATTATTGTTCCTGAAAATAACGTCATAAAGGTTCGTGTAATAGGCCTACCGGGGATACCACGTTAAAAAAAACGCGCCGAGTACACTACCTCACAGGTGGTGTGGAAATGTGTGCATATTATGTAGAACGTGATTCTTACAAGCGCAATATCTGGGAAATAGTGGGTCTTAGAGAAAAAATCATAGGGGCCATTTTTATAGAGAATTTTAAGATCTACAACTTTGCTCTGAGGTACTTTTTCGATAAAACTTACCGTTTTCGAGAAAAATCAAAAATCCAAAAACCTAAAATTTGGACCTTGGGCCCCGAATAAGTCCCTAAGCTCACATGGGACTGATGGGGACTTTTGACACTTTATTCCTTGTGGTAAACCTAAGGTCTCTACGAAGATTTGGCTCTGTCGGATTTTTTTTAATTTGAAATCACTATCACTATTTTTATGTCTAAAATGACCGGACTATGTATAATTATATAAATATACAATTCAATAAGTTCAATAGACCTTTTCATAGTTAAAATTTTTGGGCGCATATGTCAATTTCTGCCATGTTTTTCTGGCACTTTTTGACGTATATCCAGTGAAAATAACAAAATGTGCCCGAAATTTTCATATTCTCGCCTCTTAAACATGGTGCGTATACCATACCACTGCTCATACCACAGATGGTGCGTAAGTACCTAAATATTTATAGTTTATATAGCCTAACTAGTTTATATGTAAATTTTTTCTTCTCTCTTTTGGTTTCTTTCAAGAGACAAATATTGCATGTAGTCTAATTGCATCTAACCAAGGATTTTTTTGCTTGATTGCTTGACTGAATAAAATAATCTCTGATCAATGTAAAAGATTGCGACTCGTTTGGTAAAGATTGAGGTCGTTGCGGAAATCTCAGATATTTTGGAAACGGTCGAATCGTAAATTGCAACTGCATTCCTATTAGTGTTAGTGAGAACATCAAATGAAAATGGTTGATGGGATGCGGAATAAATAGTGTGTTGATGGGAAGCTAAAAACGGTTATTGCCAAAGCGAAAAATCGTTCTCCCACGTCAAAATATTCCACACGTTTAGCTGAAAATATCGCAAGAATAGCCAATTTAGGAAAAACAAAATATTAGGCGAATGTGAACCGAAAGAGCTAGCGAAATATAATTTGCATATCTGTAATCAGCAACAAAAATGCTTCAGAAACGTTTTTAAATTTTGATGACTCAAAAAATAACGATTTTGAAAAAATCGGTTTTCTCGCATTTCGTCGTTTCTGCGGTCTAGACTTCCCGAGTCGATGGTACTTCTTAACTGAAAGCTTCCCATGGAAAATTATATACGTTCTCCGACCAATTTTGGGATGCTGAATCGATTGGTGAAGACTAGAAGTTTCTGTGGTGAGCGGTTCAAAAGTTATGACAGCGTCAAATCAGTAGGAAATGTGTGATTGTGTACTGCGAAAAAAAATATAAAATTTGTTTATTTGTAACTTTAGAGCGAAATAGACCGGAAAACCGTTTTGGGCACTTCGATTTCATTCGTGTAACCAAAAAAAAATCACGAAAAAAATTTGCAACAAAATTTTCGACAAAAATTTTCCATCATTTCGCTCGAAAAATACATGCTTTTTCGTTTTTTTTCGTTTTTTTCGAAAACGGTAAAGAGCAGCGAAATCATTTTTGGCACACAGAAACTACACGACAAGACGAACAAGTCGATGTATAAATTGTCCGGAAATATTCAATAATTCGTCGATAAATTTCAAACTGAAATTTACCCGATTCTGGATTTGCTAAGTAGATATCTCGGAAACGGTTGCAGATAATGAAAAACGGATTGCGGCATCGTTTTCAGAAAGTCATTTTCCTATGGATACACTAAGATTGTCCGCGGGAAATTTACGACTTTCCGAAATCTCCACTAGAGCGCCGAAATTTCATAAAAATTTCTTCAATTTTTGCAAACGAAAGTGAACCGAAAGAGCTAGCGAAATATAATTTGCATATCTGTAATCAACAGCAAAAATGCTTTCAGAAACGTTTTTAAAGTTTGTTATGACCCAAAAAATAACGATTTTGAAGAAATCGATTTTCTCGCATTTCGTCAATTCCGCGATCTAGACTTCCCGAGTCGATGGTATTTTTTAACTGAAAGCTTCCCATGGAAACTTATATACGTTCTCAGACCAATTTTGGGATGCAGAATCGATTGGTGAAGACTAGAAGTCTCTGTGGTGAGCGGTTCAAAAGTTATGACAGCGTCAAATCAGTAGGAAATGTGTGATTGTGTACAGCGAAAAAAAATATAAAATTTGTTTATTTGTATAACTTTAGAGCGAAATAAACTGGAAAACCGTTTCCGCACTTCGATTTCCTTCGTGTAACAAAAAAAAAAAAATCTCGAAAAAAATTTGCAAAAAAAATTTAGACAATCATCCTTCATTTCGTTCGAAAAATACAACCTTTGTTCGGATTTTTTCGATTTTTTTGAAAACGGTAAAGAGCAGCGAAATCATTTTGGGCACACAGAAACTACACTACTAGACGAACAAGTCGATGTGTAAATTGTCTGGAAATATTCAATAACATAGGCCGACATGATTTTTGGTGTTTTGAATTTGATAAGTGTCCTTAGCTAATACGGTTACATTGATTCAGAATGTGAATTTGGTTTGAGCCCATCACGTCAAGATTTTTCACAAAATTAGAAAATCCTTGTGAGATATTTTGTAATAGAGCAAAGAAGTACCTATTGATATTTCCTAAATTGCATTAAAATTATTAATTAATTGTAGCCAACATGGTCGAAAATTATAAAAAACTGGGATGCAATATGAGCGTCAAACTTCATTTTCTGGATTCCCACGTTGACTCTTTTCCCGAAAATCTTGGAGCTGTTAGCGAGGAACAGGGAGAGAGGTTTCATCAAGACATAAAGGAGATGGAGAGACGTTATCAAGGAAGATGGGATATTAGAATGATGGCTGATTACTGCTGGACCTTGAAGAGGCACTCGCTCACAAAAATCCACAAAAAGAAAACTACAAAACGCAGTTTTGAGGGAAAAAGAGAACGATTTTATTAAAAAAAAAAACAACGATTGTCTAACGTAGATTATACTGCATTATTTTTTTAATGAATAACTCAATTTTGCAGTGTAATTTTCTATTAAATATAGTTTCAATAAATATTTTCTCAATATTTTTGGCTTTTTTAAAGTTTCTATGAAAAAATTCAAACACACTTTTCCTGAAAACCTGACGTGCTGGAAAAAAACTAAGCACAGATTCGAGATCAGCACACCCCATTTACTATAGGACAGCTATTAAACTTGAAACACTTTTTCATGAAAACGTCGATAAATTTCAAACTGAAATTTACCCGATTCTCGATTTGCTAAGTAGATATCTAAGATTTCCTAAGTAGATATAGTCTCTATCGGAAACGGTTGCAGATATTTAAAAACGGATTGCGGCATCGTTTTCAGAAGGTCATTTTCCTATTAACACACTAAGATTGTCCGCTGGAAATTTACGACTTTCCGAGATCTCCACTAGAGCGCCGAAATTTCATAAAAATTTCTTCAATTTTTGCAGGCGAAAGTGAACCGAAAGAGCTAGCGAAATATAATTTGCATATCTGTAATCAGCAGTAAAAATGCTTTTAGAAATGTTTTTAAATTTTGCTGTAACTCAAAAAATAACGATTTTGTAAAAATCGATTTTCTCGCATTTCGTCGTTTCCGCGGTCTATACTTCCCGAGTCGATGGTATTTCTTAACTGAAAGCGTCCCAGGAAATATTATATACGTTCTCCGACTAATTCTGGGCCGCTGAATCGATTGGTGAAGACTAGAAGTCTCTGTAAAGAGCGGTTCAAAAGTTATGACAGCGTCAAATCAGTAGGAAATGTCCGCGCTTAACTAACCGTAAAAAGGACTATTATAAATTCTTTGGACATGTCCATTTCGTGACAGCAGTGACAATGGCTTGAACTGCCCACACACCTACAGACTTGTTGGTTTGGGACATTTGGTCAGCGCATAACAAATATCCAGCAGATCTGATATAGCACAGGCCAGGCCGGAGGTCTGCGCAACCAACTCTTGTGTTCATACACAAAATTACTTGCTTGCGCAAAATTAGGCTTTGACCGGACTAAAAAACTGAGCGTTTGTGGGTCCGTGGATAATAGTATGTGCGTCTGTGGACAATAGTAGCTGGGAAACCATTCAACTTGAATGGTTTCAAATCCAGTGCACTTTGGGCAAACGGGCCTGTCTCTTGCTGGCCTCCACACACGCTCAGTCTATCGTGAAGACATTTTTTTCAGTTCGAGTTCTAACTCGAGGTTCTAACATTACTCGAGGCGAGCAAGAGATGGGTCGGTGTGCGCAAATCGTCTTGCACAGCCTCGCCTAACTAAAAAACTGAGCGTCTGTGTCCACCATGAAAAGTTAACTGAAAAGACGCCGCACAGTGGGCCAGAATCGAAAAAAGAAAAAATCAAAAAATGAAAGTTCTAATTAATACTCAAGAACAGTCAAGAACTAAGCCAGAGACTGAACAACACAGACCTAAACAACTGAGACCAACTGAAGGAGACTATTGTCAAGGCGGCCAATGAACTCTCTCGCTAGAAGAAGAAAGCATCCGTGGTGGACTGAAGACTGTGACAATGCAATAGCCCAAAGACAGATAGCCTAGGTGAAGTGGAATTCTAAAAAGACCAAGGAAAATTGGCATACATTTTTTGAACAAAGAAAGGTTACAGCCAAGATAATTCGAGGAACCAAACGAACCTTCACACAAAACCAACTAACCCAAATCGAAGAGAGCTTTGCTAAGAATAATTCCAGAGATTTCTTTGGAACCTTTAAGCAGGCACTCAGAAAATACGCTCCGCCAAGCCTCCACTTCAGAGACTCACAAGGCAAACTGGCTTATAACGACAAGGACAACTGCCTGCTTTTGGCTCAGTACTTTAAAAACCTACTCAACTGTGGCCCACCCAGCGAAGACTTTGACTATAAACAAACCACACCAAACCCGGACTCGCTTCTCCCTTCATTGGAAGAAGTTGGCCAGATCATTCAACTTCTTAAGAATAATAAGGCAGCTGGAGAGGACTCTATCGTTGCTGAACTGTTGAAAGGTGCTGGAAAAAATGCCGTGCGCAAGCTAACCCAGATCATCCAGGACATCTGGGAAACAGAGAAATTACCACCCGATTGGAAATCTGCGCTGATCCATCCGTTTCACAAAAAGGGAGATTTTACTGATCTAAACAACTACCGTGGAATTTCTCTCGTCCCGGTAACATACAAGATTCTCTCGAAGGCGTTACAAACAAGGGCAGAAAATCAGTTGGATAGTCAACTGGGAGAATACCAGGGGGGCTTTAGGAAGACCCGATCCTGTGTTGAACAGATCCTCAACCTTAAAACTGTACTTGCATACTCCAAGATGAGAAACCGCAAGGTGTTCGCCACCTTTGTTGATTTTAGGAAGGCCTACGATTCCATTGATAGAGAAACGCGTAACAAAGTACTCCAGGATCTAGCACTAGACAACAAAACCCGCAGACTCATCCTAGAAACTTTGACCAACACCTATTCCAAGTTTAAATTTAGAGGCGAGATTTCAGAAAGCTTCGAAATAAAAACTGGAGTGAGACAAGGAGATGGACTTTCCCCACTTCTCTTCAAATTGAAATGTCCTTGTCCTTGAAAAAGTTATGAGAGAATGGCACAAGGAACTAAACAATTTGGGTGCTCAGAGTGGTATCTACCTGGGACGTAAGAACGATGGACTGGTTGTAGATTGTCTGGCCTTTGCAGATGACATAGCACTGTTTGCTGATTCTCTTGAGATAGCAACAATGCAGGTAAACTGCTGGTCTTCAAGTGGGTCTTCAAGTGTCGCTGGAGAAAACAGAATTCTTCACCAACATCAGAGAAGCAAACAGAGAGATGTTACTAGAACAGGCAAACATCAAGAGGATTGAGAAATTTAAGTATCTCGGGGAATGGATTGAACCCAACTTATCAGAAAGAGCATCATTATCCAAGAGAGTCAACAAGGTAGAACTAGCCTATCAGCTGACTAAGAACACACAAAATAAGAAATGCCTGTCTTACGAACAGAAGCCCTGTATGCCATGAAGTGTCTTTCCTTGAACTGGAGAATGCTCAGGAACCTAGGTCTGGTAAAGGAAGATGTGGAATTCCGAAGGCGGGATAACTCTACGAACATATTGAGATATTCTCTGACTGTGCAAGGAAAAGAAGGGTACCTTTCTATGGCCACGTTGCAAGATTGCCTCCAAACCGAACCGACTAACCACCCGTCTGTTCACCTTCTGGCAAAACAAGAAGCTTCGTACCACTTGATTGACAGAGACCGAGAAGGATATTAAAGAACTGGGAATAACAGATCTCAAAAACAGACAGTCTGTGAGACGTACCCTGAAGGAAGTCCGTGGATTTCAGGAAAAACCTTGAAGGAAAGGTACCCACTGGACAGAAGAAAGGAATTACACCGGCAGAAGATGCGACAATACTGGGCAAAGGTCAACGCCCAACAGTTGAACAAGCGTGGTCCAAAGTAGACCTATTCGAAAGAAGAAGAAAGTTCTAATTTCTTTGTTCCGTGAATGATTGGGTTTTGTATTAGAAGTGTTTCTATCTATTCTAATAAGAATAACCTGCTTTAATCATTACCCTATGGCATGGGCGTAGCCAGGGGAGGGGGTTCATTTTGGATCAGCCATTTTGTTTTTGAAAAAGTTGATATCGGATTTGTCATTTGCGTCCTCGAAAACCACCATATACCAAATTTCATGAAAATTGAACATCAACTTCTATTTATGATCAGGTTTTTTGGATTCTGGTTAGGGTTTGGGAATACCCGGTCTTTTTAGACTCGCCGAGTCCGAGTCGAGTCCGGGGCCGATTTTTCGGGTCCGGGTCCGGGTCTAATCTGTCTCGCAATGTAAACAAAAACACGAAAGGATTTTTCATGTTGACGCATATGGTAAAGCAAGCGATACTGTACGAACTTGCCGATATAGTTAAATGGGACTTAACTTGGGAACAAAATTCCACAAGAGGCTAAGAGCGGAAGGCAAATGGATGAATTTCCTTCTAAATTGTCTAAAGTTAATTCAACTTGTCCTTAATATTCGACATCATAGACGCTCTCGTCAGAATAATAATTTTCATCTTGATCGTTATCAATACCATCTAGAATCCAGACCATGGTCATCTTCATCTTGCAAGCCGGTAATATTTTTCTTTTTATATATCACAAACAGATAAGTGTATAGTGTGATTCAAACAGAAATTATAGATAAGACTAGAAGATTCTCGTCCAAATTTCGTCAAAATCTCGTCCACACTTGCGCCGTCGCCGGTTGAACCAACTATGTTTTTTTTAATTTTATATTAAATGTGTTTAAGAGTTGTTCTACTTTTTCGACTAATTGTATAGCAGTACATGAGTTAAAAATTCTCAATGAACCCAAATTATACATTTCAGAGTCAATTCTATGCAAATTGATATTTAGATATGTTCGAATTTTCATACTCGTCCATTCATCAAGTGTAATGCTAAATCGTCGATCTTCTTTACGACGCGGTGTACTAGACAATGCTAAACATTCAAGACCCGAGACTCGTCGAGTCTTAGATCGGGTATCGGGTATTTACCTTTGGACTCGTCGAGTCCGGGTCCGGGTACCCGGACCCGAAAACCCTAATTCTGGTCCACTTACATTTTTTTTTATTTCCGCTAATAATAAAAATAAATAGAATAATAGAGATACTACTAGAGATTAGTCTCTCTATTACTTTTTATTTTCTTTTTGATTGGGCCTACTTAGGACCACGGGGCACGTTTTGACTCTTTATACGGGTATTATGTTTCTTCTTTGTCAAAAAGATTTCTTTTTCTGACTGTGGGCAAGCTTCCTCTCTTCTGTCCACTTTGGTCTCTAGGTTCCTGTGCTGTTTTTTGCTGGTAAGGGTCACTGGGAATACTCCTTGTCGAATGGTCTGCCGGAGTTTTGACTGATCCTCTATGATTTCTGGTCGAATTTTAAGTTGGTCCAGGTCTGATTTCACTGTGGTGATCCATTTATTTTTGGAGGCTTTCCCTCTACCTGCCATGGTGAAGATACTGTTCGTGAGTCTGCAGAGTAGAGATGAGCATGGTACGAGTTTCTCGTTTCAGATCCCATCCCGTGGGACGGATTCCTGTCACTGTCCCATCCCATCACATTTTGGCCCCACTGTCCCATCCCTCAAACCTAAAATTTTCGTCCCATCCCATCCCATCCCGGTCGCGCAGTCCGTCCCATTTTTCCCATACAGCAGACTCTCTTTCGGTTCAGACTTCGATAATTCATTCAAATTTATTTTTTCCGTAATTTCTTTATCTGATAGTTAGTAATCCTTTTTCGTCGCAAACGGATCGTAAGACTTTTCAGGAACTATGTCGTTATCACAAAAATCTCCTGAGCTGGACATATTATGGAAAATGTACGTATTGGCTCACACTACTCCGTCCATTGCAATTTATGCTAACATAGCGGGCTTATGAGTTGTCGGTTATGAGTTATTTTTTTAACGCTTGGCCATCTGGCCCTCCCGCTTGCGTTACTTTTATTTATAGTCAAGCCCTACATATACTGTAAGTTTGGGCCAAGTCGGTGATGGCGAGTTGACAGGGCCTCCTTGTAAGTTGTAATATTTAAGTTTCTTGGAAAGATGTTTGGAGATTTAAATGCTCTTGCAGTAGTGGTAGACACTCTCCAACTTGGTACATCTGGTATCTATGGCCAAGTTCTCACTCTCGTTTGCTGAAATGTGTGGGGACTGTCTTCATCACTTTGATGCCTAGTTTACCTTTGTAGATCATGCATCCTTGGAACCCTATCGCATCTTTGTCCACAAACTGAGTCTCTTGTAGTGCTGCTACCTTGATGTTAAACTTGTCTAGCACAAACAGAATATGTTTCAGTTTACCTACTCTCAGCAAGGAATTGATGTTGACTGTAGCTAGATAGTGGTCACAGTGGTGTACGCATCCGCTCGCTATACCTGAGATTCCGGGTTCAATCCCCGGTCATAGTTCCCTGAAATTTTTCAAGGAACTATGCTGTGGCCACCTCGTGGAAAGCAATGGCAAACTATCACGAGTAATTCTGCCTAGTAAAACCTCTCAAATAGTGCCGTTCGGAACCGGCGATAAACTGCTAGGTCCCGCATAGTAGTGTGACGATGCGTTCCACAAATATGCGCGAGAGGTCGCCTACGCTAGAACACTAGTATGGCACCTTCTTCAGTAGCTAGATAGGTGATATTTCTCTTGTTTTTCTGCCGATTGATATTTGGTGCAACACATGAAAGTGCAGGCTCTCCAGAATCTGATAGCCAGAATCTATATCCCCACCTAGATAGCCTACTTGATAAGTTGATACCCATGATAAGTGGGGATTGCTTACCACCTGGAGTGTATTCTATGTTAATATTTCCATTCGTGCTGAGTCCAACGAGTATGTAAGTAGGGCCACCCTAATGGGTGTTTACTCTCACGGTTGTTAGCCCTGGAGTTTATAATAAAAATTTACAATTATTTTAAGAAAAAAGTCGAAATTGAAATTTAACGTTTCTTTTATAGAATAGGGAATATGCATCAATTTTATTTATTCGCTTAATTCACTTTTTACTTCGTTTTAACATAGTAAAAAATATAAATACTGTTGAAAGTGGTTTGATTAATTTTTTTAAAAATATATAAAATACCGATTAATGTTTGAATGGTCCCATTTATCGCGCGCTTTGGATGACATCACAGCTCTCGTTGTCATTCAGTGTTATTTACTATTTGCAAAGGCAGTTAAGGATTTTCAGTTTGAATCGCTATTTCGACAATGGAAAAAGTTAAAAAAAACATTTTATAGATAATGTCTTGTACCGGAATGCAAAAACACTATTATAAGTACACGAGATAAACTGTTGGATAAAGTCCCAATCGAGGTGTATAGTCCACCCTACCCACATATTTTGCGCATGCGCTACAAAATATGCTTTGCAAAATGTATCTATTTTTGGTAGATTGTCCGATTGTACTTTAAAAAACCACTTTCAGTCATTGTTCTTGATCATTTATAATGTGACTATATACCAAAATCGCACTAGGTATTGGAAAATACTAAAGAAATATTGTATAGCAAAACAGCACAGTGAATATCGACGCCGATCAATATCATAACGTGCACGTCACAGTCCTGGTTTCGGTTCGACCAATGGTGATGCGTCTCGCAAATTTGAATTTCGCTCGCATATTTTAGACTTTTTGATTTTAATTTTTGGAATTAAATACAAACTAAATAAGAAAATAATGGTATAGGTGTAATTGCAAGATCATAAAGTATCGGGGATAAAAAAATCAAGTAAATCTAAATCTCTTGCATATTCCCTATTGGCGAGAAAGTCGGTTATAAATTGAAGCGCGTTTGGGTTAGCGGTTTATAAACATTTAATAAAAGTCGGAATTTTATAAACATACAAAGATTTTAGTTGATTTTGATAGTTTATTACCCTCATGTGGTCCCGCCACTGTGTTATGTTAATTCAATTTCTGCCACGGAGGCGCTGAAAATCACGGGACTTTCTATTAATCTGGTTGATAGGAAGAATAATTACATAACATCGCAAAAACCGGATTATGTAAATGCGGCGGAAAGCGAGAAAAAAATAAACAATTATTCGGCAAAGATTGTTATATCTCTGCTTATGTACATTTTAGCGAGTTCGATTGTTTTCTCGCTGATGACATAACCGTTTGGATTCTTACCATGATCTGTGTGGTGGAAAACTTTCTGGTGTTGAACAGAAGTCGTCTGATCGTCGTTGCACTGCGAAGAGTGTACAACTGGACTAATGTCATGCTGATTGCTCGGTTTCCTTGACCGAATCGACCCCTAATTCTTCGTGCGACTCGACCCACCGTCTAAATAGATGGTCTAAACGCGACTGCCAATTTTGACAGCGATTTTCATTTGACAGTTCTTTTTTTTCAAAGGGAGACCTATTTTTACATTTATACATTTTTTACATGAATGGAATAGGTGATTCGATTAAATTCAGTTCGTCAGTCTTTTGTAAATTTTGCTATTTTTCAAAATAATATGTGCGCTTTTTTGCAGATGTATCCACGTTTTAACAAATTGCATCTTTTTTGTTCTTTCTACTTTCTACGATAAATCGAAAAAATCAATCAAAACGACGATCAATCAAAAAATCTTCGTTTAGAAAATCGTGAAGATATCACAAAAGATATGAAGTGCTCTTAAACATTAGAATCGGACATCCAAAACAGTTATCTGAAAGTTAAACGTACAGATGATGTACTGATAAAACAACGCGCGACTAAAATATCACACCGACGAAACAACGCTCTGAACGGTTTTTATATCAATGTGATGTTTTCGAGGCATTGTTTTAGTCGCGCGTTGTTATATCATAGAACCTTTCTGATAACCTTGGTTACTATGACATAACAACTTGCGGCTAAACAACGCTTTGTAAACATTACAGTGCAAGTACAAAAACATCTCATCCTAAAATATGTCACACTCGAAAAATATCACATCCCAATCATTATTATTATCACATATTTGAATATGTGATATTTTGTTGACATGTGAAGTTGCCGACGTGTCAGTTTTTTTAGAGATATGTCACATTTTGACGTATTTTTCTAATGTAAATTAATTTTGAGTTGTAAATATTATTGAGAATGGGAAGGAATCCGCCGTCGTTGAAACTGAGACAGCAGAATGGGGCGCCGATCCATCGAAGAGAAACCAAGAAAGACTTACAGAAAAAGACTGAAAAACAGCAGCAAATCAAGTAAATTTAGGAGCTTAGATTCATTGTCAAGCACCTTATTCTGTTTTTGCTTTAAGGAAAAATGATAAAGATTCTGGGGTTTTGCTGTATCCAGGCGGTGATACGGCCTTTAAAGCCCTGTTGTCGGCCCGGTTCTGCTCAGCCATTTGGTCTCACGTCACAGACTGCGATGAAACATACAACTATTGGGAACCAACACATTACTTAGGTAAAACGATCAAACTCAATCGAAAAAGTTATCCATGATATCTTTAGTTTTTGGGAAGGGGCTTCAGACGTGGGAGTACAGTCCTGAGTTTGCACTCAGATCCTACACCTACCTCATGTTACACGCAGCTCCTGCCTTCATCTACCACAAGATTCTGCAACCCAATCCCCTGTTGATATTTTATTTAATTCGCTGTGGACTCGGATTACTCAGTGCATTTGTCGAAGTTTATTTTTATAGGTAAGAAATATAATATTAAAACAATTTATCTAAAAATTATTGCGCACCTAATGATATTGAAAACTACATAATTTGTCACTTAAATTGTAAAACCAGAGAATTGTGCATGTAAGATAAATTATTTGGTACTTACTGGGTGATATGTGGTACCTAATCTAACCCTTATCCAATATCTTTTCTTATTTCGGCTCGAGAGGTCACGCTACTGCACGATATGTGGTCTGGATTTATCTCCTCCATTATAACCTAATCTAACCAAATCTGTAGCTAGGGTTGCCGCCCCAGACCTGGGTCTCGCCCGGAGACGATAACTATTGTTTGTCCATTCAAATTATCAAAAAAAAAAACAAATTTTGCTTCAAATAGTGATTTTGGTTTTTGACAATTTGGCCATATTTTCAAATTATTTTGAGGTTTTTGTCCAATTTTGACACAAATCAAAAGAATTTTACAAGGTTTGTCCACGCAAATCAACAAAAAAACAAGATTTGATATGAATAAAACTTTTGGTTTTTGAAAATTTGACAATATTTGCAAATTATTTTGAGGTTTTCGTCCAATTTTGACACAAAACAAAAGAATTTTACAAGGTTTGTCCACTCGATTCAACAAAAAAAAAAGATTTGATTCAAAAAAAAAATTTTGTTTTTGAAAATTTGGCAATATTTGCAAATTATTTTGAGGTTTTCGTCCAATTTTGACACAAAACAAAAGTATTTTACAAGGTTTTGTCCACTCGATTCAAAAAAAAAAAAAAGATTTGATTCAAATAAAAATTTTGGTTTTTGAAAATTTGGCAATATTTGCAAATTATTTTGAGGTTTTCCTCCAATTTTGACACAAAACAAAAGAATTTTACAAGGTTTGTCCAATCAATTCAACAAAAAAACAAGATTTGATTGGAATAAAAATTTTGGTTTTTGAAAATTTGGCAATATTTGCAAATTATTTTGAGGTTTTCGTCCAATTTTGACACAAAACAAAAGTATTTTACAAGGTTTTGTCCACTCGATTCAACAACAAAAAAAAGATTTGATTCAAATAAAAATTTTGGTTTTTGAAAATTTGGCAATATTTGCAAATTATTTTGAGGTTTTCCTCCAATTTTGACACAAAACAAAAGAATTTTACAAGGTTTGTCCAATCAATTCAACAAAAAAACAAGATTTGATTGGAATAAAAATTTTGGTTTTTGAAAATGTGGCAATATTTGCCAATTATTTTGACATTTTTGTCCAATTTTGACATAAAACAAAAGATTTTTGCAAAAAATCAAGAAAAAAACAAGACTAGATTCGAATAAAAATTTTGGTTTTTGAAAATTTGGCAATATTTGCAAATTATTTTGACGTTTTCGTCCAAATTTGACACAAAACAAAAGAATTTTGCATAGTTTGTCCATTCAAATTAACAAAAAAACAAATTCTGCTTCAAATAGAGATTTTTGTTTTTCAAAATTTGAAATTTGAATTTATTTGCAAATTATTGCAACTAATACAAAGTATTAAAAGTATTCTGCACAGGCTATAATGTAATGTTCAGAATAGTGAGCACACATCAGTTCAAAAAAGTAATTCACAATGAAAGGGTTAATTTTGTGCATATTCAAATTTACTTACGCTGTCCGGAGAAATAATAGTTAAACCCGGAGCCCTGAGATAACTCACTGAAACCCGGAGTCTCCGGGCCAAACCCGGAGAGGTGGCAACCCTATCTGTAGCTGTGGTGGCGTTAGTACGCAAGTACCAATAAATTAATTTATCATTAAATTAATTCATTATTTTTTCTTATTTTGGATCTAGAGGTCGCGCTGCTGCGCGATATATGGTATGGATTTATCAGATCTAATATTACGCAATCCAACCAATCCATCCAATCAGTAAAACATTGTTTTAGGTCTAAATCCAAAACCAAAAAAATTAGGTCTTAAAATTGTTTTAGGTCTGTTTGTCGAGAGTTCGGTGTGAACATCGGAAGAATGTGTCTGGCATTTCAACTGTTCTCAGCGGGAATGTTCATCTCAAGCAGTGCCATGTTACCCTCAAGTTTCGCCATGTATGCATTCGCCGGCGCTTGTGCGGCGTGGTGGCGACAAAAATACGCCCTTGCCATATTCATCATTGCTCTTGGATCACTATTAGGTAGCAATAGTCTTTATGACACATTTGTCAAAATTGGACTTAGACTACAAAATATATCTCACAACTTATATTTTGTTGTTTAAGGTTGGCCTTTCGCAGCATTGTTGGGTGTGCCTATAGCATATGACATGTTGGTTATGAAGAGATTATACAGGGATTTCGTGCAGGGGTCCGTGATTTCGGCTGTTGTAATTTTGGGACCAATGGTATTGATTGATTCGATGTACTATGGGAGGCTGGTGGTGGCCCCATGGAACATCATCAAGTACAACGTGTTGGGTGGGGGCTCAGGGGCCAATTTGTATGGCACAGAGCCCTTTACCTTCTACCTTGTCAATGGATTCTTAAATTTCAATTTTATCTGGGTATGGAATTGTCATAATAACTGTCATATACTGTCAAGCTAATGTTTGCAATAGACCTTTTCATAATTTAAATTTTGCGCATGTGCCAGTTTCCGTCATGTTTTTCGGGCACTCTTTGACGTATAACCAGTGAAAATAACGAAATGCGCCCGAAACTTTCATACTTTCGCCTTTTAAACATGGCGGACGCGCATGCGCTTAACTAATCGTATAAAGGTCTATTATTGCTCGATTAGTTTTTGTTTTATATGGGAAATTGTTAAGTTTGACCAATTTTGAAATAGAACAGCTTTGATCGATAATTTTTAAAGTTTGAAGCTTGCTGCTAACTAGATTTGAGCTACATCAACTAAAATAATATGGATGCTAGATTCTAAGTTTCAGTGGTGACTACAGGTCGATTCCCATATATGCGACACTCAGCTACGCGACGTGCCCATTTAAAACAATGTAATCATTATTTGCTGGCGATGTCTCGTGACGTCGCGTAGCTGAGTGTCGCGTATATGAGAATTGGCCTTAAAGGTCGATGAATTGGCCTTAAAGGTGCCATATGCGCTACACTCAGCTACGCGACGTCGTGCGGCATCGCCTGTCAAATAATGATTACATAGTTTTAAATGAGCACGTCGCGTAGCCATAGTGAGATCGTGGCCATTTAAAACAATGTAATTATTATTTGACAGCCGATGTCACGTGACTTCGCGTAGCTGAGTGTCGCGTATATGAGAATCGGCCTTTATACTGCAACCTTTGTAGATCTATTGTACCCCCTATCTATGTGGAAACTAACAGTTTGAAAATTATCATAAATATTTCATTGTGTTGGACTCTGCAATTGTCAAAACAATATTCAGATTTTTAATTTGTAGATCATGGCTCTATTGTGTCCTCTCTTCTTGACACTGCAATATTTCTTCGTTCCGGCCAAGAACAAAATAACTTTGACGTTGCCGCATTACGTTTCCATCGCTCCCCTATTCCTGTGGCTGATCGTATTCATGTTGCAAGCCCACAAAGAAGAAAGGTAAAGTAATGTCAATTTGTCATTAATCGCAATTTAATTGTCAATAATTTTAATTTAATTGTCAATCTAATTGATAATAATATCGATTTAATTGTCAATAATATCAATTTAATAGTTCTTTACATAGTTGAAATTTTTTTTATGAGCATGCGTCATTTTCTGCTATGTTATACGTCAAAATTGCCCAAACTTTTTGACGTATAACTATATATGAGCCCGAAACTTTCATATTCCCCCCTTTCAAACTTGGCGGATGCGCATGCGCTTAACTAACCGTAAAAGGTCTATTTTCAATTATGTTAAGACCTTTTCATATTTGATTTTTTTTGTGCGCATGTGTCAATTTCCCGCATGCTATACATCAAAAAGTGACCGAACTTTTTGACGTATAACTAAATATGTGCCCGAAACTTTCATATTCCCTCTTTTCGCATGCGCTTAACCAAACCGTAAAAAGGTCTAATGAATAGACCTTTTTACGGTTAGTAAAGCGCATGCACATCCGCTAAGTTTGAAAGGCGGGAATATGAAAGTTTCGGAATCATATATAGTTATACGTCAAAAATTTCGGGCAAATTTGTCGTATGATAGGCAGAAAGTGACGCATGCGCACAAAAAAATTCAACTATGAAAAGGTCTATTGTATTTGTTTATCCAAATCTGATATATAATTTGTTTTTCAAGATTCCTGTTTCCTGTTTATCCGATGATTTGCCTCTGTGGAGCGATAACGGTGGACGTGATCCAGAAGCTGATGTACAGAGTGTTCTGTATGTACAGGACGGTGCCGCCCGGCACGCACTACCTGGACTGGACGATGTTCGTGATGGTGGGTGCGATTTTCGTCTCGAGTCTTCTGGGCGTTTCGCGAATTTTCAGCCTGTACAACAGTTACCACGCCCCTTTGGATCTGCTTATGGAACTGAACAAGTATCCGGCGGAGGGGAAGATTGTCAATAACGCCGTGGTTAACGTCTGCCTGGGGAAGGAATGGCACCGGTTTCCCAGCTCGTTCTTCCTGCCCGACAAGAATTGGAACGTCAGATTCGTACAGTCCGAATTTAAAGGTGAAAAATAGACAGATCTGTCACTAACAAATACACGTCACAAATACACTTGGTATTAAATAGACCTTTTCATAGTTTAAATTTTTTTGTGCGCATGCGTCAATTTCCGCCATGTTATACGTCAAAATTGCCCGAACTTTTTGACGTATAACCTTAATATTTGCCCGAAACTTTCAAACTTGACAGATGCGCATGCGCTTAACTCACCGTAAAAAGGTCTATTAAAATTGTGTTTATTTTTTATTTCTTTAAAGGTATTTTACCATTTCCTTATTCGGAGACGGAGAACGGAACTTCGATAGTCCACGAGTATTTCAACGACAAAAATCTTGAGGAAAAGTCTGTGTATTTCGACTTGGGGAAGTGTCACTTCTTGTTGGATCTGGATGTGGGCAGGGAGAGTGAGCTGGAGCCGATTTATGCCTTAAGGACGGACAGGTGGAAGGTGGTGAAGTCGCTGCCGTTTTTGGACGCGGAGAAGTCGCACAGCTTCTTCAGGGCGTTTTACATTCCGCTGCTGAGCGGCCGGTACGTGCAGTTCGGCAATTACACCTTGCTGCAGACGGTCAAAACAGTCAGGAGCGCTAAGCCGCAATAATGAACCAAAGATTTTTTTAGGATTTGTTTTATATTTTTTATTGTCTTGTTGGATATGTGTATTAATATAAAATATTTAAAGAGGATTGCTTTGAATATTGGATATCTCCTGGTTTTTGAGCTTCCAAATAAGTTTTTCGACCTAAGGCCTAGGCCGCACAACGGTTAAACCGCATTTATTTCATTATGTGACTCAAGTAAGCTAATACATGTGGCCTCACTTGCGGTTTATTCCCGCGACTGATTTTTCCCATAGCGTACTGTGTGTTTCTCGAGCGGTTTCGCGGTTATATTGGTTAGCGTTCGCGGGAAAAACCGTAGTGCGGCCTCGGCCTAAAAGTTTCTCATAGACGAAACGGTTGTCTGACTGTTGTTCTCTTGAACAATCTGGACTTGAACTTTGTAATGTTAAATTCAAAACTTCCAATATCAAATTTGAGTTATCTAGTTTGAATCTTAAGCAACCCAGACTCAAATTTGAACTTAATTAATTTAATTTCAATTAATTTTTTTCAATTGATTTATCTAAATTCTAAATTATTTAGTTTCAAATTTGAATTATCCAGTCTGAATCTTGGAGTAATCCATTTGAACGTAAACAAGAGCGTATTGTTGGTTGCCTACTTTTTTCCGACCAATACAATCCCAATTACAAACGTCAAAAACTGGAACCAATTGTCGTCCCCCAACAGTAGCCAGGAAGCAAGAAGCACACAAACAAAACATTCAATCGGCCTGATGTCGTTCCAACCGATGCTGTGCTCACCAACCTAACCCCCACATACAGCACTAAACGTACTCTAGTCAAGTGATAGCTGCTAATTGTTCCACCCACTAGTCTCACATTACCTACAAAACATCTAACATGAAGAGGTTCATCAGGTACATGTTCGTCCGGAGGATGTTCTACATCTACTATGCCATCATTGCTCTGGTCCTCCTCTTCATCTACCTCAACCGAGACAGCGTAGTTGACATCCTAGACAGAGAATCTGTTCTGTAAGTAATTCACTTAATAAACTTGAATCTGTTTTGTTTGATAAACTATATGAATTAGTATGGATGAATTACACTAGTTCACACTAATTATACTACACTGAAATTGTCTTATTGTCCATGTAAATTAGTCTAGTTCGCGTTACCTAAATATATCTAGATAGTTCTATCTCTCTAGTCTAGTCTAACTAGTCTTGTCTGTTTACTCTGTCTAGTCCCGTCTGTTTAGTCTTGTCTGTCTAGTTTTGTGTGTCTTGTCTTGTCTGTCTAGTCTTGTCTATCTAGTCTTGTCTGTGTAGTCTCATTTGTCTAGTCTTGTCTGTCTAGTCTTGTCTGTCTAGTCTTGTCTGTCTAGTCTTGTCTGTCTAGTCTTGTCTGTCTAGTCTTGTCTGTCTAGTCTTGTCTGTCTAGTCTTGTCTGTCTAGTCTTGTCTGTCTAGTCTTGTCTGTCTAGTCTTGTCTGTCTAGTCTTGTCTGTCTAGTCTTGCCGGGAACAGTTAATATATTAGCTTGCTTGAATTTTCCTTTGCAGGATTGATTATATTCCAAATTTAATATGATTCGTAGAGCTTGTTTCTGAATCTTGAAAACGTCTGTAATGTTTTTTCCAGAACCCCAAAAAATTATGCCAAACCGAGTATGTGATTGAAAATTCGCATAGTAAACCATTTTTAGAACTTTTGGGCTTAGAACTTTTTGTAATATTCTTAAAGAAAATGTTGTTTTATTTAAATGGCTAACTAAGGAGTGTATGTGTGTTCTCCAGTTTAAAGTGTTGTCAAAGTGTATCCCCAAAAGCTTCACACTCTCTTTTATATACACTGTGTTTTTATCTATTTCAATTTGCGTTGGATAATTCAGTCGGGATCTGTTTGTTTTGAAAATAATAATGTTTGTTTTTAGCTGATTTATTGTTAATTTATTTTTTTTAAACCAATGTTCCACTAGGTCTAAGACAGAGTTTACACTAAAAATCACTTCCTCCATATTTTTGTTTGCTACTAGAAGGGTTGTGTCGTCGGCAAAGTTTAGAATTTTATATGGAGTATTATTTAAGGCTAGGGGTAAATCATTTAGATAAATTAAAAACAATAGTGGGCCTAATATACTTCCCTGCGGTATCCCTACTCTAGTACTTCTCACATTCGATTTTAAATAACCACATTCTGTGTTTAATTTTGTTTGTTGAGTTCTACCAGACAAGTACGACTTGAACCAGTCAAGAGCAATACCTCTAATGCCATACTTTTCAAGTTTACTCAACAGAATTTTATGGTTCACAGTGTCGTACGCCTTTGATAGATCGATCAGGATCCCACAGGGAATTTCATGGTTTTCGAGATGCTCTAGAATATTATTGAGAAAGTGGAAACAAGCCGTTTCTATATTCCGTCCATCTACATATCCGTGCTGGGTGTTGTTTAATAAATTATATTTCTTGAAGAAAGCAACAGTCCTACTAGCTACTATTTTTTCAAATATTTTTGAGAACGACGAAAGTAGGCTAATAGGTCTATAGTTTTCCACAAGTGATTTGTCTCCTTTCTTGAAAATTGGTGTAATTATGGAGTGTTTCAATTTGTCTGGAAAAACTCCATATTTAATTGAGGTATTTATTATTATTTATATATTGAGGTATATATTCCAATGGTTCTATTATTTCCTTTATAACAGTTTTTATCACACCTATAGGAATTTCATCTACTCCAGAACTTTTTTTGTTATTGAGATTCATTATTACGTTTATAATTTCTTCACGTGTTGCAGGTCTTATGTATATTGATTTGTTGTTTCCGTTTATTGTATCTGAGTATTCTATATGCTCGATTTGTCTGGACAATTGAATTGGATTGTCCGAGTAAAATTTATTGAATTTATTGACTGTTGCAAAGACGTTCATTTGTTCTATAGGGAAAATGGTACTATTCCGTTGGTTCTTCAAGTTTACGATTTGGTTGACTACATTCCAAGTTGATTTCATTTTATTTTTAGAATACTTTATTTCATTTTCTAACTGAATGCTTTTTGTTCTTTTTAGTACTTGGTCATACTTTCGTCTAGTTTTGTTGAATTGTTTCCTGCTTTTGTCATCAAATTTTGATAGTATTTCCAAGAAATCTAGCTTTTTTCTGATTGATGTAACTTCTGGGCATGTATATCTATGATTATTGCTTGCTTATTTTTGCAGAAAATAGCTACACCTCCATGTAGTCTTGTCTGTCTAGTCTTGTCTGTCTAGTCTTGTCTGTCTAGTCTTGTCTGTCTAGTCTTGTCTGTCTAGTCTTGTCTGTCTAGTCTTGTCTGTCTAGTCTTGTCTGTCTAGTCTTGTCTGTCTAGTCTTGTCTGTCTAGTCTTGTCTGTCTAGTCTTGTCTGTCTAGTCTTGTCTGTCTAGTCTTGTCTGTCTAGTCTTGTCTGTCTAGTCTTGTCTGTCTAGTCTTGTCTGTCTAGTCTTGTCTGTCTAGTCTTGTCTGTCTAGTCTTGTCTGTCTAGTCTTGTCTGTCTAGTCTTGTCTGTCTAGTCTTGTCTGTCTAGTCTTGTCTGTCTAGTCTTGTCTGTCTAGTCTTGTCTGTCTAGTCTTGTCTGTCTAGTCTTGTCTGTCTAGTCTTGTCTGTCTAGTCTTGTCTGTCTAGTCTTGTCTGTCTAGTCTTGTCTGTCTAGTCTTGTCTGTCTAGTCTTGTCTGTCTAGTCTTGTCTGTCTAGTCTTGTCTGTCTAGTCTTGTCTGTCTAGTCTTGTCTGTCTAGTCTTGTCTGTCTAGTCTTGTCTGTCTAGTCTTGTCTGTCTAGTCATGTCTGTCTA
The DNA here is from genome assembly GCA_944588485.1 of Phosphuga atrata. NCBI lineage: Eukaryota > Metazoa > Arthropoda > Insecta > Coleoptera > Silphidae > Phosphuga > Phosphuga atrata. The sequence continues at coordinate 12,195,901 of OX155897.1, forward strand.
GTCTTGTCTGTCTAGTCTTGTCTGTCTAGTCTGTCTAGTCTGTCTAGTCTGTCTAGTCTGTCTAGTCTTGTCTGTCTAGTCTTGTCTGTCTATCTCCTCGGTGGTGTAGTTGTCAACATACCCGCCTTTGAATGCGGGAGACCCGGGTTCGAATCCTGGCCGGGGAGACTACAACTAGGGCGGTTTTCGCTAACCGTCCGGGCTGCCCACCCTGAATGTATGCAAAATATGCGATACCGGGGTGGCGCATACTAAAAAAAGCCAAGGTGGACTTAGTCTTGTCTGTCTAGTCTTGTCTGTCTAGTCTTGTCTGTCTAGTCTTGTCTGTCTAGTCTTGTCTGTCTAGTCTTGTCTGTCTAGTCTTGTCTGTCTAGTCTTGTCTGTCTAGTCTTGTCTGTCTAGTCTTGTCTGTCTAGTCTTGTCTGTCTAGTCTTGTCTGTCTAGTCTTGTCTGTCTAGTCTTGTCTGTCTAGTCTTGTCTGTCTAGTCTTGTCTGTCTAGTCTTGTCTGTCTAGTCTGGTCTGTCTAGTCTTGTCTGTCTAGTCTTGTCTGTCTAGTCTTGTCTGTCTAGTCTTGTCTGTCTAGTCTTGTCTGTCTAGTCTTGTCTGTCTAGTCTTGTCTGTCTAGTCTTGTCTGTCTAGTCTTGTCTGTCTAGTCTTGTCTGTCTAGTCTTGTCTGTCTAGTCTTGTCTGTCTAGTCTTGTCTGTCTAGTCTTGTCTGTCTAGTCTTGTCTGTCTAGTCTTGTCTGTCTAGTCTTGTCTGTCTAGTCTTGTCTGTCTAGTCTTGTCTGTCTAGTCTTGTCTGTCTAGTCTTGTCTGTCTAGTCTTGTCTGTCTAGTCTTGTCTGTCTAGTCTTGTCTGTCTAGTCTTGTCTGTCTAGTCTTGTCTGTCTAGTCTTGTCTGTCTAGTCTTGTCTGTCTAGTCTTGTCTGTCTAGTCTGTCTAGTCTTGTCTGTCTAGTCTTGTCTGTCTAGTCTTGTCTGTCTAGTCTTGTCTGTCTAGTCTTGTCTGTCTAGTCTTGTCTGTCTAGTCTTGTCTGTCTAGTCTTGTCTGTCTAGTCTTGTCTGTCTGGTCTTGTCTGTCTGGTCTTGTCTGTCTAGTCTTGTCTGTCTAGTCTTGTCTGTCTAGTCTTGTCTGTCTAGTCTTGTCTGTCTAGTCTTGTCTGTCTAGTCTTGTCTGTCTAGTCTTGTCTGTCTAGTCTTGTCTGTCTAGTCTTGTCTGTCTAGTCTTGTCTGTCTAGTCTTGTCTGTCTAGTCTTGTCTGTCTAGTCTTGTCTGTCTAGTCTTGTCTGTCTAGTCTTGTCTGTCTAGTCTTGTCTGTCTAGTCTTGTCTGTCTAGTCTTGTCTGTCTAGTCTTGTCTGTCTAGTCTTGTCTGTCTAGTCTTGTCTGTCTAGTCTTGTCTGTCTAGTCTTGTCTGTCTAGTCTTGTCTGTCTAGTCTTGTCTGTCTAGTCTTGTCTGTCTAGTCTTGTCTGTCTAGTCTTGTCTGTCTAGTCTTGTCTGTCTAGTCTTGTCTGTCTAGTCTTGTCTGTCTAGTCTTGTCTGTCTAGTCTTGTCTGTCTAGTCTTGTCTGTCTAGTCTTGTCTGTCTAGTCTTGTCTGTCTAGTCTTGTCTGTCTAGTCTTGTCTGTCTAGTCTTGTCTGTCTAGTCTTGTCTGTCTAGTCTTGTCTGTCTAGTCTTGTCTGTCTAGTCTTGTCTGTCTAGTCTTGTCTGTCTAGTCTTGTCTGTCTAGTCTTGTCTGTCTAGTCTTGTCTGTCTAGTCTTGTCTGTCTAGTCTTGTCTGTCTAGTCTTGTCTGTCTAGTCTTGTCTGTCTAGTCTTGTCTGTCTAGTCTTGTCTGTCTAGTCTTGTCTGTCTAGTCTTGTCTGTCTAGTCTTGTCTGTCTAGTCTTGTCTGTCTAGTCTTGTCTGTCTAGTCTTGTCTGTCTAGTCTTGTCTGTCTAGTCTTGTCTGTCTAGTCTTGTCTGTCTAGTCTTGTCTGTCTAGTCTTGTCTGTCTAGTCTTGTCTGTCTAGTCTTGTCTGTCTAGTCTTGTCTGTCTAGTCTTGTCTGTCTAGTCTTGTCTGTCTAGTCTTGTCTGTCTAGTCTTGTCTGTCTAGTCTTGTCTGTCTAGTCTTGTCTGTCTAGTCTTGTCTGTCTAGTCTTGTCTGTCTAGTCTTGTCTGTCTAGTCTTGTCTGTCTAGTCTTGTCTGTCTAGTCTTGTCTGTCTAGTCTTGTCTGTCTAGTCTTGTCTGTCTAGTCTTGTCTGTCTAGTCTTGTCTGTCTAGTCTTGTCTGTCTAGTCTTGTCTGTCTAGTCTTGTCTGTCTAGTCTTGTCTGTCTAGTCTTGTCTGTCTAGTCTTGTCTGTCTAGTCTTGTCTGTCTAGTCTTGTCTGTCTAGTCTTGTCTGTCTAGTCTTGTCTGTCTAGTCTTGTCTGTCTAGTCTTGTCTGTCTAGTCTTGTCTGTCTAGTCTTGTCTGTCTAGTCTTGTCTGTCTAGTCTTGTCTGTCTAGTCTTGTCTGTCTAGTCTTGTCTGTCTAGTCTTGTCTGTCTAGTCTTGTCTGTCTAGTCTTGTCTGTCTAGTCTTGTCTGTCTAGTCTTGTCTGTCTAGTCTTGTCTGTCTAGTCTTGTCTGTCTAGTCTTGTCTGTCTAGTCTTGTCTGTCTAGTCTTGTCTGTCTAGTCTTGTCTGTCTAGTCTTGTCTGTCTAGTCTTGTCTGTCTAGTCTTGTCTGTCTAGTCTTGTCTGTCTAGTCTTGTCTGTCTAGTCTTGTCTGTCTAGTCTTGTCTGTCTAGTCTTGTCTGTCTAGTCTTGTCTGTCTAGTCTTGTCTGTCTAGTCTTGTCTGTCTAGTCTTGTCTGTCTAGTCTTGTCTGTCTAGTCTTGTCTGTCTAGTCTTGTCTGTCTAGTCTTGTCTGTCTAGTCTTGTCTGTCTAGTCTTGTCTGTCTAGTCTTGTCTGTCTAGTCTTGTCTGTCTAGTCTTGTCTGTCTAGTCTTGTCTGTCTAGTCTTGTCTGTCTAGTCTTGTCTGTCTAGTCTTGTCTGTCTAGTCTTGTCTGTCTAGTCTTGTCTGTCTAGTCTTGTCTGTCTAGTCTTGTCTGTCTAGTCTTGTCTGTCTAGTCTTGTCTGTCTAGTCTTGTCTGTCTAGTCTTGTCTGTCTAGTCTTGTCTGTCTAGTCTTGTCTGTCTAGTCTTGTCTGTCTAGTCTTGTCTGTCTAGTCTTGTCTGTCTAGTCTTGTCTGTCTAGTCTTGTCTGTCTAGTCTTGTCTGTCTAGTCTTGTCTGTCTAGTCTTGTCTGTCTAGTCTTGTCTGTCTAGTCTTGTCTGTCTAGTCTTGTCTGTCTAGTCTTGTCTGTCTAGTCTTGTCTGTCTAGTCTTGTCTGTCTAGTCTTGTCTGTCTAGTCTTGTCTGTCTAGTCTTGTCTGTCTAGTCTTGTCTGTCTAGTCTTGTCTGTCTAGTCTTGTCTGTCTAGTCTTGTCTGTCTAGTCTTGTCTGTCTAGTCTTGTCTGTCTAGTCTTGTCTGTCTAGTCTTGTCTGTCTAGTCTTGTCTGTCTAGTCTTGTCTGTCTAGTCTTGTCTGTCTAGTCTTGTCTGTCTAGTCTTGTCTGTCTAGTCTTGTCTGTCTAGTCTTGTCTGTCTAGTCTTGTCTGTCTAGTCTTGTCTGTCTAGTCTTGTCTGTCTAGTCTTGTCTGTCTAGTCTTGTCTGTCTAGTCTTGTCTGTCTAGTCTTGTCTGTCTAGTCTTGTCTGTCTAGTCTTGTCTGTCTAGTCTTGTCTGTCTAGTCTTGTCTGTCTAGTCTTGTCTGTCTAGTCTTGTCTGTCTAGTCTTGTCTGTCTAGTCTTGTCTGTCTAGTCTGTCTAGTCTTGTCTGTCTAGTCTTGTCTGTCTAGTCTTGTCTGTCTAGTCTTGTCTGTCTAGTCTTGTCTGTCTAGTCTTGTCTGTCTAGTCTTGTCTGTCTAGTCTTGTCTGTCTAGTCTTGTCTGTCTAGTCTTGTCTGTCTAGTCTTGTCTGTCTAGTCTTGTCTGTCTAGTCTTGTCTGTCTAGTCTTGTCTGTCTAGTCTTGTCTGTCTAGTCTTGTCTGTCTAGTCTTGTCTGTCTAGTCTTGTCTGTCTAGTCTTGTCTGTCTAGTCTTGTCTGTCTAGTCTTGTCTGTCTAGTCTTGTCTGTCTAGTCTTGTCTGTCTAGTCTTGTCTGTCTAGTCTTGTCTGTCTAGTCTTGTCTGTCTAGTCTTGTCTGTCTAGTCTTGTCTGTCTAGTCTTGTCTGTCTAGTCTTGTCTGTCTAGTCTTGTCTGTCTAGTCTTGTCTGTCTAGTCTTGTCTGTCTAGTCTTGTCTGTCTAGTCTTGTCTGTCTAGTCTTGTCTGTCTAGTCTTGTCTGTCTAGTCTTGTCTGTCTAGTCTTGTCTGTCTAGTCTTGTCTGTCTAGTCTTGTCTGTCTAGTCTTGTCTGTCTAGTCTTGTCTGTCTAGTCTTGTCTGTCTAGTCTTGTCTGTCTAGTCTTGTCTGTCTAGTCTTGTCTGTCTAGTCTTGTCTGTCTAGTCTTGTCTGTCTAGTCTTGTCTGTCTAGTCTTGTCTGTCTAGTCTTGTCTGTCTAGTCTTGTCTGTCTAGTCTTGTCTGTCTAGTCTTGTCTGTCTAGTCTTGTCTGTCTAGTCTTGTCTGTCTAGTCTTGTCTGTCTAGTCTTGTCTGTCTAGTCTTGTCTGTCTAGTCTTGTCTGTCTAGTCTTGTCTGTCTAGTCTTGTCTGTCTAGTCTTGTCTGTCTAGTCTTGTCTGTCTAGTCTTGTCTGTCTAGTCTTGTCTGTCTAGTCTTGTCTGTCTAGTCTTGTCTGTCTAGTCTTGTCTGTCTAGTCTTGTCTGTCTAGTCTTGTCTGTCTAGTCTTGTCTGTCTAGTCTTGTCTGTCTAGTCTTGTCTGTCTAGTCTTGTCTGTCTAGTCTTGTCTGTCTAGTCTTGTCTGTCTAGTCTTGTCTGTCTAGTCTTGTCTGTCTAGTCTTGTCTGTCTAGTCTTGTCTGTCTAGTCTTGTCTGTCTAGTCTTGTCTGTCTAGTCTTGTCTGTCTAGTCTTGTCTGTCTAGTCTTGTCTGTCTAGTCTTGTCTGTCTAGTCTTGTCTGTCTAGTCTTGTCTGTCTAGTCTTGTCTGTCTAGTCTTGTCTGTCTAGTCTTGTCTGTCTAGTCTTGTCTGTCTAGTCTTGGCTGTCTAGTCTTGTCTGTCTATTCTTGTCTGTCTAGTCTTGTCTGCCTAGTCTTGTCTGTCTAGTCTTGTCTGCCTAGCCTTGTCTGTCTATTCTTGTCTGTATAGTCTTGTCTGGCTAGTCTTGTCTGTCTAGTCTTGTCTGTCTACTCTGTGCTATCTAGTATTGTCTGCCTAATCTTGTTCGTCTAGTCTTGTCTGTCTAGTCTTGTCTGTCTAGTCTAGTCTGTCTAGTCTTGTTTGTCTAATCTTGTCCTTCTAGTCCAGTGCTTTTCAACGTGGGGGTCGCGAAGCCTTTTTTAAGGGGGTCGCGAAGGCTCTTTAAAGGGATCGCAGTTATTTTAAAATTTAAAATAAAGAGCTTTTAAGGTAGTTCACTCGTGACAGTAGTAGACAAGAACATCGTCTTATATTGAGTGGTCTACAATTGAATTATCAATTGTATGTCTATTCTTGACTGTCTAGTCTTGTCTGTCTAGTCTTGTCTATTTAGTCTTGTCTGCCTATTCTTGTCTGTCTATTCTTGTCTGTCTAGTCTTGTCTGCCTAGTCTTGTCTGTCTAATTCTTGTATATTTAGTTTTATCCATCTAGTCTTGTCTGTCTAGTCATGGCTGTCCAGTCTTGTCTGTCTATTCTTGTCTGTCTAATCTTGTCTGCCTAATCTTGTATGTCTATTCTTGTCTGTCTAGTCTTGTCTGTCTAGTCTTGTCTGCCTAGTCTGGTCTGTCTATTCTTGTTTGTCTAGTCTTATCTATCTAGTCTTGTCTGTCTAGTCCTGGTTGTCTAGTCTTGTCTGTCTATTCTTGTCTGTCTAGTCTTGTCTGCCTAGCCTAGTCTGTCTAGTCTTGTCTGCCTAGTCTTGTCTGTCTATTCTTGTCTGTATAGTCTTGTCTGGCTAGTCTTGTCTTGTTTGTCTAGTCTTGTCTTGTTTGTCTAGTCTTGTCTGTGTAGTCTTGTCTGCTTAGTCTTGTATGTCTATTATTGTCTGTATAGTCTTATCTTGTAGGCTAGTCTTGTCTGTCTAGTCTTGTCTGTCTATTCTTGTCCGTCTAGTCTTGTCTGCCTAGTCTTGTATGTCTATTCTTGTCTGTCTAGTCTTGTCTGTCTAGTCTTGTCTGCCTAGTCTTGTATGTCTATTCTTGTCTGTCTAGTCTTATCTATCTAGTCTTGTCTGCCTAGTCTTGGCTGTCTAGTCTTGTCTGTCTATTCTTGTCTGTCTAGTCTTGTCTGCCTAATCTTGTATGTCTATTCTTGTCTGTCTAGTCTTGTCTGTCTAGTCTTGTCTGCCTAGTCTGGTCTGTCTATTCTTGTTTGTCTAGTCTTATCTATCTAGTCTTGTCTGTCTAGTCCTGGTTGTCTAGTCTTGTCTGTCTATTCTTGTCTGTCTAGTCTTGTCTGCCTAGCCTAGTCTGTCTAGTCTTGTCTGCCTAGTCTTGTCTGTCTATTCTTGTCTGTATAGTCTTGTCTGGCTAGTCTTGTCTTGTTTGTCTAGTCTTGTCTTGTTTGTCTAGTCTTGTCTGTGTAGTCTTGTCTGCTTAGTCTTGTATGTCTATTCTTGTCTGTCTAGTCTTATCTATCTAGTCTTGTCTGTCTAGTCCTGGTTGTCTAGTCTTGTCTGTCTATTCTTGTCTGTCTAGTCTTGTCTGCCTAGCCTAGTCTGTCTAGTCTTGTCTGCCTAGTCTTGTCTGTCTATTCTTGTCTGTATAGTCTTGTCTGGCTAGTCTTGTCTTGTTTGTCTAGTCTTGTCTTGTTTGTCTAGTCTTGTCTTGTTTGTCTAGTCTTGTCTGTGTAGTCTTGTCTGCTTAGTCTTGTATGTCTATTCTTGTCTGTCTAGTCTTATCTATCTAGTCTTGTCTGTCTAGTCCTGGTTGTCTAGTCTTGTCTGTATAGTCTTATCTGGCTAGTCTTGTCTGTCTAGTCTTGTCTGTCTACTCTTTGCTATCTAGTATTGTCTGCCTAATCTTGTTCGTCTAGTCTTGTCTGTCTAGTCTTGTGAGTCTAGTCTAGTCTGTCTAGTCTTGTTTGTCTAATCTTGTCCTTCTAGTCCAGTGCTTTTCAACGTGGGGGTCGCGAAGCCTTTTTTAAGGGGGTCGCGAAGGCTCTTTAAAGGGATCGCAGTTATTTTAAAATTTAAAATAAAGAGCCTTTAAGGTAGTTCACTCGTGACAGTAGTAGACAAGAACATCGTCTTATATTGAGTGGTCTACAATTGAATTATCAAGCAAAGCCGTTTTACGAGATAACTACCTTAACACATTATGAGCGGGCCGGGTATTAGTACCCGTTTCGCGGACTGTCGTCTATCAGCCGGCCGGGTATTAGTACCCGTTTAAAAGTACCTACGATGAAAACGGGACAAAGTACTAATAGCTATTGTATAATGCACATATTGCCGTTAATAAATTGTACGAGATTTTTAAGTAAATAAGAATTGTATATTTTGCCTTTCAATAAACATTTGTTACAGTATTGAATATTATAACTCACTTTTTTTTTCGTCGTATTATTTGTTCGATTTATGAATGATTTTTTCTGAAAATCGCGAAAACTGAAAGAAACTGAATTGAAAATTTCATTTAAAATGGTGAACTAGGCGCCGGTGATAAATAGTAAATCCTTTCAGGTATGGATGATAAAGGAATAAACGATGGGCTTTGTTTTTAAAATCGCACGTACGATTTGTAAATTTCGTATGGATATTTTACGATTGAATTATAGAAATAATACCCCACAAAGGATTCCCTATACCTGAAAGGGGTCATAAATACAATCACCCCGACACACATAGGTAGTCATCTTAAGACAGTAACAAGCTTGACAACATATCAAACTTATCAGAGTAAGTTGCAACTCCAACGTTTCAGAGTTATATGTTAGTATATTTGTACATAAACTTTTCATAATGTTTACAAAACGTGAATGAATTTGAACCCCGTATCACCCACACCCACGCCTGGTCTTCTCCATTGGAACTTACGCCTGCGAAACGTGGGCTATTCGCACCTGAGACCAACGCAGAATAGAAGCGTTTGAAATGTGGTGCTATAAAAAATGCTGCAAATACCATGGATAGCCCACCGCGCAAATCACTCTATTATTCAACAACTCCGTATAAAGACCTGACTATACCAGACAATAAATCAACGGTATTTGGGATACCTGCGTCATGTGGCAAGGAGGTTCGACAATATTGAACGACTCATAGTAGAAGGCAAAGTCCAAGGCTGCCGCTCAAGAGGAAAATCGCCGACACGATGAATAGACCGGACAATAACCCTGACAGGGCAAGGGATGCAGGTAGTAATGAGATCTGCCCAAGATAGAGAGCATAGCAAATTGATGTCACCACACCCTGCAGAAGGGTTATGGACTGAAGAGAGAGATCACCCACAATGGATTTACATAGTGATAGTGATGTCTGTGCAGATGATTTGTAGCAAATTTCAAGTGATGCTGAGTTTCGTGAATTTGATAGCGAGGGGAGATAGCGTCGTTGGATGGCATTGACAGTTGGTCGAAACAACTCCTCTAAAGAAAGTTATGATGAAGTACTGGTCTGGTCAGAAAATGTTAATTATTGAAACATTCTTAGGACAAAGTGGTGTTTTTGTGATGCCAAACAATTCGGAAAGTGTACTTGATGTGGTTCAGCAATTTAATGCGGACGATTTATTTGAATATATGGCGACTGAAACAAATCGTTATCATACACAAAATATACAGTTATTTAAAGATATTGCATAATTTGTGTGTGGAAAGTGGAATGTGTGTTTGTGATAGACCTGAAAAAAAAATGCTCGGATTACTTCTACCAATGGGCACAAAGTAACACGTGGGATGAATATTGGTCGACAGACAAAACAATTCAAACACCGATTTTTGCTGAAGTAATGAGGGATCGATTACGACAAATTTTGTACTCATTGCTTTCTCAAATAATGACAGAGATCGCCTTAAAAAAAATCGCCCTATTATTTCTTATTTTTTTCTAAAAGTTTACAAGCCGCAGAGAGAATTATCGCTTGATGAAAGCGTCATGTCAAAATTACCAAATAAGTAATACTCATAAGAATGGTTTGTGAACCGGTCACATTTGTAATTTTCGCATTTACTGCGGCGAAGGAAGCCGATTACAAAAAACAATTTTAAATCTTCTGCAGCCATATTTGTACTTATGGCATCACATATACGTGGATAATCATTATAATAGGGTTGACACTTGCGAAACGCTATTACAACATAGATTCAGGACTCGTGGCATTATCCGCATAAACAGAGGCCCTCCCTCTTTGTTTGAAAAATGCGCGACTAAAAAAGGGGAAATCCATGTTTCGTCGCCGTAAAAACATTTTATTGTAATGTTGGCAATCAAACAGACCCGTTCGAATGGTTTCGAACATACATTCAGCCGATATTGTAGAATGTCATAATATGATTGGCTGACAAAAGAAAATATTTGGAAGCCAGTATGCGTTGTTGATTGCAACAAATTGATTACAACAAAAGGTGTTCATCGTGCTGATCTATATTTGTCATATTACTCGATAGTACGTCGTACCAAGAAATGAACAAAAAGGGCTGATATGTTTTTAATCAACTGTGCACTATTTAATGGGTTTAGAGATCGGATGGAAGATGGATTTGATATCTACATAAATATCATCAGTTTCGACCAATAAAATGAGACTGTCGGTGTCACAATAGCACAGGACAACTTTTTCACCGTACTTAGGCTTCAAAAAATCATAAAAAAACTCGTACATTAACAATTTCGACAAATCCAAAACAGCAAACCCCACATAAATCGGTTTGTTATAACAAACTTTTAACTTGTTAAATTGGATCGCGACTAAATTTTCTGTAAACGTGGAAACACTTCTCATGTTCGGTTTAGCGAGAAGTGTTTCCACGCCAGGTTTGCTACCATTATCATCCCAATGATAAACAAGTTTTACATCCACTCGTTTATTCACATTCTCCATGGTTTTGCCGAATAAACTGTTGTTCATTAATTTGAAAAAGTCTTTTTCGAAATCATGTTTTGCGGTCTGTCGTAAAGTAGTGTTTAGGTCAATATATTGTTTTAGCCAATCAGATTGTTCAAACTTTATAATTCTATGAATTTTTGCAATTTTCACTCCGTGATTTATTGCTTGCTTTAAATTTCTGTAGTGAACAATATATTTTTCTTTGTCGTTTAAATTTGGAATAAGTTTTCTGTTATTAAATTTTGAATCTGGTGGAGCCATGCTTTCAACGAGGAATGGTAAATCATTATGTGGGGTCTGTAGCGATTCAGGATACTCGATGTCTGCTTCGATGAAATAGCCAATAGGTGAATCATCACTCATTTTCATCACGTCGAAGTCTAAAATTTCAGTCTCCGTCAACCATTTAAAACCTCCATAAGGCATCAGTTGAGAAAGCGCCCAACCATACAAATTATTCGCATCCCAGTACGCTAAATATGTACTGGGCTGGTTCGAATTATACTCTGATAAGTATTTATTATTCGCCTTAGCGTATCTCAACGAGGCTTGGCAAATACCTCCTCTAATGCCTTTGGAGACGAAATGGTGCATGTCTATGACCATGAAAACTTCCAAATTGGTCAGTCATTTTCAGCATTGCATCCCAGCTCAGTCTGGGTGCCGTAAAATAATCGGCCGGATCGAGCTGATATGTCGTGATGCATACGTTTCTAAATTGTTCCAAAATGTCTATCAATAATAGCACGTCAGTCATTAAATATAGGTCTGAGTAATCTTTTAAATTTCGACAATTAAATGTAGTCCAAACGGTCTGAGCAAAATTATATTCTTCGTCGGTGATGATACAGTTATTTAAAGAATCGTTAAAGCAGTCCTTGTGCGGTAAAGATGTCTCTGTCAGCCTATCGAATGAGTCCATGTGCTTGTATGGGAAATCACCTTTCTGCCTTAATAACATAAAATGTTCATTGTTGGGGAAAAATTTTCGAACCTCTATGCATTGATCGTCACTCAAATGTTTCGCTAGTTTGCCCAAAGAACTATGAGAGATGGGTTTTTTTTAAAACATTAAATCCTAATTCTGAAAAGAAGTAGAAAGTTGTTTTACATGATATGGCAAAAGAATGGATAAGCAAACCCACTCTGGAAAATGTAGATGATCAAGTACTAAGCTATATCCAGAAGAAATGATCCTCCAGGAATATTTTCAAAGGATGCAAGAAAGACAAATTGGGTAAAATTGTTACAAGTGTGCATAAGAAAAAAGTTTAACCTACTATATGTGCCAATTTTGCGAAGTGCCTCTTCGTAAGAGAAATTGTTTTTTTAAATAACGGACTAACTGAGTGGTTTTATACGAAAGTTTAAAAACGACAAGACATTTTATTAGTTTATAAATTTGTTGCTCTCCAGTCAACAGTCAACAACTTGACGTACACCCGCCCATGCACCATCACGCATCCAACCGGCGCATCCACCATCAGGATCAGCGATCCTGCCTCGATCTAAAAATTTGCCTTCTTAATTTTGAAAATGTAGCCAGTTTTAGCTTCACAAACTTTGCTTCACTAAAATTTGTATTGTAACTTAGAGAGGTTTTAGATTGTAACGATTTAGGTAATCGTCCCCGAGGGTTCCGTACAAACTTGTAAATAAGGTATCTTTTTTTAAACTTATAAAAAGAAAACTTTATTTTAGTATTACAGTTATTCACTAACTTATATTAAGATCTAACTATTTCTAGATCTAATATATTAAGTATTTATAGATCAATTTTGATACTCTTAACATTCAGTTGTACAATTGACTGCTTTTGGGCAATTGACTACCAAAAAATATAGGTAAATATAGGTATATATGTAGATTGTAAACAAAAATTAGACGAAATATAATATATACAGGATGATACGGGACTTGAGTATGTCGCATGTCCGTTATAAACAAGCAAAATACATAATATATACCCTGTATATATTATGTATATGCTCTATATACATAATACGTACGTGATGAAATGCATAACGAATATAAACAAGGAAAATTCAGAATAAACAGCTTGGTGAAGACACATACTTTTTAACCTTCGGACCTAACCGAGGAGGACCTAACTGTATGCAACCCTTATTCTAATATGGGGAGGTTCTACACAACAGAGTATTTTTGGCTCAGAAAAGGGTGGTAAGAGCAATATCAGGTAAAACAAGAAACAAATCCTTCAAGCCTTGTTTTAAAGAGCTGGAACTGTTAACAATACCAGCCTTATATATATATATATATATATATATATATATATATATATATATATATATATATATATATATATATATATATATATATATATATATATGGAAAGTCGCATGCTATATGTACAAAAACAAAAGTCATTGAAAAATGAATAAAGACAACCATACGTACAATACGAGAAGCTGCTTACAACTCTATACCCCGAGAAGTAACCTAACAGCCGGTATAAAAGATGAAACAATAAGCCGAAGCCTAAATATAAATTTTCATATCCCTAACCTGAGAAATGATGGATTCCCCATACAAACTTTCATCCCTTATTTCATCCCTTCCAGGTTTTTTTTTGTAGATAAAAGGTATCCTATGTCCTTTCTCAGGATGCAATCGTTCAAATAACCAACTTTTGATAAAACAAGGCATCGAAAATTATACCCGCTACGCAACATAATTGCATTTCTTAGAATACCCGCTCAAAATGTGTTAAAAAGGCATTCAAAGTTAAAAAAAAACTAAAATCATTCTATTTCAAAATTTTATATTTATTAACAAAGAGTTAATTAATATACCTTTTTACGGTTAGTTAAGCGCATGCGCATCCGCATATGAATGTGTCGGGCACATATTTAGTTATACTTCAAAAAGTTCGGGCACTTTTTGACGTATAACATGGCGAAAATTGTCACATGCGCACAAAAAATATCAACTATGAAAAGGTCTATTAAAGGTTTGGTAGAACACAAATTAGGTTTTGTAGAACACAAATCAACAAATATCTTCGAGTCACATGAATCATTATTGTTACGAGGAATAGGCACACATTCACATTAATGTGATGGTTGGGCCTGTTTCTTGTTAATCAATTTTTCCCATCGCGAATCCGTTTTTGCTACACGTAGAACTAAATCGCTTTCTAAATTTAGGTTTCTCTGTTTGCCTTTTATTTGAGCCATCGACGAAAGCGTCAACTCGCTAAAATAGGAAGTGGCAAATAGAATCAAACACTTCAAAGCTTCTCTGGTTAATTGTGGATATTCTGTTTTTTCCTTTAGCCAAAAGCTACCCAAAGTGATAGACATGTATTCCAAGTAACATTCCATCAGCAGATAATTCCAACAGATTTTCCTTTAGATTGGTTCAAAAACTTGCCGCGTCTGTAGCTGCTTTTAAAAATGGATATATGATCCACCTTTTCCCAGTGTTTTCTGAAAGTTCTTCCACTGAGAAATAATGACTTCTTCTTCTGGGTAGCACTACAACCCTTGGTGGCTCTTGGCTGCGTTAACGATTTGCCTCCATCGGTCCCGGTCCAACATGGCCTTCTTCCAGTCATATACCTGCATAGTCTGTAGATTTTTTAATATGTTGTCCTTCCATCTGATTCTCGGTCGCCCCAGCGGTCTCTTTCTTTGATTTCTTACAGTAAAACTTATCGGACGCACGGTGTATGTTTATAACAGGTCGTAATGCCTTTAGACCCTATTGTTGTGACACGATTTGTAGCGTTCATACAAGATGGTCGAGGAAAACACGAAACTACCAGAATTATTTGTTAAGAGCCATTGTGCTCTACAAAATGTGTACCAGCTCTATGAGGAGAATGGCCTGATAAACAGAAGACCCGGATGCGGGCGAAAACCACCCAAAAAGATGACCGCTTTTTGGTGTCCGCGAAAACAGTTTGCGAAATAGAACATCTTCTTCGGTTGTGCTACGAAATCAACTTTAAGAAGTTAGAGATATCAATGCTGGTAGAAGAAGGCTTCATGCTGCTGGATTATCTTGTAGAAGAATGGCTACAGGTGCACCATTACAATTACCATCGAATTACAAGATTGGATTTTGCCAGAAATCACTTGGCATGGAGTAATGATGACTGCTTCTGATTTTACTATATCCGGCTTTTGGTATAGGTCCTGGAGTTCTGCATTCGTCCTTATGCGATATTGCTCCGTGTTTGGATCCTTGACGAGGCCAAATATTCTTCTCAGGATCTTGCTTTCAGCCCGCTTTAGTAGAATCTCATGGTGTTTCGTAAGGGTTCAGGTCTCACAGCCATAACAGATTATCGGTTTGATTAGAAATAATGACACAATTCTTAAATAAAAGATATGTATCTTCAATAAAAGACTGAGTAGAAGAAAGCGAAGTTGTCTTGCTTTATGGATGATGACCACAGGTTTATTTTTTTTCGTAAAGCCATGGATTTTGTCTTTAGCGGTAATGAAATTTTCAGTGTTTAAATGCTCGAATAGGTCAGAAAGAAAAGCTAGTTTCAAAAGGAATTCCGGGTCACAAATAAAATTGGTATATTCGGACATGACCTGCTGTAAATACACCAAAAGTTCAACTCGAAGTTCTAAAACTCTTGTCAGTTTCGATAACCACTTTGCCTTTCGATAACCACATAACCTCTGTGTGGTAGGGCAAACCTCTGTGTGGTAGAGGTAACGAATACCTTGAAGCTACACAAGACTTCCATATCGATTGCGTCAAGGCATAGCTTTACCAAACAGTATTTCTTCCATCGACATCGACAACGCACAATAGCTACAAACTGCTCACAACCCGCAATATCAGTAGATTCGTCAAACTGCTGGGATACAAACATACTTTCTTTTATTTTTTCCATGACTTGAGCACGAATGTCTGTTATGTGTAAGTAATTACGTATTTAGCCGATTTCCAATTATAAAAATAAGTAAAAATGATGTACAAATTCGATATTTGTATCATAAAAAAATACAAGCTAGAAACAGCGAAGGGTAGGGTAGGGGGTCGGGAAATATGTTTCCACACTAAGGGGTGGCGGCATGAAAAAGGTTGAAAAACACTGCTCTAGTCTAATCTTGTTTAACTAGTTAGTCATATATCAAATAAACTGACTTTAATGGTTTATTTGCTTTTCAAATCTTACGTGGTCTGTATAACATATTAGTGTTTCGTTGGTTTTATTATTAGTATATTACCAGTTCAG
Source organism: Phosphuga atrata (assembly GCA_944588485.1). Classification (NCBI taxonomy): domain Eukaryota; kingdom Metazoa; phylum Arthropoda; class Insecta; order Coleoptera; family Silphidae; genus Phosphuga; species Phosphuga atrata. The sequence goes on from OX155897.1 coordinate 12,211,253, forward strand.
TAAGCGCGATTTTATAGAACGCGTCCAAGTTTGGAAAACGACGAGCGTAGCGAAGTTTTCTAATGGATAAGTGCTGCAAAACGCCTTACGAACGAGTTTTTTATAGATTTGTTTTCTATTTTACGCCCTTTTATGCCATTTCTAAATAAAAAAATCGCCAAAACATATTCAGAAAATTGTATCGCACTCAGTGAGCCATAACCGCACGCATATGAGTGCTGTTATGAGTCCATTACAGACGCAAAATAGAAAAAAAATGTAATAAACCGCGAAATTCAAATTCTGCCAAAGTCTAATATCATGCGATCCAGGACGGGTTCCGATGCGGCCCAACTCAAAACCGACAGTTTTTTAAATTCACTTATTTCAAATGCATAAACCAATAAAGAACTTTCAAATAGTCGTAAACCTTATTTTCAAATACTTAGAAATGTGTGAATGAGGAAAGAATAGAAAATACATCTTTTTTGTGTTTTTAAACCGAATTAAAATGGACCCAGTTAAAATTTAAACGATGTAAAGGTATATTAAAGGACGAGTTCATCAAGCGCGATTTTTTAGCACGCGCCTAACCTATGACGCGTGATGAAAAATGGCGCTTACTGAACTCGACCTTTAATACACGATTTTCTATTTTGCGTCTGTAATGGACTAATAACAGCACTCATATGCGTGCGGTTATGGCTCGCCGAGTGCTGTTATGAGTTAATTTTTTCAAGGTTGGCACTGAAATTCAGTCCCTAGTGTGAGTTACTACGGTCTTCCATTACTACGGTGCTATGTATTTCCAATTTTGTACTATGGAATGGAAAGATGGACTTTAACAAAGGCAATGTGTGACCGACTGGAGGGTTTCGAGATGTGGTGCTACCACCGCCTGCTGCGAATATCATGGGTAGACAGAGTCCGAAACACAGAGGTGCTAGCCCGTCTCCAGAAGCAACTAGAAGTCATGTTTACCATCAAAAAACGCAAGCTGAATATTTTGGACACGTTATGACAGGGAAAAAGTACCGTATCTTGCTGAATATCATGCAAGGCAAAATCCAAGCTAGAAGGGGTCCAGGAAGCACGTCTTGGCTGAAAAACCTGAGAGAGTGGTATGGTGTCAGTTCTAATGCCTGTTTCGTGCCGCTGCTGATAAAATGAAAAACATTATGATGATCGCCGACGTCCTCGGAGGGCACGTAAAGAATGAGAAGAAAGTGTGAGTGTTACTGCTCAAGAAACATCCAAAGTCACTATACATGTTTTTTTGTCCATTGTTGGACAGAATTTAAATTAAGTGTGTGTTCTATCGTTTATTGCCATCAATTAAGTAAATTTGTGTATTCGCGGTTTCCACACATCACATAATCTCAAAACTCGCCGAAAATTTGACACTGACAGCTTTGAATTTCAGTGCCAACCATGAAAAAATTAACTCATAACAGCACTCGGCGAACCATAACCGCACGCATATGAGTCCATTATAGACGCAAAATAGAAAACAGTTTTCACGGTTTTAACTTTTTGAAAATAAATCTTTAAAGTCAAGTTTATACTTATATTTTGCAAATTTCAGAAATTATTTGAATTATCGAACCACCCGATAAGGACTGACGTCAAATTAACTGTCCACTGAGGTCAGACGCACGAATAATGTCGCGGACTCACCGACCTCTCATAACGAGACTTCCATACAAAACTGAAATGCAATAGTTTTTCGTTTTTATAAAAATTGTCACTTTTGACAGTTATAATTCTTATTTAACCGGAATGTAATATGATAGTTGTAAAGGCTGCGACAACATAACTTCCTTTATTAAAATGTGCGCCATTGAGGTTGTGGGCATTGCAGCTGGGCAGGAGTGGTCTCCCTCATTCGAGTCTCCCTCATTCGAAACGGCGGGAGTGGTAATCCTCATTCGAGAGGCGTGATTCTAAAGTTTTGTTGGCATCATGCGTTGGAACGGCGAGAAGCGTGTGTTTGTCGTCGAGACCTACTTTTCGAACGGATGTGCTGTGATCGCAACCCAGCACACCTCCCAAAATCGCAATTCAATATAGCCCCGTTGGCTCTTGTCCCGGACCGGAAATCAATTGTTACATGGGTCACTACGTACAAACCGTGAGTGCGACAAGACGAAGAACTGTAGTCCTTCGGCCCAACAGCTCACCTAAGAACATTGAGGCAGTGAAATCTTCAATCTTGCAATCCCCACGACGTTCTGCGCGCTAACATGCGTCTCCTCTTGGACTTTCAGATCGGCGAATTCTTCACGATGACCTTCATTACCATCCCTACAAGTGGGCGATTGTGTAGGAACTTTCAGAACGAGACTTCAAATCTCGAAGAAACGCATGTGAGGCACTTCTCGAAAACGTTCCTAAGCACGCTATTGTTTTTTTCAGTGATTTGCTCATTTGCACTTAAGTGGGTACATTAACAGGCAGAACATGCGCTACTGGGCTGACACCAATTTCCTTGATTTGCATTAAAGGCCTGAATGGTATTTAACGATAAATTTAGCGTTTGTATATCCAACCGCAACCATCTCTGACACGCTCCGTGGAACGTTCTTCCGTAACCTAATTAAGTGAGGAAATAGGAATAAATAATATGAGCAGGAAAATACAAATATGGAAACCCTTAAATCAAATTGTTCCGGAGGGGAGAAAAGTCGATGCTGCCTTCCATGCGGTGATCGAACCACCCGATAAAGATTCACATGAAATTAACTAACAAACGCGAGCGTGGCCAATATGTCGGATGAAGTCAGACGCACGAACCTGTCGCAGACTGACCGAACGCTGACTTATCGCTGACTTAGCGCGGTCACGACCCAGGTCGGGACACCTTTCGTCCTCCTTTGGATAGAGGCCGAAAACCAATTAGACCAATAAAAGTTGCCCGAACAAGGCCTTTACATTCACCTAAAGTAACAGTCCAGTGTACAATTTCCTCAGCTGGGATTGATGGTCCATGGTTTTTTGAAGAAAATGAGATCACAACAACAGTGAATTCTGGCCGTTATGTAAACATGTTGAAGCATGGGCGTTGATAGGGGGTTCAACGCTGCAAACTTAACTAGCAAACTTAACTAGCAAACGCGAGCGTCGCCAACATGTCGGCTGAGATCAGACGCACGAAAAATATCGCGGACTTGCCCAGCTCTCAAAGCACACTGCCCGATATCTCATATCGCGGCGTGATTTTTTGCTAATTTAGCGTGGTCTCGACACAGGTCGGGGCACCTGTCGCCCTCCTTTGGATAGAGGCCGAAAACCAATTAGACCAACAATAGTGGCCCGAACAACAGTTGTATTTAGGTTTTTTTTATTCATTGTTAGATGTTCGCGTGATCTTCAAAAGTCGCCACATTTGACAGTTATAGTTGTTATTTAACATGTGTAATATGACAGTTGTATTTAGCATTGTTTGGTATGCATTTGATTGTTACATTGTCATTCAATAGAGCTTTTTACGGTTAGTTAAGCGCATGTGCGTCCGCCTTGTTTCAAAGGCGGGAATATGAAAGTTTCCACCCGATAAGGATTATCGTCAAATTAACTACCAAACGCGAGCGTGGCCAACATGTCGGCTGAGGTCAGTCGCAGGAAAAATGTCGCGGACTCGCCGACCTCTCAAAACACACTGCCCGATATCTCTTGTCGCGGCGTGATTTTTTGCTAATTTAGCATGGTCTCGACCCAGTTCAGGGCACCTCCTTTGTGGCCCTGCTTTGGATAGAGGCAGAAAAGAGGCAATTAGACCAACAACAGTGGCCCGAACAACAGCATTGTTAGATATTCGCTTGATCTTCAAAAATCGCCATCATGTGACAGTTATAATTGTTATTTAACAGGAATGTAATATGACTGTTGTATTTAGCATTGTTTGATATGCATTTGATCGTTAAATTGTCATTCAATAGACCATTTTACGGTTAGTTAAGTGCGTGCGCGTCGGCCTTGTTTCAAAGGCGGGAATATGAAAGTTTCGGGCACATTTTGTTATTTTCACTGGTTATACGTCAGAAAAGTGCCCGAAAACATTGCGAAAATTGACGCATAAAAAAATTTCAACTATGAAAAGGTCTATTGATTCAGTCTTTCGAATTTTTCTTATATTATATGTTAAACCCCGTTTTTTATTTTGCTTTCTTATCTTATATTCTTATATGTTTGTAGAATGCAGATTGACGAGACGATTCGGAAACATGCGAATTCCGGAGCGTGCAAACAGCCCGATCTGCCGGTCGACTCGCCGGAGATGATGAAGTTCTTGTCATACGTGCCCCCATTCGACTGCTCGTCGGCCGGCCCCGACTGGGTCACCTGCGAAGTAAACCTAGTTTAATCAGCCATTAATGCTTTTTGATAAATACGTTTTTTACAGAATTCAGAGTGTCGGATCTCGCAAGACATCATCATACAGAAGGGCCCCATAAAATGCTCCTTCACCGACATCCTGCGGAAAAACGATTACGTTTTCTCCGACGGCGAGACCACCTACTCGGACGCTTACTATAAATTAGAAAAAACTGATACTGTAAGTAATAGATGTAACTGTCATATTTGACAGAAGTAAATTGTCATATTTTACAAAAGCAAAACGTCATGTTGGACAACCGTGTATTTGTCATACTTGACAGAAGTAAAATGTCATATTTTACAAAAGCAAAACGTCATGTTGGACAGAAGTGTATTTGTCATATTTGACAGAAGTAAATTGTCATATTTTACAAAAGCAAAACGTCATGTTGGACAGAAGTGTATTTGTCATATTTGACAGAAGAAAATTGTCATATTTTACAGAAGCGAAACGTCATGCTGGACAGAAGTGTATTTGTCCTATTTGACAGAGGTAAATTGTCATATTTTACAAAAGCAAAACGTCATGTTGGTCTGAAGTGTATTTGTCATATTTGATAGAATAAATTCTCATATTTTACAAAAGCAAAACTTCATGTAGGACAGAAGTGTATTTGTCATATTTGACAGAAGTAAATTGTCATATTTTACAAAAGCAAAACGTCATGTTGGACAGAAGTGTATTTGTCATATTTGACAGAAGTAAATTGTCATATTTTACAAAAGTGAAACGTGATGTTGGACAGAAGTTTATTTGTCCTATTTGACAGAGGTAAATTGTCATATTTTACAAAAGCAAAACGTCATGTTGGTCTGAAGTGTATTTGTCATATTTGATAGAATAAATTCTCATATTTTACAAAAGCAAAACTTCATGTATTTGTCATATTTGACAGAAGTAAATTGTCATATTTTACAAAAGCAAAACGTCATGTTGGACAGAAGTGTATTTGTCATATTTGACCGAAGTAAATTGTCATATTCTACAAAAGCGAAACGTCATGTTGGTCTGAAGTGTATTTGTCATATTTGATAGAATAAATTCTCATATTTTACAAAAGCAAAACTTCATGTAGGACAGAAGTGTATTTGTCATATTTGACAGAAGTAAATTGTCATATTTTACAAAAGCGAAAAGTGATGTTGGACAGAAGTGTATGTGTCCTATTTGACAGAGGTAAATTGTCATATTTTACAAAAGCAAAACGTCATGTTGGTCTGAAGTGTATTTGTCATATTTGATAGAATAAATTCTCATATTTTACAAAAGCAAAACTTCATGTAAGACAGAAGTGTATTTGTCATATTTGACAGAAGTAAATTGTCATATTTTACAAAAGCAAAACGTCATGTTGGACAGAAGTGTATATGTCATATTTGACAGAAGTAAATTGCCATATTTTACAACAGCAAAACGTCATGTTGGACAGAAGTGTATTTGTCATATTTGACAGAAGTAAATTGTAATACTTTACAAAAGCAAAACGTCATGTTGGACAGAAGTGTATTTGTCATATTTGACAGAAGTAAATTGCCATATTTTACAAAGGCTAAACATCATGTTGAACAGAAGTGCATTTGTCATATTTGACAGAAGTAAATTGTCATATTTTACAAAACAAAACGTAATGTTGGACAGAAGTGTAATTGTCATATTTGACAGAAGTAAATTGTCATATTTTACAAAAGCAAAACGTCATGTTGGACAGAAGTGTATTTGTCATATTTGACAGAAGTAAATTGTTATGTTTTACAAAAGCAAAACGTCATGCTGGACAGAAGTGTATTTGTCATATATGAAAGAAGTAAATTGTCATATTTTACAAAAGCATAATGTCATGTTAGACAGAAGCGTATTTGTCAAATTTCACAGAAGTAAAACATATTGGATAGAAGTATATATGTCATATTTATTTGTCATACCTTTTAATAGTTATGTACGTCAAAAAAGTGCCCGCAATTTTTTGACGTGTAAACAGTAAAAACATACAAAATGTGCCCGAAACTTTCATATTCCCGCCTTTTAAACATTGCGGTCGCGTATGCGCTTAACTAACTGTAAAAAGGTCTATTGTATTTATTTGACATATAAATATGATATTAATGTACACCGCTATTTACGTTATTATTATTATTTAAGGTGAGAGTTCATTGTAAGTCGACGGAGGAGAAATGGGATTCGATTTTGACGTCGATCCGGTTCGACAAGAAGATATGGGACAGGAGCGGCTGGGACAGGGTGCCCGAGGGCGGCATGAAAATGAACGTGCTGATGTTCGGCTTCGACTCCCTGTCACGAAACTCGGTGATTCGCAAATTGCCCGAAACGTATAAATTCCTGACGGAAAAACTCGACGCGCTCATACTCAAAGGGTATACAATCCTGTGACAATATTTTATATGGACAACTATGACTGATTACGATTTGACAGTTATGACTAACAGTTGATTAATATTTGACAGGATTTGATAGTTGATTAAGATTTGACAGTTAAGAGTTAACAGTTGATTAAGATTTTTCAATTAAGACTTGGTAGTTGATTAAGATTTGACGTTGATTGTCAAAAACTATTACTACAATAACTATTTGAGGATTATGACTTGGCAGTTGATTGTCAAAAACTATCACCTTTGACAGTTACAATTGTTATTTGACAGGAATATGATATGACAGTTGTATTTAGAATTGTTTGATATTGATGTGATTAAGATTTGACAATAGACCTTTTCATAGTTTAAAATTTTTTGTGCGCATTGTCAATTTCCGCCATGTTATACGTCAAAAGTGCCCGAACTTTTTGACGTATAACTAAATATGTGCCCGAAACTTTCATATTCCCGCCTTTCAAACTTGGATGCGCATGCGTTTAACTTACGGTTAGTTAAGCGCATGAGCATCCGCCAAGTTTGAAATGCGGGAATATGAAAGTTTCGGGCACATATTTAGTTATACGTCAAAAAGTTCGGGCACTTTTTGACGTATAACATGGGGTCTATTACGATAACAAAAGGTCTATTACGATTTGAGAATTATGACTTGACAGTTAATTGTATTACTTAATTAGTAAATTTATAATTGTATTAATTAAAATGTGTCCATTAATTTTGTTAATACGTCTAGTTACAATATTATTGGGGACGGGACGCCTCAAGCTCTGACACCCATATTGACCGGAAAAACGGAGCTCGAGCTACCTGAAACCCGGAAACGCGTGAAAGGCGCAAACTTTGTCAACGTGTATCCGTTCCTGTGGAAGGAATTCAAGGAGAACGGATACGTCACCGCCTATTTGGAGGACTGTCCCACTATCGGCACCTACACCTATAGACTCAAAGGTTTCCAGGTAAAATATTTGATTGACAGTTTGTCAAAAATTTGATATTTATATTTTGGCAAAAAATGATGTTTTTGACAGGTCTACAAAATTTTGTTGTTTATCTAATTTTGACAGTATCCGAATTTTGTTTCTAGGAAATGCCAACAGATCATTACATGAGAACATATTATATGTCGATTTTAAAGCAAATTCCGAAGTGGCCAAAGTATTGTGCGGGCGCGCTTCCTCGACACCAAGTCATGACGAATTATGCCAAGGACGTGAGTGCAATTCGCATCAATTTGCTAGATTTTCGCTAATTTTGGCCATTGTTTGTTCCCAGTTCTTTTCGGTGTATCAGAGCAAACCGAAATTCCTGTTCGGTTTCCACGGCGAACTGTCCCACGACAACTACAATTTGATCGGAGCCGCCGACCGGGACGTTGCCAACTTTCTGCAAGATTTGCACAGTTCCGGCGCACTGAACAACACAGTTTTTATATTCATGGCCGATCACGGTAACAGGTAATTTCAGTAAAAACGTCAAAATAATAAAAAATCTGTCAATATTTGTCAAAATTTTGAAAAATAATTTTGCGTAAATTTGTCAAGTTATGACAATTTAATTTTGCGTAGATTTATGTCAAATTATGACAATTTTTCGCATATGTCAAATTTGACAATTATTTTTCGTTAGGTTTGCGGAAATAAGGAACACGGTGCAAGGCAAGATGGAGGAGCGTCTGCCGTTCTTCTCGTTCTCGTTCCCTCCGTGGTTCAGGAGGAAATTCAAAACGGCCTACGAGAATTTCGCCCACAATCTGGACACGCTGGTGACGCCCTTCGACATCCATGCCACCCTCAAGACCGTTCTCAATCTGGCCCTCATGGACGAGAACAGTGAAAACAAACGATCCCTCTCAATATTTGGACAGGTACCGTCAATTTAATTATCAATTTAGACAACAATAAAAAATCTGCCAAATCCATCGATTCCCCTCAATATCTGGACAGGTATCGTCAATTTAATTGTCAATTTTGACAACAATAAAAAATCGACCAAACACATCGATTCCCCTCAATATTTGGACAGGTACCGTCAATTTAATTGTCAATTTTAACAAAAGTTAAAAAAAACTAAAATCCATCGATCCCTCACAATATTTGAACAGGCAACCGTTAATTTAATTGTCAATTTTGACAACAATAAAAAAAATCCAATTCCATCAATTTCTCTCAATATTTGGACAGGTATCGTCAATTTATTCGTCAATTTTGACAACAGTTGAAAAAACTGCAAAATTCCTCGATCCCTCACAATATTTGAACAGGCAACCGTCAATTTAATTGTCAATTTTGACAACAATAAAAAATCTTCCGAATCCATCGATTCCCCTCTCTCATATATCTGGACAGGTACCGTCAATATAATTGTAAATTTTGACAATAAAAAATCTGCCAAATCCATCGATTCCCCTCAATATTAGGACAGGTACCATCAATTTAATTGTCAATTTTGACAACAGTTAAAAAACTGTAAAATCCATCGATCCCTCAAAATCCCTCACAATATTAGAACAGGCAACAATTTTGACAACAATAAAAAATCTGCCAAATCCTTCGATTCCCCTCAATATTTGTACAGATACCGTCAATTTTGAGAATAATAAAAAATATGCCAAATCCATTGATTCCCCTCAATATTTGGACAGGTATCGTCAATTTAATTGTCAATTTTGACAACAGTTTAAAAAAAACTGTAAAATTCCTCGATCCCTCACAATATTTGAACAGGCAACCGTCAACTTAATTGTCAATTTTGACAAAAATAAAAAATCTGCCAAATTCATCAATTCCCCTCAATATTTGAACAGACAACCGTCAATTTAAATGTCAATTTTGACAACAATAAAAAATCTGCCAAATCCATCGATTTCCATCAATATATGGACATGTATCGTCAATTTAATTGTCAATTCTGACAACAGTTAAAAAAACTAAAATCCATCGATCCCTCACAATATTTGAACAGGCAACCGTCAATTTAATTGTCACTCTTGACAACAATAAAAAATCTGTCAAATCCATTGATTTCCCTCAATATTTGAACAGGCAACCGTGAATTTAATTGTCAATTTTGACAACAATAAAAAATCTGCCAAATCTTCGATTCCCCTCAATATTTGGACAGGTACTGTCAATTTAATTATCAATTTTGACAACAGTTAAAAAAACTGTAAAATCCATAGATCCCTCACAATATTTGAACAGGCAACTGTCAATTTAATTGTCAATTTTGACAACAATAAAAAATCTGTCAAATTCATCGATTCTCCTCAATATTTGGACAGGTACCGTCAATTGTCAATTTTGACAACAGTTAAAAATACTGTAAAATCCATTGATCCCTCACAATATTTGAACAGGCAACTGTCAATTTAATTGTCAATTTTGACAAAAAAAAATCTGCCAAGTCCATCGATTCCCCTCAATATTTGGACAGGTACCTTCAATTTAATTGTCAATTTTAAATTTAATCAACAATAAAAAATCTGCCAAATCCATCAATTTCCCTCAATATTTGGACAGGTACCGTCAATTTTATTGTCAATTTTGACAACAGTTAAAAAAACTGTAAAATCCATCGATTCCTTACAATATTTGAACAGGCAACCGTCAATTTAATTGTCAATTTTGACATCAATAAAATAAGTGAAATTTTCCATTAATGCCAATTATTTTGACAAATTCTGTGTTAAAGTTAGTGAAATTGAAATAGCTGATTCGTCTTATTTAAATTCATTCGGTTTGCCAAATTTGACTTTGACTTTTAAACGGTTAAACAAAAAAATCTAAATTTTGACAACCATTACAAACATCTACTAAATTCAATTCTATTTACTATGTCATTTTAATTGCCATGATTTAATAATTGTTGTTAGATTCCGAAGGATAGAAGTTGTGCTCAGGCTTACATCGAGCCGCATTGGTGCGCTTGTCTGGAATGGAACTCGCTAAAATTGAGTTTGCCAATTGTGCAAAAACTGGGCGATTCGTTCGTGAAGACCCTAAACGACTATACGGAATCTCACCGGGAAAAATGCGCCGTGTTGAAAATCTCGGCGATCTTTTGGGTGAGCAACTTGGCCCCCAACGAGAATCTCATGAAGTACAAGAAGAACTACGACTACGACGGTTTCGTGCCGGACCTCAGCGGGAAAACCGACGTCAGCACGAGTTTGTATCAGATCAAAGTGATGCTCAGTCCAGGGGATTCCCTCTTTGAAGCGACCATTACTCATCACTTGAAGGAAGACAGGATGGAGATCAATATGAATGATATTAGTAGGATTAATATGTATGGGAGGCAGGCTAGGTGTATCGAAAACACTGATCATCATTTAAGGAAATATTGTTATTGTATTACTGATTGAATACAGTTTTGATATTATTTTTGGTGCCGTTTTGATTTTTGCTCTTATTTTGATATTATCTTTGTGTTTATAGGGAAGTTACGAGAGTGTGTCGAGTTGTTTCACCGATCAATATATTTGTGATTTATTTTTTTAGGAAAATACAATGTTGAAGATCAAAATAAAAATTAAAGAAAATGTTAAATTTTTTTTTTAATAGACCTTTTCATAGTTGAAATTTTTCTGTGCCCATGCGGCAATTTCCGCCATGTTTTTCGGGCAATTTTTGACGTATAACCAGTGAAAATAACAAAATGTGCCCGAAAGTTTCATATTCCCGCGTCTCAAATATGGCGGACGCGCATGCGCTTAACTAACCATAAAAGGGTCTATTGCTGTTGTTCTTCAAGTGACAATCTGTCAAATTTGATAGGTAGAGTGGGCGTTACTTTTGCTTAGGTTCTGCCAAATTTGACAGGTAAAAGTTTGACAGGTAAAAGTTAAGTGTCGTGATTTTAAAAAACGAAATAAGTTGGACAGCAAATTGTTTGTTGAATATTGTAGAGTCAAATCTTAAATTTAATAACAACATAAATGCTTCATCCTAAATTAACAATGCTTAAAAGTTACATCGATTAAATGATCTCTGTTTGTTTTGATGCATGAATGAGATCGATGAATGGCAGATCATCACGATGCATGAATGGCACATCTCTGGCCAAATCTACCTAACAGCTTGTTGAATGTTTGGACAAGAAAGAACTCTCGTAACACCCCTATAGACATGTTGGATACGTGAAGCGAAAGCTGGACTCTAAATCCTGCTATGGAAAAAAAGATCAAGGCCTTTGAAATGTACCTGTACAATTGCAAGTCTTCCAGGGTTTCAGGTTGGTTCTGATAAACTTTAGATTTTATATGACCCCATAAGGATTAATCCAAAGCTGACAAATCCGGAGAACGAGGAGTCTACAACTGACTCCCACGGTAGGAATTCAGACGACTAGGATAGATCGCCTCTTCTATTCTATCTATACTCGGAAGAAATATTCAAGGAAGCACTTGATGAAGTTACGCTTAAATCAATTATCAAAATTTTGACATATGTTGAGATTTTAAATAACTTAAGATACGCCGACGACAGTCATCATGGGGTATTTGCAACCCAAGCCGAACTACAAAAAATGATAGATAACGTGGAGCAGCATAGTGAAAGTTGTATATAAACATACTGAAGACAAAAACCATGCTCTTCACAAAAAAACAGCAAACGTTTCCACAACCATCAATGGGGAATCCATACAGCAGGTTGCCAAATTTAAATATCTTGGCGCTTTCGTCAACCAACATTGACATTACGACAGAAATAAACTCGCGAATAGAACAAGCCCGTAAAACATTTATAACCATGCGAAAATTTCTTTAAAAAATTAGAGCTGACCTAAGCCTGGAAATGAGGATCATGATGAGATGCTACGTGTTTCCAGTGTTTCTGTATGGATGCGAAAGCTGGACTCTAAATCCCGCTCTTGAAAAAAGATCAAAGCCTTTGAAATGTACCTGTCGCATACTGATGAGAATATCTTGGGCAAAAAGAGTGACCAACACTGATGTACTTACCCGTATGGAAAAGTCAAAAGAGCTACTTCATACTATGATGAGAAGAAAGGCCGAATACCTGGGGCACATCATAAGAGGAAAAAGCTCCGGTTCTGATATAGCCGAAAGAACTGTTTTGGAAGATTTCCCCCATAGCCAACATCGGCCAGTTGTGATTGAATATGGATTGAAAATACCTGTCATCAGATCGGTCCCAAACTCCCGCTGGAATTTCAACTGGGAGAGCTATGCAAAAGACCTTGATTACATTCTTCAACTTATAGCGCATGCATGATAGATTCGCCAAAGCTGTTATTTCAGTTGTCCGCAAACACATCCCGAGAGCTTACCAGAGCGAATACATTCCTGGTTGGTCAAGGAAGTGCGACGAACTCTACTGCAACTATAAATGTGATCCGAAGATTGAAACCGCTGATGCATTTTACAGTGCATTAAACAGTAAGTGAACTTACTGTGAAACTTTTAAAGTGAATTAAACAATAATCGTAAGAAGAACTGGGAGGAGAAAACCTCTGCAATGGACTTTACGCATTCTAGTAGGAAGGTGTGGGCATTGATAAGGAAACTTGGCTCAGCACCTACCTTTAGGAAACCCACTGCTCCTGTATCCCCCGATGAAGTTGCAAAAAGGCTACTGCTAGTCTCGAAGGTACCTGTTGGCAGAGGTCAAGTGAAAAGACAACAGAATACAATATCCCAATAAATATAGCGTTCATAGACTACCACAAAGCGTTCCACAGTGTCGAGACTTGGGAGAGAATAGACTCGAGATATACCGCTCTAATGGAGGCCACCTTTCACGTAAAAATAAACGACGACCTACACACGGGGAAAATAAATCTCAACAAAGGGGTACGGCAAGAGGACCCGATCTCCCCCAAATTATTCACCGCAGCCATAGAAAAGGTTTTCAAACAACTAATCTGGGACGAGAAAGGCATGAAGGTCGACGGGACATATCTAAGTCACTTAAGATTTGCAGATGACATAATTCTAAGAAGCACTAATATCGAAGAACTAAAAGCAATGGTACAAGAACTAAACAACCTGTCCAAGCAAATATTGTTAAAAATGAATATAAACAAAACAAAAATTATAACTAGTAGCCCTCAGGAAATGTCGATGGATAACATCATAATAGAAAAAGTAGAGCAATATACATATCTGGGGCATACAATTAAAATTGGCAAAGAAAATTAAACTGCCGAAATCAAATGCAGAATCCAATTGACGTGGGCCGCCTTTGGAAAGCTCAGCCATATACTAAAACACCAAGACGTTTTTATTTACCTAAAACGTAAGGTATACAACAGCTGCATCCTCCCCGTTGCCACATATGGCCTGGAAACGATGGCTATCACTAAAAAATCAGCAGCAAAACTCAGAGTGACTCAAAAAGCAATGGAACGTGCGATGCTGGGAATCACTCTAAGAGACAAAATGCGCAACACAGATATCCGGACAAAAACAAAAATAATAGATGTTATGGAGAGAACAGCGGATCTCAAATGGCAATGGGCAGGACACGTGGCCAGAAAGAATATAGACGAATGGAGCCACAAGATTACCTTCTGGAGACCCCGGGAAACAAAAAGAAGCACGGGAAGACCCCAAACGAGATGGATCGATGACATAAAGACGATAGCAGGGAAACAGTGGATGAGAAAAGCAAATGACAAAGAGGCATGGAAAAAAATGAAAGAGGCCTATTTCCAACAATGAAAGTATGAAGGCTAATAATAAGAAGAAGATTATAATTCTGCGATTTTTGTTTTGTTTCTGCGATTGAGGAAATTATTTATTGCAGTTGTTTCTTGTTTGTTTGTTGGTGACTGTGATTCAAATTTCGTTTTGTTTGTTACATGACAAATTTTAAACTAAGTGAAATTTCGCTTTGAATTTCTAATTTTTGCGTTTCATTTTTACGGACGAAATTCAGTTATCGAATTTTTAATGTTCGATATCTGCACTACTTTCGACAAACTTTTTGTTTGCAAAAGTTTTTTTTATTTCGCTTGAAATAATAAGGAAAATAAAAACCTAGATTTCAAGCAGATTTTCCTCCGCTATTGCTCTTGCGAAAAGAAATCAATGTGATTACCCAATTAAAAATAGAAGCGAGAAAAAAAAAACTGGATGCTCAAGACAAATATTCGCAATTTCCCATAAAACGGAAACGATCTCGCACACGTCCGGTTCTTTCACTGGGTCAGCAAAAAGAAAACTCGTCAATTAAACCATTAGAAAAATCAACAATTTAATAGAAAAAAAATCTTCAATTGCCTTCGATTTATTCAACAGGGCAATTAACACAACGATCCTCCGTTATCCGTCAATTTGCTCGGGATTCGTTCAGTTTGCCGAGTTCAAGAGCGAATTTCTGCCGAGGAGGGAAATTCAACGTTTATAAACGTTTGAGGGAGTTTCTGGTCATCACCAGTCGCCGATTGTGAAAGCTACCAGAAAGTTTGTGTTTCACGAAAATCTAATCATCCAGTTTACTTGAATATGTTCACTAACATGGTAAGAAACTAAATAATTTGAACTTATTTTGAGTTTTACTTGATATATGAGTTAGTATTGTAGCTGAATAACTAATTAGTTTAATTCATTATTATAACTAATTATTTAATTTGTCTATTTTTAATAACTAATTGAAGAACTAGTAACTCAGATCAGATTAAATTAAAAATATATGTATAGCGATTATAACATATACTGACTGGTATTAAACTTGGTCTGTAGAAGGAATTCACTTTGCTTAGTCTTGTCTGTCTAGTCTTATCCGTTTAGTCTTTGTCTATTCTAGTCTATAAACTCAAAAATAAGACTAGATACAATAATCTAGTTTTCAAAAATTTTAGTTAAATATGTACACAGTTTTATAGACGTAGCTAGTTATTAAGTCATTACTAATATAATAACAGTAGGTTGATTTAGGCATTGTCAACTTTAAGTCTAAATATCTAGACTAATAGATTAGCTAGAACAATCTAATTAATATTTCGGAAATCTCTACTCTCTAAACTCTCTAATATATTATAAGTCTGTTACATATAGAGCTTAATTTAGTAAACTAAACTATTTATATTCAATTCAATGTTTCTATTTTTTCAAATTTTGGTTAATTAAATTTGACTAAATTTTAACGTCTATAAACTCATAAATAAAACTTTTAATAATGTTATCGACATTTTAGTTTTAACTAAATATACACTTTTTATGAACTAAATATATACACTTTTTATAAAGCTTTTATAGCAAGTTTATCAGAATATTTTTTAAGTTATTCATTAAGTTATCAGAAATATAGTAATTGTAGGTAGATTTAAGCGCAGCCAATATCTAGACTACTAAACTCGCCACAACATTCTAGTCACCAAATCTCAAAACTCTTCTAAATGTATTACAAGTCTGCTGTATTTAGTTCACAAATTTAGTAAACTAAGCGAGTTAGAAACGATTAAATGAAGATATATATATATATATATATATATATATATATATATATATATATATATATATATATATATATATATATATATATATATATTCCACTATGGACTAGGTAAACTTAAATTTAAAGTCTATGAGCTCTAAAATGAGACGAGATAGAAACTTTTCATAACTTTATAGACATTTTACAATTAGTAACCTAAACACGTGCACTTTTTTATAGACGTAATTTAACTAGTTATTAAGTTATCAACAGTATATACAAGGTATATTAGGCATTATCAACTTATATCTAGGCTATTATAATTGGTAGAGAGTTCTAGTTTTCAGTGTTTAATAGATAATTCAAACTAGTTTGTATGGATAAAACCTAATTCTTACCTAATCTTGTCGGTAAAGCCTAATCTATCTAATCTAGACTATTTTGTCTATTCTTGTCTGTTTGTTTGTCTAGCGTGGCCCGTATGGTCTTGTTTGACCAGTCCTTTTCGTACAGTCTTGTCTGTTTAGTATTGTCTGTCTAGCCTTGTCTGACTAGTCTAGTATGTCTAGTCTTGTATGTCTGTAAACGCGCTACTAACATCGACAGAATGGGACTTTCCCTGGTGCATTGCCGAAAACCTAAATCCCCACGCAGGTGTACCCAAAGCACTCCTCGAGGCGCATGCCAGGCCCATAGAAATGTCCAAACAAGACATTACAATAGGCAAAGTGGCATACTTGAAGCACACGATGGAAGCACCGTCCGATGACGGCGTCACCATAATAAACGACAGATATGTTTATCAAATGGTTATGGAGGAAAATTCAGGAGGACCCGTGGAGGTACAAACCATTTTTAGTCTAAAATCTACAATTGGAAAAACTCATACAGCACAGCGGTAGAAATAAGATCGCTATTTATAAGGCTACCGTAAAGAACTGGTTAACAGTGAAAAAAGCAATTGAATTCACCTTTGCCAGTACAAATATTGAAGTGAGGATCTATAGCAATTAAGTACATACTGCTACAAACATAGAGCCAACGCCGTCGAAAAACGACACAAATTGTACAGAGATTGTAAAAAAGCCTAGGCAAAAAAGGACAGAGGATCCGAGGAAAAAAATACTGATGCAGTTTTTGTAGAAGAGGAAGGGCGATTATATCCTGATCTGGTCGAGATGATACGAAATGAAATTGACACCAAAACATCAGGAATAGTCATCACAAAGATGCGCCAAGTCAAATCAGGAGAACTTTTACTAGAGGTAAAAGGGGGTCAAGGACAGGAACTGACGAAAAGCATTGCACAAAAGTGCCCAACAGCAAATGTGCGTGCCAGGACTGACAGCGTCCAGGACTGTACGTCAAGGACCTAGACGCTGTTACTACAGCAGCCGAAGTAGAAGACGCTATAAGAGAACACCTCGACATTGGTGAACATGAGAAAAATGTGGAAGTAAGAAATCTAAGACCGTGCTATGGGGAAAACCAGATTGCAACAGTAGCACTTCCAAAAGTCTAAGGTCTAAAGCTACTCGAAAGAAACAGAATTAGAATTGGACTTGCTGAATGCACGAATAAGGCCACGAATGAATCTTACCAAGTGCCACAGATGCTGGCAGATAGGACATATCGCAAAAGAGTGCAATGAATCTGACAGAGAAAAACTCATTGCCAAACAGTGCCAAGGCGAAGAATTCTGTCCGTTTTGTCAAAGTAAGGGACAACGGGCAAATTCTGGCATGCGCCCAAATTTCCAAAAAGCGCTGGTGGAGGCAAGGCAACACCAAAAAAATTTAAAATGTTGAAAGTCCTGCAATTAAATGCAATGAGATCGTGGGTTGCATGACCTGCTACATGCCACAGTGTCTGAACTAAATGTTGATATAATAATACTAAGTGAGCCAAACAAAAAAATAATTAGTAATACAAAATGGTATGCAGACCAAAATAAAGACACAGCAATAAGAGCCAGAAACAAAACTATTGCAATATTAGACAGTGGATGTGGAACGGGCTACGTTTGGATAGAGACTGCAGAAATGATATTCTATAGCTGCTACTTTTCGCCCAACAAAAATCTGGACCACTTACAAAAGCCATTGGACGATCTGAGCGACTCCATGCGAAGCCAACAAAAACCAAAACTTATGGTCGGCGATTTTAATGCGAAATCACCATATTGGGGCTCACCAAAAATGGATCCACTTGGCGATATTGTAATGGACTGGATCTCTACCATGGACCTGTATATAAAAAATGAAGGTAATGAACCAACTTTCCAGCGCAGGGAGTCCCAGTCGATTATTGACCTCACACTCACAACTAATAATTTAGCGAACAAAATAGGAAACTGGAAAGTCCTACAGAGGGAATCCTTAAGTGACCACAATTATATCTTCTACACGATTAAAGACTGTCACACGTGCATCTCCTCCAGGTACATGCGAAATAGGAGATGGCCCACCAGAACAACGCCCGCAATATTTCAAAACTTCGACCTTAATCTTGAGGAACAAATTAAAAAGCCACAAGACCGTACAGCAGAGTCGTTTATAATAACACTAAGCAAAGAATATGAGGCAACATTCCCACAAAAAAAGCGGTTCGTAAAACCCAGGCGTGTCTATTGGTGGAACGATGAAATCACCTCTTCAGGAGCAACTTGCATTGCAGCGACGCATATATCTGTGCAAAGGAAGAAAGAATTCAGACCTAGCTCTCAGGGAAAAATATAGACAAGAATATGTAACTGCCAAAAAGTCTCTCAGACAAAAAATAAATGTTTTTAAACGTCTTCACTGGCAAAACCTGTGCGAAAAAATTAACGAAGATACCTGGGGGAATGCGTATAAAATCGCAATGCGAGGGCTGAAAATAAGGCACCCAATTTTACAGGTTCCGATGGAAAAGATGTAGGAGGTGGTAGACGCACTGTTCCCCAATCATGAAGAGCCGAGCTGTAAGCAACCCAACTTGACAGAGGTAGTCCCATTTAAGGAAGATAAATTGCTAAGAGCCAGCCAACGTATTCCTACTGGTAGAGCGCCAGGACTAGAGGTGGTAGTCCACCTGTGGGTCTAAAAGCCGCAGTGGATAAGTTCCCAACATATGTCCTAAACGTAATGAACCATATAGTTAGCGATGGGATCTTTTCCGACGACTGGAAAAAAGCCAAGCTGGTGCTAATTAAGAAAGGTGATAAAGCACCACAGGAACCTTCCTCATATCAGTATCAGGAGCACCTGATACTTTGCAGACTAAAACTAGAGCTTAGGTCAGGTAAACAACTGTCAGAAAAACAATATGGCTGCCGAGAGGGAAAATCAACAGTAGACGCTATAGCGAAAGTCATTGAAGTAGCAAAAAAATCGCAAGCGGGCACACAGAGAACTAGAAAGCTATTTGCCTTTATCAATCTTGACGTAAGCAATGCAATTAACTCAGCTGCCTGGCAAAACATTCTTGAGGAGCTCTCAGCAAGAGGTATCTCACCATACCTGCTACGTCTGGTACGAAGTTACCTACATAATAGGAAAGTTGTTCTCCAAGAAAACAACAAATTAGTGGAGCGTGATGTTTGTAGTGGGGTGCCGCAGGGCTGTGTTTTGGGACCGATACTATGGAATGTCCTTTACGACGGAGTACTCAGACTAAAACTACCGGAAGGTATGGACATCGTGGGCTTCGCTGATGACTTAGCACTTGTAGTGCCGGGGAATACGGAAATAGAAACTATGTCGAGAGCAAACAGGGCCATTGAACAGGTGAACAAATGGATGGAAATTAAGAATCTGAAGCTTGCACCAGAAAAGACAAAAGCAGTATTGCTAACTGGACTAAGAAAAACGAAACCCATCAAATTTAAAATAAAAGGAGAAAAAATAACCCCAAAGGAATCGCTAAAATATCTAGGTGTAACCTTTGACAAGATCCTATCCTTTAATCGCCATATTACCACAGGCTGCCTTTGGCTGCCAAGCATTGAAAACTGAAGAAGGACCAACGTAGAAGGACCCCGCAGTAGTAAGCGAAAACTTCTTTGCTCGGTGGTTCACTCTACAATGCTCTACGGAGCCCCGATTTGGGCAAAGGCTTTGAGAAAACATGCGATTAGACAAAACTTGGTAACCGTTCAAAGGAAAATGGCGCTAAGAGTATGCTGTTCTTACCGGACTGTCTCTAGGGATGCTGCCCTAGTGTTGGCCGGCATACCACCCATAGAACTTATGACAGAAGAGAGGGTAGTCTACAATGGTAGATAAAAAGGCGATGGCACACAGGCCGACAAAAAGGCTCTAGCGAAGGCCCGAATGTACCAGGCCTGGCAAAACCAGTGGAGTCTATCCACTAAGGGATACTGAACCAGAATCCTAATCCCTGATGTGGAGCGTTGGGCGACTAGAAAACACGGCGATACAAATTTTTACGTCACCCAAATGTTGAGCGGACACGGCTGTTTCAGGAACTTTCTCCATAGCATCGGTAGGGCCACAGATTGCTTCTGTATTTACTGTGGACTCACAGACAGGCGGATACCGTTTTTGAGTGTGACAGGTAGATACCTGAAAGGGATAAATGGAAGGATAAGACAAACACTAGACCCATCAAGTATGGTTGAACAAATGATCTCTTCGGAGGACTTATGGGCAGATACATCAAGCATGATCCAAGACATCATGACAATAAAAATGCTAGACGAGCGGAAAGGGAAAGAAGCCGAAAAGATAAAATTGTTAGTACCTGAACCCCTAATCACTGTAAGTGGAGGGGAGATGTAAGGGCAACACTATGCAGCGAATCTTGAAAGTTATGCTTCTTGCTTCTTTATCAGGTTTTTCGCTTCAGTTTGAAGTAGTACTTTCCACTAGGGATTTGTAGCCTTTGTTTTTGTCTGCCACTACCATGGCATATGTGTTCCGTTCTTTTTTTTTCTCGAACAGCTTTTCCTCCGTTGTCATCCATGTCTGTCTAGTCTATATAGTCTTGTCTGTCTAGTCTTGTCTGTCTAGTCTTGTCTGTCTAGTCTTGTCTGTCTAGTCTTGTCTGTCTAGTCTTGTCTGTCTAGTCTTGTCTGTCTTGTCTTGTCTGTCTAGTCTTGTCTGTATAGTCTTGTCTGTCTATTCTTGTCTGTCTAGTCTTGTCTGTCTAGTCTTGTCTGTCTAGTCTTGTCTGTCTAGTCTTGTCTGTCTAGTCTTGTCTGTCTAGTCTTGTCTGTCTAGTCTTGTCTGTCTAGTCTTGTCTATCTAGTCTTGTCTGTCTAGTCTTGTCTGTCTAGTCTTGTCTGTCTAGTCTTGTCTGTCTAGTCTTGTCTGTCTAGTCTTGTCTGTCTAGTCTTGTCTGTCTAGTCTTGTCTGTCTAGTCTTGTCTGTCTAGTCTTGTCTGTCTAGTCTTGTCTGTCTAGTCTTGTCTGTCTAGTCTTGTCTGTCTAGTCTTGTCTGTCTAGTCTTGTCTGCCTAGTCTTGTCTGTCTAGTCTTGTCTGTCTAGTCTTGTCTGTCTAGTCTTGTCTGTCTAGTCTTGTCTGTCTAGTCTTGTCTGTCTAGTCTTGTCTGTCTAGTCTTGTCTGTCTAGTCTTGTCTGTCTAGTCTTGTCTGTCTAGTCTTGTCTGTCTAGTCTTGTCTGTCTAGTCTTGTCTGTCTAGTCTTGTCTGTCTAGTCTTGTCTGTCTAGTCTTGTCTGTCTAGTCTTGTCTGTCTAGTCTTGTCTGTCTAGTCTTGTCTGTCTAGTCTTGTCTGTCTAGTCTTGTCTGTCTAGTCTTGTCTGTCTAGTCTTGTCTGTCTAGTCTTGTCTGTCTAGTCTTGTCTGTCTAGTCTTGTCTGTCTAGTCTTGTCTGTCTAGTCTTGTTTGTCTAGTCTTGTCTGTCTAGTCTTGTCTGTCTAGTCTTGTCTGTCTAGTCTTGTCTGTCTAGTCTTGTCTGTCTAGTCTTGTCTGTCTAGTCTTGTCTGTCTAGTCAAATCAAAATCAAAATTTTATTCACCCATAAAATAAAAATAACAAAAATTCTGGGAAATGTCAAAAGAAAAAAGAAAGTTTCAGTATCTCACTCCTTCAGTGAGTATAGAGCTTGTTCGATTAAATGTTCTTTTAATTGTTTTTTGAAGCGCTGGTATTTACATTCTTCTTTAATGTTTTTCGGTAGCCTATTGAATATCTCTATCCCCAATTGGTACGGCCCCTTGCAGATCGAGACATTTACCCTTCCAGGGTATAGATTTGAATGTCCCCTTGTGAAATAATTGTGTTGGTCTCTGGCGTGTTGTGTTGGTCTTAGGAGATGTTTTTGCCTATGTATGAAACATGCCATTTCTAGTATATAGAGTGATGGTAATGTTAAAATTTTTAATGTTTGGAAGTGGGATTTGCAGGACTCTCTAACATCAATTCCCTTAATAGCTCTTATTACTCGTTTCTGGGCAATAAATAGTTGTTTAGCGTATGTTGATGAGCCCCATACTAAGATTCCATACTTTAATATTGATTGGACTTCTGCATAATATATTGTTAAAATAGCTGACAAGTTAACAATTTTTCGTATTGATCTTATTAAATAAGCTTTCTTGTTAATTTTTTTGATGGTGTAATCTATGTGATTTGTCCACCCCAATGTATCTTCTACGTATATTCCTAAAAATTTAACTTTGTTGGCTTGCTTTAATTCAATATTTTCCATTGTTAATGATATTGCCCTACAAGACCTTCTCTGTGGTCTAAAGATCATATAATTTGTTTTCGAGCCATTCAAGAACAAGTTATTCGCTGCAAACCATTTATTTATGGATTCTAGCAGTATATTTGCGTGTACTTCATTATCTACCTGATCACCGTGAGAGATAATGAAGCTGGAATCATCTGCGTATAGAGTGCAGTGATATTCCGCTATATACTTGGTTATATCCGCTAAGTATAGTGAAAAAAGTAACGGAGAAAGTACACTGCCTTGTGGTAGTCCAATGCGAGTGCTCAGGGGTGGAGATTGTGCACTTTTGCTACCCTTTGATATCTTGACTATCTGTGTTCTGTCCTTGAGGTATGATTGTATCCAGTTACCTGCCTTCCCTCTAATACCATGGATGTTAAGTTTGCTAATCAATTGACTATGTGAAACACAGTCAAATGCCTTCGTGAGATCGCAGAAAATGCCTATGGACATTTCCCACAATCAACTTCTTCCAGTATTTTGTTATACAGGTGTACATAGCAGTTTCCGTAGATTTATTTTTTTGAAATCCATGCTGCTGTTCAGGAATTAGCTTGTATTTGTTTACAAATGGTGTTAGCCTATTCAACATACTATATTCAAATATCTTCGATAATACAGATAGCAGTGATATTGGTCTATAGTTTTTGATGTCCGTTTTATCGCCAGATTTGTATATAGGAATTATTAATGATGTTTTCAGTACCGTTGGAACTTCTTCCGTAGAGAATGAGTGGTTTATTATATGTGTTATTGGTGATAACAGTTCGTATCTAAATTCTTTAATAATTTTGCAAGGTAATCCATCGGTACCTGAGGTATGTTTACTTTTTAATTTTCCTATAATCTCTTCCATTTCACTTTCGCAGTAATCCGGCACATAAATAGTGTGCGGATTGTGAGGAATGTGTTGGTATGTGGCATCTGTTCCTGTCATCTGTAGAGTAACCAATTCTGCTGCATTTTTAAAATAATGATTAAAGGTAGTGGCTATGCTGTGTGGATCTTCAATCAATGTATCATTAATTTTAAGTGAAATTTCTTTTTCGTCTTTTAAGTTATTTTTGTTTGACAGTTCATTCAAAATCGACCATAGGGTTTTTTGTTTGTTGGATGTTTTTTCTAGGATTCTCTTGTAAAACCTTTGTTTTGTACGGAATAGTAGTTTAAAATGTAATTTCTTCCTAATTAGGTAAAATTTTCGTAGTGCAGGAAATTTCTTCTGTAAGTTATATAAATCTTTTACTTTAGAACTAGAGATCCTGACTAGGTTATTTACCCATGACTTACAGATTTTGTTTTGTTTTATCCTAACAAGAGGAAAACAGGTAGCGAAATGGTATTTTAAAGTATTGATGAAAGTGACTGTTTTTTCGTTACTGTTTTGTTTAGTGTACATATCGATCCATGTTTCTTCCATAAGTGCTTCGGAGAATTTATTTCTATTATCCTCTGAAAATTTCCTTATGATGCGATAATCATTTTCATTTTTATTCTTTTTATTGTTTTTATTGTTGACCCTTTGTACCATTATTAATCTATGGTCAGAGAGGATAGTGTCTTCTACATTTGTTATTGTAGATGAGCCTTTATTCATAAATACGTTGTCTATTTTTGTTTTGGAGTTGGCCGTTATGCGTGTGTATTGATGTACTTGTTCCTGGAGCCCATATGAAATTAGTAAGTCTTCTAGTATAGTTCTTTTCTTTGAGGTTTCATTGAAGTTAATATTGAAGTCCCCTACCAGTATAGTCTTCTTCGAATTACAGAATATGCTATTTAGTATATCTTCTAATACGGTTGTGAAGGTTAGAAAACATCCGGTAGGAGATCTATATAATCTAATGATGTTCGTGGTAACGCTGTTTTCTTTCCATATTACTCCACAGAGCTCTATATGTTTTTCCACCGACTTATGACTTATTTCTAGGTCTTCTACTTCCGCGTTATCCATTTCTGGAAACAACCTAGTCCATAATGCCACTCCTCCACCTTTAAAGGTTGGCCTGTTATACTGGCTAATTAGTTCGTATCCCCGTATATTTAGTTGTGAAAGTCTATCATCTGTTGTTCATGTTTCAGCCATACAAAGGAAATATGGTTTATGATTATCCAGGGTAACTTCAATCTGTGGTATTTTACAGTTTATGCTTTGGATATTTAAGAATATAATTATGTTGTTTAAAAGTTTGGCTTGCTTTGTAATCAAAATCGGTCTGGAGACTGAACTGGTGTCGTATTCGGATGGCTTTGTATAATCTCTGTTTTCCGTTTGCGCTAGTATTTGTTTGGTAATTATTTTTGTGTGTTGCTCTGCTCTAGATGATGAAAAAACCGATTAATAGTGGTATTTTGTGGCCACAATTCGGGATTTTTTGCTTCCTCTAGCTTATCTAGTGGTACAGTAACTTTAAATGAAGCATATTCATCTGGCCGTTTTGATGCCATTTTCTTACAAGATGCCGATGATAAATTTTTACTTTTTAGGTATTCCATCAGTTCGGCTTCCGATGTTTGTGGTTCCAGTCGTGATATATGCAAATAGGCATATCTAGTTACTGCTTTGATTATTTTATTATCCGAGTTAGTGCCCATTATACTCTTATTAGTACGTATTGTTCTCCTTTTATATTTATTCTGAGTTTGCCAATTCTCCTTGTTTGTTGTGTTTAGAATTGGTTCGGCATTTGATTTATTTTCGATTGATCCATTGTTTTTATCCTGCTCGACGGGAGTTATCTTATCGATGAGCGATATGTTTTATCGGCAGCGGGTTCGGCGACTTTCTTCGTAGGTATTGCTTTATTTTCAACAATAATATCACTTAGCTGTACAGTTTTAGAATATGCTTTGTTTAAATTATCATTTAGCTTTTGATTTTCTGTTTTAAAAAGCAATACTTCGTCATTCAGTTCTCTAATTTGCTTTTTTAACGGCTCAACTTCTTTACTTATTATTTTACTAATTATTTCTGCAAAAGTAGTACTGTTCATGAATTCAATTATTTGTTCATAACAGTTTTCGGAACATTTTTCAGATGTAGTGTTCGATCTTAAATCTCTTGGCATTTTAAATTTTGTAAACACTTTTTTAGATTATTAACTATATTTTCACTTCGTTGCTCCGCGTACAACCACTCGCGTTCGCTGTCTCGACTCGACTGTCTTGTCTGTCTAGTCTTGTCTGTCTAGTCTTGTCTGTCTAGTCTTGTCTATCTAGTCTTGTCTGTCTAGTCTTGTCTGTCTAGTTTTGTCTGTCTAGTCTTGTCTGTCTAGTCTTGTCTGTCTAGTCTTGTCTGCCTAGTCTTGTCTGTCTAGTCTTGTCTGTCTAGTCTTGTCTGTCTAGTCTTGTCTGTCTAGTCTTGTCTGTCTAGTCTTGTCTGTCTAGTCTTGTCTGTCTAGTCTTGTCTGTCTAGTCTTGTCTGTCTAGTCTTGTCTGTCTAGTCTTGTCTGTCTAGTCTTGTCTGTCTAGTCTTGTCTGTCTAGTCTTGTCTGTCTAGTCTTGTCTGTCTAGTCTTGTCTGTCTAGTCTTGTCTGTCTAGTCTTGTCTGTCTAGTCTTGTCTGTCTAGTCTTGTCTGTCTAGTCTTGTCTGTCTAGTCTTGTCTGTCTAGTCTTGTCTGTCTAGTCTTGTCTGTCTAGTCTTGTCTGTCTAGTCTTGTCTGTCTAGTCTTGTCTGTCTAGTCTTGTCTGTCTAGTCTTGTCTGTCTAGTCTTGTCTGTCTAGTCTTGTCTGTCTAGTCTTGTCTGTCTAGTCTTGTCTGTCTAGTCTTGTCTGTCTAGTCTTGTCTGTCTAGTCTTGTCTGTCTAGTCTTGTCTGTCTAGTCTTGTCTGTCTAGTCTTGTCTGTCTAGTCTTGTCTGTCTAGTCTTGTCTGTCTAGTCTTGTCTGTCTAGTCTTGTCTGTCTAGTCTTGTCTGTCTAGTCTTGTCTGTCTAGTCTTGTCTGTCTAGTCTTGTCTGTCTAGTCTTGTCTGTCTAGTCTTGTCTGTCTAGTCTTGTCTGTCTAGTCTTGTCTGTCTAGTCTTGTCTGTCTAGTCTTGTCTGTCTAGTCTTGTCTGTCTAGTCTTGTCTGTCTAGTCTTGTCTGTCTAGTCTTGTCTGTCTAGTCTTGTCTGTCTAGTCTTGTCTGTCTAGTCTTGTCTGTCTAGTCTTGTCTGTCTAGTCTTGTCTGTCTAGTCTTGTCTGTCTAGTCTTGTCTGTCTAGTCTTGTCTGTCTAGTCTTGTCTGTCTAGTCTTGTCTGTCTAGTCTTGTCTGTCTAGTCTTGTCTGTCTAGTCTTGTCTGTCTAGTCTTGTCTGTCTAGTCTTGTCTGTCTAGTCTTGTCTGTCTAGTCTTGTCTGTCTAGTCTTGTCTGTCTAGTCTTGTCTGTCTAGTCTTGTCTGTCTAGTCTTGTCTGTCTAGTCTTGTCTGTCTAGTCTTGTCTGTCTAGTCTTGTCTGTCTAGTCTTGTCTGTCTAGTCTTATCTGTCTAGTCTTGTCTGTCTAGTATTGTCTCCTTAATTTTGACTTTCTAATCTTGTCAGTCTAGGTTTAGGTAAGTAAAGATAGTTTTAATCTGTAAAATTGATATAGTTTCGAATTTACAGTTTGGTGTATATTTGTTAATTAATCAAACTGGTTTGCGATAATTACTTAATTCAATTAGTCTAATTGGTATCTAATTAAATCATGTTTAATCAAATTTTATATTAAAAGTATTTTAAATAAGTGAAATTAAACTTGCAAATTTTTTTTTTTTATTAATTTATACTTATTTTCTTCAAGAAATAATAATAACTCTTATTACCAACTAGTTTCGGCTTTATTAAATGTTAGCCATCTTCAGGGTAAATATGAACAAATAAATATTTTTATATAATTTAATTGTAATTTTTTAATTTCATATTTATTTGTTCATATTTACCCTGAAGATGGCTAACATTTAATAGAGCCGAAACTAGTTGGTAATAAGAGTTATTATTATTTTTTGAAGAAAATAAGTATATATTAATAAAAAAAAAAATAATATCAAACTTCAAGATGGTCAAACAGACAAATATTGCAATTTTTATATTGAAAAGTTTATATTTGCAGCTTTTGTTACGAATAAAAACTAAAATTTACTTTCTTTTTTATTGCAGAAAATTTCGATTTGGGTCTTCTGCGCGTTCCTGCTGGCGTCCACCGGCGGCCTTCCAACGCGACACGATCCAAAATCCGACGAGCAATTCGTAAGTGAATTTCACACACGCATTTACAATTCAAATTTTATGTAAATCCGACCGACACGGGTTTTGACTACACACTTTCGACTTTTTAAAAACCAAGATGAAATCCTCTTCAAAGCTAATTATTCCGTCCATGCACACGCCACATGGTCACTTTCGGTCAACATTAAAATACACATCGCTGTCTATAACTAGTCATATATTTTTTTATTCATTTATTTTATTTATTTATTTACCAGAAATATAGCTATACTTGGAAATATTCGAATTATAAATACACGAAATATCAACCTAGCTCGCAGCCTACAGAGGTAAACAAACATATTTACCTGGACGTAGGTTCCGGATGTGCTGAACTACACTAAAACTATACTATATAGGATATCTAATATAAAATATATATATATATATATATATATATATATATATATATATATATATATATTTTAATGAATTTGAGTGATGAAGTCGCGGCTTTTAGCTAGTCTTACGACAAATGGTGAATTGTGAAAAATTGGTTCAAAATGGTTAATTTGCATATTTCCTATTCGCTATTGCGGTTAATTTCTATTTGCTCTAATTGATTGAAAGGCGTTTTAATTTAGCCAAATAAAAATGCGAATAAATAGCGATCTTGAAAATACTAGGCTGGCCATAAATTTCAAACGATCTCGCGAAAGTTTTCCGCGAAAGTCGAAACATTCTAACCCATTTTTTCGAAAAAAATAACAGAAAGTATATTAAATATCATTTAACTTGTTACATGGCCAAGATAAGAATTACAAAGTCTTTCTAGGTTAGGTAATATTAAACATTAATTATAACCCTATCACGTACATTGGCAACATTTCGGATATAGTAGTTTATGATACAAGTGTGTGAAGAAGGACTTTTGTGTATGAGTTGCGAAGTTTAAATACAATGAGTGCACAAAAACCTTTCTTCACACACGTGTATCATACAATATTTTATCTACAAAGCATGTTAAAATACTGTTGAATCAACAAAAATCGAATCTACAAAAGAGACAAGAAGTGGGACTCGGAGATTTATAAGCTAACATGTGAAGAATGTAATAAAGTCTACGTGGATAAAACAGGGAGGTCAGTCCAAACAAGAAGTTCCAACTCCGAAAAAAACCACTCTACTTTCGCTTAGAATACAATGAAATATTGAATAGATTCAATAAAAAAATGAAATACTACATGTAGAGAGCAAACGAAAAATAAAACGAAATTTATTAGAAAGGCATAAACTAATCTAGTTACTATATTTAGATTGTCGAGATTTACACTACGCCGACAAAGCAATGTTAATCCGTTTTATCTCCGATCGTTCCTGCTGGCGTTCAGCAGCGACCATATTTATATTTATACTGACGACACGATTATTAATACTGTTTATATTCTTTTTAGGCCAGACAAGATTACAGCTTCAGTTACGGCGTGAAGGACCTGCACACGGGCGACGTGAAGCACCAGTGGGAGAAGAAGAACGGCGACGTCGTGCACGGCCATTACACCCTCTTGGAGCCGGACGGTTCGGTGCGTACAGTCGATTACACGGCCGATGACAAGAACGGCTTCAACGCCGTCGTCAAACACAAGGGCTCCAACTACCATCCGTCTCCGAAGAAATCGCAGGCTACCAGCCACAGCCACCAAGTGATAGAAACTGGATATAATACTAAAAGCTATGAAGATGCGCAACACGCAACCAGTTACGAGAACGCTGACTTGCCTGATTATAAGTCTGTAACGTACGTTGATCATTCTCAGGAAAGTAGTTACGAAAACCCTAAAACGGATTACAACGAGATTTACAAACATGGGTTTATTTACGACGAGCAACAAGAAGAAGACTTTTACACCCAAACGGCGAAACCCTTAAACATAGCCTCAACACTGCCTAAAAACCACAAACAATCTAAACCTATATCCCTCCCTCCTGTCCTACCAACACCGGTAGTAATCGATTTAGTAAACTCTTCCAAGTTTACTTCAAGTCCAGAAGCGACTTACACATATCCGGATGACACGGAATTCGTTTATTATCGCCCGGAAGTGTTCCAATCGCCGGAAATCGAAACCGGGTTTAAACCGGTGAAAACTTATCTTAGTGGACAAAACTATCAAAGTTCTAATACTTATACTAGCGATAAGCGGCCGATAACTACTCCGGGATTGAGGAATTACGGAACGGAAAACGTAGGATATTCGCGGCCGAAGTTTCCGGTTTATCGAGGGCAGGGAGGGAAGGCGGGGCCGGTGCAATTTCCTAGGCAGATCCGGAGGAATCCGGGAGTGGGTCGGAAAGGGCATAAGTACACTAAACACGTGACCTACGGCTAAATAGAGTTTTCATCGTTTGCTATTTATAATTGTTATTTAGTTTTTAGAATTAATTTATTTATACGAGTTAAGAATTACGGTGACGAATCTTGTGCAATATTGAGCATGTACCTAATGATTGTTATAAAACAAATATAATTTATAGTTGCAATAAAAAGCGGCAAGTTTTATTAGTCCCATTCGACTAGACTTTCATTCTCACGACTAATATTCACTTTCAGGTACTCTTTATTGCTACATTTATACAAATAAAACACTTTCATTTTGTCTGTCCATTGAAACGCAATTTTTTTCCGGAAAAATAAAGAACTGATTTTGAAAAAAAATAATTATTTTGGTTGTAGACTTCCGGTTTTACCATTGGTAATAGTAGATTTTGTAACTAGGGCGAAAGGTTGTCAATATTACTCGAAAGCGAAAATGTGCGCATTCGCTCAAAAGTGAAATTGACAATTTCGTCCGTGTTAGAAACAATATCTTTTATCACTCATGTTAGGGGAGGTATCTTACAAGTTTGGGATCCAGGTGCCATCCAAAAAAAATGAAATCAAAAATGAAGAATTTACGTTTTCAATTGTCTCCGGTAGCATGGATTCGTCATAAGAACTTTCCTCAGTCTTCGGTATCACTATAGAATTTACACTCATTTTAAAACGTTTTCTTTCATTTTTATTTTGTTATGATACAAAATTCTGACACTTCACGTAACTTTTTTAATACCGATGTCTTGATTGTATTCATTTTATTTTTATTTATTTGTTTATTTTAATGTAACCTAGCGATATTAAATATTTGAGTGCGATATATTGACAATATTGACAATTTATCGCACTAAAAAACCAGCACCAAAATTGTACTATTGTGCATGAGTGATAAAAAATTATTTCAAACGCCTTGTAAGTTTTTATGAATTAGGCCGTTATACTTATCACCAATCGATTGACCATCGTAAAATTAAGGTACTCAACATAATGGATGTCAAATTAAGAATGTCCGGTTTTTACTTAATAAAAACAAAAGAAGTAATAACTTATTTACGAGAATTTTAACTGTTAGAATTTCGCATAGATTATTATTTGCTCCGTGTGGACTATAATGACTAATTGCGATTTGTTACCCGCGGCGAAGAACGCGGAATCGTTTGGTTATTCTCAGTTTAATGTTCGAGATGATTTACGGCTTCTACTAGGAATCGATGGAAAGTTTAAATAAATCTGTTATTTACATACAATCGCCTCGGACGTTTATAGACTGTCATTAATAAATTGTTTTAGAATTTCTCTCCGTACTTTTGTTTCTAAATATTTTTAAACTGATTGAAAGCCGTATATTTTTTTCAATTAGTCTCGAAGTTAAAGCAAATAAAAATTATTGGACATTAAGATGAGGTTTAGGAGATTCTGTCGATTGATCGGTTAGAATCATCAAATCTCCTGGAGTTAAGTACGCAAGATTATTTACCGAGTTGCCTGTGACCTTGAAGTCGATTATCTCCGCATTTGTTGATGGGGTAATATGTTTGAATGGTTTCTATATTCATTTCTCGCGACCATTTAATGCGTTTTTATTATTATTACTAGTACATGCAGATGGAGTAGTTGAATAGGGTTATTTATTTATCATATGGCATTACATGTATCTCTAATATACTTAAATTTAAAAGGATAACAATTTTATATCTTAATGTCTAAATTTTCGATTCAGGTGACAGCCGATGGAGTGGCCCCCAATAAATCTCTGGTCGAGCAGTGACTTTGCCGGTTTACACATTCATAAATGTTTGTTGTTCGCCACAGTCGCACGTGTTGCTTTGGGCTTTGCCCCATTTGTATAAAGAATCTGCACATACGCTGCATTCGGTACGGATCCGGTTTAGATAGCACTATGTCTTTCTAGGAAATGAGGATCCAGGAAGTTATTCGTTTATATGAAGATGGTTATGGATATCTAGGGGCACACTGTTTTGCCAGGATTTTGCTCACTCTTCTTCTTCTAGTTTAAAGTTGCTTGCGGTAAGAACTGCGGCTTTTCGGATTAGAGGTTTTCTGGAACGTAGCCTGTGAACAAGTTGGTCAATATCTTCATGAATTTGAAGCTGTGGGTTGCTTAAGATCTTTCTATATTCTCTGCAGAGAGCGTCTAAGCGTCGCGTCGTAGGTGGGCTGGAAGTATATTGCACATAGTTGGTAGCCAGTATGTAGGTGTAGGTTTTATAGTGCCGCTAATTGTTCGTAGGGTGCAGCTTAGTTGGGCATCTACCAATCTTGAATGTGAGCTATTTAGCCAAACAGGTGCACAGTACTCGGCTGCGGAGAACACAAGCCCTAGAGAAGAACACCGGAGCGTTTCAGCTGAGGCACCCCAACTCGTGCCGCTTAGTTTGGAGATAATGTTGTTTCTTGTTCTTAATTTGGCAGCTACATTGGTTAAATGTTTTTTGAAGGATAGTGTGCGGTCTAAAGTTACACTCAGGTACTTGGGGTATTTATTGTGCTTTAGTCGGGTCCCGTTAAATTCGACATGTAGTTCTGTATTCGCCATTTTATTATTTAAGGGGAAACATGATGTTTCGGTTTTATTTACGCAAGATTTGAGTCTCCATTTTATGAAGAATTTGTTCATGGCCTTTAGGTCTTCGTTCAAGACGTTCTCTGCTATTTGTAGGTTTTTGTGTCTAAAACCAAGAGCCATATCGTCAGCATAGTTCAATTTCTTAGATCGACTTTCAGGTAGATCAGATACGTAGAGATTGAACAAGAGCGGAGCGAGAACCGACCCCTGCGGCAAATCATTGTTTAGCAATATCTTTCTGTTTGATTGGTCATCCATATGTACTTGGAAGGTGCGATTACTGAGCATGTTGTCAATGAGATTTGTTATTGTTTTGCATCTGATGGTTTTGAGTAGCTTGTACGTTAAGCCCTGGCGCTAGACCATGTCATATGCTGCTGTTAAGTCTATGAGTACTACTAACGATTTTTCTACCTTCATCTACAAATGTGTACAATTTTATTGTTTCACCTGGAAAGGTAAATAGAATATATGAAACAGGTGAAATTCCAAGAGAGTGGCTTAAATCAGTGTTTATTCCGCTACCTAAAAAAACAACCCTAAGTCATGTGACGAATATTGGATGATCAGCCTGAAGAGCCACACGTTGAAAATCCTCTTAAAAATTAACCAACAGAGAATATACCGTAAATGTGAAGAACAATTGGATGGGATGCAGTTTGGTTTCAGAGAGGGATTAGGAACTAGAGAAGCTCTGTTCGCTCTAAAAGTAATGCTACAAAAGTGTAGAGAGTACAATAACGGAAAGTGGAGAAGAGCTACAAACACTACTAAAGAGAGTTTACCAAGCGTGCGAAGAAGTAGGACTTACCATTAACATAGAAAAAACGAAATTCATGGTAATAAGTAAAAACCCCAATATTTACCCTGTTATCACACAAAATGGAAACCAAGTAGAGCGGGTTCAAAAATACAAATATCTTGGAACAGTCATTAATGACCTACTAGATCCAGATGGAGAAATCAAGATCAGGATAGAAATGGCTCGAAAGACATTTATTACATACACTTCAATGTTCACAAATAGAAGTTTGTGCCAGCGAATTAGATTAGGGTTCATGGAGTGTTATGTGTGGTCAGTGTTACTGTACGGGGTCGAAACCTGGACCTTAAAAGCCCAAACTATTAAAAAACTTGAAGCTTTTGAGATGTGGACATATAGGCGTATGCTAAAGATACCTTGGAAACGAACGAAGAAGTACTAAGGCGCATCGGACATGAAAGGAAACTATTAAAAATTATCAAGATACGTGAAACAGCATACATAGGTCATATTCTGCGCAACGACAAATATATACTGCTACAAAACATAATGCAGGGAAGAATAGAGGGGAAGAAGGGAATAGGAAGAAAGAAAAAATCCTGGCTCCGTAATATAAGAGAGTGGACAGGAATGAATGTTGTAGAACTGTTCCATGTGGCAAGAGACAGAGACGCATTCAGAAAGGTGGTCGACAACCTTCAATGAGAAGACGGCATCAGAAGAAGAAGAAGACCTGGAGTGGAACGTGAAACCTATTAGATGATTTTTTTAGTGAATCCAGATACGTCAATCAAGTATTCTAACCAAAACCGAACACGAAAATTTCAAAATAATCACAAATTGCAAAAAATGTATCAACGCCTGAAAAATTTGAATTAAATATTTACTGAAGATGAATTTCCATAAAAAGTACTCCCTGACAAAATTTGAACGCTCCAAACTGGCCGGGGACGCTGGAAGCCGGGTCCCGTGGTCTGTTTTCAAAAAAATTGGCCAAAAATACAAATAACATTCAGATTTAAAAGTGTGTTGGAATACAGGGGTTTTCCAGGTCGCTGATTACGAATTTCATAGTATAATTTAAAAATTTTAAAAGGCGGATAAAATATGGCAAAAGTTATTATGACTTCGTGAAACCTGCGTAAAATGAGACAAAACGTATTTCCGTTTAAACGTTTAAATCGTTATTTAACAGGCGATTGAATAATTTCAAATTGCGTCTGAAAGTGTTTTCCTGCTGGTGGTAAATATCAAAATTCCATTTTACTAGACGCTTCCGTTTGCGAGATCTGACTCGACGTAATTGGCAAAATCGGGGAATTCGGTGGAGCGAGCACATATTTCGAAAAGTAAATGATATTTTTAAGGAAATCTAAGTGCATCCGCAGGGAAATGACCTCCCGAAGACGATGCCCAAATCGCTTTTTAATTATCTGCTACCGTTCTTGAGATATAGACTTGTGAAGTCGAAATTCTGGAAAATTTCTATTCAGAATTTCGCCATGAAAACTTTAATCTTTCCCAACAATTTACACATCGATTTATTCAACTTGTCGTCTAGTTTCAGTGTGTCGAAAATGGTTTTGCTGGGATTTCTAGTTTCAGAGAAATTGCAAAAAAAAACAGAAAACGCACTTTTTTCCTGATCAAAACGATGGATTTTTTTTGGCAATTTTTTCCGGTTTATTTTGTTAAAATGCTCAAAATACCCGAGATATGACATATTTTACATTTATTTTGCCATTTCTGGCTATTTACTCTCACTTATTGCATCTTTTTCCTGCAGAATAAATTAGTTTAATTCCTCGCGCATCTTTCGAGATCAAATTTGTCGAAATCGGTTGAAAATTGACCGAGTGCTGAATTAAAATGTAAGAGTCCGCAACCGGATCGATGGCTAGTGCGGTGGGATTTTCCAAATAAAAACATACCCAGGGACATGGTACATGCTTTCTGAAAAAACCCAATTTAGGGATGCTGAATCGATTGGTAAAAACCAGAAGTCTCTGTGGTGAGCTGTTCAAAAGTTATGATTGCGTGAAATCAGTCGGAAATGCGAGATGGTGCACAGCGAAAAAATATATAAAACTTGTTTATTTGTAACTTTAGAACGAAACAAACTGGAAAACCGTTTTAAGCACTTCGATTTCCTTCGGGTAACCAAAAAAAAATCAGGAAAAAAAAT
Organism: Phosphuga atrata; assembly: GCA_944588485.1. Taxonomy (NCBI): domain Eukaryota; kingdom Metazoa; phylum Arthropoda; class Insecta; order Coleoptera; family Silphidae; genus Phosphuga; species Phosphuga atrata. Next base: position 12,247,165 of record OX155897.1, read on the forward strand.
TCAAAAATTTTTTTTAACAAATCATCATTTCGTTCCAAAAATGTGCTTTTTCGTTTTTTTTTTAATTTTCTCAAGAACGATAAAGAGCAGCGGAATCATTTTCGGCACACAGAAACTACACGAAAAGACGAACAAGTCGATGTATAAATTGTCCGGAAACATTCAATAAATCGTCGAGAGATTACAAACTGAAATATACCCGATTTTCGATTTGTTAAGTAGATGTCTCGGAAACGGTTGTAGATAATCAAAAACGGATTGCGGTATCGTTTTCAGAAGGTCATTTTCCTATTAACGCATAAAGATTGTCCACAGGAAATTCACGACTTTCCGAAATCTCTATTCGAGGGTCGAAATTTCTTAAAAATTTCTTCAATTCTTGCAGTCGATAGTGAACCGAAAGAGAACTAGCGTAATGTAATTTGCATATCTGTAATCCGCAGCAAAAATGCTTTCAGCAACGTTTTTAAATTTTGCTGTAACTCAAAAAAATAACGATTTTGTCAAAATCGATTTTTTTTTGCATTTCGTCGTTTCCGCTGTCTAGGCTCCTCGTGTCGATGGTATTTCTTAAATGATAGCTTTCTAGAGAATATTATATACGTTTTTAGACTAATTTTGGGACGCTGAATCGATTGGCGAAGACTAGAAGTCTCTGTGCTGAGCCGTTCAAAAGTGATGACAGCGTGAAATTAGTCGGAAATGCGAGATGGTGTACAGCGAACAAATATTTAAAACTTGTTTATTTGAAACTTTAGAGGGAAATAAACTGGAAAACCGTTTTCAGCACTTCGATTTTCTTCGGGAAACCAAAAAAAAAATCAGGAAAAAGTTTTCCAAAAAAATTTTATACAAAAAATTTTCATCATTTCGTTCGAAAAATAAGTGCTTTTTCGGTTCTTTTCGATTTTCTCAAGAACGATAAAAAGCAGCGACATCATTTTCGGCACACTGAAACTACACGACAAGACGAACAAGTCGATGTGTAAATTGTTCCGAAATATTGAATAATTCGTCGTGAAATTTCAAAATGAAATTTTCCCAAATCTCTATTTGTGATTGCTAAGATTGCTAAGTAGATGTCTCGAAAACGCTTGCAGATAATCAAAAACGGATTGTGGCATCGTTTTCAGAAGATCATTTTCCTAATAATGCACAACGACTGTCGACGGGAAATTTACGACTTTCCGAGATCTCTACTCGAGCGCCGAAATTTCTTAAAAATTTCTTGAATTGTTGCATGCGATAGTGAACGGAAAGAGCTAGCGAAATATAATTTACAAATCTGTAATTAGTAGCAAAAATGCTTTTGGAATCGTTTTTTAATTTTGCTGTAACTCAAAAAATAAAGATTTTGACAAAATCGATTTTCTCGCATTACGTGGTTTCCGCGGTCTAGCCTCTCAGTGTCGATGGTATTTCTTAACTGAAAGCTTTTCAGTTGACTATTTTAGGGATGCTGAATCGATTGGTAAAAACCGGTAGTCTCTGTGATGGGCTGTTCAAAAGTTATGCTAGTCCAACTTTCTTGGTCAAAGCGCGAGGCATTTTCGAAGGTGACATTAAGGAAGCATCAAAATTTATAAACAATGGGTTTGTTCTTTTTAGTTTGAAGAAATTCGATTTGAAATTTGTGGAAAAGTTTTGATTTGAAATTGGTGGAATGTAGACACATCTTTGACACAATGTTTAATACACGCGAGTATAAATAAACGAAAACGTTATGTACGTAAATATTCTACATAGCTTGCTTAACACCCTCCATCAAACAGAATTGAAAAAGACACTCCAGTAAAGAGCTACACGCACTTGTATAAGCAAAGATATTCCGGAGCCGCTACACGCGCGCGCGCTGATCCGACAAGGGTAACTTTGAACTGGCATAGCGTCTCAACCATAAATGATATCCCTCTTTTATATTAGAATAAAAACATTCTCTATAAGATTCTTTTGAAATAAACTTATTCGGTGACTATCATTTTTTCGATTTTTGGCCAACTTTTTTCAGAATCAGATCACTGTGCGCCGCGGCGCACATGTATTCCTGGCACGCCGTGAGGAATAATTTTTCCTTGAAAGGTTTTCTGTAAATATCTCGTCAATGCTTTAGAATATAAAATTGAGACTTGAACCACCATATGCAGGACATATGTATCTACAAAAAAGTATTTATGGAATTTTGCAAAATCGTTCTGTAGGGACTCATTATTGACAAGATGATTTGCGCAGGTTCGGGTTTTTCCTAAACCGTTTTATGGCCCAGACCGTTTTATAAGCGGGCTGGAGCTGATCAAACAAAGCCGATAGGTTCGGGTTTTTCTTAATCGTTTTATGGCCCAGACCGTTTTTATGAGCGGGCTGGAGCCGATCAAACAATACCGATTTTTCCTCCCTCTTACTTGGCGTCAGCACCAATAGGAGGGAAGAACGAACAACCAATCGGGACAACGGAAAACCTCTCCCACCAAAGTTACCAGAGAGAAGATGCGTTTGACCGAGGGATAAAAGGACGGGACGGGAGTGACAAAGGGACAGTTTTTAGAAACAACTTCGAGAGACAACTTCGAAAAAACATCCAGACACAACTTCCAGCAGAACATCAGTGAACACAACTCCCAGCAGAACATCAGAGACAACTTCCACAACTCGCATCAAAACCGGCACGCGTCACGTGACGCGCAATAAAAAGTTACATCGTCTCCGGGTTTGTTATTTTCCTTTTCTCCACACACTGCCCCGTCACCAAAGTTCGGTTTAGTCAAAACAGAGAAAAATGTGAAAGGAGATTTATTTTTTAATGGCTCTTCTTTGAATTTGGTTTACTCTTAACGTTTCCGCAAATCGCAGAAGGACGGAATAATTCACTTTGTTATTGAAACGACTAGCGGCCGAATCCGAATTGGTCAAAAAGTTGAAAAAGTTTGAGTTTTGTCGGATACCCATTTTCCGCGGTCGTAGTTGCTTTCAACTGACTGACGGATCGGAAGTTTGTGTTTGCGTTCCATGATTAGCGCCAGTGTGTATTCTTGGTGAATTCTTTGTTAACAAAATGCGAAAAAAAATCGGAAATTCAAATCGTCTTGCGACGGAACTTGTAGGTTGCTGAAGTACGGAAATGCATTTGTCACCGATTGGAGTATTTTGTTGCATTGTAAAAGTCGTGTCGCGAAATTTGAGGAGTTTTTGGAAAATTCCCCTCAAGAGAACCGCAGCCGGCAAGGAAGCGAACTTTACAACCCTTTCAGAAAAGAATCGGATTTTGCGAATTGCGGCGGAAAAAGTTGCTAAAGTTGAAAGACGGGTGAAATATGACACGCGAAAAATAGTCGATAATTCGCAGGGCTCCGAGGGCGCACCACGAAAACGAAACGTGCCAACTTGGTTTCGGAATGTCGGCAATTTTAAAGATACCGTCCAAAACTTTCTGAAAAATTCGTAAACACATCCCAGCTATTTTTGCAATAACTTTGCCAATTGCGAACTTTTTGCAACGTTTAATAGCCTTTAGCCAACGGTCTGTTCGTCATCTGCAATTGTAGGATAGGAAGTTGTACCATTTGTACTTTTTACGTGACGACCTTGCGGCTTCTGCGAATTGGCAAAGTCACAGACAGTAGGCATGAGCTTGAGATCCCATCGATCCATCCCACCCCATCGTCCCATGGGATGGTATGAATTGTATGAACGTCGCGTGGGATGGGATTGGACGACAATTTTATATGGGACAGAGTGGGACGAGTTTTGATAATCTAGTAAATATAGTTCGTGCTAAATTTATTGCATATCGTGCCAATACGCACATTTTCCATAATATGTCCAGCCCAGGAGGTTTCTGTGATAACGACGTAGTTACTAAAAAGTATTACGGTCGTTTGCGACGAAAAAAGATTACTCACTGTCAGAAAGAAATCACTTTCATAAAGAAATTACGGAAAAAATTAATTTGAACGAATTATTGTTAAGAAAGTTTGAACCGAAAAGAGTCGGCTGTATGTGAAAAAACGGGATGAATGGGACGGGCTGCACTTCCGGGATGGGATGGGACGAGCATTTTAAGTTTGAGAAATGGGACAGTGGAACGATAATGTGATGGTATGCGACAGTGACAGGGATTCGTTCCACGGGATGGGATCTGGAATGAAAAAATCGTCCCATGCCCATCTCTAGACTCGACAGTCATCGAACGATGTAGAAGAAAATGCAAAATTCCTCCTACTTCCGGTGCGGCAACCGCAAACGTCAGCTTTTGCAAGAACATCTACCGCACAGCCATATTTGCAATAATTCTCGCGCCCTCTGCGCTCACCCAGAGAGGAAGAATCTATGAAGGAGTTCCGTTAAGCGGTCTGTTCGCAATAGAGCATGAAATAAGATCGTTTTATCGGTTTTTCGCAATTATATCCAAATATTCACGAAAAGACTCGAAAATTCGAGATGACAGTTTTGAGGGGAAAAAAACTGCGTGCAGTTTTGTGCGGAAAAAATTCCGATAGCACTACTTTCGTCGCGATCGGTCCAAGTACGGCCGATCATGATACAATCTCTCGATTACAATCTTGTTACAAAACCTGATACTTGTGCCTGAAGATGGCTAAAATGTTTAATTAAATTTTAAATCGCCGAAACTAGTAGCTAGTAACACATTTAAACAATTTGTTTTTTCATTTGAATATTAAGATTAGAAATCTATAAAATGCCAAACACCAACATTTTTGAAAATGTAAAAACGCTATTTCTTTATAATTCGGACATCTACAGGTGAGGTATTTATTTATGTTTACGCATTTGTTCTCCGTTTCAAATGAAAGAAGAAACTTGGCAGAGAAAGTTAGTTTCGTTGTAATTTAGTTAAATATGTTAGTACATAGATGGCACAATCTACATATATAATAAGTAACTGGATATACAGTGACTGGGGCAAAAACAATTATCTTAGGCATTTATCATTTGACATATCTAACCCCTAGTCTTCCACGTGGGTTTCAAGTAAGTGATTTACAAATTATTATTCATAAAAGCAAAGCTGCACTGATGAGAGATAAATCTCGAAATGCGTCTGGAGATGGCTATCCATTTAAGTTAATAGAAATACATGATCTTAAAAAACAATGTTATTTTTCTGGTTTTCGTTGACTGCCACGAAAGTGGACTGAAAGCTAGTAAATAGCTGGTAAATTTAACTTGAGATTTGTTTCGGTATTAATAAAAAGACTCAATTGTGTTATAGAGCTCCGGAAAGGTTGAATATATTTATATATTCAGGCTGTGTTCCGTCTTTATTAAATTTATACGATTATTTTATATTATAAATATTAGAAATAACATTGTTTTTTAAGATAATTTCTATGTATTAACTTAAGTTAGGATTCAACTTATGTGAAACCCACGTGTATGACTGGGGGTTAGATATTTTTAATTTGACATATCTCGAGAGTGACATGAACTTAGCAGGTTATTGATTTAAATGATAATTTAATATTGGTAAAATGTAGTGTGGTTTTACCAATATTAACTGCGAAATAGTTTTATGTTTATTCTTTGTGTGTATTTTTGCGTTTTTTTAATTTTTTCATTTGTTTCAAATTCATTTATAAATCACAAATCAGTTATAAAATAAATGATATGAGAAACTCTAATCACAGTCATTATTAGTCTAGTCACAGAAATTGCATTTGATTTGTCAAGATTTAAGAAACACGATCCGTGTAGTAATATAGGACTCGTCAGTCTAAATCTGTAAAGGTCAGAAATGATACGTGAAAAATCGCCATCGATATATCAAATTATAAATGTCAAAACAATTAAATTTGAATACACACAAACAAAAAAAAAACAGTTTGGACCAGTTTAAATATACTTATGCAGATTTCAGTTGTAAATGTAACGTAATAAAAATGAATGGTTAGAGGGATATTTCGTTGCAACAAATTTATCTTGCGAATGGACGCGGTTTGTTAAATGCGATTTGCATTTTTATAACCAACAGGAAAAACACGTGGACCGATGGAAATAATTAAAAAATTTCGAATAACTTTGATAAGGGGTCGTCCATTTATCACGTGATGTTTTTTAGCAACTTTTCAAAACCACACCACCCTCCCCCCTGGTGATACGTGGTGAGGTTTTATGTTCCCCCCCTCCTCCTACCCAACATCACGTGTATTTTTTTGGATCTAAGCATCTAAAAAAAATTCAGAATTTTACTTTTAAACACAGGTTTGGAAACAATGCAAAATAAGTTTTGCAAATTCTGTTTTCGCAGGAACCAAGACAGACTTTTCAATTATCAAAAATCTGGTTTTATCAAAATTATAAAAAATATAATATATGAAAATATATGTTTTCTTGAACTAAGTCAGTCTCTAAATCATTAGGACATTTCTTCCAAGAAAAGGACTTTTACCGTAAGGGTTGATGATGAAAATTCACCCATTTTGGTCAAAATTGAAAACTTTTCATTGAACCTGTTGTAAACCTCCTGTTTTTTTAATTCGGATACGAGTTTATCAATAAGGACGAGAAATGTATTAACCCTGAAAGTATCACTTGTAGTCACTCAGTCACAGAATATATATATATATATATATATATATATATATATATATATATATATATATATATATATATATATATTTATATATATATATATATATATATATATATATATATATATATATATACATATATGTATTTTTTTCCCTTTTCGGTGGTCTTTTTACCATGTTTTTTGTTTACTGCTTCGACACGCTTAATTCCATTGCATTTTCTTCAAAATGCTTAAAATTCTCTCTTTCAGCTACTTAAATTACAGTGATTACATTTACGGTAAAAGCCTGCATTTGAATATTCACTTTGTTTATTCTTTCCAAAAAGAAAAAACACAACACACAACAACCATTACCGCCGTTTCCGGTTTTTCTAAATTTAAAAGTATTCCCGTCGCTTGGTTTTGCGTTACAGGTTTTTCGGTGCAATCATGCTTGATTCCAAAGTTTTAAGAACTTCGTGCCAAGAAACTTTCAAACTTCTAAATGCGTCCTCTCTAGCTGACCAACGTGTCAAATTTACTCTCTTTCGCGTTTTCCTTTCCCAATTTCAGTCAATAACTTCTGTCAGCGTTGTGTCGAATTTATAAAAATCTTAGTATTAGATATTCAACATGACTCGCTAAAAAAGGATCGAATTCAGCTAACAGTTCCAAAATCATACAATAATTTCTGTTATTCAGATCACTGAACTTTTAATTTTTCCCTCTATAACACACAACCGAAGAAAAATTAATACATATAAGAAATTGCATGACTCAATCAACAGAGGCGGTTTTTCTTTTCGGCGGCTTTTTCGTTTGTATCGCAGCTCTATATCTGTCTCTCATGTATTCGGCGTCAAAATCAGAGACTTCTACTGGGACTGGCAACGAGTTGCGCGCCCCTTTTGGTTTAAAATTCGCGCGTCCAACGAAAAAATCAATACACGTGACATCTTATTACACCCCCTCTCCCTGGTGATGTTTCGTGATTTTTCACAACCCCCTCCTTACGAGTCTCACGTGATTAATGGACGATCTAACTTGATTTTTCGCCAATTTACGCGATGTCATAATTATTGAACGGTTTATCACAGAGACTTCCAGTTATCACCAATCAGGCCAACTTTAGGTTACAAGATCTTCGCTTCATATGTTCTAATACCAACTGTCGATGTCGAGCTAATTTGTTTAAGGCTTCTTAAAGCTCATCTATCTGTTTGTCTTCCCACATGTAGATCGTGTAAAAGATGAGAATTGATGGAACTAATATCCAAAATCCGGTAAAAAATTGTCATAGGCTAGTGTCTTGATCCGCGGCTGCAAGTGTAGACAGAGCACTTCTTACATATTTTATCTACACTAACGTAGAATAGAGAATATGCAAGAGATTTAGGTTTACTATTTTTTTTTACCCCCTATACTTTATCATCTTGATATTACAGCTATACCATTATTTTCTCATTTAGTTTGTATTTAATTCCAAAAATTAAAATCAAAAAGTCCAAAATATGCGAGCGAAATTCAAATTTGCGAAACGCATCTGTGCTGTTTTGCTGTGCATTATTTCTATAGTGTTTTCCAATACCTAGTGCGATTTTGGTATATAGTGACCTTATAAATTATCAAGAACTGAAAGTGGTTTTTTAAAAGCACACTTGGACAATTTACCAAAAACAGATGCAATTATGACAGCATATTTTATATCGCATGCGCAAAAAATGTAGGTAGGGTGGACTATACACCTCGATCGGGACTTTATCAAACGCTTTTTCTGGTGTACTTATAATAGTGTTTAAAAAAAAATTTAAACTGAAAATCCCTAACTGTCTATTCAAATACTAAATAACACTGAATGACAACATGTATTGCAACGTTATGCAAAGCGCGCGATAAATGGGACCGTTCAAACAGGTCAAATTTAATCGGCATTATATATATATATATATATATATATATATATATATATATATATATATATATATATATATATATATATATATATTATTATTTTTTTAAATTAATTGAAACGCTTTCAACAGTATTTATATTTTTTAGTGAATTAAGCAAATTAAAAAAAAAATGATGCATATTCCCTATTATAAAACTTTAAAAGTTCTGGCTTCCTTGAACCCGTGTCTGTTCCTTCATTATGCTGCATTGACGAATCCAAACTGACGCCTTTGTATCACAAAATTTGTCGGAAAATATGTAACGTCTTACAGCACCTAGTTTAATCCCCTATTTAATGATGGGTAATCATCGTTTAAACGACAGAGTTTGAGTAACAAATTACTGGGTTACCGGTGGATCTAAAAAAGTGTGATAACTTAATTATTGGTGAAAATATGATGGATGGAATCCCAGTTCGTTGACAGGTTCAGATTTGAAATTATTGCTGTTTCGAAATAAGTTCGAATTAAAAACGGATTAAGCAGACACAAAAAATGTAATCAGAAAAAAAGAGATTTATTTTTAAAAGAAACATTCCGGTAATATCTAATAATTACTATTATTTAGTTATATCAAGCCTAGTTCGGTTAGTTTATTTTGTTAAATCTGCCAGAATGTGTCTGGTATACATTTTATCATACAGTTTAGAAACGTCGTATGAAACTAATTGAAGTATACAGATTTATGGTAAACAGAGTAGTGTTTGTCGTGCACTGACTAGTATTTACTACTATTGTAAATTCAATTTACATCTAGTCTTGTCTGTCTAGTCAAAAATCAAAATCTATTTATTTTATTATTTAAGACACCATAAAAGGGAACCAAATGAAATATGTCATAAACCAATACAGGAAACTAAAACTCTTGAAAGAGAAAATTAACAAACATGTGAATGCATCTTCAAAATCAAAATTATCAAAATACAAAAATTAACAAGTAAATGCACATTTAAACATGTTTTACTCAAACATAAAATTCTTCTAGGGTATAGGGTTCAATCATTGAGAGTTTATTAATATGTGTAAACCAATATAAGTTTTTGTCTAGGTGGATTTCCAAAAGCCTTGCGGAGTTTTGTATTTGGATTGCCTCGTGTTCAATTATTGGGAAGCTGATTGTACATATTTTTTATTGAAATATGATTGCATTGGTCTTATCTCTGTTGACTATTAGACGGTTTTCAGAAAACTCCAACACGGGACTTAAAACAAGATTCACGTTATGAGAAATGTCCTTAGGTTGGTTTGATATTAAGATGGTAGGATCATCTGCATAATTTATCATGGTATGACGAGGGGCCGTACGGATCTGCTACAAATCATTAATAAAAAGAAAGAATAATAGTGGGCCTAAAGTACTTACTTGTGGGATACCCACTTTTAATACCCTAGGCAGTGATTTAAATATTCCAGATGGAGTAATTAATTTAGTAATGAGTGTTATATTAGACAGAAATTAGCAAATAACCGAAATTTAAACCAGTCCAACGCGACTCCTCGTATACCATAATGCAATAATTTATCGAACAGTATGTCATGGTCCACTAGGTCGTAAGCTTTGGAGAGGTCCAAAAACGTACCAACAGGTATGTTTTCAGCTTCCATATCCTCACTTACCGCACGTATAAATTGAAAGCTTGCCGTGTGAGTATCCCTCCCTTCAAGTAATACATGCTGATTTTGGTTTCTTCTTTTTCTTCTTGTTTCGAATAGGCCTACTTTGGACCACGCTTGTTCAACTGTTGGGCTTTGATCTTTGCCCAGCATTGTCGCATCTTATGCCGTTGCAACTCCTATCTCTCTTCTGTCCAGAGGGTACCTTTCCTTCGAGCTTTTTCCTGAAATCCACGGACTTCCTTGAGGGTGAGTCTCACAGACTGTCTATTTTGGAGATCTGTTATTCCCAGAGTTCTTTAATATCCTTCTCGGTTTCTGTCAACCAAGTGGTACGAACCTTCTTGTTTTCCCAGAAGGTGAACAGACAAGGTTGGTTAGTCGGTTTGGGGGCAATCTTGCAACGTGGATATAGAAAGCTACCCTTCTTTTTCTTGCACAATCAGAGAGCCTCGCAATATGTTCATAGAGCTCAGAGCTATGTCGCCTTCGAAATTCCCCATCTTCCTTTACCGGGCTTAGGATCCATCCTAAGGATTCTCTCCTCTCTGACTTCCAATTTCTCTACCAGACCTCTTCGGTTCAAGGAAGACACTCCATGGCATACAGGGCTTCTGGTCATAAGACTGATGTTTAGTGCTTAAGTTTCAGGTTGCGTCACAGGCATTCCTTGTTTTAGGTGTTCTTAGTCAGTGGATAGGCTAGTTCTAACTTGTTGACTCTCATGAATAATGATGCTCTTTCTGATAAATTGGGTTCAATCCACTCACCGAGATACTTAAATTTCTCAGTCCTCTTGATGTTTCTCTGCTCTAGTAACATCTCTCTGTTTGCTTCTTTGATGTTGATGAAGAATTTTGTTTTCTACAGCGACACTTGAATACCCACTTTAGTAGCCTGTTTTCTGAAGCAATTTACCTGCATTGTTACCATCTCAAGGGAATCAGCAATCAGTTCCATGTCATCTCCAAAGACCAGGCAATCTACAACCAGTCCATCGTTCTTACGTCCTAGGTAGATACCCCTCTGAATACCCTACTTGAATACCCTACTTGATCAGTTCCTTGTGCCATTCTCTCATATCCTTTTCTAGGACACAGTTGAAGAGAAGTGGAGAAAGTCCATCTTCTTGTCTCACTCACACTTTTTATTTCGAAGCTTCATGAGATCTCTCCTCTAAATTTAACATTGGAATGGGTGTTGGTCAAGGTTTCTACGGTGAGTTTGCGGGATCTGTTGTCTAGCCCTAGTTTTTGTAGTACTTTGTTAAGCGTTTCTCTATCAATGGAATCGTGTGCCTTCCTAAAATCAACAAAGGTGACGACCACCTTGCGGTTTCTCATCATGGAGTATACAAGTGCACTTTTAAAATTGAGGATTTGTTCAACACAGGATCGGGTCTTCCTGAAGCCTGCCTGATATTCTCCCAGTTGATTATCTAGCTGATTTTCTGCCCGTGTTTGTAACGCCTTGGAGAGAATCTTGTATGTTACCGGGAGGAGAGAAATTCCACGGTAGTTGTTTAGATCAGTAAAATCTCCCTTTTTTTTGAAGCGGATGGATCCGAGCCGATTTCCAGTGGGGTGGTAATTTCTCTGTTTCTCAGATGTGCTGGATGATCTCGGTTAGCTTGCCCACGGCATTGGACCTTTCCACAGTTCAGCAACGATAGAGTCCTCTCCAGCTGCCTTATTATTCTTAAGAAGTTGAATGATCTGGCCAACTTCTTCTTCGAATGACGGGGGCAGCGAGTCCGCGTATGGTGTGGTTTGTTTATAGACGAAGTCTTCGCTGGATGGATCACAGTTGAGTGGATTTTTAAAGTACTGAGCTAAAACTTGGCAGTTGTCCTTGTCATTAAAAGTGAGTTTGCCTTGTGAGTCTCTGAAGTGGAGGCGGAGAGTGTTTTCTGAAGAGTCTACTTGAAGGTTCCAAAGAAATCCCTGGAGTTAATCTTAGCAAAACTCTCTTCAAAGCTGATTTTGGTTTATTATATGACATTTACTTGCGATTGCAAGGACCCTCGAAGATACAAGCTTTTCGAATATTTTAGAGACGGCTGATAAGATGCAGATGAGTGTGTAGTTTCCAATCTCAGATTTATCCCCAGATTTGTAAATAGGTGAAATTAACGCCACTTTCAAGACTTGCTAAAAACAGAATTTTTAATGACAGTGGCTTTTTTTGTAATGACTATGGCTTTTGTCCAAGCCGGAGTGTTCGAACTTCCACACAACCAAGCAGCAACATCATTCTCGTCGTCCACTCAAAACTTAGCTCCAATTTCCCATGGAGCTCTAATACCTCAGAATCTTCCAAGACCGTTTAAACCTACACATGATAGAGAAGCACAGGTTGCACCAGAGCCCCATTATGTGCAATATGTCCATCCTCCGGTTCCAGTTGTAATAAGCTCAGCGAAACAAGAAGTTTATGTTTCCCATCCGTTATGATTCCCATCCGCATTACGTCTTTGAATATGCAGTTAAGGACACGCACACTGGTGATATTAAGAGTCAGAAGGAGGAGAGGAATGGAGATGTCGTTAAGGGTGTTTATTCTTTGGTGCAACCGGATGGTGTGTCGCGGACTGTGCATTATTCTGTGGATGGGCACAGTGGTTTCAATGCGCATGTTGAGTATAGTGGACAAGTTGTTCAGAAACCTATTGTTCCTGCTAAAGCCGTTTTGGTTCCAGTCTAAAACCATTGATTTGTTTGTTGAATAATATTTATTATCAGTTCTTTACTTGTTATATAATAAAATTTTATTATTACATATTGGGTGTAGTTTTATTGTGTTTAGTTTAACAGAAATTTGCTAAGTCTTCCTCTTCCTCAACCTTGACTAATTTGGTCTTGTCTGTCAAATCTATTAAAGATTTTCAATTTAATCCAATTGTGCAATATCTATCCAATTTCGTCTAGTCTTGTTAAATCTTAGTTAAGTCTGTTTTTGTTTTGTTCGGCCTTCTGTCAATTCGAACTTTCAGTCAAAATTTGTAAATTCGCGAATTCTCAAAATTTCGAAAATGATGACTAACCTTGAATGAAAAATTTTTGACAAAATATGTCAAAATTCGTGAAAATTCGTGTGAATTCGTCATTCGACGAATATTGTTGTGTGAAGTTTGTCCAAATTCATCAAATATAATTTACAAAATTTAGATTAAACAAAAAGTTGTCATCTAAATATTATCTTTATATAGAATATTCCCGTTTTTTACCGGAACTTCCCCGTTTTTCCTTTTCTCTATGTATTGATCACCCCTTTCTTCAAATATATTTCAGGTTTCTCCCGTTCTAAATCCTTAACATTTTCTGTAAATTTAAGTAACGATTTGAATGAGAACGTCCAGCTTATTATCAATTTCAATTCGGGTTTAATTCGAGAGCGATGTCCGACCGCATTTGTTCGAATAAAACAAATGTGATTACTAACGTGTGACCATTACAGAGAAAATATGACAAGTCTAGACAAACGACAGAAACATTTCGGAACTTAACAATGATAGGGTACCATATATGGTACCATGTTATGTTTCAACACAATGAAAAGGGAGGAAGCAACCTTCAATAACCTACGAACAAGCAATGATAATGCGCTGAACAATAGTTGTACTGGTACCATATCAATGATGGGGGCAGTAATGGTACCATATCAATGATGGGGGCAGTAATGGTACTATATCAAGGATGAGGAGCGGTACAATCTTTGTACTGGCATCATATCATAAAGCTGTAACTAGGGGGAAAGTACTCTTTCAAACATATCATTAGAAATGACAAATGGGGCAAGATACTTCCTGAAACATCATTCGAAAGGGGAGAAGCAACTGTCGTACTTCTCATACAATCTCGCTGTAAAAGAATAACATCCAATAAATGAACATTGAAAACGTGGAAAGAATAGGATAAGCCACATGACTGAAGTCTTTGAAGGGCTGAAATAACCCGTAATTTACAATGCGAGAGAAAAAAAAATAATAGAAAGAAAATTTCATCAATTTTGTCCCGTTGTTTCCCTTATCTTAATATTCTATTCTATTAATCTGTTATAGTATTGTCTTGAGTATGAAATATTTTTCGTGTGTATTAGATATCAGCTTCTTCTTCTTTCCGGAAGTCTAAATGCTTGTTTTTTCCATCCTCATTGCACATACTCTTGAGATTCTGACGACCAGCTGTCCTTCCATCTATTTGGTGGTCGTTCTGCTGGTCGACATGATGTTGGTTTTCCGTCTCGCGCAATTTTTGCTAGTGTGTCATTTTCCATCCTAGATATGTGTTCATTCCAGATGCGCCTTCGGGCGCGTGTCCACCTCAACACGTCTTCTTTCTCGCATATCGTCATTACCGTCGTCATATCGTGATTATTTTCTCGGTATATCGTCATTACCTGCACTTTTTTTAGACTTCGAGGACATGATAGTTAGGAAAAGTTCCTCCCTACTTGTTGGTTTAAAAAAAATTGATGCAATATTACCATGAGTTGTTCAAATAATGGCTTCTTACTTGCATATTGCGTAGATCTACTGCTATGTTGGCAAAATAGTCCTTGATGAATGTGACACTTTCATGGGATGCGGGGAACTGCTCGCAGTATGAGTACTGTTTCTTCTCGACGCCCGCAATTTGGTTGACTATACTTTAGGAAGTTTTTGGATATTTGGGGATTCTTGGATCTGCTTATGGAAGTAGAGTTTCTTGTCGTTGCGATGAAGTCTAGTAAACCTCCTTCGAAAGTTGTTAATTACCTGATTATAACGGCGGTCGGTGTAAGCAATTGTTTGCAGTAAAGCGACCGTTTTTTTCATTTTGCACAATTCTGGCTTCAAGAAAACTCGAGATTTTCCTGAGGTTTGTTTGAAGTTGCTGCTAATCAAGGGGGATGCTTCATTAAAATTATAGTGTAATCTTGTCTGTCTAGTCTTGTCTATCTAGTCTTGTCTGTCTAGTCTTGTCTGTCTAGTCTTGTCTGTCTAGTCTTGTCTGTCTAGTCTTGTCTGTCTAGTCTTGTCTGTCTAGTCTTGTCTGTCTAGTCTTGTCTGTCTAGTCTTGTCTGTCTAGTCTTGTCTGTCTAGTCTTGTCTGTCTAGTCTTGTCTGTCTAGTCTTGTCTGTCTAGTCTTGTCTGTCTAGTCTTGTCTGTCTAGTCTTGTCTGTCTAGTCTTGTCTGTCTAGTCTTGTCTGTCTAGTCTTGTCTGTCTAGTCTTGTCTGTCTAGTCTTGTCTGTCTAGTCTTGTCTGTCTAGTTTTGTCTGTCTAGTCTTGTCTGTCTAGTCTTGTCTGTCTAGTCTTGTCTGTCTAGTCTTGTCTGTCTAGTCTTGTCTGTCTAATCTTGTCTGTCTAGTCTTGTCTGTCTAGTCTTGTCCGTCTAGTCTTGTCTGTCTAGTCTTGTCTGTCTAATCTTGTCTGTCTAGTCTTGTCTGTCTAGTCTTGTCGGTCTAGTCTTGTCTGTCTAGTCTTGTCTGTCTAGTCTTGTCTGTCTAGTCTTGTCTGTCTAGTCTTGTCTGTCTAGTCTTGTCTGTCTAGTCTTGTCTGTCTAGTCTTGTCTGTCTAGTCTTGTCTGTCTAGTCTTGTCTGTCTAGTCTTGTCTGTCTAGTCTTGTCTGTCTAGTCTTGTCTGTCTAGTCTTGTCTGTCTAGTCTTGTCTGTCTAGTCTTGTCTGTCTAGTCTTGTCTGTCTAGTCTTGTCTGTCTAGTCTTGTCTGTCTAGTCTTGTCTGTCTAGTCTTGTCTGTCTAGTCTTGTCTGTCTAGTCTTGTCTGTCTAGTCTTGTCTGTCTAGTCTTGTCTGTCTAGTCTTGTCTGTCTAGTCTTGTCTGTCTAGTCTTGTCTGTCTAGTCTTGTCTGTCTAGTCTTGTCTGTCTAGTCTTGTCTGTCTAGTCTTGTCTGTCTAGTCTTGTCTGTCTAGTCTTGTCTGTCTAGTCTTGTCTGTCTAGTCTTGTCTGTCTAGTCTTGTCTGTCTAGTCTTGTCTGTCTAGTCTTGTCTGTCTAGTCTTGTCTGTCTAGTCTTGTCTGTCTAGTCTTGTCTGTCTAGTCTTGTCTGTCTAGTCTTGTCTGTCTAGTCTTGTCTGTCTAGTCTTGTCTGTCTAGTCTTGTCTGTCTAGTCTTGTCTGTCTAGTCTTGTCTGTCTAGTCTTGTCTGTCTAGTCTTGTCTGTCTAGTCTTGTCTGTCTAGTCTTGTCTGTCTAGTCTTGTCTGTCTAGTCTTGTCTGTCTAGTCTTGTCTGTCTAGTCTTGTCTGTCTAGTCTTGTCTGTCTAGTCTTGTCTGTCTAGTCTTGTCTGTCTAGTCTTGTCTGTCTAGTCTTGTCTGTCTAGTCTTGTCTGTCTAGTCTTGTCTGTCTAGTCTTGTCTGTCTAGTCTTGTCTGTCTAGTCTTGTCTGTCTAGTCTTGTCTGTCTAGTCTTGTCTGTCTAGTCTTGTCTGTCTAGTCTTGTCTGTCTAGTCTTGTCTGTCTAGTCTTGTCTGTCTAGTCTTGTCTGTCTAGTCTTGTCTGTCTAGTCTTGTCTGTCTAGTCTTGTCTGTCTAGTCTTGTCTGTCTAGTCTTGTCTGTCTAGTCTTGTCTGTCTAGTCTTGTCTGTCTAGTCTTGTCTGTCTAGTCTTGTCTGTCTAGTCTTGTCTGTCTAGTCTTGTCTGTCTAGTCTTGTCTGTCTAGTCTTGTCTGTCTAGTCTTGTCTGTCTAGTCTTGTCTGTCTAGTCTTGTCTGTCTAGTCTTGTCTGTCTAGTCTTGTCTGTCTAGTCTTGTCTGTCTAGTCTTGTCTGTCTAGTCTTGTCTGTCTAGTCTTGTCTGTCTAGTCTTGTCTGTCTAGTCTTGTCTGTCTAGTCTTGTCTGTCTAGTCTTGTCTGTCTAGTCTTGTCTGTCTAGTCTTGTCTGTCTAGTCTTGTCTGTCTAGTCTTGTCTGTCTAGTCTTGTCTGTCTAGTCTTGTCTGTCTAGTCTTGTCTGTCTAGTCTTGTCTGTCTAGTCTTGTCTGTCTAGTCTTGTCTGTCTAGTCTTGTCTGTCTAGTCTTGTCTGTCTAGTCTTGTCTGTCTAGTCTTGTCTGTCTAGTCTTGTCTGTCTAGTCTTGTCTGTCTAGTCTTGTCTGTCTAGTCTTGTCTGTCTAGTCTTGTCTGTCTAGTCTTGTCTGTCTAGTCTTGTCTGTCTAGTCTTGTCTGTCTAGTCTTGTCTGTCTAGTCTTGTCTGTCTAGTCTTGTCTGTCTAGTCTTGTCTGTCTAGTCTTGTCTGTCTAGTCTTGTCTGTCTAGTCTTGTCTGTCTAGTCTTGTCTGTCTAGTCTTGTCTGTCTAGTCTTGTCTGTCTAGTCTTGTCTGTCTAGTCTTGTCTGTCTAGTCTTGTCTGTCTAGTCTTGTCTGTCTAGTCTTGTCTGTCTAGTCTTGTCTGTCTAGTCTTGTCTGTCTAGTCTTGTCTGTCTAGTCTTGTCTGTCTAGTCTTGTCTGTCTAGTCTTGTCTGTCTAGTCTTGTCTGTCTAGTCTTGTCTGTCTAGTCTTGTCTGTCTAGTCTTGTCTGTCTAGTCTTGTCTGTCTAGTCTTGTCTGTCTAGTCTTGTCTGTCTAGTCTTGTCTGTCTAGTCTTGTCTGTCTAGTCTTGTCTGTCTAGTCTTGTCTGTCTAGTCTTGTCTGTCTAGTCTTGTCTGTCTAGTCTTGTCTGTCTAGTCTTGTCTGTCTAGTCTTGTCTGTCTAGTCTTGTCTGTCTAGTCTTGTCTGTCTAGTCTTGTCTGTCTAGTCTTGTCTGTCTAGTCTTGTCTGTCTAGTCTTGTCTGTCTAGTCTTGTCTGTCTAGTCTTGTCTGTCTAGTCTTGTCTGTCTAGTCTTGTCTGTCTAGTCTTGTCTGTCTAGTCTTGTCTGTCTAGTCTTGTCTGTCTAGTCTTGTCTGTCTAGTCTTGTCTGTCTAGTCTTGTCTGTCTAGTCTTGTCTGTCTAGTCTTGTCTGTCTAGTCTTGTCTGTCTAGTCTTGTCTGTCTAGTCTTGTCTGTCTAGTCTTGTCTGTCTAGTCTTGTCTGTCTAGTCTTGTCTGTCTAGTCTTGTCTGTCTAGTCTTGTCTGTCTAGTCTTGTCTGTCTAGTCTTGTCTGTCTAGTCTTGTCTGTCTAGTCTTGTCTGTCTAGTCTTGTCTGTCTAGTCTTGTCTGTCTAGTCTTGTCTGTCTAGTCTTGTCTGTCTAGTCTTGTCTGTCTAGTCTTGTCTGTCTAGTCTTGTCTGTCTAGTCTTGTCTGTCTAGTCTTGTCTGTCTAGTCTTGTCTGTCTAGTCTTGTCTGTCTAGTCTTGTCTGTCTAGTCTTGTCTGTCTAGTCTTGTCTGTCTAGTCTTGTCTGTCTAGTCTTGTCTGTCTAGTCTTGTCTGTCTAGTCTTGTCTGTCTAGTCTTGTCTGTCTAGTCTTGTCTGTCTAGTCTTGTCTGTCTAGTCTTGTCTGTCTAGTCTTGTCTGTCTAGTCTTGTCTGTCTAGTCTTGTCTGTCTAGTCTTGTCTGTCTAGTCTTGTCTGTCTAGTCTTGTCTGTCTAGTCTTGTCTGTCTAGTCTTGTCTGTCTAGTCTTGTCTGTCTAGTCTTGTCTGTCTAGTCTTGTCTGTCTAGTCTTGTCTGTCTAGTCTTTTCTGTCTAGTCTTGTCTGTCTAGTCTTGTCTGTCTAGTCTTGTCTGTCTAGTCTTGTCTGTCTAGTTTTGTCTGTCTAGTCTTGTCTGTCTAGTCTTGTCTGTCTAGTCTTGTCTGTCTAGTCTTGTCTGTCTAGTCTTGTCTGTCTAGTCTTGTCTGTCTAGTCTTGTCTGTCTAGTTTTGTCTGTCTAGTCTTGTCTGTCTAGTCTTGTCTGTCTAGTCTTGTCTGTCTAGTCTTGTCTGTCTAGTCTTGTCTGTCTAGTCTTGTCTGTCTAGTCTTGTCTGTCTAGTCTTGTCTGTCTAGTCTTGTCTGTCTAGTCTTGTCTGTCTAGTCTTGTCTGTCTAGTCTTGTCTATCTAGTCTTGTCTGTCTAGTCTTGTCTGTCTAGTCTTGTCTGTCTAGTCTTGTCTGTCTAGTCTTGTCTGTCTAGTCTTGTCTGTCTAGTCTTGTCGGTCAAGTCTTGTCTGTCTAGTCTTGTCTGTCTAGTCTTGTCTGTCTAATCTTGTCTGTCTAGTCTTGTCTGTCTAGTCTTGTCTGTCTAGTCTTGTCTGTCTAGTCTTGTCTGTCTAGTCTTGTCTGTCTAGTCTTGTCTGTCTAGTCTTGTCTGTCTAGTCTTGTCTGTCTAGTCTTGTCTGTCTAGTCTTGTCTGTCTAGTCTTGTCTGTCTAGTCTTGTCTGTCTAGTCTTTTCTGTCTAGTCTTGTCTGTCTAGTCTTGTCTGTCTAGTCTTGTCTGTCTAGTCTTGTCTGTCTAGTCTTGTCTGTCTAGTCTTGTCTGTCTAGTCTTGTCTGTCTAGTCTTGTCTGTCTAGTCTTGTCTGTCTAGCCTTGTCTGTCTAGTCTTGTCTGTCCAGTCTTGTCTGTCTAGTCTTGTTTGTCTAGTCTTGTCTGTCTAGTCTTGTCTGTCTAGTCTTGTCTGTCTAGTCTTGTCTGTCTAGTCTTGTCTGTCTAGTCTTGTCTGTCTAGTCTTGTCTGTCTAGTCTTGTCTGTCTAGTCTTGTCTGTCTAGTCTTGTCTGTCTAGTCTTGTCTGTCTAGTCTTGTCTGTCCAGTCTTGTCTGTCTAGTCTTGTTTGTCTAGTCTTGTCTGTCTAGTCTTGTCTGTCTAGTCTTGTTAAGTTGTTTAAAACGGTTTGAATATACAAAGAAAAAACGTTTTCATAAATATTTCTTTTTCTACTTTCACAGAGTTTTAAAACGGTCACACTCAACGGGGTTCCTCCCTGCGTGCTTTACTTGATCGGCAGATTCGGATAAGCCTCCTTCATCTGAAACAAATCCGGGGTGATAAGCCCGACAGGTTCCGCCAAACGGATCGGATTCCGGAATTCCCTCGGGTAATGCAAATGCCCCATAAACTGCCCTGAAACAATAACAATAATAAGCTTTGTTGAATAAAACTTAAATGATTAATGATAATAGGATTAAATTAATCTATTTTTTTCCGGTAAAGAATTGTGCCGCTTGACATTAAGCCCGAAACGACAAATATCTAAACCAAGGCTATTTGCTCGAAATCCGCCCATGTGTTTAATCTCCGTTGACCAAAAATGATTTACAGAATGTCGTCGTCTCGGTCCGAAATGTGAACCAGTAACCTTTAGCTCGTAATTATTATTCGTTTGCCCGCTTCTTGTGTTAAATGCGAACCGCCGGGCCTTCACTGCCTCGCACATTTCCATTATCCCGATAATTTATTGCCAATAAAAAAATAATACCGGTCGATTTCGGCAGGCGTTAATTAAAACAGCTGGAAATTAAAACAAGCAAACGTTAAGACTAACCGGGAGGTCTTCGGAACGTGACGAAAGCCTTGTAGCCTTTGTTGCCCTCGACTAAGTATTCCACGACTCTGATCTTGCCGTTGGCGTCCAGGAAGCTGTAGCCTCCCCTGACGTGTGCCCCATGCCGTCTCTCCCAGTGGTTCGTGACGACTCCGAAGTTTGGCTCATCTATTGCATACATAAACGAGTACGACACCTAAAACCACAACTAATAAGTCATACAAAGCATAGATTAATACTCTACTTAGTTTATATTTACGCAGACTACTCGTGGACAAAATTCCAACAAGGCGATTAAAGTTGATAAAAATATCTGAAAAAAAAGATTATTTTAGACTTGCTCTAAACATTCGTGTTAAAATCAATTATCATCCTCGCAATTTTTTTATAAATAATAAAATGCAGAAAATGAAAATTGCCCAATAATAATAAGAGAGTAAAGAACCAAATTAATTGATTAATCTGCCACGAATCCAATCCATTATATGATCTGGTCTAGGTCACAGACTCTCACGTAAGTGTGTCAGTGTCTTCACAATTAAACTAATTACGAGTGTATATTTATAGGTATGTTTATGATTATTGTCCAGCTCGTTAAGTTTGATGTTGGAATTATGCGGCGACAGCAAACGCTTTTAATTTTATGGATCGCCGGAGTTGAAATTAAAAAAAAAACGCAGTTGAAATTGAAAGTCTTCTTCGTGGATGCTGTGTGGATATGTGGCACGCGATTGCGGCGATCTGAATGCGTGACTCTCGATTTCGAAACGCGCTTGCTCGAGATGAGTTTTGTTTGTGTTTGCGACGTATATAGACACTGTATATAAGGTATTAGTCCGTGTGGAAACAATAACAGAAAGATTCTCTTTATGTTGTTTGTCACATTTTACGCTAAATCAATACGCAGTACCTCAAAAGAATTGCAATGAAAACCTCTCTAATAGATGTTCCATTTATAAACAATACATGCTGATATCTGGAAAACTTGAAGATAATTGGAAACGGATTATGGTATAGTTTTAGAGGTCTCCTTTCTTGTCCGGAAAATTCACTACCTTTCCAATTCCTTACCCGAGCGACACACTTTTTTAATTTCGTTCGATCTCATTAGTTTCATCTATATATATATATATATATATATATATATATATATATATATATATATATATTACGACTATTATACGTTTTTCGAGTAATTTTAGGAAGCTGACTCGTTTGGTAGAAACTAGAAATCTCTGTGATCAGCCGTTCAAAAGTTAAGACCTCGTGCAATCTGCGGAAAATGCATTGCATTAAAATCATTATTTATCAGGTGATTGAAAATTTTCAAAGTGTGTCTGAATGTGTTTTCCCTGCTGGTTATAAATGTGCAAATTGCATTTTGCTAGCTGCTTCCGTTCGCAAGATATGACTTGACAAAATGGGCAAAATCGAGCGAAATTTCGCGAAATTTGATCGCTCAAGCATAGAACTGGGAAACTAATTAATATTTTTAAGGAAAACTGAGTACATCCGTAGGGAAATGACCTCCTGAAAACGATGCTGCAATTCGTTTTTAATTATTTGCAACCGTTCACAAAATACGGACTTTTGAAGTCTAAATTCGCGAAAATATCAAATTAGAATTTCGCCATGAAAACTTGAATCTTTCCAAACAATTTACACATCGAATTGCTCGTCTTGTCGTCTAGTTTCATTGTGCCGAAAATTGTTTCGATGGGATTCACATTATCAGAGACGTTTGTAAAAAACCGAAAACGCACTATTATCCTGATCAAAACGATGGATTTTTTTGGCGATTTTTTTCGAAAAATTTTAGGGCTTTTTTCAGTTTATCGGAAGGAAATGGAAGTATTGAACACGATTTTCCAGAATATTTCGCTTAACTGCTCAAAGTACCCATGATATAGGGAATTTTCCAATTTTTAGCCATTTGCTCCAACTTATTGCAATTTTTTCCTGCAGAATTATGTAGCCGAATTCTTTGCGTATCTTTTGACACTAAATTTGTTGATATCTGTTGAATACTACCCGAGAAGTGAATTAAAATGTTGTGAGTCCTCCAGATCTAGATTTTGAATAATTTTATCTACACGTTTTCCTGGCTGGTTGTAAATGTGCAAATTGCATTTTGCTAGCTTCTTCCGTTCGCGAGAAAAAAGACTTGATATAATGGGCAAAATCGAGCGAAATTTTGCAAAATTTGATCGCTCGAGAATACAACTGGGAAACTAATTAATATTTGTAAGGAAATCTGAGTGCAGCTGTAGGGAAATGACCTCCTGAAAACGACGCCTCAAATCGTTCTTAATTATCTGCAACCGTTCACGAAATACGGACTTTTGAAGTCGAAATTTCCGAAAATTTCAATTCAGAATTTCGCTATGAAAACTTGAATCTTTCCAAATAATTTACACATCGATTTGCTCGTCTTGTCGTCTAGTTGCAGTGTACCGAAAATGATTTTGCCAGGCTTCGTAGTTTCAGAGAGGTTTGTAAAAAACCGAGAACGCACTATTTTCCTGATCAAAACAATGAATTTTTTTGGTGATTTTTTTCGAAAAATTTCAGGACCTTTTTTCAGTTTATCCGAAGGAAATGAAAGTACTGTGCACGATTTTCCAGTTAATTTCGCTCAAATGCTCAAAGTGCCCATGATATAGGGTATTTTGCAATGTTTAGCCATTTCCTCTCAGTTATTGCAAATTTTTCCTGCAGAATAATGTAGCCGAATTCCTTGCGCATCCTCTGGGAATAAATTTATGGAAATCGGTTGAATATTACACGAGAAGTGAATTAAAATGTAAGAATCCTCCAGATCTAGATTTAAAAATAATTTATCTACTCGCACACCAAAATTAACACATTAATAAGTAAATTGTTGTATGAGAAGGATGCCTTTATTATAATCGTGTGTAAAAGTATCCAAATCGTAAAAGTATCCAAAAGTCCAATGTAAATCAAATGGCGTTTTATTATTAAACGATTCCTGTTTGTTGTTACTATGGAAACAACTCGCGTCACTAAACTAGAAACATAGACGTTGTGGAAATAAATGTTCTGACGTATATTAAAATTGCATTAACGTTTTTTATTTTGAATAAAGAAGTTTCGGCCACTCGGCTTTATCTGGCTCTAATATAAGTTAACATTACATCGACAACGACCAAATAGTGTTCCCATCACGAATGTGCGTTTTTACTAGCTGCGCTGAACGTTCTAACCTTATTGTGTCGTTGATTTGAATCAGTTATTGTGTCAGTAATTTGACTGTCAAAATAACAATTTTTAGAAATGATCGTTAAGAATAAATTATTTTTTGAACATTTAACAGTATTTTAACATGCTTCGTAGATAAAATAATGTATGATGCAAGTATGAGAAGTAAGGCTTTTGTATACTCATTGCGATTAAAGCACTCGCCTTCGCCTCGGGCTTTAAACTTCGCTACTCGTGCACCAAAGCCCTACTTCACACACTTGTATCATAAACTAATATTTCAAGAAACTGTTTTTTACAAATTCAGTCCCAAACGAACTGTGTTGACTAAAACAGATAATTTATTTGATTTTTCATTCGACGGTTCTCAATGATAATGTTTCCCTTTACCTAATAGCTAGATTACTAGGACAATCTAACTAGATTATTAAAAGAGTTAAATAAGTTCGGCCAAGTGCGCGGGTAAGTGCGAGTTTGAGCTCCAGGACTCTAAGTATTATTTTAAACTTGGCGCTAAAGTTTTGCATTCGTAGAAAGTTTTCTTATTGTGGCAGCTATGTAATTGATTGGTAGGCCTGACCAAGAAAACAGAAAGTGCAAACATGAAAGTGGTACACAGTGTTTGAGGACCATCAGAACAGTTAGGTTAGTTTTTTTTTATCCTCAATTATTTCCTCAATCACTTGTGTTTATTATGTAAATTTTGATTTACTATACTATAATTGTTTTAAAATTAGTGAGACTAAACCTTTTTATGTCTAAAACTCTTTCTACTTTAATTTGAGAGTTAGGCTGGCACTTGCCCCGACATTTTCTGTATGTGTATTAAATGCGTGTTTGAGCTGGCGTAAGTGCGCCTTCCGTCACGCACTTGCCTCAAAAATTCTGATGTGAGTACTCATGCAATGAGTTCTTAAGTATTTCTTTACATTCAGAGAAGGTTTATTGGCCGCCGAGCAGTATGACGGTGTGCCTTTCTGGAAGTTTAGAGATAATATCTTCTAAGTCTTCCCAGAATTTATCAGTTCTGTCTGGAATACGTCTGTTGGCCTGGTTGACTGGGGCATATAATTGACTATACTGTAGCGTTTGTTTCCACATTTGAGAGAGAGAGGATGTATACACGAGTGCTCGTGGAGGTGACTAAAGTCGGTGACTGAATCCAGTATCCTGTGACTGATTATAAATCCTGTACCTAAGTGGGGTACGTTCTTCATTACCCGCTGACCCACTTTTCCTTTGAGGATTCAGTAGCCTTGGGACTCGAAGGCCTTAAAGATTATTGCTGAAAACCGTACAGGGTGGTAAGCAAGAAGCGCCTAAAAGGAAGAAGAAATTGGTTAGTGAAGCCGAGGTGATTACGTCTCTAATGAAGCCAAACAGTCAGGTGCCTACAAATTCTAAGGAATCCCTCAAAGTCAAAGGGAGAGACAAATTGAAGAGAGAAAAGACAAAAAACGTCAAAAATAGAAAAAAAAAGACAGCTGGTATTTTCTTCAGACAGCTCGGATTCCAGTGTCGATGTTTCATCTGGAGAAAGTGTCTTGCACGAATCTGATGAAAATGAGAAGGGAGAACATAATTGGCAGCTGGTCCTAATAATTGTCGACGAAAACATCATCTTTAATTATAAGGATTCATTTTTACCCGGAAAAATAATTCAGACTAATGAAAAGGAAGTCACAATTTCATCTTTGGAGAAGAGTGGTCGCCTTTGGAAATGGCCAGACAAACCCAATGTGCTGAAATACCAATAGGAATCAGTGGTTTCCCATATTAATGAACCAAAGAAGACCAGCAAAGCTCATGTTTTCATGAACATGTTTTCAGTGCCAGAATTGAACTTCTTATATCTTTAAAAACGGCTACGGCCTCTCTCATACTTAGTTCAACAACTACACTAAGGTCCCACACCATATATGGTTTTTAAGTATGATTGAATACTATTTAAAAAAAAGAAACAAGTCTATCTTTTTTTTAATTTACTTGGTTGGCCAATCAATAGTGCAAAGCCTATGGCCAGGTACTGTCCTTTCCCAAGTTCATTTTAAGCCTATCAGTGCATCAAATTTTAAAATATTTGGAGGATTTTTTTCAGTATAAAATGCTGATTCTACGCACGTACCCCACCCGTATAAACATAATAGTAAAAGGGGGAACTGAGCCGAACTCGCACTTACCCCACTTTGCCGGGAAAGTACGCGCCCTGTACACATCTAACAAAAACAAAATAATCATCGTTATTCCATTTATACTTTCATATTTTTGTTTCTCGATCCAAGAAGAACAATGTTTAACGCTTTCACCGCCATTCCGGGAGGTGTGACCCGGGGCCCTGAATTCATACAGCGCCGTCCCGGGCGATGTAGCCCGGGGTTTCTTTTTGTACCAGCGCCATCTATTGATAAAACATTATTTAAAGTTTAAGAAATTTGTCAGAAACTTTTAATTTTTTAGAGGTTTTTAAAAAATCTCTCCGCGCGGACTACAGGCCGCGGAACGGCAAAACTCGCAGTCCAGATAGAAAACAGACCAGGCTACACGGTGAATGTGTCAGTTTTCTGGATAAACCACATCTTGGTGATTTGCGGGCGTGTTGAAAAAAAGGCAAAAATCTTCACGTTTTTGTTCGTCCATAACTCGGCGCCACTCGGGGCGACGCAAGAAGCCGAGAGTGGTACCAAAATAAGTGCAGCGGCGGGCGGCATCGCCCCGTGCCCAAAAGTCGGATTCGGGAACGCGGTGAGGGGAGTAAATGTAAAAAAACCGTGCAAAAAAGGGTGATGTTTTCCATCGTCGGCAGCTCGACGGGGACGGCTCGGATCGCGAACCCTTAAATTCAAAAGTCGTACGGGAATCCATTCCGATTCATACGCATTTTGAGTTCATGTGCCCAGAAACGGCGAAACTGCAGCGGTTAGACTGACCTGCACCTTGCGGCGAACGGGAGCCGATACATTTCGAACTGTAGCGGGCGATTCCCTGGTCGCAGCGACGCGGCGCCGGTACCAAAATGAGCGTCTCGGCGGGGCCCATAGCAAACATCCTGGTGTCCCAAATTAACATTCACGGGGGGAACAACAATATGCACGTTTCACTTTCGTCATTATTTTCTTGCTATAGGGCGAGTTGGGGCGGGCGTCGCGACGGTTGCAAACGATGCAGAGCAATTCCGTTTGCGCTAAAAAATAAAACGTTCAATTCTCTGCGGAAATCGCCCAAAACTGTTACCGCAGAGCTTAATATGGTGATTCTGCGCGAGTTTTGCCGGACGTCCAAGAAACGTCGTTTTATGGCGTCGCGATGCCATCTTCAACGGAATCTGGAATAAACTTCCAAACAAACTAATAAGTTCTATGCCCGATCGTACGGCGCCGGTCCCGTTCCGATCCGCCAATTGGTTCGGGCGTTCTAGGTACCACCGCAAAACGCCTCTGGTGTTTTTTCACTTTTTGCGCATTTTTCTCTTTAAAGTGATTCGCCGCAGATTCGCAAAGAGTCGTTGCAGTTTAAAAATTCTTACCGGAATAGTTGCGGGCAAGTGTTCGTAGGAGAACGAATGCAATCGGCGACCTGGAACCCTTTACATAAGTGTAGGGCGTTAGTGGAAATAATGGGCGTTAGTGAAAAAAAAAAATTGCATTTCCTTGCATGTCGCAGACGTCGCAGCCAAAGCGTCCGGGAAGAATTTTTGGGATCCGACGAAAAATGCGCCTCAAAGGTAATTATACCTTATTCGTGATTTTAGGTTTCGGTCTGGTGCATCCGAACCTGGGGGGGTTGAGTCGTGAAAATGGTACCGCTCAACGGGGTTCTCGGTTGACACCAGAAAAATGTACAATCCCATTTGCGTCGCTGCTGCCACTTCCGTCGGGCCGTTTCCGCAGAAAGCTCAATTTTTGGGGGGTTTTGACCCTATGAAAGGGCGCGGAAGGACGGAGGACCAAAGCTGGGGATGCACAACGTGCGGACGGACATGTGCAGTTAAAGCATAGAAGACGACAAGAAGAAGCGGTTAAACCACCGAAAATCTACCTCTTCCGGCGGCATAAAAAAGCCGAATTTGACCTTTTCAAAAACCCACGTGGTGCGGACCCCCAGGTGAAATCCGGCAAACGCCACATGTCAGTCGTCTCAGAATTGATCGAAATTTGTGATTCCGCCGTGATCTGGCTATTCAGGCCGAAAGCTTCCTCACACGGACCCCAAAAGTTAGCTTTAAAAAATTACCACTTTTACGGAGGTCACGGCGAAGATCAGGAAAAATTAAATTCACGCAAGGATTCCGATAGAAAATTTCGAGACGCGTGCTCCGACACCACTCTCGTCGCTGCGCGACTTTTGTGGACGACGTTCTTCACATTTTCCTGCGAATCCGGGTCCTCCGACTAAAACACCGCCTCCAGCAGCCTCCTCGCTCTAACATAGTCGGTGCATCAAATTCTTGAAACCAAGGAATTAACGAACGAACCCACGTATGGCGATTTTCGATGAGA
Organism: Phosphuga atrata; assembly: GCA_944588485.1. Classification (NCBI taxonomy): domain Eukaryota; kingdom Metazoa; phylum Arthropoda; class Insecta; order Coleoptera; family Silphidae; genus Phosphuga; species Phosphuga atrata. The sequence continues at coordinate 12,275,322 of OX155897.1, forward strand.
CTTTCGAATCGCGTAGTTTAGTATAGGCGACCAAAAATGAACCAAAAAAAATAAATTTTTCAAGAAAAAGTAAAGTTTTTCGCCCTTCCCAAGAATTTTAAGCAAAATTATCGAAAATTGAGGTGACAGTCGGACGTGTGGCGACGTTCCGGACACACCGACACCGGAACCACGTCCGTGCGGCGAAAACTCGACCCCCGGAGACGGCAGATGGGTGAAATTATTTTTAGAAAATACTTGAATCTTTTTCAAATCAGTTGTGTTAGATTTCGAGTCGTTAAACGGTTTATAAATATATTTCTTTTTAATTAGAAAAAATCATGTTTTTTTGCCCCCTTATTTTTTCAGTGACTTTTGATCAATAGGTGACTTATCTATGTGAAAGGGGTTGCATAACTACCGGCATTTTTATAAATATTGGCGCTGTGTGTTATTCCTTATAATTGGCATGGCAGTGAAAGGGTTAAAGTCTTTAAATTTCAAATTTTGAATCAAAATAATTGATAATAAGGGCTACCTATTGAAATAATACTATTGAAAAACGCGCGCCCACTTGGCCGAACTTACTTAATCGACTTTGATTTCGTTTAATTTTGTAATTATTTTCGAATCTCAGATTCTTTTTTCAAAGCTGATTATCACTAACTTGACAGACAATAAATCACTAAATAATAAACGTCCTTAGAGCAAATGTAATTCTCCACAAGTTTTATTTGAAACTTATTTCAAAATTTCGTTTACTTTTCGAATTATTTTTGCATCCTCGAGAAAAAAAAAAATGTAAAACAGAAACAAAATTTGACTTTGTTTCAGGGTTTATTATCACCAATTTGACTGACAAAAAAGTACTAAATAACAAGGTTTCTTATAGAAAATTGAATTCTCTTCAAGTTTTATTCGAAATGGTTTTCAAAATTTCGCCGAGTTTACGAGTTATTTTACCTTTCGGACGAAAAAAGATGTAAAACAGAAACAAAATTTGATTTTGTTTCAAGTTTGGTTATTACCAACTTAATCGACAAAAAAAAAACACTAAATAACTCGGTTTTATATAGAAAATTCAATTCTCTTCAAGTGTTATTTGAAATATTTTTCAAAATTTTGCCGAGTTTCCGAGTTATTTTTCCTTTGGGACGAAAAAAAAAATGTAAAACAGAAACAAAATTTGACTTTATTTCAAGTTTGGTTATTACCAACTTAACCGACAAAAAAACACTAAATAACAAGGTTTCTTATAGAAAATTGAATTCTCTTCAAGTTTTATTAGACATCTTTTTCAAAATTTCGCCGAGTTTTCGAGTTATTTTTCCTGTGAGACGAAAAAAAAAATGTAAAACACAAACAAAATTTGACTTTGTTTCAAGGTTGGTTACTACCAGCTTAACCGACAAAAATTACTAAATAACAAGGTTTTATAAATAAAATTGAATTCTCTTCAAGTTTTATTCGTAAGATTTTCCAAAATTTCACCGAGTTTCCGAGTTATTTTTCCTGTGAGACGAAAAAAAATGTAAAACAGAAACAAAATTTGATTTAGTTTCAAGGTTGGTTATTACCAACTTAACCGACAAGAAAATACTAAATAGAAAAGGCTTCTTATAGAAAATTGAATTTTCTTCAAGTTTTATTCGACATATTTTTCAAAATTTCGCGAAGTTTCCGAGTTATTTTTCCTTTGAGTCGAAAAAAAAAATGTAAAACAGAAACAAAATTTGATTTTGTTTCAAGGTTGGTTATCACCAACTTGACCGACAAAAAACACTAAATAACAAAGTTTTATAAAGAAAATTAAATTCTCTTCATGTTTTATTCGAGATATTTTTCAAAATTTCGCCGAGATTCCGAGTTATTTTTCCTTTGAGACGAGAAAAAAAGTAAAACAGAAACAAAATTTGACTTTATTTCAAGGTTGGTTATTACCAGCTGAACAGACAAATATACACTAAATAATAAGGTTTCTTATAGAAAATTGAATTCTCTTCAAGTTTTATTTTAAATGTTTTTCGAAAGTTCGCCGAGTTTCCGATTTATTTTTCATTTGAGACAAAAAAAAAAAATGAAAAACAGAAACAAAATTTGATTTTGTTTCAAGATAAGTTATCACCAATTTTACAGCCAAAAAAGCACTAAATGCTAAGGTTTCTTATAGAAAATTGAATTCTCTTCAAGTTTTATTAGAAACATTTTTCAAAATTCCCCCTAATTTTTGACTTTTTTATCATTCATGGCACAATTTTCTTATAAATGACTTGAAATTACATAATTGTTTAATTACATAATTTATTGGATTTTATACACTGAGAATATCCAACAATTAAACTGTTTTTTCCGAACAGAGATTTTCAGATAAATCATTTAATTAAAACCTCGTCCAATCTGAAACAATTACATTCACAACAATTGTTCCATTCAAAAAATAATTTCGTTAAGAATTACGCCATTAATTGCTATTCACACTGCACACCCAATTATTTATTTGCATCGCGTACATATTTTCGCAAATTATTCCGCGCGATTTTCGTCGCGGTTTAAGTGCATAATTGAGAAAGTCGAATTATTAGATTGTTATATAAGTGAATGGTTAATATATACAGTTAGATTAAATGGACTATTAGTATTTAGAAAGATGGAATTAAACTGCGTTTTGTTCGTTAATTTGAATTAGAGCGACACGAGGAGGATTAGTATTGGTAAATTTGGTAATTTTGGGACCTTTTCAGAGTTGAAAATTTTTCGTGCACATTTGTCAATTGCCGCCATGTTATACGTCAAAAAATGCCCAAACTTTTTGACGTATAACTAAATATGTTCCCGAAACTTTCATATTCCCGCCCTAGTTTCAAAATATACTATTTCACTACGTCTATGTTTTTTCTTTAGTGACGCGAATTGTTTCCATAGTAACAATAAACAGGAATCGTAAAAACCTTTTCATATTTGAATTTTTTTCGTGCACATGTGTCAATTTCCGCCGTGTTATACATCACAAAGTGCCCGAACTTTTTGACGTATAACTAAATATGTGCCCGAAACTTTCATATTCCCGCCTTTTAAACTTGGCGGATGCACATGCGCTTAACTAACCGTAAAACGGTCTATTGAGTCGAACAATGTAATCTAACTGTCGAAATCAAATTTGTGAATGTATTCGCAGAAAGATATTTGCTGTTTAAAATAAACAAAAAATTCTTGCAAAAAATTGTCGGTGCGGGTAATAACAGCTTTGTTTTCGCACGCAAAACGAATAAATTCATTTCGCTTGGTGATTATTCATAAATGCGACGCGGTACTTAACTTTGGTGTTTCATTATTTCGCACTCCTTCGCCTAAACTATTACATCAATTATAAACGCATCAGTATGTTATTGCGTAAAGAGAATCATTATCATTGAGAATCGTCGAATGAAACATCATATAAATGATCGGTTTTAGTTAACAAAATTCGTTTCGGATTGAATTTGTAAAAATCAGTTTCTCGAAATAGTAGTTTATGTTCTTATGTTATGTTAAGTGTGTGAAATAGGGCTTTTTAGCATGAATTGCGAAAGTTTAAAACAAGAGCCGAAGGCGAATGCTTTAATCGCAATGAGTGTGAAGGGAATACAAGTGTGTGAAGTAGGGCTTTTGTGCACGAGTTCCGAAGTTTAAAGCACCAGCCGAAGGCGAGTGCTTTAATCGCAAATGAGTGTGAAGGGAATACAAGTATGTGAAGTAGGGCTTTTGTGCATTAGTTGCGAAGTTTAAAACACGAACCGAAGGCGAGTGCTTTAATCGCAATCAGTGTGAAGGGAATACAAGTGTGTGAAGTAGGCCTTTATGCACGAGTTGCGAAGTTTAAAGCACGAGTCGAAGGGGAGTGCATTAATCGCAATGAGTGCACAAAAGCCTTACTTCACACACTTGCATCATACATTATTTCATCTACGAAGTAGCAAGTAACATGCTTCGAAGTAAAATACTTTTAAATGTACAAAAAACAATTGATTCTTACCGATAATTTAACAACATAGTTATTTTGACAGTCAAAATACTGACACAATAACTGATTCAAATCAATGACACAATAAGGTTAGAACGTTCAGCGCCTCCTTGGCAAAAGATGCTAATAAAAACGCACAGTCGTGACGGGAACATTATTTGGTCATTGTCGATGTAATGTTAACCTAGATTTAATCTAGATAGGGTTATAGTTATATTAAAGCCAGATAAATCCAGACTGAGAAACTTCTTGATTCAAAATAAGAAACATTAAAGCAATTTCAATATACGCCAGAACATTTATTTTCACTACGTCTATGTTTCTAGTTTTGTGACGCGAGTTGTTTCCATAGTAACAACAAACAGGAATCGTTTAATAATGAAACTCCATTTGATTTAGATTGCACTTTTACGGACGATTTGGATACTTTTACACACGATTATAAGAAAGGCATACTTGGATAAAGCTCATACAATAATTTACTTATTAATGTGTAAATATTGGTGTGCGAGTAGATAATTTGTTTTTAAATCTAGATCTGGAGGACTCTAGCATTTTAATTCACTTCTTGGGTAATATTCAACCGATTTCCACAAATTTAGTCCGAAAAGATGTGCAAGGAATTCGGCTACAATATTCTACAGGAAAAAAAATGGAATGAGTGAGAGGAAATGGCTAAAAAATGTAAAATACCCTATATCATGGGCACTTTGAGCATTTGAGCGACATAAACTGGAAAATCGTGCACAGGACTTTCATTTCCTTCGGATAAACTGAAAAAAGCCCTAAAATTTTTCGAAAAAAATAGCCAAAAAAATCCATCGTTTTGATTAGGAAAATAGTGCGTTTTCGTTTTTTTACAAACCTCTCTGAAACTAGGAATCCTAGCGAAAACGTTTTCGGTACACTGAAACTAGACGACAAGACGAGCAAATCGATGTGGAAATTGTTTGCAAAGTTTCAATTTTTTACTGCGAAATTCTGAATTCAAATGTTCGCGAATTTCGACATCAAAAGTCCGTATCGCGGGAACGGTTGCAGATAATTAAAAACGGATTGCGGCATTGTTTTCGGAAGGTCATTTCCCTATGGATGCACTTAGATCTCCTTAAAAATATTATTTAGTTTCCTAGTTCTATGCTCGGGTGACCAAATTTCGCGAAATTTCTCTCGATTTTGTCCATTATATCAAGTTATAACTCTCGAATGGAAGCAGCTAGCAAAATGCAATTTGCACATTTACAACCAGCAAGGAAAGCACTTATAGACGCAATTTTAAATTTTTCATTCACCTGATAAATAATGATTTTTAGGAAATGAATTTTCTCGCATTTTCCGCAGATTTCACGAGGTTATTACTTTTGAACGGCTCATCACAGAGACTTCTAGTTTTTACCAATCGATTCAGCATCCTAAAATTACTACGAGACAGGACAAATGGTTACGAGAGCGAGAGTGAGACTAGACAAACGGTTCCTAGAACGAGATCAAGACTGAGACGAGAGTAATTTTTTTCATAACTAACGAGAGCGAGACGAGATTTTTAAAACTCTCGTCCTATCTCGTCTCGTGTGAAGCCCTAGTCGCTCGGGTAAAGAATTGGAAAGGTATTGAATTTTCCGGACAAAATCTGAATAATTATAGACCTCTAAAACTATACCCGTAGTACGTGTTCAATAATCTACAGCAGTTTTCCAGATATCAGCATGTGTTTATAAATGAAACATCTATTAGAGAGGTTTTTATTGCAATTCTTTGAGGTACTGCGTTTAATTTAGCGTAAAATGTGACAAGCAACATAAATAGAATCTTTTTGTTATTATTTCCGCATGGACTAATACCTTATATACAGTGTCTATATACGTCGCAAACACAAATAAAACTCATCTCGGGCAAGCACGAAGAAGACTAAATTTTGAAAAATCTTAAAACTTGAAACTCGGCGAAATTTTGAGAAATCTTTCGAATAAAACTTGAAGAGAATTTTCAATTTTCTATGAGATTCCTTGATATTTAGTGCTTTTTTGTCTGTCAAAATAGTGATAATCAACCCTGAAACAAAGTCGAATTTTGTTTCTGCTTTACATTCATTGTCTCGAAAATACGAATATAATTCGAAAACTAAACGAAATTAAAAAAAAAGTTTCAAACAAAACTTGTAGAGAATTAAATTTCCTATAAGGGCGTTTATTATTTAGTAAATCTAAATCTCGTTTAAGACCTCTAAAACTATACCGTAATCCGTTTTCTATAATCTACAAAAGTTTTCCAGATATCAGCATGTGTTATTTATAAATGTAACATCTATTAGAGAGGTTTTTATTTCAATTCTTTGAGGTACTGCGTATTTATTTAGCATAAAATGTGACAAACAACATAAAGAGAATATTTCTGTTATTATTTCCACACGGACTAATACCTTATATCCTTATATATGGAAGTCACCTTGTCGCAGTGTGAGGGCTTAGTTTCGCGTACCGTTGGACGTCACGACTGGAACAACCCCGGTTGGGGCATTCGGCGGAGGGCGAACAACCAAGAACTTCCAAACCCTTAATCCCAAGGTGTCATGCGACCCGTGCCGAAGGGACTGGTTGATGACCAAGGGCAACCGGCCATCGCTTACGGAGCCCCTCTGATACCTGGCGACCTCAGAGGGTATCCAGCCTTACCACTATCAAGCGGGGCTCTGATGTGGTGGACCTTTAGTTCCCTTGCGACTCGTGGGATTTATATGAATTCCAAAAGTAAAAATAATCCATGTGTACGGGACCTAACCGACACAGAGAACAAGGAAGTCAGCCCGGATTCCCGGGAAGACGACCTTGACCTCACACTCGTAGACATGAGCAGTCCAGCCATGTCTACAGAGGCAGAGGTAGATGTTCTTGTAGGGACAGATGAGGACTTGCCGCCTCCTGTCACAAAACAAGAATGACCAGCAGGCGCACCAAAATAGCCCAAGTGAACATCCATCATGCCAAAGCAGCTTCAGCTGTGATGGCTAGGATGTTCACCAAGCAGCACCTAGGGCTAGCGCTGCTTCAAGAACCCTGGACCTACGGAGGTAAGATCAGAGGCCTTAGCAACAGGAAATGTAAGTTGGTATGGGACAGCCGTGAGGTCTCCCCTAGAACTTGCATTATGGTAAGAAATGGCATAAATTACTTATGTCATTCAGAATTTTTAACGCGGGATTTAGTACCGATTCAGGCCCTCATCAAGATCGAGGGCCTCCACCGCGAAGTAGTGATCGCATCCGCATACTTCCCTGGCGATGGTAACAGCATACCACCCATTGAAGTACAAAAGCTGGTGGAACACTGTATTAGGAGAAGGCTGCCACTCATCCTGGGATGTGACGCGAACGCACACAATGAGATGTGGGGCAGCACGGACACTAATAAGAGGGGTGAGTACCTTTTAGAATACCTCATTAAAGAGAACTTAATTGTGTACAACGTTGGGAACACACCAACATTTGTCACTAAAGTCAGAAATGAGGTACTGGATATTACGGTAGGTAGCGCTAACGTAAGTAAACTAATTAAAAAGTGGAGGGTTTCAAGTGAGCCCTCAATGTCAGATCATAGGATCATAGAGTTTGAGCTGGAAGGAGCGAGTGAGGAAAACACCCCCATTCGAAACCCCAGACAAACTGTGTGGCCTATGTTTAGTTCCCAACTAAAAGAAAACCTAGAGCAGGTGACAGTGCGGGGTATTATCAAACACTACACCGTGCTGGAGCAGGCTGTAGGAAAAATAAATGTAGCAATCACCACGGCATTTGAATCCAGCTGCCCGGTAAAAACCGTGAAGGAGCATAAGGACGAAAAATGGTGGAACAAAAATTTGTATACATTAAGAGCAAAAGTACGTAGGCTTTTCAACAAAGCCAAGCAATACGGAAATTGGCTAGAATACTCTGAGGTGCTTACCACCTACAACAAAGAGATCAGAAGGGCAAAAAGGGAAAACTTTAGGACCTTCTGTGAAAACATAGAATCCACGCCGGTGGCAGCTAGACTGCACAAAGCACTAGCGAAGGATAGAGTGGAAATGACAACCACTCTCAAGAAACCGGATGGGACCTTTACGGAGGATGAAGAGCAAAGAGCTCTCCTCCTACTAGAAACCCATTTTCCGGGATGTAGAGGATACAGGGAGACCGAGGGCTTGATGCAACCACGGAAACCAAGTCGGGCCGACTGGAAGAGGGCAGCGTCCATCTGTACGGAAAACCGAATCAGATGGGCTATCGGCACTTTCCACCCTTTTAAGGCCCCAGGTGTGGACGGACTAGTTCCTGCCTTCCTACAAAAGGGAGAGAGAGAACTAATGCCGTATCTTCTAAATATCTTTAGAAGTAGCTTAGCGCTCGGATATATACCGGAGCTATGGAGAAGGGCCAAGGTGGTATTCATACCGAAGGTGGGGAAGAAAGACTCCACTCAACCGAAGTCATTTAGACCCATTAGTCTAACATCTTTTATGTTAAAGACAATGGAGAAGGTGATTGATAATTACCTTAGGACTATAGTGCTGGTAGGTACACCACTACACAGGAGTCAGCATGCTTACAGAGCAGGGAAATCCACAGAAACCGCCCTGTATCAGCTGACAAACGAAATAGAAGCAGCACTGGAGACAAAGGAAGTAGCGATATGTGCCTTCTTGGATATAGAGGGAGCTTTTGACAACGCCTCACACAAGGCTGTCAGGGCGGCCCTCGAAAGAAGGAATATCGACAGCACAATCTCAAAGTGGATGGGAGAAATGCTGAGAACTAGAACGGCGGAGACACAAGTGGGAAAAGACACCATTAAGATCTCCACAACTCGAGGGTGTCCACAGGGAGGTGTACTATCACCGCTAATGTGGAGCCTGGTAGTTGATGAACTACTGGTTAGGCTAAACGACCTAGACATCAAATGTCAAGGTTACGCCGATGACATAGTCATAATGGCTAGAGGGAAATTTGAGGGAACGCTCTGTGAAATTGTTCAGAGAGGCCTCAATGTAACTAGTAGATGGTGTCAAACAGTGGGACTGAAACTCAACCCGAGCAAAACCACGGTGATACCATTTACTAGAAAGAGAAAACTAAACTGCCTACATCCCATACTCATAGATGGGAAGGCAGTAGAATACCAACAGGAGATAAGGTATCTGGGTATCACACTAGATAGCAAACTCCTATGGAATAGACACGCTGAGGCAGTAGTAGGAAAAGCCAAACGCGTCTTAATGGTGTGCAGAAATTTGGCAGGAAAAACGTGGGGTTGTAACTCCACTATCCTGCGATGGATGTACACCATGATAGTGAGACCTGCAATCACTTATGGGGCAGTTGCGTGGGGAAGTAGAGTCAAGCTGGCCTCTATGAGGAAACAGCTTGAGAAGATGCAAAGATTGGCGTGTGTCTGCATCACGGGGGCGATGGGGTCGTGTCCGACAGCAGCATTGGAGCTGCTGCTGGATCTGACTCCGCTGCACCTTTTGGTGAAGAGCGCCGCCAGATCGGCGACCGTAAGTTTCAGCAAGGAAGGAATGGGCAGAGGTAAAATAATCGGGAGCAGAGACCGAAACAGCCTCGCTGCCAAGATCCCCTGGCTGGAAGTACCAAAAGACGAAATGGTATCCAAATACCACTTCGAGAAAAACTACACAGCAATGTGTAGTAGTAAAGCCGATTGGAGCGACGAATCATCAGCATACCACATAGAGCAAAATGCCATCAAGTGGTATACAGATGGTTCGAAGACAAAGGAAGGCACTGGTGTAGGAGTGTTTGGGCCTCGTACCAGATACTTAGAATCCATGGGAACATCCCCAAGTATCTTCCAAGCAGAGGTACACGCAATCGAAAGATGTGCACAGTTTAACCTCGACAGGAATTACCGCAAAAAACGAATTGCTATCCTGTCAGATAGCCAAGCAGCCATCAAGGCCATTAGCTCATACACCATCAGATCCAAACTGGTATGGGACTGTGTGGGGAAGCTGAACAAGCTTGGCAGGGATAATAAAGTAACGCTATACTGGGTACTAGGACACACTGGTATAGACGGAAACGAAGAAGCCGATCACCTAGCAAACAAGGGATCCAGTAGCCCCTTTATAGGTCCGGAACCCTTTTGCGGTATGAGCGTGAACACCATCCGCAAAAGTTTAGATGAAGAAATAAGGGGAACTTCCAGGGCTAAGGCAATCCAAAGTGATGCTGGGATCTTTTAACCAGAAGAGAACGGGAGCTTGCCTGAAACTAAGCAGGAACAAGCTCAGAATTCTGACAGGAGCCCTGACGGGACACTGCAGACTTAGGAAACATCTCAAGGCCCTAGGCCTAGAGGAGGATGATGGATGCAGATTCTGTGGCTCAGCAGAGGAAACCCCCATACATCTGTTCAAAGACTGCGGAGCATTACTCCGCAAGAGACAGATGTACCTTGGGGCTCACTGCTTGAACACAGAGGAGCTGCAGGCCTTGAATCCCACCCAGATCCTGAGATTCCTAAAGGAATCAGGATTAGAGGAGGCGCTCTAAATGGGTAAGTACACCAACACTTGGAGGAGGAGGGTGGGGTACAATAGATCTATAAAGCCTACAATCTACAATACCTTATATACGTCGTTTCTATATACGTCGCAAAGACAAACAAAACTCATCTCGAGCAAGCTCGTTTCGAAATCGAGAGTCACGCATTCAGATCGCCCCAATCGCGTGCCACATATCCACACAGCATCCACGAAGAAGACTAAATTTTGAAAAATCTTTCGAATAAAACTTGAAGAGAATTCAATTTTCTATAAGAAATTTTGTAATTTAGTGCTCTTTTATCTGTCAAATTGGTGATAATCAACCCTGAAACAAAGTCAAATTTTGTTTCTGTTTTACATTTTTTTTCTCGAGGATGCGGAAATAATTCGAAAACTAAACGAAATTTAAAAAAAAGTTTCGAACAAAACTTGCAGAGAATTAAATTTCCTATAAGGACGTTTATTATTTAGTGATTTCTTACCTGTCAAGTCAGTGATAATCAACTTCGAAAACTGAAAATCGCGAGAACAAAAATCGCGCGGAATAATTTGCGAACATATGTACACGATGCAAATAAATAATTGGATGCGCAGTGTGAATAGCAATGAATGGCGTAATTTTTGTCGAAATAATTTTTTGAATGGAACAATTGTTGTGAATGTAATTGTTTCAGGTTGGACGCGGTTTTAATTAAATGATTTATCTGTAAATCTCGGTTCGGAAAAAACAGTTTAATTGTTGGATATTTTCAGTGTATAACATCCAATAAATTATCAAATTAAAGGATTATGTAATTTTAAGTAATTTATAACAAAATTGTGTCTGAATGTTATAATAAGTAAAAAACTAGGCGAAATTTTGAAAAATGTTTTGAATAAAACTTGAAAAGAATTCAATTTTCTATAAGAAACCTTGCTATTTGGTGCTTTTTGGCCTCTCAAATTGTTAATAACTAACCTTGAAGTCAAATTTTGTTTTTGTTTAAATTGTCTCAAAGGAAAAATAACTCGGAAACTCGGCGAAATTTTGAAAAATATATCGAATAAAACATGAAGGGAATTGAATTTTCTATATAAAACCTTGTTATTTAGTGTTTTTTGTCGGTTAAGTTGGTAATAACCAACCTTGAAACAAAATCAAATTTTGTTTTTGTTTTACATTTTTTTTTGTCTTAAAGGAAAAATAACTCGGAAACTCGGCGAAATTTTGAAAAATATATCGAATAAAACTTGAAGAGAATTCAATTTTCTATATAAAACTTTGTTATTTAGTGATTTTTTGTCTGTCAAATTGGCGATAATCAATCCATAAGCAACGTCAAATTTTGTTTCTGTTTTACATTTTTTTTCGTCTCAAAGGTAAAATAACTCGGAAACTCGGCGATATTTTGAAAAATATTTTGAACAAAACTTGAAGAGAATTCAATTTTCTATATAAAACCTTGTTATTTAGTGATTTTTTCTCGGTAAAATTGGTAATAACCAACCTTGAAACATAGTCAAATTTTGTTTCTGTTTTACATTTTTTCCGTCTCAAAGGAAAAATTATTCAGAAACCCAGAGAAATTTTGAAAAATATTTCTAATAAAACTTGAAGAGAATTGAATTTTCCATATAAAACCTTGTTATTTAGTGTTTTTTTGTGTGTCTAATTGATGATAATCAACCCTGAAACAAAGTCAAATTTTGTTTCTGTTTAAAATTTTTTTTTCTCGAGGATGCGAAAATATTTCGAAAACTAAACGAAATTTTTAAAAAAGTTTCATTTAAAACTTGTAGAGAATTAAATTTTCTTTTAACGACGTTTATTATTTAGTGATTTATTGTCTGTGAAGTTAGTGATAATCAACTTTGAAAAAAGAATCTCAGATTCTAAAATAATTCAAAAATGAAACGAAATCAAAGAAACAAAAGTTTATCAAAGACAGATTAACTCAATTAATAATCTAGCGAGATTGTTCTAGTTTATACAGTTTACTAGGAGATTTACTTGTTTCAAACTTTATTAAATTAGACTAGTCGAACTAGTAAATTAGTCGAGAGATAAACAAACAATTAAGACGACAGCAAGAACAAGCTGTTTTCTACAATCTAGACAATAAATTATATCTTCACAGACTCCAATCTCGACTACTAATCTAGCTATAACATTCTAGTTTTCACTGTTTTTAAGGCTACCTAGTTAACTAATACTACACCTAATTCCATTATTCTATATAGATAGTTCGAGTAGATATGGAAGAAAACGAAAACCGTTGCGAAAAACAAAGTTTCATTTTCAAAGTCTTATAACTAGGTTTTTATACTAAGTAAATTAAGTTAACTAATAAATTAGTTTACATAGTTTGCTAGGTGATTCAGTTGTTTAAAATTTCTCCAAATCTAAGTAATAAATTAATCGATATTTAGACGACAGCAATAACTTAGACACAACTTCAGAGACTTAAATCTCGACTACTAGTCTAGATAGTACATTTTAACTTTTATGGTTATTAAGCCTAACTAGTTGACTAATACCATACCAAGTTTTACTAAAATGTAGATTTAGTTCGACTAATTATTAAGAAACAACTACAGCAGTCACAAATATTAAAGTCTAGTTTCAAAGTCTTATAAGTTAGTAATCCGCCTAGACTGTTTTAGTTCACACTGTCTACTAAGTAATTAAATTGTCTAAGACAGTGTTAGATTTCGCTACTCCAACTAGTAAATTAGTCGAGATTTTCACTAATTAGATGACGGCTATTTTAGTTAGTAGTGTTAATTAAGCCTAATTAGTTGTTTAATACTACAACAACTTATTATAGTCTATTTGACTAGTTAGAAAATATATTATGTGTCAAGTTGGTGAATCAACATTGAAACAAAGCCAAATTTTGTTTCTGTTTTACAATTTTTGTCTCGAAAATGCGAAAATAATTCTAAAACTAAAAGAAATTTCGAAAAAAGTTTCAAACAAAACATGCAGAGAATTAAATTTTCTATAAGGACGTTTATTATTTAGTGATTTCTTGCCTGTCAAGTTAAAGATAATCAACTTTGAAAAAAAAATCTCAGATTAGAAATTAATTAAGAAATTAAACGAAATCAAAGTCGATTAACTCAATTAATAATTTAGCTAGATTGTCCTAATTTATACAGTTTGCTAGGAGATTTATTTGTTTCAACCTGTATTAAATTTGACTTGTCTAACTAGTAAATTAGTCAAGATCTAAACGAACAGTTAAGACGACAGCAAGCACAAGCTGTTTTCAACAATCCAGGCAATAAATTATATCTTCACAGACTCCAATCTCGGCTACAAATCTAGCTATAACATTCTAGTTTTCACTGTTATTAAGCCTAACTAGTTATCTAATACCGCATCAAAATCCACTGTTCTATATAGATATTTCGAGTAGATATGAAACGAAAACGAAAACAGTTGCGAAAAAAAAGTTTCATTTTCAAAGTCTTATAATTAGGTTAATATGCTAGATAGATTAAACTAGGTTACATAGTTTACTGGGTGATTTAGTTGTTTAAAATTTCGTCAAAGAAAATCAAAATCTAAGTAATAAATTAATCGAGATTTAGACGACAGCAATAATTTAGACACATCTTGAAAGACTCAAATCTCGACTATTGGTCTAGATCAGTGGTTCTCAAAGTGTGTTCCGTGGAACCCTGTGGTTCGCGAAAAAAAATTGGGGTTCTGTGTGACAAATTTTATTTCATTAAAAAAATAAAAATGGTGTTTAATTCTACGGTCTTCGTACAATATAGAATATGGTCTTCATACGGAAGTTAGATGGTTATCGCGTGGTAAAATGCTTGTGCGAATATTTGAATTGCGATGGGAAGGTTATGTGTGTGTATGATAAATTGGTTGCCTTTTCAAGGAAAATACAATATTGGATTTCAGTTGTGGATCAAAATAACTCCGAGTGTTTCCAAACGCTTAGTGATTTTCTCAAAGAATCTGAAGTGGATTTAGATATGGAAATCCATGATGGTATAAAAACACATCTGTTTAGTTTACAGCAATCACTCAGTGATTACTTTCCAAATCTAGAGAATGAAGATAATTACAGCGTACAAAATCCATTCAAAATTAAAGAAAAACCAAAAGGATTATGGATGGATTATGAAAATTTGATTGTGAAAAGTGAGTTTGGATACCCAATTAGAAGCCAAATTTAGAACATTTTCATTCGCAATATTCTAGTCAGATGTATTTTATGAATATTCAAATTGATCAAGACAGGCTCTTCGAATTCTATTGCCCCTTGCAACCACTTATTTGTGTGAAGCTGGGTTTTCAAAGTATGTTTTGGGTACTTTTTGTACTGGGTTTTCAAAGTTTGCGACAAAAATAAGCGAATATAGTTATCAAACATAATTTTAATAAAATCATTCAATCAAAGAAGCAGGTGCATCCTTCACATTAAAGTTTTTTCATTTATTTTAATTTATTATTTAATTTATTTAATTTATTTACATAAAAAATGTTTTATTATTCGAAAAAAATAATTAAAAAATGAAACAAAATCAAAGTCGATTAACTCAATTATTAATCTAGCTAGATTGTTTGAGTTTATACAGTTTACTAGGAGATTTAGCTATTTCAAGCTGTATTAAATTTGGCTAGTCTAACTAGTAAATTAGTCGAGATCTAAACAAACTATTAAGACGACTGCAAGAACAAGCTGTTTTCAACAATCCAGACAATAAATTCTATTTTCACAGAGTCCAATCTCGGCTGCAAATCTAGCTATAACATGCTAGTTCTCACTCTTATTAAGCCTAACTAGTTAGCTAATACTGCAACAAATTCCATTGTTCTGTATACATAGTTCGAGTAGATATGAAACAAAAACGAAAACAGTTGCGAAAAACTAAGTTTCATTTTCAAAGTTTTAATCTTTTTCTCTCATTTTCTTAAGTCTATGTTAATATGCTACGTAGAATAAACTGGTTTACGTAATTTACTAGGTGATTTAGTTTAGTTTTAATAAATTTTGCTAAATCTAAGTTAGCAATTAATCGAGATTTAGACGAAAGCAATAACTTAGACATATTTTCAAAGACTCAAATCTCGACTACTAGTCTAGATAGTACATTCTAAATTATATGGTTGTTTAACCTAATTAGTTGACTAATACCACACCAAGTTTTACTAAAATATACATTGAGTCCGACTAATTAAGCAACAATTACAGTGGTCGCGAATATTAAAATCTAGTTTTCAAAGTCTTATAACTAAGTTAGTAGTCTACCTAGACTGTTTTAGTTTACACTGTCTACTAAGTAATTTAATTATCTAGAACTGTGCTAGATTTCGCTACTCCAATTAACAAATTGGTTGAGATTTACACAAATCAGTCGACGGCTAGTACAAGCTGTAAAACAATTTAGAAAGCAAATTCTAGCTTCGCATACTCAAATCTCCACTATAAATTTAAATACGATATTTGAGTTTTATTAAGCCTAATTAGTTGACTAATACCACAGCAAATTTCAATAATCTAGTGACTAACTAGTTAGACTAGATATAGACTAGAACGTTGGGAAATATCAAAATCTAATTTTCTTGCCAATGTAAAAGTTCTTGCGAAAGTCTTTTAATTCTGTTAATATTCTACCTAGAATGTTTTAGTTTACATAGTTTACTAGGTAATTTAGTTTATTTAAAACTGTGCCAAATATGACTAGTCTAACTAGTTCGAGATTAAAACTAAGACAGCAAGTTGATTAAGAAACTTGTTTATAAATATCAAAACCTAATTTTCAAAGTCTTATAACTAGTATAATATTCTATCTAGAATGTTCTAGTTTACGCTAAGTTATGTTTCTAAAAATTATTTTTTCTTAGTATGGGGTATAAACTTACCAAATATAAAGTGAACTTAGCCGAATTCATTTGAACTAATTTCGTACGAGAAAATGGACGTTTAATGTTGATTCGGTTGAGTAGACATATCTGACGGACCGAAGAAGATTCACTTCGCGAACGTCTAGTCTTAACATCGCGCTTGCAAAATTTGCCGTACATTATCCGCTTAAGCCTCGCAGGAGGGATACATAAAGGGAATTGTGCAACGTTTTATCGTTGCAGAATGATCTGGATTACTTGTTGCTAGAAGTGACTGGTACATGCTGTGTAGGCGGTTTAACTTCGTTGTAAAAGTTCGTTCGTTAGTGGGTTTGCGGAATTGGAGAAACAATTCGCTTAGAAAAGATTAATGTCGAAAATGGGAATATTTTGGCTAGAATTGTGATGAAATCTGGTTTTGCGAAAGAAAAAATGGTTTTGATAAAATCTTAATATTTAGTTTTTTTTTCCATTTAATTTCTCAAACTAGAACAAGAATGCTTGAAACTTGTAAGTTAGTAATCTAACTAAAAGTTGATTAGATTTTTTTCTAAGAAAAAGTTAGATTTTTTTCTAAGAAAAAAATCTAACAATGAACATTTCCCTTAGTTTTGAAGAAAATAAGAATTAAATTTTCTGTGGAATTTCCACCACACACGCTCCATTTTCTTCTTCGTCATGCAATATATGTTGCACGAGGCTTCGTTTTGTTCCTCCGGCTTCACTTTCGATTACCTTGCCAGCGTCTCTACTGTTCCGATTTAGATGGCACAGATTCGCCCGATGAATTCATAAAATTTATTGTCGATCATCTAATCGGCGTCGTGTGCGACGCACCGAAATAGAAGGATTGTTCTGTTTAGTAATTCTTGAAGAGAATTCCTCCGGACGGACAATCACTTCGGGAATTCGCGCGCAAAGCGCAAGGTCGAATCGATGAATAAAGTGCAAAAAATTGCGAAGATGCAGTTAACGGTAGTGACATTCGTTCCATGAAGAATTTTTCTATTAATTTATGCGGTATTATTATTATTGTCTGGTAAATTATGCTCGAGGAGAGTGAAGGTTGCAGTATATACACTTCACATTTTTCTAGAATTTGTTCACAAATACATAAACTGCTCAATTTTCAACACGCTATTTAGTCTATTAATGTAAACCTAACTAAACGTTCATGTCTTAATTCTTGATACGAACAATTTGAATTTTAACTCAATTTCAGACTGAAATAACTCAAAAAACAATCGACAATTTTCCAATTCTGTTTTTAGAAACAAATAGAGCGTTCAATTCTGAGTTAGATTACTAATTTTCAACATGCTATATAATCTATTAACCGAGATATGTGAAGTAAATTAAACCTCCACGTCTTAATCCTTGACACGAACATTTTGACTTTCATAATTCAATTTCAGACTAAAATATGTCAAAAACTTAATCGAAATTTTCCAAATTTGTTTTCAGAGACAAATAGAGTATTCAATTTTGAATTAGTTTGCTCATTTTCAACACGCATAGTCTATTAACCGAGATATGTGAACTAAACTTCCAAGTCTTAATCCATGATATGAACAATTTGAATTTTCGGACTAAAATTTTTCAAAAACCAATCGAAATTTTCCAATTATGTTTTTAGAAACAAATAGGGCGTTTAATTTCGAATTAGTTTACTAATTTTCAACACATTACATAGTTTATTAACCGAGATATGTGAACTTAACTAATCCTCCAAGTCTAAATCTTTGGCACGAACAATTTGAATTTGATAACTCAATTTCGACTATTAAGGTTGTGCAAAGCTTCATAGGCAAAACTAAACTGACAAGATTGAGTTGTGCAAAGCTTGATAGACTAAACTAAATGAACAAGATTGACTTGCGCAAACTTTGATAGACTAAAAAAACTCGTCTTAAATTCGGGTCAGTACGGTATATCCTATCCAGCTTAAGTTACAAGGTTTTTAATATCATTTATAAGTCTTAAACTTAGTGATTAATTATCTCATGAATAAAATCCTCAGCTTTAACATTCAACTGTCAAATCCTTAATTAGTTGTAACAAATCACTGTATGTTAATGACACACACAACAAATCTTCCAAAGCTGCACTAGCAAATCTAATAAAGTTATCTTCGTAGTTGATCTTTGGACAGAACGAAAACATCAATCTTCGTTAAATTATTTTCTTCGTATATTTTTATTTATTAATTTAAACTATCCGCCGTTTACCTTGTCTCGCCAACAATACAAAATGCGATAATTGCGACTGTTTGTTTGTCCCGGCGCGTCTGCAAAGATTCTCAGGGCCAGAAACGAAAATAATTACATTGATATCTAAATTATCTAACAATTATTCCTTTGTTTCATTTAAATGCAAGGAATTACTTTGCGATCTTGCTGGGTGAATTAACACTTTAATCCGCTGGTAAGACTGTAACCAATTTTTAATTTCGTCTAGAGTTTGAACAGTTAGACGTTTTAATAGAAATGATTCACACAAATCTCTTGCTCAACAATTATAACAGCTTATAAATCAATTTCAGTCGACGATTTCTTGTTCGTCGTTATAAAATTATTCAATCATATTATATTTTATGTGTTTAATATCGCGTTTTTTAATATCGAGTTTTAGATATAAAAAGTTTATTTTGATTTATCGCCCAATTCCGCAATTATAAATTACCTTTTGATGCTCACTAAAACGAATCTCAAGGATATTAAATAACACTAATTGTTTCAATCACTCCTTAACACATTCTACATACAATTATAAATTAATTCTTTATACAACTAACTAAATGTTTAACAGTTAATATTACTATAATAGTATATTAAAGGATAAAGGACGAGTTCAGTAAGGGCGATTTTTCAGCACGTGTCCAAGTTTGGAAAACGACGAGCGTAGCGAGGAATTTTCTAATGGGCAAGTGCTGTAAAACGCCTTACGTACGAGTTTTTTATATTAGTTTGTCTATTTTGCGCCCGTTTTTGCCATTTTATGCCATTTCTACATAAAAAAATTGCCCATACATATTTAGAGAATTTTATAGTGGTTGGTGACACTGATAATTGACATTTCACTGACACTTCAAATTAATTTAAATATTAAAATGGGTGACAAAGTATCTTGTAATCTACCTGAAAATCAGGAAATTGCTTTTAATACGGTGAGCAATTTGTTGCCGGATAAATCACGTCCACGATAAGATAAACGTAAATAATAATATAGTAATAAATAAGATATAGTAAATTTAACGAGTGGTGCACTGCAAATAAGGTTACGGTTGTTTCGGAAAATGTTTTACTTGCTTACTTCGAATTACAAAGTAAGACGGGGTTAGGTAAAGAATACGGGATTGTTTTGAAACTTAGTGTTGCGGACTTTTTACCTCATGTAACTGTTGTTAATCGTTTTTGGCACTCTTTAACTAAGATCCGAAAGCAAATATTAAGCTTCTACGTTGTTTACATTGGTTCAAAAAATATTCGTGTTTTTGTTGAAAATAATTGTTGTCATTTTCAAGATGACAGATAGTAGATGCGAACGCAACTAACTCGACGTTGCCACGTTTATTATTTTTTATTGATTCAATGGACCTTGCCACATTGTCCTATATTGGATCGAGACATATTAGACAACATACGCGCTGCTGCGTGTATGTTGTCTTGATTTATCTGTCCGTTTCGCGGCGGATAACCTGATCTAAGCGGAGTTAAACAAACAGTCGTTGCCACATAGCCTTATATTGGATCGAGAGTTCGCGCTGCCGCGCGTATGTTGTCTTGATTTGTCTGCTCGATTCGCGGCGGGTAACCTAATCTAACCTGGGTTAAAGCAACGGTTCTTGCCACTTTGTCCTATATTGAATCGAGAAATTAACCAATTCGGCTGGTATCAATTTACATTCAAGTAATTTTTGAATTGTTTAGTCGGCATCTCTTAAAATATTCCGAATATTCATAATAGACAAATAAGTTCTGGAAGCCAATTTTGTATATGTTACGGTAAAAGTACGTAGTTTGGTAAGTGTACACATTTACCGGCATATGTACACATTTACCTTCTTGGTTGGTAAATGTGAGTTCAACTTACATTTACCAATTATTTCCGGTAATTGTGTACATATACATAATGTTGTTGGCAATTGTTAGAGGTTTACATTAACATATACAGCGCATGGGCTGTCCAACAAGACACACGTGCTATTGTAACACCCAAAAAGTGTACTTTTACCGGTAAAATTAGATATATAATGTTGATCTCAGATTTAAACTCACATTTACCTATCAGGTAGAAGTATACATATACCGGTAGATGTTTCCATTTGGCGATTTTGTACTTTTACCGTAACATATATACTTTACACAAACATGTGACGCAGAATAATTTAAATAATGTATACATTATCAAAATTAATTTTGGCCACGCTGACCCAATTGTATCTACATTATTAGTGACCCGTCATACACGTCAGTTATTTGGTTGAAGATACAAATTTTTTTATTACAAAAAGTAAAAAAAGAATCTGGTGGTTATCCACGACACTTAAATAATTAACTCTAGACATTGTAGCTGTTTGCGACGTGGCTGTTAGTAGCAATATCAATGCAACTTCAATACTACGCTTAAGATTGTATATGTGTTGCCAAAATTATAGTTTTTCATATAAACGGACATAAAAACAAAAATAAACGTGGCGACGTCAAGTTAGTTGCGTTCGCATCTACTATCTGTCATCTTGAAAATGTCAACAATTATTTTCAACAAAACACGAATATTTATTGAACCAACGTAGAAGCTTAATTTTTGCTTTCGGATCTTAGTTAAAGAGTGCCAAAGACGATTGTTACACCAGGTAAAAAGTCCGAAACACTAAGTTTCAAAACAATCCCGTGTTCTTTACATAACCCTTGCCTACTTCGAATTGCAACGTAAGAAATATAAACCTTCAAGTTTATGGACGATATATTCTATGTTGAGGTGCCGTTTATCTATATATATATATATATATATATATATATATATATATATATATATATATATATATATATATATAATGATGTAGACAGTCGAAGATTTTAGAAGAAGATATTCATAAATTTATAAGGGTAGCAGATGATAAGTCTTACCTGGCTATGAAGGTGGGTAAATTTGTATGTATATCGCAGCTTTGCATGTAACGGTACATATTCATTTAAGATCGTCTTGATAATGGGTTACAATTGTTCGCTTAGGCGTCAGGAATTACCGGATATGTCTGTCGACGACAAAGAATACAGATCCGATTCCATCCTTGTGTCTGTATCTAAAACAAAAATTTACATTCCAAAAATGTTCGTAATTACAGATCCCCATTGGATTGAAATAATTAAAAATATGCTAACTTACGTCCTAATAATGTTATGAAAAAGAAATTATTCGAATAAAACTAATTATGTGATTTGTTTCAATTTGAAACTATGTGTTTTATAATTATGTGATTTGATTAGTTTTATTCAAATAATTTAACATGTCGTTTCATATAGTTAAGGCTGAAACAATTAACTCTTTATGCATAAGAGATTTTTCTTAACTTTTCCTAACGGTCATTGTTATTAATAGTCCAATTGGTTTAAATATTATTGGGAGAATATCAAAACACATTGCCACATTTCTCAATATTACCAAACTCCGATCTTTATACAGGACATTGTTTCCGAAGAAGTAGTGCGACACATTTGGCCAACCATGGTGGAGATTTGTTGACAATAAAAAATCATGGTGGATGGCAGTCTTCTGCTGTTGCGGAGGGGTATGTTGACGCTTCCTTAAAAAATAAAATTAAAATGTCGAAAATGCTTGGGTCTGAGCAAGCAAATATCAACTTACCTGGATATTCTTCTAATGTCCCACAGTTGCAATATGATAGCAACAGTAATAGTAGCATTATATATTTCAGGAAAAACCCCGTAGGAAAAGTACTTCCTGGACAGAAGAGAGAAAGGAGTTACACCGGCAGAAGATGCGACAATACTGGGCAAAGGTCAAAGCCCAACAGTTGAAAAAAATGGTCCAATTCACTCGTGGTCCAACATAGGCCTATTCGAAAGAGGAAGAAGAAGTAGCATTTTATATATAATGTCCCTGGTGTGAGTGTTACTGCTCAAAAATCATCCAATGTCACTATTAATGTTTTTAATAAGTGTTCCATTGATGCCCAGAATTTGAATTAAATATGTATTATATATCGTTTATTACCATTAATTAATTAAATTTGTGTTCGCGATTTCCAAACATCACATAACCTGAAAATTATCTGGCAGAAAATTTGACACTGACAGCTCTGAATTTCAGTGCCAACCTTGAAAAAATTAACTCGTAACAGCACTCAGCGAGCATATGAGTGCTGTTATGAGTCCATTACAGACGCAAAATAGAAAAACAATATTAAGAAGCGTTAACAATTTGTTATTCAATTACTTTACAGATTTATAAAATAATTAGTGTTTGATTAATTAATATTCAAGGCAACTAATAAGTGGTTTAATCAATTAGCAAATATGTATTGTTTTGTTATCTAGATGGTCGCGTAGTAAACTTATTAGTTGGTGCAATCATCCAATGTGTATTCTAATCGAAACGTGTTAATTATTGGAGCGGCTTATCTTAAATTCCGCAGGAATTGCAAATACATAAAGTTCAACGTTTTGAGGTATAATATATTGTTCTATCGAGAGCATCCTTTCACTCTTGATTAGAAACAGATCTGGTTGGAATTATTTAGTTTGCTATTTAAAGATTACTTAATTGTCTAGGTTTTTATATGTTTTATCGATGCTAACAATTTTTGTTTTAATTTTTCGCAATATATTAAGCAATCTAATAACATATCTACTATTTAGACTAAACTAAGTTATAGTGTGTAGATTCTGGAATGTTTTACTACGATTTTCATGAAAATCGCGCGATCGGTTCTTTTTTTATGAAGGAAATTGTGGAACTAAGCTTAAATCTTGATGCAATCAAAACTAGCTAATACTAGCTATACTACACTGGATAAACTAGGTTCTAGTTCTGAATTTTTTTTCTGAAATTTTCATGAAAATTGCGCGTCTTTTTTTGTTTCTTGATGAAAATTATTTAGCTCAGAAGTTTCATTCTATGACTTAATAGACTAAGTAGCGATTAAATTCATATATTTCGCTGAATAAACTAAGTAGCGTTGTAGTAGTATTGAAATTTAGTACACTATTTCAAAATTAAGTACTCTACGTGGTCTGTTAGAAAAGTATCCGACCTTATTTTTTATTTAGAAAACTTGATGGATTTGAATCAAGCGAGCTTGCATTAGCCGACCTTGACCCTCGGTGCGCATGTCAGTTGCTGTCGAGCAGTGTTTGAGTGACGTAGTGTGTAATGCTCTCGTCGGTTTTTCAATGCAAGTAAAATGACGACTAGTGAAATTGGCGACTCCATCACGATAATGCTCCAGCACATTCTTCGTACTTGGTTCACATTTTTCTGGCGAAAAACCAGACTCCTCTGGTTCGACAGGCTCCTTACTCTTCTGATATTGCCCCCTGCGACTTCTAGCTATTCCCCAAAGTCAAGAGGCCATTTAAAGGAACGCGATTTCAGACAAGAGAGGACATTATGGCTGCAACGACAGCCGAGCCAAAGTCGATTCCGAAAGAGGCTTTTTCGGAATGCTTCCAACAATGGCGGCTACGCCGGGAGAAGTGTGTGGAGTCCCAAGGAGACTACTTTGAGGGTGATTAGGTTTCCAACGCTCCAGGTATGCCAGTTTTTTTTTAACCGCTAAAGGCCGGATACTTTTCTAACAGACCACGTATATGTTTCTGAAAACAAGATTGGAAAATTTAGAATGGTTTTTCAGATATTTCAGCCTGAAATTGAGTTATAAATTTCAAATTTTTCGAGTCAAGGATTAAGACTTCTTAAGGAAGACTAGTTTACTACTAAGTTCACACATCTCCGTTAATAGACTATGCATCGTAGGGTGTTGAAAATTAGTAAATGAATTCAAAATTGAACGCTCTATTTGATTCTGAAAACAGTATTGGAAATTTTCGATTGCTTTTTCTGATATTTTAATCTAAAATTGCGTTGTTAAAGCAAATTGTTCGTCTCAAGGATTAATGCTTGGAAGCTTCGATAAGTTCACATATCTCGGTTAATAAATTATGCAGCGTGCTCAAAATTAGTAGACAACCTCAATCTTGTCCATTTAGTTTTGTCTATCAAGTTTAAAAAAAAAATGGTTTATATCACAACACCAGTCAGAAAAAGGACTTGTACTCAAATTCCCTAGAGGGAGATCGAATTGAGCCTCTATGGACTGCGTGGTAACAGCCAATTGCATTTTAGTGCAGTGGTTTCCAATCTCTCTGTACCTGCGCCCCCCTTTTTTATAAAAAAAATAGTGCGCCCCCCTTAATTTTTGTAACAATCTAATTTCATAAATCATATTAAACAATAATAAAGAGATTATCTTAATTGTTTATCTTTATTTTTTTGATGGGTGGTAAAATAATTTATGTATAAATTACCATGTTAAGTATAAATATATAAACAAAATTCTAATTATTATATATTAAGACAAATCTTAAAAAATTACAAAGGACACAATACATGATTGTCATAAGTAGTACGTAATAAAATTTATAAATGTCATTAAAATTTAATCTGAGGGTTGGTCTTGTTCTCGCTTTTTCGAAGATAACGCTATTCTCAGTATCTTTTCAATCACTAATAGAGATCGATATTTTGTCTTTAAAACAGCCACTGCAGAAAAAGCAGATTCGCATAAGTAAGATGTTATAAATGGCAAATTCCTAAGATTTCTTGTCAAAGTAGGAAAATCTTTCTGTACTTATCTTATCCATTGTACTTTCCTATCCATTCGTATTTTGACATGTCAAGATATTTAAAGTAAACCGAGAATTGCTTCCATAGACTGGTCAAGTGATTATTAATAATAAGGGTTTCGCGCCCCCCTAAGGGGCCGCGCCCCACTGGTTGGAAACCACTGTTTTAGTGTCTAGGTCTTGTTCTCGTTCCAGCTTTGACTTCCTGCCAGTATCTTCTAAGTCCGTCAAGAAGTTCAAGTTTATGCCCTTCGAACAAAGGTCCTCTCCGTCTTTTCTACGTTGATGCCATTTTAAAACCTTGGTAGTTGTTCACCAATCTTTTAAATTTGTTCCTATCATGAACGTTTCTCTCTGAGATACCAATCTGCATAAGATCATTTTCACATTCTTCGAACCATCTCGGCCTTGTTTTCTTAGACTGGATGAAAGAAACTCCATATTCTTTTGGTTAGTCGGTCACCGGTCATCTTCATGAGATGACCTAAAATAACAATCGTCTTTTTGTAATGGATGCTGTAAGAGGTTCTGTCTTGCAAGTCCTCATTTTCTCTCATTCGCCATTGTCCATCAACCCATCTGTTACATAGGATTTTCCTGAATATCCTACTTTCTTGTTTTTTAAGCCGCTCACCTTGCCTATTCATGGTCAAAGTTTCGGACGCATATAAGCCCTCAAGCTTTAAAACTGTATTATAATATCTGAACTTGACTCCTATACTCATAGACTTTTTGTTATAGGTATTCTTTGTTCGTTGGTATGCCTGGTCTAACTTCCTTATCCTGACATAAATTGCTTCTTCTTCTAATCTATTCTCCTGGATGACTTCACCGAGATACCTGAAATTCTTGACTCGTCCAATTTTCCCGGATTGGTGATCATCCATTCAGGTCAATCGTAGATGTTCGTCATATATCTTGTCCTTTTAATAGAAATCTGGAGTCCAACCTTCTATGCATTTCTGATAGCCTATTAATCTTGTTGACTGCTGACTCTAGGTTGTTAGCAAAAATGGCCAGGTCATCTGAAAAGGCCAGGCCGCCAATGTACACCCCTTTGTCCTTAGGACCATGTCTGAATTGCTCTTCATTTGTTTCTTCTTGGGCTAACAGCTTTCTCCACTCTCGAATGACCTTTTCCAAAACACAGTTGGAAAGGATTGAGGACAATCTATCTCTTGTCTACGTCCGTTCTGATTTAAAGGGATCTGAGATCTCACCCATAAATTTTATTTTTGACACAGTGTTAGTGAGAGTTTGTTTGATTAGCTGTTTTGATGTATCATGCACCCCAAACTCTTCCAAAATATTCATTAATGACTCTCGACCGATGGAGTCATATGCCGTGTGAAAATCAACAAACACGATCACGTAGTTATTTCCTCCAGTTCTTTTATACCTGATCATGTTCTTTAGGTCAAGAATATGTTCTGGGCAAGAACGGCCCTTTTGGAAACCAGCTTGATATTCCCCAATCAGTTGGTCGAGATGACCTTCTATTCCGTAAGAGAGTTTTATATGGAACAGATACTAATGAGATGCTCCTATAGTTATTGACATTCTTATTATCATCTTGTTTGTGTAGAGGATGGATTAAAGCTGGCTGCCATTCAGTTGGTATCATCTCTGTTCTCCAGATCTCCTCAAAAAACTGGACTAGTACATCTTGGGTTTTATTATTTGCCAGCTTCAGTAGTTCCGCCACTATCGAATCCTCTCCAGCTGCCTTATTATTCTTAAGGTTGTTGATGATCTCTTTAATCTCGTCTTTACTAGGTGGAGATGAGTTTAGTAGTTTGTAGATCGGGGCGCATGCAGGAAATCTTTCTTTCGGTTCATCACAATTAATTAGGTTTTCAAAATAACGAGAGATGATCGTGCAGTTTTCGTTGTTGGTCAATCCCAGTTTTCCATTTTCGTCTCTAAAACAAAGACTTGGTGCTTGGTATCCTTTCAAATTAGACTTGAACGCCTGATATAAGTCTTTGGCATTGTTTTTCCGAAAATCCTGATCGATCTGTTCTAATAGCTGTTTTTCATACATTCGCTTAGTCCTTAGTGAAGTTCTAGATATTTTCGAACTTCACGGAATACATCAAAGTCTTCAGGTCTCTTGGTCGAGTTCCACTTTTTCCCGGCATTTGTTTGTTGGGCCATCATCACATCACAAACCTCATTCCACCATCTATGCTTTCTCCTTTTATCTGCCAGGATTGCAGTATTAGCTGCTTGTCGGATCTTGGAGGCGATGTTAGTCCATTATGAGATTCAAATGTAAGTTGCTGGTGGTATGGTTGTAATATGTTTTGATTGGTTTTAAGCTTTGCAACATCGAATTTATGAATTTTATTTCTGGTTTTCACAGCCTAATTTAGAGGGAAAAAAATTAATTTTGATTTTGAAGAGATAATGATCCGAATCGAACTGGGCAACTATCTGTACTTTAACTTTCATTATTTCCTTAACGGCAGCTACAGTGGACAGCATAATCTTCGGTACAGTGTAGATGGCGGATGTGCCAGTCCAGTGCTCGTGATTAATTGAGTAAAAGTGATATGGTGAAAATGGTCAACGGTTTTGAAGGCGGAAGACGACAACCATGTCCAAACGGTGGAAAAAGCGGATAAACTATCTTCATTTAGCAGCTCCTGTTCTTCAGAGTAGCGGTTGCAAAGGGCGTCTGACTCCAGAGGAGCTGCCTATTATCAAGCTTCGGGGCTTACAACCTCGGTCTATTACCGGGAAGGATTTGTCCAACCCATACTAGTTTGGACAACCAAGTTTCAAGGAATGTCGTCATAAATAGGACACTACCCCAGGTAGTTCTTCTTTTAGGGAATCTACCACTCTTAAGAGAGCTATCAGGCCGATGGATTCTGAGGAGCCTGAACCTAAATGTTTTGAAGACACATCTACGCATACTAAGTTCAAAGCAAAACAGAATTATTATTTTGTAACTTTGAACGTCAATTCTATATTGAAAGTTGGGAAACAAAGAGTTCCCGATGATGATGGACAAATATGACATAACAATATTGGCCATTCAAGAAACCAGATACCTAGCGGTTGCAAAGAGCGTCTGACTCCAGAGGAGCTGCCTATTATCAAGTTTCGGGGCTTACAACCTCGGTCTATTACCGGGAAGGATTTGTCCAACCCATACTAGTTTGGACAACCAAGTTTCATGGAATGTCGTCATAAAAAGGACACTACCCCAGGTAGTTCTTCTTTGAGAGAATCTACCACTCTTGAGAGAGCTATCAGGCCGATGGATTCTGAGGAGCCTGAACCTAAATGTTTTGAAGACACATCTACGCATACTAAGTTAAATTAACTAGCACATCTAAGCAAAACAGAATTATTATTTTGTAACTTTGAACGTCAATTCTATATTGAAAGTTGGGAAACAAAGAGTTCACGATGATGATGGACAAAGATGACATAACTATATTGGCCATTCAAGAAACCAGATACCTAGCGGTTGCAAAGGGCGTCTGACTCCAGAGGACCTGCCTATTATCAAGTTTCGGGGCTTACAACCTCGGTCTATTACCGGGAAGGATTTGTAAAACCCATACTAGTTTGGACAACCAAGTTTCATGGAGTGTCGTCATAAAAAAGACACTACCCCAGGTAGTTCTTCTTTGAGAGAATCTACCACTCTTAAGAGAGCTATCAGGCCGATGGATTCTGAGGAGCCTGAACCTAAATGGTTTGAAGACACATCTACGCATACTAAGTTCAAAGCAAAACAGAATTATTATTTTGTAACTTTGAACATCAATTCTATATTGAAAGTTGGGAAACAAAGAGTTCACGATGATGATGGACAAAGATGACATAACAATATTGGCCATTCAAGACACCAGATACCTAGCGGGTAACCAGATAATAGCTGTTTTTCATACATTGGCTTAGTCCTTCGTGAAGTTCTAGATATTTTCGAACTTCACGGAATACATCAAAGCCTTCAGGTCTCTTGGTCGAGTTCCACTTTTTCCCGGCATTTGTTCTTTGGGCCATCACCACATCACAAACCTCATTCCACCATCTATGCTTTCTCCTTTTATCTGCCAGGATTGCAGTATTAGCTGCTTGTCGGATCTTGGAGGCGATGTTAGTCCATTATGAGATTCAAATGTAAGTTGCTGGTGGTATGGTTGTAATATGTTTTGATTGGTTTTAAGCTTTGCAACATCGAATTTATGAATTTTATTTCTGGTTTTCACAGCCTTATTTAGAGGGAAAAAAATTAATTTTGATTTTGAAGAGATTATGATCCGAATCGAACTGGGCAACTATCTGTACTTTAACTTTCATTATTTCCTTAACGGCAGCTACAGTGGACAGCATAATCTTCGGTACAGTGTAGATGGCGGATGTGCCAGTCCAGTGCTCGTGATTAATTGAGTAAAAGTGATATGGTGAAAATGGTCAACGGTTTTGAAGGCGGAAGACGACAACCATGTCCAAACGGTGGAAAAAGCGGATAAACTATCTTCATTTAGCAGCGTCTGTTCTTCAGAGAAGCGGTTGCAAAGGGCGTCTGACTCCAGAGGAGCTGCCTATTATCAAGTTTCGGGGCTTACAACCTCGGTCTATTACCGGGAAGGATTTATCCAACCCATACTAGTTTGGACAACCAAGTTTCATGGAATGTCGTCATAAAAAGGACACTACCCCAGGTAGTTCTTCTTTGAGAGAATCTACCACTCTTAAGAGAGCTATCAGGCCGATGGATTCTGAGGAGCCTGAACCTAAATGTTTAGAAGACACATCTACGCATACTAAGTTCAAAGCAAAACAGAATTATTATTTTGTAACTTTGAACGTCAATTCTATATTGAAAGTTGAGAAACAAAGAGTTCACGATGATAATGGACAAAGATGACATAACTATATTGGCCATTCAAGAAACCAGATACTTAGCGGTTGCAAAGGGCGTCTGACTCCAGAGGAGCTGCCTATTATCAAGTTTCGGGGCTTACAACCTCGGTCTATTACCGGGAAGGATTTGTCCAACCCATACTAGTTTGGACAACCAAGTTTCATGACATGTCGTCATAAAAAGGACACTACCCCAGGTAGTTCTTCTTTGAGAGAATCCACCACTCTTAAGAGAGCTATCAGGCCGAAGGATTCTGAGGAGCCTGAACCTAAATGTTTTGAAGACACATCTACCCATACTAAGTTCAAAGCAAAACAGAATTATTATTTTGTAACTTTGAACGTCAATTCTATATTGAAAGTTGGGAAACAAAGAGTTCACGATGATAATGGACAAAGATGACATAACTATATTGGCCATTCAAGAAACCAGATACCTAGATGAAGACATAATGGACATTGAAGGTTACGGGATATATAAAGGCAAAAGGTCAGTCAAAATAGGTAAGAACTTGTCTATAGTTAGCACAGCTTTTGTTGTTCGTAAAAAGGTTGTCAATTCAATCGTGGAGTTCTTCAGCCCTTCTCAGAGACTTTCTATCCTAACTCTCAGCTGTGGTAACATAGGATACACGTTAATCAATTGCGCATGCACCAATCAATGAAGATAAAAAACATAATCCTGAGAAAGTTCAACAGTTTTGGGACCTTCTTGAAGAACATTTAAATAAAATACCATCTAAGAACATTAAGATCCTACTAGGTGACTTTAAAGCCCAGCTGGGAATAGAACCGCAATTCAGATCAACAATTGGGAAGTATACAGCTCATAAGATGACTAATAGAAAAACTAGTAGAAATACTAATAGAAACGGTAAATCTGTGTCGATCCTTTAATCTTGAGATAATGTCAACATTTTACAAATACAAGCCAAGTAAACAGAAGACTTGGCGATCACCGGGCAATGTGTGTGAAGAGAAACAAATTGAACATGTAGAGATATTTAGGCGAGCGATTAAGGTCTACACCATAGCCCTGGCAAGAGACCCTTACAAGGGGATACCAGTCGGGTCAGCTGGATCAAGATGTGTTACTCCTCTATCTGGCATTATTATTATCTCCTCTTTGCTCTTTTTTCGGGAGGAGCAAAATTCAAAATCTGCCAACTGTCAGAATTTCACCTAGAATTCTTTTCATTCAAGTTTATCAAAAGAAATAGAATATTGTCAAATTTGTTCAAGTCTATTCAAGTATGGTCATGTTTGGTCAAGTCTGGTCAAATCTAGATAAATCTAGTCAAATTAAGTTAAACTTAAATCAAAGATTATTCAAGTTTGGTCAAGTTTGGCACAGTCTGGTCAAATTTATTTAAAGCTAGTCATAGTTAAGTCTAGTTAAGGTTAGACAAATAAAATCAATTTTATGAATAGGATGGTTGCGACAGTTACTACGTGGTAATCCATACTTACATTGAATTGAAAAATTCACTTTGTTTTTTACCACACTTATATTATGTAAAAATATTATATAACTTATTATTCACAGTTATATAATATTTTTACATAATATAAGTGTGGTAAAAAACAAAGTGAATTTTTCAATTCAATGTAAAATCAATTTTAGTTGTTTACTTTACAACTAGCTAAAGATAACATTCATATCGTTGAGATCCATCGCTCGACGATCTTCATATGTATTTCAGCCTTCTTTGCTACCTCTCAAAGTTTTCTATCTTAATAAATTCCTTGCTTAAGCTTTAAATAAAATGACTAAATCGCTTATATTTAATAATGCATGAATAGTGTGATATTATAGCCCAATGAATAAATATAAGTTTTTTTCCGACTTGATTTTTATACCGATTTCATGCAAATTT
The DNA here is from genome assembly GCA_944588485.1 of Phosphuga atrata. Taxonomy (NCBI): domain Eukaryota; kingdom Metazoa; phylum Arthropoda; class Insecta; order Coleoptera; family Silphidae; genus Phosphuga; species Phosphuga atrata. The sequence continues at coordinate 12,307,326 of OX155897.1, forward strand.
ATTTTTTTAACATTGACTTTGAAATCTGAATCTCTTTAATAAAATAATCGGTGACACCATAAATGCTTAATTTATTTATTTATCGAACGTTCAGTTCACATAACTACCTAATACTTGAAAGTGTTGTTAGATAATATTACATTTAAGTATAGTAATTTTTGGGTTGTTGGCCTGGCATTGAGCACGAAAATTAAAATAATTACTGAAAAGTAATTTTCCCAATTATATCATTTTTTGTTGTCTTCTGCTATGGTTTACTATGAAGTGTCACCATCAAGGTCAACAATTTTTTTTTACTAATTTAACGAAGCGTAAATCCTTTTTGGGTTATAGGAAATAGATTTAAAGGTCCAAGGATGCATTCTAATTATTATTTTAGTGTTCGTATGTAAATTGATATGTTGATGGCATTTTAATGTTTCGAAGAAAGTTTTTTTTTTGACAAGTTTTGGTAGATTCGTGAGAATTTTGAAACGTATCAAATTTGTTTTTGCGTATTGTGCAACTGCTGATTTTATAATAATGAAATAAAATAATAACTGAATAGTTTTGCTGAGGATAGCGGTAATGGGATATTTCGTTACCAATTAATGGAATCAGAAATCAATCGAAAGTTAAAACTATTAAGTTAACAGTATTAGTTTCACATAAGGGACATTTCACGTCAAGCTGACACTGATTTCTGGATTTTGTTCATAATTAGATTAATTGTACTTCTATAATACCCAAGTGAAAGTATTATTATTTCTTCCCTATAAAGACTAGCTGCGAATTTATAAGCCTTTACAGAATTGACGAAATTTGAAGAAGAGATTTTATTTTAAGCTATTGCTGCTATTATCCATAAAAGTAGTAAAAACAAGTATGTAATGTTTTTTTGAGAAAATGTAATGTTCTTGGCAGTTATTATTAATTCGGAACTCGGTTTGTTTTTCGTTTTCCGAAATTAAACATTTCAAAATAATTTTCAGTATTTTTTTTAATTATTATCTAAAAATGTAGCTTGTAGTATATAATTTAATACGTGTACAGTTACAAAATGGTATCTGCATTCGTTTTGGAGATAATCTAAAGTGCGAACACGCCGTACTGAGATGATCGCCGGACTGGTGATTTCTTAGGATGACTGGTGTACAAGACAATGCACACTGGGACGGATTACGAATTTACGGCGACAAAAATAAAATACAGTTCATTTCAAATTTTTGTCTCACATATTACCTTATGATGACATTCTGATGATTCTAATATAAAATTAGTCTATTTTAAATGTACACGATTAATTAAAATCGCAAATTTAAGTGCAAAAAATATATTTTTTTTTATATAACAAAAGTACAACATTTTTTTGCAAATTAACAACCGTCGTTGACACAAAACTTATCCAACACGTATTGTACTAATCGTTCATTACACTTTAACGAAGAAAACTTATAAAAACTTTCATCTCTTAATACCAGAAATAGTTAATTTCTATTCAACGTTCTCTCTGGCAAATGGTGGTCATCACAACTACCTGGAAAAAAGGTGTAATTCTCAGTAAGGTGGAACGATGTGGACGGGATTTTTGCTTTTCTAGAATTGTCAATGTTTGTTTTGTTTTACAAAATATTTAATTTAAGGGAACTATGTGGAGCTTTTCTTAAAAATCAATTTATTGCAGTTTATTACAACAAAAATTTAATTTACGATAGTCGTTAACAAAACTATTGTATTGATTAAAACTTTCTACTAATTTGATATTATTACATGTAAATACATACTTGAAGTATATTCTCCATATTTAAAAAGTTCACATTTTTTTAACACAAATACAAAACAGACGTAGTTACTTTCTTAAAAATCCAGCGCAACTAATTCCTTTTTGGTACCTAAGGGACAAGAGCGATGTTTAACACGTTCTCACAACCAATGGAATTGATTTTTCGCATTTTTTAGTTTATAATATTATGGATGGGTTATCTAACAATACATTTTAAGTGGTTTTGCTTAATTGTGAGACATTGTAAAATTCTATTTTTGTCGCCGTAAATTCGTTATCCGTCCAAGTGTGCAACGGTTTAATACAAACTGCAACGTAAATATTAACCCTTAACCACCATACCGCTATACGTCTCAGGTGCGAAAATTACTCCTACTTTGGGTCTGAGAGACGTATGTCAGGTGGTTAGGTGTTAATGCGGAAGCGCAACAGCGTGCGTTAGCCATAAAAATATTTGTTTAATTAGGAACGAAGCCGGACGTGCGTTAAAAATGTGATGAGAGCCTTATGCGGATGCCTAACGAGGATCGAACACGGAGTTCTGCATGCCTAACTCGTTCCTAATAAAAACCGAACTGAATTTCCTAGTCTGGTGCAAGTGTGGCTTCCGAATGAGTTCTCAATCAGGCTAACTAATTAGGAACGAAGTCTGACGTGCGTTACAAAAGTGATAAGTGCCTTATGCGGTTGCCTGATTCGGATCGAACTCGAGTTCCACAAGCCTAATTCGTCCCGAATAAAAACCGAACTGAAATTCCTAGTCAGGATTCTCTTCAGTGAAGTTTCAAGAATATTTTACTGCAAATTTTGAGAGAATTCACAGAATATTTCCTGAATTATACGCGAAAACCTGCAAGAAATGTTGATATTTGCCTTGTATTAGCTAGTATTAAACTCATCGCGTCGCACTAAGTACTACATAACACTAATATTCTCTTCAGCCGAATTTATAAAGCAGTTTGTTGTAAATTTCGCGAAAACGCTCCAAATATTTCCAAAATTGAGAAAATCAGAAAAAATTTCATCGATGCGCACTAAATCTCACATAGTGCGACGACCACTTACATGCGACAGATCAGTCTCTTCCGTAAAGTTAGAAGAACATTCGTCACGAATTCGTATCGCAAGGCCACCATGGATTGTGGTTAGCAAATTAATTTACAGAAGAAATAACAAAGTTTAAAATGAGATGTCATGGTTTGAACCAAATTAATAATAGAATTGAAAGTAGGAGATTACCACTACGATATCTTCAAATCTGTCAGTAGCTACAATTACACACCACGCTTCTTCAGCGGGGTGTGCCAAAGAGTAACAGAAGATTTCCGTGTAATTGTAGCTACTGACAGATTTGAAGATATCGTAGTGGTAATCTCCTACTTTCAATACTATTATTAATTTGGTTCAAACCATGACATCTCATTTTAAACTTTGTTATTTCTTCTGTAAATTAATTTGCTAACCACAATCCATGGTGGCCTTGCGATACGTATTCCAAACCGGAATCTATTGTTTTTTTATTGACTTACGTTATCTGTCAGTTTGCCATTAGATAAGAGTTCCCGTTGGATGAGGAGCCGACGAGATCTTCTTATCTTGGACTCTAAGGTAGTAATTACACAAATTCTAACTTTATTTTCTTTACTCTTTCATAACATCTGTTGGCCCTCAGCCCCTGACACAATTCGGTCTTGACCGTTCCCGTTACTTGCTTTGACGCAGCGAACGGCTCACACCACGCTTCTTCAGCGGGGTGTGCCAAAGAGTAACAGAAGATTTCCGTGTAATTGTAGCTACTGACAGATTTGAAGATATCGTAGTGGTAATCTCCTACTTTCAATTCTATATGCAAAAAGTTACAAAACAACCTCAAAATTGGCTTGTATTATCCAATACTAATTTGATTTATGCACAATAACGAACATATGTCATATATCAATACTTTAAAAAAAGTTTAGATAAGATTTTCTTGTATATTTCGCGAAAATCCGACGAATATTTCTTGAATTATACGCAAAACTCTGCAAAACTAGCTAGAAATAGACTTGCATTAGCCAGCAGGCCCGGACTTAGAGACCCAGGGCCCCTAGGCACTTTGAACATTTGGCCCCACCCCTCCACCATCTCGAAGCTATTTTGGAAATTTAGGTTTTTTGCACTAATAAATTAAATGCACTAGTACAAAACATATAATTTTTAATCGACTTTAATGACTGATAAACGTCAGAATAATATAGTATATGTTACTATAGTTCCGTTATTCTATAAAATTTATAGAAACATACGACGAACTTTCTTCTGTGCAAAGGAACGAATGACGTCATCATAGTCAATGGACTGCATTATTTCTGACTCTATGTAAATCACAGAGAGTGAATTGAACCTTTTCTCTTCTATGTTGTATATTAAGTAATTTTTACACTCTTTAGCGCTGAAAACGACCGTTCTGCTGAGCAGTTTTACGCTGGTGTCAACAACAGCATTCGGAGCGCAATTCCGATAAATGTCCAAAAAACCTTTTTCCGATAAGTATTTGTATAGCTTCAGTAACAATAACTCCATAGCTTCATCATTCGATGACAAATGAGCTTGCAGGTGCAGACACTCGTTTTCCAAAGTTCTATCCAAATCCCCGGGATATAAAGTTATAAGGTTTCTGGCTCCTTCACGGATGTCTTCAGATTCCAAACGATATAGTTTCGTAAGAAAGTCAAACTTTTTTCTTAATTCCTCATAAACAGATCCGCGTCTTCGTAGATCTGAAATTAGTCTATCTATAATGACGTTAAAAATGGTAAAATGGTAAAATCTAAATCTGTCCCCGCCAGAGTTCGGTCTCGTTTCTTTTTACTTCGTCGAACTGAACTTTACGCTTAAGTTTCCTCTGCATGTCATATGCAAAGGTATTTTCACCGAATTTTTCAATAACTTTCGACTCGTATTGATCAAAGGTACAGGTGCTGCGTTTTCCTAAGTGTTCTAGGTGTGTTACCAAAGACTGATACAGATCAACGATCGTACCCAGGTCGATGTTAACAGATTGGAGAGATTTGCTTACTTTGTTGAATCTTTCCAAGATGTCAGTCCAGAGAAGTGACAAAAAGCAAGTTTCCATCGAGTCTAATGAATTCAGAAGACCTGAAGCCTCAGAGCGCGTAGATGGTTTTCATTTGCATCATTGGAAATTATCTGGAGAGGTGCCATGATCTCATCCCAGGAGCAACATAGACTTCGGCAGGTGTCAGCTCGAGCAGACCATCTTGTCTGGGAAAGACTCTTCACGACTGTTGAATTTGACTTCATTTTCGACAGAAAAATTTCGCATCTGTGTGTTGATGCCGAAAAAAAATTATACAATGACTGCAAAATACCGAAGAAAGATACCGAAGAAAGATAGCTTGACAAGACTCCGCACAGGATCCAACAAGATTCAGTGAGTGAGCCGAACAGGGAACGAAATCTATCAGAGGGTTCACTTGTTTTATTCTCGCTTGAAGACCAGAATATACACCCGACACATTGCTAGCATTGTCGTAAGACTTTTGCTATCGACATTGGCTATCGGCGATATCCAAGTCGTTATTTTTCAATGTCTCTAGGACGACTTTAGCCAGGTCTTCCGCTTTATGGCCACAATTTGGAATGAATTTAAAAAATCGTTCTACAGGACATCCGCCTTCAGACACATATCTCACTATGAAAGGAAGTTATTCTACATGAGAAATGTCCGAAGTAGAGTCCACAGAGATAGATAAATATTTGCCATGCTTTATCTCAGTCACAATTGTATTTATTACCTTTACTACCATGATATTGATCATTTCACCGCATATTTTGAGAAAAGATATATGATGTTGTGCCACTTATTTTGTTACCGTGTCGTTTTAAGTGTAAGTCCAGCAAACTGAGTCAAAAAAGAAAAAAAGAACTCAGCCAAAAGTTCTAGGATCATAACATAGTTTATTTTTTTTATCCAATCCTCACGGAAACCTCTAAACGGCAATCCGCGTGCAGAAAGTGACTTCACAACAGCCACAATGCGCCTCAAAACATCATGCCAGTATTTTGTTTCTTCTTCCGTTTGAAGAACAAGACTCTTGTCAATTCTTCAACCGCCAGCATTCTGCCTAGCTAATAGTGTCGCAAGTGCTGACATGTGTTCGTTCGAATTATCATGTTCCTTCTTTCAACTTTAAACTGCGTTTTTCCAGTCGTTGTACCCTTCATTAGCTAGCGACCCCAATTTGCCAACATCTTATAAGGGGCGCAAAACACTGCCACCCTTGCTCTTCGAAAATATGAGCCAAGTTCGAGGTCGTATTTCACCATTGCTTAATGTTCGGCTAAAAAGTGACAGCGATAGATACCTGGTTTTCTCTGCGTACTGACGCCTTGAAGAAGAAAAGTCGGCATCAATATTCTGTTTCACGCCATTATGGACAGAGCCAGGCTTTTGAGATTATGTAAAAATTCCGCCACCGGGGCCCCTAGGCTGGCAGGGCCCCTAGGCCCAGGCCTTGTAGGCCTAGGCAGAAATCCGGCACTGTAAGCCAGCACTAGTTTTATCGATGCACACTAATTGACAAATAGTACTACTACCTACTATTAATAGATTAATGCTTTCAGTAAAATTTCTAGAACATTCTGTTGCAAATTTTGCGAAAATTCGCCGAATATTTCGTGAATTATAAACAAAAATCTGAAAAATGGCTTTTATCAGCCAGTACTAATTTCATGGATAGACACTAACTCACACATAGTACAATAGTACCTACATGTGATACATCAATCTTTTCAGGAAAGCTTCACGAATATTTTGTTGCAACTTTCGCGAAAATGCGCGAAATATTTCCTGAATTAAACACGGAAAACCGTCGAAAATTGGCTTGTTTTACCCAGAACGAAATTCATCGATGGGAAATATCTCACAAGTAGCGTAATAACTTATATGCGATACATTGTTCTCTTCTTCCAAAATTCAAGAATATTTTGTTGTAAATTTCGTAAAAATCCGCCAAATATTTTCTAAGTTACGCGCGAAAATCCAAAAAACGTCACCGATACGTACCAACTCCCACAAAGTGGTACTGTCAAAAAGCAATACATTTCAAGAGATTCTTAAGCATTTTATTGCAAATTTCGCAAAAATGATCCAAATATTTCTTAAATTGCGAAAATCATAAAAAACTTCATTAATGCGCACTGACTCTCACATAGTGCAACTACTTACATGCGATAGATCAGTCGCTTCCGTAAAGTTCGAAGAACATTTTGTTGCAAATTTTGTGAAAATCTGACGAATATTTCCTGAATTATATGCAGAAAGCTAACAAACCACCTGAAAATTGACTTTGTTTAGCAAATACTAATTTCATACATCAATATTTTCAGTAAAGTTTACCTAAGATTTTGCTGTAAATTTCGCGAAAATCCGACGAATACTTCTTGAATTATATGCAAAAACTAGCTGCAAATTGACTTGCATTAGCCAGCACTACTTTTATCGATGTACACAAACTGACACATGGTACAACTGCCTACTATTAATAGATAATCTTTTCAGTAAAGTTTCTGGAACATTTTGTTGCAAATATTGGGAAAATCTGCCGAATATATCGTGAATTAATCAAAAAAATCTGCAAAACCAGCTGAAACTTTTATTGGCAAGTACTAATTTCATGGATGCACACCAACTCATACATAGTACCTACATGTGATACATCAATCTTTTCAGAAAAGCTTCAAGAATATTCTGTTGCAAATTTCACGAAAATATGAAAACTATTTCCTGAATTAAACGCGAAAAATAATCTAAAATTGACTTGTTTTACTCACGACGAACTTCATCGATGCGCAATACTCGTAGCGTAACTACCTATGTGCGATACATAGTTCCCTTCTTCTAAAATTCAAGAGTATTTTGATGGAAATTTCGCGAAAATCCGCCAGATATTTTCTAGATTACACGGGGAAATCCCAATAAACTTCAGCGATACGTACCAACACCCATAAAATGGTACTGTCTATAAGCAATACATTAATCTCTTCATTAAAGTATCAAGAATATTTTACTGCAAATTTTGAGCGAATATTTCCTGAATTATACGCGAAAATATGTAAGAAGATTTAGATTTTATTGCCTTATATTCTCTAGTATTAAATTCATTGCTTAAGCCTAATCTAGTTGTGATATACTATTCTCTTCACCTGAACTTAAACCGTATTTTATTGCAAATTTCGGGAAAATGCTCCAATTATTTCTTAAATTGCGAAAATCAGAAAAAACTTTATTCATGAGCACTGCCTCTCATATAGTGCAACTAACTACATGCGATAAATCAGTTTCTTCCGTAAAGTTCGAAGAACATTTTGTTACAAATTTTGCGAAAATCTGACGAATATTTCCTGAATTATATGCAAAAACAAACCACTTGAAAATTGGCTTTGTTTAGCAAATACTAACTTCATCGATGCACACTAACCCATATATAGCACAGTTACCTACATGTCGTATATCAATATTTTCAGTAAAGTTTACCGAAGATTTTGCTGTAAATTTCGTGAAAATCCGACGAATACTTCTTGAATTATATGCAAAAATCTGCAGAACTAGCTGGAAATTGACTTGCATTAGCCAGCACCAATTTATCGATGTACACAAACTGACACATAGTACAACTACATACCATTAATAGATAATCTTTTCAGTAAAGTTTCTAGAACATCTTTTTGCTTATATTGGGAAAAGCCGCCGAATATTTCGTGAATTATACAAAAAAATCTGCAAAATCGGCTAAAACTGGTCTTTTATTACCAAGTACTAATTTCATGGATGCACACTAACTCATGGTACAACTACCTACATACATCAATTTTTTCAGAAAAGCTTCAAGAATATTCTGTTGCAAATTTCGCGAAAGTGCGCGAACTATTTCCTGAATTAAACGCAAAAAACAGTCTAAATTGGCTTGTTGTACCCAGGACGAACTCATCGATGAGCAATAACTCACAAGTAGCGTAGCTACTTATATGCGATACATAGTACACTTCTTCTAAAATTCAAGAGTTTTTTGTAAATATCGCGAAACTCCGCCAAATATTTTCTAAATTACACGCGAAAATCCCAAAAAATTTCATCAATACGTACCAACTCCCATAGAGTGGTACTCTCTATAAGCAATGCATTAATCTCTTCATTGAATCAAGAATTGTATCAAAAATATTTTACTGCAAATTTTGAACGAATATTTCATGAATTATACGCGAAAATCTACAAGCAGAGTCGACATTTGCCGTGTATTAGCTAGTATTAAACTCCCTGCTTCGTACTAACTCATACATAAATCAACTATCCCAATGTGATACACTATTCTCTTCACCTGAACTTAAAGAGTATTTTATTGCAAATTTCGCTAAAATGCTCCATATGTTTCTCAAAGTGCGAAAATCGGAAAAAAATTTCAAGCGATAGATCAGTCTCTGCCGTAAAGTTCAAAGAACATTTTGTTGCAAATTTCGCGAAAATCTGACGAATATTTCCTGAATTATATGCAAGAAGTGAATTATATGCAATTAGAGAGTGTTTTTTCAAAGGAACTTTAATTAATAAAATGATACAGGTTGTTGAATACGCAGATGATATCACAATGCTGGCCAGATACAGGAGAAGCATGGAAGAAGCAATTCAAAAACTCGAACATGAGACAAAGAAAGGAGGCCTAAAAATAAACCAGGAAAAAAGCAAGTTCATGGAGGTAAACAGAGAAAACAAGACCACAACTAACAAACAAGTGCACATAGGAAATTTCGAGTTCGAAATAGTAGACGACTTCCAATACCTAGGAATAATAATAAATAATAAAAATGACCGAAGGATACAGATAAACCATAGAGTGCAGGCGGGATATAGAGCGAACTACAAATACAAGCTCATCATGAAAAGCAAGAGTATAAGCACAAATACAAAAATGAAGCTGTGCCAAACAGCAATTAGACCGGTAGTGACCTATGGGACAGAGACGATGAACCTAACAAACGTAGAACAGGGAAAGCTAAGAATATTCAAAAGAAATATTATTAGACGAATATATGGATTAAAGAGAATCACTGATGGGGAACACAGAAGACTAATGAACTCCGAAATGCAAACCATCCTAAAAGGAGAAGATATCGTTAAGGTGATAAAAGTACAAAGACTCCGCTGGTATGGCCACATACATCGAATGGAAAACAACAGAGTGGTAAAGATGATTGCAATGTGGAGAGCAGTGATTAGCAGAGGTAGAGGAAGACCGAAAAGCAGATGGGAGGATCAGGTACTAGAGGACATTAAGAACCTAAAGATAGAGGCATGGAGGAGCAAGATATTAGACCGAACCACGTGGAGGAAATTAACAGAGGAGGCAAAGACAAGCGACTGGACAGAGTAAGAATAGGATAGAGGAACGTGGAGTAACTCACCACATGAAATGAGTTTCGAGAGGTCGTAGAGGTAACGAGCGGTTGCAACCCCGATAGGGGTGTATAACCCTGTATATATATATATATATATATATATATATATATATTTGTATATATATATATATATATATATATATATATATATATATATATATATATATATATATATATATATATATATATATATATGCAAGAAGTTAAAAAACCACCTGAAAATTGGCTTGTCTTTCTAAACTTGTCTTGTCATGTCAAATCCAAAAACCTAACCTCGACGGGACACATGCTGCTCAATGTACTGATGATAGAGTTAAGAACAAGTTGAATATATTTAAATATTCAAGTTATATTTCGCTTTAGTAACTTTGAAAGGAAGGTAAATAAATACATGGTTGTTGCCACCAATCGCAAGGTATAAGTTTTTTTTAAAACGTATTGTGTAAGTTATTTCAGATATAGAATCGGAAAGAGATTGAAAACATGATAGTGAAACATAAATTATTCATAGCTACAGGTCAACATCCATCAAAATGGGTTCTAAATTGTTGGAATTTAAATGCTAAAATGAGATCAAACCGGAAAAACGAGACTGTAAATAAGTTTTGAGATTGTAAAAGAGTTTATACTTAGTAGATTAAGTAACCTAAATAGGATACTAATGTTTTGCCTGTAGGTAGTGCCATACTGTTCGAGTTGGTACGTATTGGTGAAGTTTTTTTGGATTTCCGCGTGTAATTTAGAAAAATTTATAAAGATTTAGAAAATATTTTCGGCAAATTTACAATAAAATACTCTTGAATTTATTAATAAATTTTCATAGTATATAGGTAGGAGACAGTAGGTGTGAGTTATTGTGCATCGATGAAACGTTCTGCTTAATACAATTTAATTCAGGACATGGTTTGCGGATTTTCGCGAAATTGCAACAAATTATTCTCGAAACTTTATTGAAAAGATTGATGTATCACTTATAGGTTGTTGTACTGTGTGTGAGTTACTGTTCATCCATGGATTTAGAACTGGATAATAAAAGCCAATTTTCAGCTGATTTTGCAGATTTTTGCGTATAGATCAGGAAATATTCTTAGGATTTTCGCAAAATTTGCTACAGAATGTTCTAGGAATTTTACTTGATCTATTACAGTAGGTAGTTGTACTATGTGTCAGTTAGTGTGTATCGTAAAAACTAGTGCTGCCTAATGCAAGTCAATCTACAGCCAATTAACCAATTACCAATTTTCGCAAAATTTATGACAAAATCTTCGCTAAACTTGAAATATGGAAATATGGATGAAAATATGGAAAATATGAAAATATGGATGTGTGACATGAAGGTAGTTGTGCTATATGTGGGTTACTGTACATCGATAAAATTAGTATTGGCTAATACAAGCCAATTTTCAGGTGTTTTTATGCTTTTTGCATATAATTCAGTAAATATTGGTCAGATTTTTGTAAAATTTGCAACAAAATGTTCTTTGATCTTTACGGAAGAGACTGATCTATCGCATGTAAGTAGTCGCACTATGTGAGAGTTTGTGCACACTCCAAAGTTTTTTCTGATTTTCGCAATTTAAGAAACATTTGGAGCATTTTCGCGAAATTTGCAATAAAATGCCCTTTAAGTTCAGGTGAATAGAATAGTGTATCACATGTATATAGTTACTTTATGTATGTGTTAGTACTAAGCAATGAAATTAATACTAGCTTATAAAAGGCAAAAGTCGACCCTTGCAGATTTTCGCGTATAATTCAGGAAATATTCGCTCAAAATATGCAGTAAAATATTCTTGATACTTCAATGAAGAGAATAATGTATTGCTTATAGATAGTACTACTCTGTGGGAGTTGGTACGCATCGGTGAAGTTTTTTGGGATTTTCGCGAGTAATTTAGAAAATATTTGGCGGATTTTCGCGATATTTACAACAAAATATTCTTGAATTTTTGAAGAAGAGAACAATGTATTGCATATAGGTAGTTACACTACGTGTGAGTTATTGCGTTTCGATGAAATTCATCCTGGCTAAAATAAGCCGATTTTATACTGTTTTTCGCGTTTAATTCTGGAAATAGTTTTCGCCATTTTCCCCATTTTCGCAAAATTTACTGAAACTACTGAAAAGATTGATGTATCACATGTAGTTGTACTATGTGTGAATTACTGTTCATCCAATCTCCCGAAGTTCTCTCTTTAGTCCATAACCCTTCTGCAAGGTGTGACATCAATTTTCTACGTTCGCAATGACTCCTCGCCAGTGCTCTCTATCTTGGGTAGATCTTATTACTTCCTGCATCCCTTGTCTCGTCAGGGGTTTTATCCGGTCTATCCATCGTGTCGGCAATCTTCTTCTTGGGAAGCGGCCTTGGACTTTGCCTACTACTATGAGTCGTTCAATATTGTTTGTCCTTGCCACATGCCCCAGGTATCCCAAATACCGTTGGTTTTTTGACTGGTATAGACTGGTCTTTATACCGAGTTGTTGAATAATAGAGTCGTTTGTGCGGTGGGCTGTCCATGGTATTTACAGTATTTTTCTATAGCACCACATTTCAAACGCTTCTATTCTGCGTTGGTCTGAGGTCCAAATAGTCCACGTTTCGCAGGCGTAAATTGCAATGAAGAAGACCAAGCTATGTATTAGCCGGAGTTTTGTGTTTTTGGTAATGGCTCGAAATTTTCACCAGAGTTGCTATCTGGCAATCGCTATTTGTTTGCTGATTTCGTCCTCCGATCCACCTTTGTTGGTAACTACTGATCCTAGATAATCAAATCTTTCCACCGCTGCAAATCCAGCCACGGTGTCGCCTTTTGGCAGGTTTTCATTTTGTCTGTCTATTATCATGATCTTTGTTTTGGCTCTATTAATCTCCAGTCCATATGAGCTACTCTCTTCTGTGAGTCTGGCCATTATAGTCTCCATTTCGGCTTCCTTCGAAGCCAGAATCACAATATCATCTGCCTATCTCAAATTCGTTATCCGTTTGCCTCCATCAGGGATTCCTCCGTTCCAATCTTCTAGTACCTACCTTTCGCATAATATTTTCTGTGTATATGTTAAACAGTATTGGCGACAATATGCATCCTTGGCGTACTACCGCTAGTATTTTGAATGGTTCGGAGCATGTGTTAGTTACGCTGACGCCTGCAGTACTGGTCTCGTAGAGCTGTCTGATTAATTTTATTAGATGCAGTGGTGTTCCCATTTTCTCTAGTATTTGACATAGTTTGCGCCACTTCACTTTATCAAACGCTTTAGTATAATCCACGAAGCACAGGTATGCTTTCACTTGGAATTCTCTGGTCTTTTCGATTATTTACCTTACGTTTAAGATCTGATCTCTTGTACCCTTTCCCGGGATATATCCTGATTGTTCGTCTGCAGTCTCTGGCAGCAGGATGTATTTTAGTCTGGCATTAAGTATGAGTAGCATAACATTTTAGCACAGTCTGCAGGGGAACCTTTTTTGTATAAGGGTATTAGCAGAGATTTTGCCCACTCTTCTGGCCATTTCCCGGATGTCCATATGCATTGGCAAATAGTATGCATACTGTCTATTCCTGCTTCTCCCATAGCTTTAATTGTTTCAGCATTTATGTTGTCTAGTCCCGTTGCCTTTTTATCTCCAAGTTTCCTTATAAATTTATCTACCTCGGTCTAAAAAATACCCGGCTCCATTTCATTCTGTCTGTTCTCCAATTCCACATATATTGTGGGGTTATCATGGTACAATTTTGTGCAGAAATTTTTCCATACTTCCGCAATTCCCTTTAGGTCGGTTATAATGTTTCCCTGGTCGTCCTGGATTTTTTTGCGTTTTTGGCTTGAGATCACAAGATAGATATTTCACTCTGTTGTATGGGTCATCCGTATTGTTCTGGTTCGCATGGTTTTCTATTTCCATGCATATATTGTGTATGTATTGGTTTTTGTTCCTGCGTGACTCCGTTTTTATTTGTCTGTTGAGTTGTCGAGTTAATATAGCTTTCTCTATTGGGTCCGTGTTAGAGAGCTTAGTATTTCCTTGCTGTTCTCCATGAAGTTAGTACTGGGTAATAAAATCCAATTTTTATTTTTGCGTATAGTTCGGGAAATATTTAGCGGATTTTCACAAAGTTTCCTACAGAATGTTCTAGAAATTTTACTGAAAAGATTGATCTATTAGCAGTAGGTAGTTCTACTATGTGTCAGTTAGTGTGCATCGATAAAACTAGTGCTACCTAATGCAAGGCAATTTGCAAAACTAGCTGTAGTTTTGCAGATTTTTGCATGTAATTCAAGAAATATTTATCCGATTTTCGCAAAATTTAATACAAAATCTTCGCTAAACTTTACTGAAAATATGAATGTATTAGATGAAGGTAGTTTTTTGCATATAATTCAGGAAATATTCCCCAAATTTTCGCGAAATTTGCAACAAAATGTTCTTCGAACTTTAGGGAAAAGACTGATCTATCGCATGCAGGTAGTCGCACTATGTGAAAGTTAGTGAGCATTGATGAAATTTTATCAGATTTTCGCAATTTAAAAAATATTTGGAGCATTTTGGCGAAATTTGAAATAAAATGCTTTTTAAGTTCAGGTGAAGAGAATAGTTGATAAAAACTGGGTTATCTCACAAGTAGATAATTGATTTATGTATGAATTAGTACGAAACAATGTATTTAATACTAGCTAATACAAAGCAAATAGTGAATCTTCTTGCAGATTTTCGCGTATAATACAGGAAATATACGCTCAAAATTTGCAATAAAATATTCTTGATGCTTCAATGAAGAGAGTAATATGTTGCTTATAGACAGTACAACTCTGTGGCAGTTGGTACGTATCGGTGAAGTTTTTTTCGGATTTTCGCGTGTAATTTAGAAAATATTTTGCGGAGTTTTGCGAAATTTACAACAAGATACTCTTGAATTTTGGAAGAAGAGAACAATGTATCACATAGATGCAGTTACACTACGTGTGAATCGTTCTGGCTGAAACAAGCCGATATTAGACTGTTTTTCGCGTTTAATTCAGGAAATATTTCGCACATTTTCGCAAAATTTACAACAAAATATTCCTGAAACTTTACTGAAAAGATTGATGTATCACAAGTAGGTAGTTGTACTATCTGTGAGTTACTGTTTCTCCATGAAGTTATTACTGGGTTATAAAAGCCAATTTTTAAAACTTTTATTTAAAAGCCAAACTAATTCAACTAAATTTTAAAAGCCAAAACAAAAACCTGGTTTTTAAGATTTTTGCATATTGTTCAGGAAATATTCAGCGGATTTTCGCAAAATTTGCTACAAAATGTTCTAGAAACTTTACTGAAAATATTAATCTATTAGTAGTAGGTAGGTGTACTATGTGAGAGTTAGTGTGCATCGATTAAACTTGTCCTGTCTTATGCAAGACAATTTCCAGCTAGTTTTGCATATTTTTGCATATAATTCAAGAATTATTTGTGCGATTTTCGCGAAATTTGCAACAAAATCTTCTCCAAACTTTACTGAAAATATGGATGTATGACATGAAGGTAGTTGTGCTATATGTCGGTTAGTATGCATCGATGAATTTAGTATTGGCCAATACAAGCCAATTTTCAGGTGGTTTTTTAGCTATTTGCATATAATTCAGCATTCGTCAGATTTTCGCGAAATTTGCAACAAAATGTTCTTCGAACTTTACGGAAGAGACTGATCTATCGCAAGTAGGTAGTTGCACTATGTGAGAGCGTACACCGATGATGTTTTTCTGATTCTCGCAATTTATGTAATATTTGGAGCATTTTCGCGACATTTGCAAAAAAATGCTCACTAAGTTCAGGTGAAGAGAATAGTGTATCACATGTAGATAGTTGATTTATGCATGTGTACGAAGCAATGAATTTAATACTAGCCAATAAAAGGCAAATGTTGACTCTTGCAGATTTTCGCGTATAATTCAGGAATTATTCGCTTAAAATTTGCAGTAAAATATTATTGATACTTCAATGAAGAGATTAATGTATTGCTTGTAGACAGTACCACTATTTGGGAGTTGGTACGCATAGGTGAAGTTTTTTGAGATTTTCGCGTGTAATTTAGAAAATATTTGGCGGATTTTCTCGAAATTTACAACAAAACACCCTTGAATTTTGGAAGAAGGAAATAGTGTATCGCATATAGGTAGTAATACTACGTGAGTTATTGCGCATCGATGAAGCTCGTTCTGGCTAAAGCAAGCCAATGTTTGGTTGTTTTTCGCGTTTAATTCAGGAAATAGTTCGCGCATTTTCGCAAAATTTGCAACAAAATATTCCCTAAATTTTACTGAAAAGATTGATGCATCACATGTAAGTAGTTGTACTATGTGTGAGTTACTGTTCATCCTTGAAGTTAGAACTGGGTAATAAAAGCCAATTTTCAGCTGGTTTTGCAGATTTTTGCAAATAATTCAGGAAATATTTGGCGGATTCTCGCAAAATTTTCTACAGACTGTTCTAGAAACTTTAGTGAAAAGATTGATCTATTAGCGTACTTCGTACTGTGTATATATCGTACTGTGTATATTTCGTACTGTGTGTCAGTTAGTGTGCATCGATAAAACTAGTGCTGGCTAATGCAAGTCAATCTACAGCCAATTAACCAATTACCAATTTTCGCAAAATTTATGACAAAATCTTCGCTAAACTTGAAATATGGAAATACGGATGAAAATATGGAAAATATGAAAATATGGATGTGTGACATGAAGGTAGTTGTGCTATACGTGGGTTAATGTACATCGATAAAATTAGTATTGGCTAATACAAGCCAATTTTCAGGTGTTTTTTATGCTTTTTGCATATAATTCAGCAAATATTGGTCATATTTTTGTAAAATTTGCAACAAAATGTTCTTTGATCTTTACGGAAGAGACTGATCTATCGCATGTAAGTAGTCGCACTATGTGAGAGTTTGTGCACACTCCAAAGTTTTTTCTGATTTTCGCAATTTAAGAAACATTTGGAGCATTTTCGCGAAATTTGCAATAAAATGCCCTTTAAATTCAGGTGAATAGAATCGTGTATCACATGTATATAGTTACTTTATGTATGTGTTAGTACTAAGCAATGAAATTAATACTAGCTTATAAAAAGCAAAGGTCGACCCTTGCAGATTTTCGCGTATAATTCATTAAATATTCGCTCAAAATATGCAGTAAAATATTCTTGATACTTCAATGAAGAGATTAATGTATTGCTTATAGACAGTACTACTCTGTGGGAGTTGGTACGCATCGGTGAAGTTTTTTGTGATTTTCGCGAGTAATTTAGAAAATATTTGGCGGATTTTCGCGATATTTACAACAAAATATTCTTGAATTTTTGAAGAAGAGAACAATGTATTGCATATAGGTAGTTACACTACGTGTGAGTTATTGCGTTTCGATGAAATTCATCCTGGCTAAAATAAGCCGATTTTATACTGTTTTTCGCGTTTAATTCTGGAAATAGTTTTCGCCATTTTCCCCATTTTCGCAAAATTTACTGAAACTACTGAAAAGATTGATGTATCACATGTAGTTGTACTATGTGTGAATTACTGTTCATCCAATCTCCCGAAGTTCTCTCTTTAGTCCATAACCCTTCTGCAAGGTGTGGTGACATCAATTTGCTACGTTCGCAATGACTCCTCGCCAGTGCTCTCTATCTTGGGTAGATCTTATTACTTCCTGCATCCCTTGTCTCGTCAGGGGTTTTATCCGGTCTATCCATCGTGTCGGCAATCTTCTTCTTGGGAAGCGGCCTTGGACTTTGCCTTCTACTATGAGTCGTTCAATATTGTTTGTCCTTGCCACATGCCCCAGGTATCCAAAATACCGTTGGTTTTTTGACTGGTACAGACTGGTCTTTATACCGAGTTGTTGAATAATAGAGTCGTTTGTGCGGTGGACTGTCCATGGTATTTACAGTATTTTTCTATAGCACCACATTTCAAACGCTTCTATTCTGCGTTGGTCTGAGGTCCGAATAGTCCACGTTTCGCAGGCGTAAATTGCAATGAAGAAGACCAAGCTATGTATTAGCCGGAGTTTTGTGTGTTTGGTAATGGCTCGAAATTTTCACCAGTTTTGCTATCTGGCAATCGCTATTTGTTTGCTGATTTCGTCCTCCGATCCACCTTTGTTGGTAACTACTGATCCTAGATAATCAAATCTTTCCACCGCTGCAAATCCAGCCACGGTGTCGCCTTTTGGCAGGTTTTGATTTTGTCTGTCTATTATCATGATCTTTGTTTTGGCTCTATTAATCTCCAGTCCATATGAGCTACTCTCTTCTGTGAGTCTGGCCATTATAGTCTCCATTTCGGCTTCCTCCGAAGCCAGAATCACAGTATCATCTGCCTATCTCAAATTCGTTATCCGTTTGCCTCCATCAGGGATCCCTCCGTTCCAATCTTCTAGTACCTTTCGCATAATATTTTCTGTGTATATGTTAAACAGTATTGGCGACAATATGCATCCTTGGCGCACTACCGCTAGTATTTTGAATGGTTCGGAGCATGTGTTACTTACGCTGACGCCTGCAGTACTGGTCTCGTAGAGCTGTCTGATTAATTTTATTAGATGCAGTGGTGTTCCCATTTTCTCTAGTATTTGACATAGTTTGCGCCACTTCACGTTATCAAACGCTTTAGTATAATCCACGAAGCACAGGTATGCTTTCACTTGGAATTCTCTGGCCTTTTCTATTATTTACCTTACGTTTAAGATCTGATCCCTTGTACCCTTTCCCGGGATATATCCTGATTGTCTGCAGTCTCTGGCAGCAGGATGTATTTTAGTCTGGGATTAAGTATGTGTAGCATAACATTTTAGCACAGTCTGCAGGGGAACCTTTTTTGTATAAGGGTATTAGCAGAGATTTTGCCCACTCTTCTGACCATTTTTTCATGTCCATATGCATTGGAAAATAGTATGCATACTGTCTATTCCTGCTTCTCCCATAGCTTTAATTGTTTCAGCATTTATGTTGTCTAGTCCCGTTGCCTTTTTATCTCCAAGTTTCCTTATAGCTTTATCTACCTCGGTCTTAAAAATACCCGGGGGTTATCATGGTACAATTTTGTGCAGAAATTTTTCCATATTTCTGCAATTCCCTTTAGGTCGGTTATAATGTTTCCCTGGTCATCCTGGATTTTTTGCGTTTTTGGCTTGAGATCACAAGATAGATATTTCACTCTGTTGTATGGGTCATCCGTATTGTTCTGGTTCGCATGGTTTTCTATTTCCATGCATATATTGTGTATGTATTGGTTTTTGTTCCTGCGTGACTCCGTTTTTATTTGTCTGTTGAGTTGTCGAGTTTTTATAGCTTTCTCTATTGGGTCCGTGTTAGAGAGCTTAGTATTTCCTCGCTGTTCTCCATGAAGTTAATACTGGGTAATAAAATCCAATTTTTATTTTTGCGTATAGTTCAGGAAATATTTAGCGGATTTTCACAAAATTTCCTACAGAATGTTCTATTGTCTATTGTCTATTAGCAGTAGGTAGTTCTACTATGTGTCAGTTAGTGTGCATCGATGAAACTAGTGCTACCTAATGCAAGGCAATTTACAGCTAGTTTTGCAGATTTTTGCATATAATTCAAGAAATATTTATCCGATTTTCGCAAAATTTAATACAAAATCTTCGCTAAACATTACTGAAAATATGAATGTATTAGATGAAGGTAGTTGTGCTATATGTAGGTTAGTGTGCATCGATGAAATTAGTATTGTCTAATGCAAGCCAATTTTCAGGTGGTTTTTTAGCTTTTTGCATATAATTCAGGAAATATTCCCCAAATTTTCGCGAAATTTGCAACAAAATGTTCTTCGAACTTTAGGGAAAAGACTGATCTATCGCATGCAGGTAGTCGCACTATGTGAAAGTTAGTGAGCATTGATGAAATTTTATCAGATTTTCGCTATTTAAAAAATATTTGGAGCATTTTGGCGAAATTTGAAATAAAATGCTTTTTAAGTTCAGGTGAAGAGATTAGTTGATAAAAACTGGGTTATCTCACAAGTAGATAATTGATTTATGTTTGAATTAGTACGAAACAATGTATTTAATACTAGCTAATACAAAGCAAATGGTGACTCTTCTTGCAGATTTTCGCGTATAATACAGGAAATATACGCTCAAAATTTGCAATAAAATATTCTTGATGCTTCAATGAAGAGAGTAATATGTTGCTTATAGACAGTACAACTCTGTGGCAGTTGGTACGTATCGGTGAAGTTTTTTTCGGATTTTCGCGTGTAATTTAGAAAATATTTGGCGGAGTTTTGCGAAATTTACAACAAGATACTCTTGAATTTTGGAAGAAGAGAACAATGTATCACATAGATGCAGTTACATTACGTGTGAATTATTGCGCATCGATGAAGTTCGTTCTGGCTGAAACAAGCCGATATTTGCCTGTTTTTCGCGTTTAATTCAGGAAATATTTCGCACAATTTCGCAAAATTTACAACAAAATATTCCTGAAACTTTACTGAAAAGATTGATGTATCACAAGTAGGTAGTTGTACTATCTGTGAGTTACTGTTTCTCCATGAAGTTATTACTGGGTTATAAAAGCCAATTTTTAAAACTTTTATTTAAAAGCCAAACTAATTTAACTAAATTTTAAAAGCCAAAACAAAAACCTGGTTTTTAAGATTTTTGCATATTGTTCAGGAAATATTCAGCGGATTTTCGCAAAATTTGCTACATAATGTTCTAGAAACTTTACTGAAAATATTAATCTATCAGTAGTAGGTAGGTGTACTATGTGAAAGTTAGTGTGCATCGATTAAACTTGTCCTGTCTTATGCAAGACAATTTCCAGCTAGTTTTGCCGATTTTTGCATATAATTCAAGAAATATTTGTCCGATTTTCGCGAAATTTGCAACAAAATCTTCGCTAAACTTTACTGAAAATATGGATGTGTGACATGAAGGTAGTTGTGCTATATGTCGGTTAGTGTGCATCGATGAATTTAGTATTGGCCAATATAGGCCAATTTTCAGGTGGTTTTTTAGCTTTTTGCATATAATTCAGCATTCGTCAGATTTTCGCGAAATTTGCAACAAAATGTTCTTCGAACTTTACGGAAGAGACTGATCTATCGCAAGTAGGTAGTTGCACTATGTGAGAGCGTACACTGATGATGTTTTTCTGATTCTCGCAATTTAAGAAATATTTGGAGCATTTTCGCGACATTTGCAAAAAAATGCTCACTAAGTTCAGGTGAAGAGAATAGTGTATCACATGTAGATAGTTGATTTATGCATGAGTACGAAGCAATGAATTTAATACTAGCTAATAAAAGGCAAATGTTGACTCTTGCAGATTTTCGCGTATAATTCAGGAATTATTCGCTCAAAATTTGCAGTAAAATATTCTTGATACTTCAATGAAGAGATTAATGTATTGCTTGTAGACAGTACCACTATTTGGGAGTTTTTTGGGATTTTCGCGTGTAATTTAGAAAATATTTGGCGGATTTTCTCCGAAATTTACAACAAAACATCCTTGAATTTTGGAAGAAGAAAATAGTGTATCGCATATAGGTAGTAATACTACCTGAGTTATTGCGCATCGATGAAGCTCGTTCTGGCTAAAGCAAGCCAATTTTTGGCTGTTTTTCGCGTTTAATTCAGGAAATAGTTCGCGCATTTTCGCAAAATTTGCAACAAAATATTCCCTAAATTTTACTGAAAAGATTGATGTATCACATGTAAGTAGTTGTACTATGTGTGAGTTACTGTTCATCCATGAAGTTAGAACCGGGTAATAAAAGCCAATTTTTAGCTGGTTTTGCAGATTTTTGCAAATAATTCAGGAAATATTTGGCGGATTCTCGCAAAATTTTCTACAGACTGTTCTAGAAACTTTACTGAAAATATTGATCTATAAGCAGTAGGGATTCGTACTGTGTGTCAGTTAGTGTGCATCGATAAAACTAGTGCTGCCTAATGCAAGTAAATTTCCACCTAGTTTTGAAGATTTTGCATATAATTAAAGAAATTTTCGTCAGATTTTTGCGAAATTTACAACAAAATCTTCGCTAAACGTTACTGAAAGTGTGGATGAATGACATGTAGGTAGTTGTGCTATATGTGGGATAGTGTGGGTCGATGAAATTAGTATTTGCTAATACAAGCCAATTTTTAGGTGGTTTTTTAGCTTTTTGCATATAATTCAGGAAATATTCGTCAGATTTGCGCAAAATTTGCAACAAAATGTTTTTATAACTTTACGGAAGAGACTGATGCATGTAGGTAGTCGCACTATGTGATAGTTAGTGCGCATTGATGAAGATTTTTTCTGATTTTCGCATTTAAAAAATTTAATAAAAGCATTCTCGCGAAATTTGCATTAAAATGTTCTTTAAGTTCAGGTGAAGAGAATAGTGTATCACATGTAGATGGTTGATTTAAGTATGAGTAAGTACGAAGCTATGAATTTAATACTAGCTAATACTAACAAAGCAATTGCCAAATTGTCTTGCAGATTTTCGCGTATAATTCGCTCCAATTTTGCAGTAAAATATCCTTGATACTTCAATGAAGAGATTAATGTATTGCTTATAGACAGTACCACTATGTGGGAGTTGGTACGTGTCGGTGAAGTTTTTTTGGGATTTCCGCGTGTGATTTAGAAAATATTTGGCGGATTTTCGCGAAAATACACCTGAATTGTGGAAGAAGAGAATAAAGTATCGCATATATGTAGTTATACCACGGGTGAGTTATTGCATCGATGAAGTTCGTTCTGGCTAAAACAAGCCAATTTTGGATTGTTTTTCTCCTTTAATTTTTCTCGTTTCTTGTCTAGTTTCCACCTAATGAATGTTACTCAACCTTATAATTACTACCCACATGCTGCTGTCACAGCTTTACTCACAAACACAAACACAAACTACACACACTAAATACAATTTACAATTAATCAATAAAACATATCATATATACCGCTACATTATCAAAACTAATTTGTCTTGCTAACCTACTTTATATCAATTTATATAAATAAATGTAAGTTTTACCATGTTCCGAAAATCTATTTAAAGGGGATGCAAGTGCGGGATTCTTATATCTCAAAAACTGGAGATGCTAGAGATGTGAAAATTTATATTTAAATTCTTCATTAAAATTGAAGAATACGGCATTGGTCAATTATCGGAATTGAATCCAGAAGCAATATGTTGGCTGATCAATTTGGACATAGATTTGTGACGGTGCCAAATGTAATATATTAGCTAGTAAGTTTTAAGGAATGTTTATTGTGCTGTTGTATGTACGTGCCATACGATAATAATAATCATTAAAATGAAAAAAAATTATTTTTTCAAAAATTCCGCTAAAGGAGCAAGACAAGGAGCAAGGCGCATGCGCGTCCGCCTTGGGAATATGAAAGTTTCGGACACAATTTGTTATTTTCACAGGTTATACGTCAAAAAAATGCCCGAAAACATGGCGGAAATTGACGCTAATGGTCTATGGAACTATGAAAAGGTCTATTATAAACATTTGAAGATCTGACAGTTGACAGCTGACACTTGAGTAATAGTTTATAATAACAATTTAAAAGGCAAGTTGAAAATAGAAATGTACACAGTTTGATGACTCCATAGACAGTTATACTATTGTATTGTATTGGATGCATACTAAAAATAAAGAGACGCATTGCAGTGGCACGAACGGCTATTACAAATCATCCTGGATCCACAATCCTGGACCATAAGAACATCAGACACGCATCGAATAGACGCTTTTGAAATGTGGTGCTGGAGAAGAATGATGCGTATACCATGAACAACACGTAGGTACAATATTAAACGAACGATAGGTACTAAACGAACTCAATATAAAAGAAAGATTGTGCACTATGTGGCACAAAGGCATATTGCAATATCTCAGCCACATCACACGCAGAGGACAAGATAATTTCGAGAAACTGATTGTCCAGGGAAAAATAACGAAAGGCAGATCTCCATCACGCTGCCAATGCACAAGAGCCAGACAGAGGCACACGAGTCTCAGAGAAGCAGAAGACCGATAGAAATGGAAAAACCGGGTCTGCCAAACAAATTGAACATAGATACGATCCAATAATGTGACTTCAGCTTTGAACTATTCCGACCAAGAGAAGAAGATTTATCGTGCCTATTTCGACTGCTTCTCAAGGTACCGTACTCTCTTAGAGAGAGTAGGCAACCTCTCGCGCATACTTGTGGAACGCATCATCCACTAATTTACGGGACCTAGCAGTTTATCGCCGGTTTCGAACGGCACTAGTTGAGAGGTTTTTACTAGGCAGAATTACTCGTGGTAGTTTGCCCTTACTATCTCAGCCACAAATTTTCAATATCAATATCAATATCTCAGCCACCTTTCCGCTAGGTGGCCACAGCATAGTTCCGTGCAAAATTTTCACGGCTTGGCCGGGGATTGAACCCGGGATCGCATGTATAGCTAGCGGATGCGTTCACCACTACACCACTGTGACCACATGCTATCGACCACATGTTTCTAATGCTATCTGACATAATGTTTGGAAGTTAAAATCTAGATAGGGAAGTAGATGAACAAATAGTTGGTGTTGAGAACTTGGATGAATCCTCTATAATGTCCCACGATTGTGTTGGCCACAATAAACGAGTGTCGTTGCATATTTCAAAGCTCAAACCTCATAACCCACAAAATGTTGAACATGAAGTCTACACTACACTAGGCAAAATTTAAAAAGATTTGGAAATTGTTATAAGTGCCGCATAAAATCAAGTTGGAGGGCAGATCCGACCAGCGGGGCCCAGAAAATCGAGATAAAAGTGTCGAGTCTCTCAAAAATTGATCGAATCGTTTTATAGAAAATTTTAGAGATTCGTCCTCTTTGCAACTACAAGTATCATACATAGTTGTAATCCTCATTTGATTTAGAAAAACTTAGATAAAGATTCAGGCAATTTAGTATTTTGGAAGTATTTGGAAGTATTTTGGAAAAAGTTTCGGACCAAAATCCGAAAGTACGCTATTTTGCTAGTTTTTCTAATCGCTATTTCAGGCATACGTTTCACCAAAACATAAAATAGTAGTTTATGATACAAGTGTGTGAAGAAGGGCTTTTGTGCATGAGTTGCGAAGTTTAAAGAATGAGCCGAAGACGAGTGGTTTAATCGCAATGAGTGCACAAAAGCCTTTAACACATATGTGTCATATATTATTTTATCTACGAAGCATGTTACATAGTTCGCGAAAATTTTCGCAAAATTTATAACAAAATAATCTTGAAGCTTTTCTGAAAATATTGATGTATTACATGTAGGTAGTTGTACAATTTGTGAGTTAGTGTCCATCCATGAAATTAGTACTGGCTAATGAAAATTCAGGAAATATTCGTCCGATTTTCGCAAAATTTGCAACAGAATATTTTGGAAGCTTCACTGAGTAGATTAACAGTAGGTAGTTCTACTATGTGCCAGTTAGTGTGTATCGATATATACTGGCTAATGCAAGTCAATTACCAGCTAGTTTTGCAGATTCTTGCGTATAATTCAATAAATATTCGTCGGAATTTCGCGAAATTTACAACAAATCTTCTGTAAACTTTACTGAAAATATTGATGTATGACATGTAGGTAATTGTACTATGTGTGAGTTAGTGCGCGTCGATGAAATTAGTTCTGGCTAATAAAAACCAATTTTCAGCAGCTTTTGCAGATTTTCGCGTATAATTCAGAAAATATTCGGCGGATTCTCGAGAAATTTGCAAACAAAATATTCTCGAAACTTTGCTGAAAAAATGATGTATCACCTGTAGATAGTTGAGCTAAGTGTGAGTTAGTGAAGTGATTAATAGCTAATATAAGACATATTTAGGTTGTTTTTGCAGATTTTCGCATTTAATTTAGAAAATGTTCGGGGGATTATCATGAAATTTGCAAGAAAATGTTCTTTAAAGTCAGTTGAAGAGAATAGTGCATCATATGTAAATATTTGTACGATCTATGAGTTAGTGCGAATCGTTGAAATTAATACTAGGTAAACCAATGCAAATTTCGATTGTTTCTGCAGATTTTTACGGATTCAGAAAATATTCGTCGGATTTTTGCGAAATTAGTAACAAAATGCTCAGCTTGAAAGTTCAGCTGAAAAGAATTATGTAAAACGTGTGGGTAATTATACTATTTGTGAGTTAGTGTGAATCAATCTTTTTGCAGATTTCTGCATGTAATTCAGGAAATATTCGGTGCATTTTTACGAAATTTGCAAGGAAATGCTCTTGAAATTCGCTTGAAGAAAATAATGCATTGTATGTAGGTAGTCGCTCTGTGTCGGAGTTAGTACACATCGATGAAGACTCTTTGGATTTTCGTGTGTAATTTGAGAAATATTATTCGCAATTTTCGCAAAATTTTAAATTGCGAATTTATTGATTAGCAACATCAAAAAACCGATTTTCGCCCGTTGTTTATAATGATTTAATAGCCGTAATATGTCTTAAACTATTAAGATTTGTGGCGTTGATAAAAACAGAACTAATAGTTTCTATGCAAATTTCCCCATGACTTAATTTGTTTTTTTAACATATTATTGTTTTTTTTTGTATTTCATTAAATAACAAATAAATCGTGTGGGTTTAACGTATTGCGGACAACTATGGATCGTTCACCTTGCCCGAAAAAATTAATCTTGGCTAAATGTTAATGCCAAGGCTGGAGAAATTAACGCTAACAAACATAATAACTTACAAACTAGTGGACTATTTTATTGAGTAAAAAATATTTACATTTGTGGTGATCATAACAACTATGACACCGAATTATTTGTTAATTATCTTACAAATTGCTTTTTTTTACAAAAGTTTATAATTTTTAAATAACAATAGGAAGAAGGAAAAAATAAACAAACAAAAAATAGTAACGTTGGCATTGGCACTGAAATAAAAATATGTTTAGATTTTTAAATGAAACTGACTCTTTAATCTCTTAGTTTATTCTATTGCTGTTTCCAATTTCGCGTGTTTCCTTCAATTCTTCTGCCTATGATGAATTTCGTTTTTATCAAAAACCGAGTTTTCGTTATCGACGTTGTAGTAAACTATTTGAGGCACGTAATATCTTAATCCTGACGAATACACGATTCCAATTTCAGGAACGAACTTCCTATCGCTTTGATAATTGTATTGGTAGCTACTAGCTGCCGTATTTTGAGGTTCCTGAACTTGATACAGGCTCAAGTGATTCACTTGATTAGGGCTCACATGTCCTCGCTCGAATCTCCTTTGACTTTGGTATTGCTGGACGAAATGTTGACTCGAAGTCAAACCCTTCAATTTCTCCACCCTCTCCTTCTCCTTTTCAACTTGGTATTCTTGAACTTCAAACTGTTGTGGACCTGTATAACCCAACCCAACAGACTTAGCAAACTCAAGCTTTTGGTGATACAAATTCTCCAAGCTAGGGGTGTATTTAATGTCTAGCGGTGTGCCCAAAATCAAGTTGGGGTTGGGTTTGTGCGAGTAGATTTGCTTCCTGTATTGGTGAGGGGTTGGTGCTTGGTAATGGTTGACGTTAGGCACGTCGTCGATCCTCTCGAAGACTGGCGCTGCGTTCCTTGGAGCTAGAGGATTGTCGGTCGTTGGTACTACAGGAGCGGGAACAATCGGGGCTTGTCTTGTTCCGAATGATACCATTATTGGCTTCGATGCGGTTAGTGAAACCATTCCGGCTATCTGAAAAAATAGGAAATAAATTAAGTCATTTGTAAAAATTCAACATTTCGATATAAATGAAAGGATTAGGAAAATATTAAAGATCAATAAACCCTGTAGGGGAAATAAATATTTATATATACAGTATAACCTCGATAATCCGAAACATATGGGACCCTACAACCGCCGGATTATCAGAAAGAGTTGTGGGAGGGAAGAGCGCGAGCGGTTTCCACATCGCCGGATTACTAAGCGTGTTGTCCGAATAACCAACGGCCGAATTGCCGAAATTATACTGTATATTCAAGATTAGGAAAAAATGATTAACTTCAAAATCTTGTTTACTAGCAATCTTTAAATAAAACAACATTTTCAAAAGGAAATCTAAATATAAAGATCCATATCTAATCAAGTAACAGACCTTTAATCTCACTATAGATGGATTTTGCATTAACATTGCGCATTCTTTTACCTATTTCCATTCAAAGGATTTCTCCTTGAAACCGAAAATTACAATGCGACGGAAATTTTTTCAAATAGTTTTTCAACGGCGATTCGAATCGACGCCCGCCGGTCATCTATCGAAATCGAATCAATTTTTTATCCTTGCTATTCTTTGTGCACACGCTCCAACAATTAAATTAAGCAAACGGGGCATCAACTCCGGTCTTACAACCCGCGTGGCCTTCTCAAGGTAACCCTTTGTTATTCACCACTCAAAATATCGGTCAATATAATCGATTGAAAAAATATTGGTCAATAAATATTGATCAATAAATATTAATCAATAAAGATAAAGTTGTTTTATATATTTAACATACAAAGCAAACATTGCAAAGAAACGCCAAAAACCGTAATTTATCCATTTAATTGTGTAATTAATTAAAACTAATTGCACAGTTCTTTTTATATAATAATAGATGGAGAGACAATAACATTTTTGTTTAATTATTGAATGATATAACGTGTGTAA
Organism: Phosphuga atrata; assembly: GCA_944588485.1. Lineage (NCBI taxonomy): Eukaryota > Metazoa > Arthropoda > Insecta > Coleoptera > Silphidae > Phosphuga > Phosphuga atrata. The sequence continues at coordinate 12,336,214 of OX155897.1, forward strand.
CAGAATGATAATTAGGTGGTAGTGAATTGTGAATGAAATTGGATTTTTAGAGTTGTAACCGTAAATAATGACAACACGTATAAATGTAAATTGCAACAATTTACACAATGTTAATTACGAAAGTGATTTATTAGTGTTTATGATAAGACATTTCTTTCGTGAATAATTACGCGGATAATTAAATTTCAGAGACGATTTGCTGCTATTTTAGTTGTCTATCGTTTAGTTTTCGGTTGTTGCTATAAAATATATATAAGATATAAATTATTTAAGTAGTAATATTAGACATTCGGTGAGAAATTGTGAATGTTTAGATTTATAATTAAAATTCGGAAGAAAGTTACAAGACAAAATGTGAATCTACTCGCACACTAAAATGAATATATTAATAAGTAAATTATTGTATGTATTATAGTCGTGTATAAAAATATCCAAATCGTGCGTAAAAGTCCAATGTAAATCTAATGGAGTTTCATTAAACGATTTCTGTGTGTTGTTACTAAGCCAACAACTCGCGTCAATAAACAAAAACATGATTTGTGAAAATAAAATTTCTGACGCATATTGAAATTGAATTAATTTTCCTTTTTTTGTATCAAGAAGTCTCGGCCTCTCACTCTGGATATATTGGCTGTAATATAACTTAACCTAAACTTAACCTAATATAGGTTAACCTAGGTTACATCGACGACGACCAAATAGTGTTCCCGTCACTGTGCGTTTTTACTAGTTAGAAATGTTTACCACGGAGGCGCTGGACTTCCTAACCTTATAACTTTCTTAACAAGAACCTTTCTTAACCTTAAAGAATAAAAAACATAACCTTTCTTAACCTTATTGTGACCTCCCAAAAGTTGGCGTGGAACTGCAATAATTAAAAAAACCCGAGAAACCTCTCATAATTGCTCAATTAAAATCCGCGGAATTTATAGAGTTTACGGGTCTATTGAAATTTAGTGTTATTTTTTTTTTACTTTTTACCTGGTTACCCTGTAACTGTTATTAATCGTCCTTAGCACGGGTTAACGGAAAGGTCGCAAAGGTCGGAAAGCAAAAATGATGCTTCTAAGTTATCTGGTTCAATAAATATTCGTGTTTTTCTAGAAATAGTTGTAAACATTGTCATCGTGACAGATAGTCGACACGATCGCAAATAACTAGATGTTGCCACGTTTATTATTTATATCAACAGATTTGCTTCGAAATAAAAAAAAGGAAAACTTGTAATATATCCAGGGAAAAATGTAAATAAATTAAGATTTTCATCTAAGTAAATAAAAAAAAAATCGCCAGATCCTCCATCTGGAAAATACAAATTAAAGGTAAAACCAGCTGTTCGTTGAAATCTGGTTGAAATATAAATGCAAATTCAATAAGACGCTTAAAATAATATATATATATATATATATATATATATATATATATATATATATATATATATATGTTGCCATAGTTACAGTTTTTCATATAAAAGCAAAGAGGATCGGATCCTCTTTGATATAAACGGGCAAGAATAAACGTGGCAACATCCAAATAATTGCGTTCGCATATACTGTCTCCAATCTTAAAAATGTAAAAAAAAAATTTCAACAAAAACAACGTAGAGGCTTAACTTTTGCTGGCGGAGCTTAATAAAAGAGTGCCAAAGACGATTAACAACAGTTACAACTGATAAAAAGTACACAAACATACTTTCAAGACAGACCCGTAAAACCAATAATACCCAAATCCGCAATTGCTCATATCATTAATTAATTATTTTATTAGTTATTAACTATTTAAAATACAAATCGTTTTTCCTCTATTTGTGAGGGAGGCATTGTTTTTCCTATTAAATTTGCTTTCAATAAATTGCTCACTTTTTGCTCATAGAGGAAAAACGATTTGTATTTTAAATAGTTAATAACTAATAAAATAATTAATTAATTATATGAGCAATTGCGGATTTTAATTGAGCAATTAGTGAGCAATTAAGAGAGATTTCTCGTTTTTTTTAATTATTGCAGTTCCACGCCAACTTTTGGGAGGTCTTATTGTGTCAGTCATTTTAAGTATTTTCTCTGTCAAAATTTAATTTTTTTCAATATTATCGGTAAGAAACAATTATTTTTTCGTAGATTCAGGAGTATTTTAACATGCTTTGTAGAAAAAATAATGTAGAATACACGTGTGTGAAGAAGGGCTTTTGTGAACACTTGTATCATAAACTACTATTACATTGTATTTGGACCTATGTAAGCTAATTTTCAATTTAAGGTATTTAAGATATTTAGGTTGGTAACTCTGATAGCAGATCCTTAGCAACCAGTTGTTAAGGAGTTTTTTATCTTTGCTCCGGAAAATATCTAATTTGTTAGATATCTAATTTGTTAGAGATATAACGCGAAATTCAAGTAAAAAATTGTGGTAATAATGACCCATTTTAGTGATTAGCGTTTTGAAAAGAGAATATTGTGCGGAAAGACCAAATTTTGTGTTAATTGCATGTCGCTGAAATTTCTCCAGGTTTGACAGTTGCATAACCATATGTCATTTTGACATATGGACCGAGGGTCTTCCGGGATAAGAAGTCACCCCTATACCAAGTGCCAACGATATCCCTGGATGGTGGATGAGCGGGGAACTCTGTTGTCCAGGGAGTGAGAAACAAAGGCGGAAGAATTCACTAGAATCAACGGCACCAGGATGGAGAAGGCAAGGGGAAACCACTCCATTAAGGACCTTACAGTACCCCACGACAAAATGCCTGGAAAATGTGAAAAGAAAACTCGGATCTTTGGGGTGGACAGTGTCCGAAGAATGCATTCAAGAAGTTAGATGGAATTGAGGAGGCATAATGGAACCTGCACATAGCAGAACACAAAAGTTATTTAAGTTATAATTAAATAGTTTAAACTAGGAAGAGCATTTTTATATTTGGAAGCTAAAATTAGAACTTGTAGCTTGAGATGATTTTGCTCTTTTCTATAACTACCGGAAAAGTCAGGATAAAACAATATAGCATTCAATATCTTATTATAATTTAGTAAACTATATCTTTACCTAATTTTATTAACTAACTAAGCTATCCATAAACCAACCAACTAATCATCCACCAACTAATAAGTTGAAACGCGCTTTTTGAATGGGCAAAACGAAGAAAGAAAGAAAGAAATGAATAAATAAATAAAGCAATATGGAAGGATAGATCTAAAGGCCACATCTAAATTCGTAGATGAGGTGAAAAGAGATACGGCAGAAATTGAAATCACACTACAGATAGCCCACAACAGAAGAGAGTTTAGAAAGACAGTAGACAGTATAAAAGCATTTCAGGAGAAACCAACAATGAAGAGGCCCAAACGGATCATTTCCGATGAGGAGAGAAAGAAAAGAAGCGAAAGCATGAAGAGGTTCTGGGAGGAGGAAAGAAGAAAAAACAAAAAGTTCTTTGCGGTCCATAGTTCGCCAAATTCAAAAAAGCAATATAGACAACTTATTCATAGAAACTTTAAATTGCACGAAGAAGCTATCTAAATACAAGTAAGGACAAGATATAAAGGCAATAATACTCTGAGTTGCTCATCACCTACAACAAAGAGATCAGAAGGGCAAAAATGATCAACTTTAGGATCTTCCGTGAAAATATATAGAATCCAGCACGGTGGCAGCTGGATTTCACAAAGCACTAGCGAAGGATAGATTGGAAATAACAGGCACTCTTAAGAGATCGAATTGGATATATACAGAAGACGAAGAACAGAGATCTCTCCGCCTACTAGAAACTCAATTTCCGGGATGTATAAAATACAAAGAAACCGAAAGTTTTAGGCAACCAGCGAGACAAAGTCGGACTAACTGTAGGAGTGCTACGACCATTTGCACGTAGAACCGAATCAGATGGGCTATCGGCACTTTCCAGTCATTCAACACCCCAGGTATGGGCGGATTAATTATGGTATCCCGCCTTCCTACAAAAGGGTATTAATGTCGTATCTTCTGAAAATCTTCAGAAGTAGTTGAACACATACCGGAGCTATGGAGAAGTTCTAAGGTGGTATTTATAGCGAAGGTGGGAAAAAAAGACCCCACGCAACCGAAGTCATTTACACCACTAGTCTCATCTTTCAACATCTTTCGTGTTAAAGACAATGGAGACGGTAAGAATTACCTTACAACAGTGCTGGTATGTACATCACAACACAACTGTCAACATGCATACATCTACTGTCAAATGAAATAAAAGCGACACTAGAGGCAAAGGAAGTAGCGATATGTGCCTTTTTAGACATCGAAGGAGCCTTTGACAATACTTCGCATGAGGCTGTTAAATCGGTTCTTCAAAGAAGAAATATCGACAGCATTACCTCAAAGTGGATAAGAGAAATGTTGAAAACTATAACGGCGGACGTATAAGTGGGAAAAGACACCACAACTCTAGGGTGACCACAGGAATGTGTATTATCACCACTCATGTGAAGCGTGGTAGTTGATGAATAACTGGCTAGGTTGAACGAGTTAGACATTACATGTCAAGGTTACGCCGATGACTTAGTCATTATAACCAGAGGCAAATTTGAGGGGACGCTCAGGGCCCCTTTACTAGGAAGAGAAGACTAAAATCCTACAGCCCATTCTGTTAGATGGGAGGGCAGTAGAATACAAACAGGAGATAAGGTATCTGGATATAACACTAGATAGCAAACTGCTATAGAACAGACGGAAGAAGTGGTAGCGAAAGCCAAATGCGCTCTAATGGTGCACATAAATCTTGCAGGGAAAACGTGGGGTTGTAACCCCACAATCCTGAGATGGACGTACACCAAGTAGAAACAAGCTGGTTTTCATGAAGAAAATTGAGTAGATTCGAAGACTGGCATGTGTTTGCATCACGAGAGCAAGAGATCCAAGATATCCCGGCTGGAAGAACCAAAAGAAGAAATGGTATGCAAATATAATTTTGAGAAAAATTACACAGCAATGTGTGGCACTAAAGCTGATTGGTGCAACGAATCCTCAGCATAGATGCATCGACAGGCTGATTAAGAATGTGCAGTCCTTTAAGTACGTAGGTACTATAATAGACGAGGAGAATGGGATCCGCAAGGACAAACATCGAATTGCAGGCGTTCTGTGCCGTAAGACCATTGTTAACATCTAGACTAAAAACGCAGAAATAACGCAATATGACTAAAATATAGTCATCTAGACTAATAACATTTGAAGAAATTCAAATGTGAAGATATAGAAGACATTAACGAAACAAATAGGTAACCAATAGAAATGTTGACACGTTGTGTCGTTGTTGTTGTGACGTTGATACGTTGTGTCAACGTTTCTATTGGTTAACTATTGGTTTCATTAATGTCTTCTATATCTTCACATTTAATTTTTCTGCGTTATTAGTGTAGAACATATTTTGCTGAGGTTAGAAAGATGAATACTAAGGAGCATATATGGGCCGTTGCAAATACGGGATGGATTTAGGAGCAGGATGAACTGGGAACTAGTGTAACTCTGTGCCGGTGAAACAATAGTAGGCAGTACTAGAGCTGGGGGTGTAAGACGGCTCGGGTGTGGTAACCGGATGGAGAAGAACAGAGCAAAAAAAAGGGGTTGGAATCGCATCCAGTCTAATTCATTAACAATTATTCAATAAACGATAATTCGCCAACGCACAGGTGTAAGGCAACAGAAGAAGAAGAATAGGTGATGTGAAGAGGGTGATGTGAATCGTAGATAGGTGATGTGAAGAGGGAACTTCCTCTTCACATCACCTATCCATCTGAGTCTCGGGCACCTTGACTCAGATGGAACAGGACTTTGAGGTGTCTCAATTTTCAGCAACTGTTCATTCATTACTAAGACAGTATCAAACTACCTGTTTTCGAACACTTAGAAAATCTATAAAATTGTTAGCAATGCCTCTAATATTCTTCTTGTAATATTTTATTCAAAAGCTACAGACAACAGATTTACGGAAAAATATTCAAATTTCACCAAAATTATTACGAAACGTTAGAAAATATTGCAATTTTCGTAAACAATTCTTCAGATTTTAATGTGAAATAAATGTCTGCGCCTAAAAACTCTTCGTTGGAATGGCTTTCAACAACTGCTTCACCATGGTGTTTATCTTAGGTAAACAAAAAATGTATAACTAAATGTAGACAAGACTAGATATAATAAAACAAACGATTTGTGGTAGAAGCATAGCAAAACTATATAAAGCCAAAATTGGTACAAGTATAGAGCCTTATGAAACCATTAAGTGTAGGTATTCAAAACTATATAAAGTCAAAATTGGAAGGACACCTAATAATAATAATAGTAAGATTTGCCTCAAGCTAAATAAAAAACGTTTTTGGCAACATTTTAAAGATAGTTGGGTTAGGTTAGCATCTTATAGATTGTTGGAACATTTCATGAAACGTGTGCAACAAAAAAGGGATATAAAGGAAAATTAAGAAATTAATTGGTAGACTGATAATGGACCCAGAACAGAATAATAATGTAAGATTTGCCTAAAGCTAAATAAGAAGCGTTTTTTGCAATATTTTAAAGATTGTTGGGTTAGGTTAGCATTTCATAGATTGTTGGAATATTTCATGAAACGTGTGCATCAAAAAAAAGATATAAAGGAAAATAAAGAAATTAATTGGTAGACTGATACTGGACCCAGAACAGATCCTTGTGGAACCCAATGATCAGGAATGACCACGAAAACTGGCCTTTCATCAAGGCTATTCTGTACAGTGTTTCAAGTGAAGACAATTCAAACGGCTGTCGAATGAAGATAATTGTAGTACTATTTAGTAACTGTAGCAAGGTCGCAACATTGCAGATGCAAAACCTCATATCAAGACACTACAACGAGAAATTTGTTAAAAAGATAAAAATATAAATAAACATCGAGATAAAATCAAATATTACTTACTAATTAATACTTAGCTAATTATTCGCATATGTCAAGCAAATTTATTTCCACAATCGCACAAAATCGGAAAAATTTACAAATGGAATTAATAAGATTATGCAGATAAAACCGCGCATAAATGTGTGCTCCTACGCTGATTGATACTTTGCGCCTATTCATGTACTACCTATAAAACTTTATTTGAATATAGTCTTTATTTGGACCAAATCTTTAGAAGAAGACATGCAGTCTAGATAAACAAGATAAAACTAGACAATATAGTTTTACAAATCTATATCGTTGCTTTTTAGTATTTAGATAAAACCATATCAATGAGAAAGTGGTCCAATTATAGAACCTTGGTGTACCTACTATCTTCATATCTTGTTTAATATTTCAGATAAGATAACATAAGATACATACATTATAGGTATGGGTAAAAAACTCTAGAAAAAAACTGGAACTGGTGTAACTTTCCAGGTCATTTGGTATGAAATGTGGTCTAATGTCACCTACACTGTCTAGGTTAGATAATTAGGTTAGGTTAGGTTTTTAACCAAAAGACAAAACTTATTAGTATACAGATAAAATTAGATCGATGATAAAATGGTGCAATTATAGAACCTTCGGGTACAGATATTTTGCGCTGCTTTATGGTATTAAATAGTAATCTCTCCACTCATGCCCTTCTTAGCACCCCCTCGTTGGTTATGTGGTCTACCCAGGGTATACGGAGCATTCTTCTGAGTGTCCACATCTCGAATGTCTCGATATTGTATCTCCATATCTCCATACAGTAGGACAGGCCAAACGCAGCCTTTTACCATTCTGTGGCGCATTTCTAAATTTAGGTTTTTATCGCATAGCAAATGACGTAATTTGTTGAATGCCTTGTTGAATCTCTTTTAGTGAGTCTCATCTGTCGTTTACTAGTGTGCCTAGGTATTTTGTGCTCGTAGTTCTTTCGATTATTTCTCCATCTACCGCGATGGACGCTCCTGCCTGATTATTACGGCTTATAACCATGAATTTTGTTTTGGATCTGTTCATTGATAGTTTGGCCTCTGACCCCTTTCTGTTAATGTTGTTCATTAGTAGCTGTAGGTCTTGCAGGTTGCTTGCTATGATCACTGTGTCGTCTGTGTATCTTGTATTGTTCATTGTGGTACCGTTTATTTTTATTCCGATTTCTAGATCATCGAAGGCTTCTGAGAATATTTGTTCGACGTAGAGATTAAATAGCATTGGTGACATTATGCATCCTTGAGGTACCCCTCTTTTCATCTCGATTTCTTCTGTCGATAATTGGTTGTTGATTCTGACGTTGGCCGACTGTTGCCAGTATCGGTTTTGGATTATTCTTACGTCTTTGTCATCTATACCAGCTGTTTTTAGATATTCGATTATACGTTCGTGGTGGATAATATCGAACGCCTTTTCATAGTCGATGAAGCGGAGGAGGAGATGTCCTTTCTTTGGTCATAGCAATTTTGTACCAATGTGTTTAGGCAGAATGTTGCTTCTCGTGTACCGGTGCCGCTCTTAAATCCGAACTGAGAGTCTGCGATTAGCCCTTCAAGTTTATTAAATGGTCTGGTGTGTATGATGCGTATGAATATTTTTAATGCGTGACTCATTGACTTATGATCTTTGCATTTAGTTGCTGTTTGATTTTCGGGAAGCATTATAAACGTCCCATTTCTTTGGAATGGCAATTCTTTGGGCAATTTGGAACGGCAATGGCATTCCATTGGAATGGCGTAGCCATTCCTTTGGAAGTTGTACAGTGTCACAGATCTTGTTGTATAGTTTTAAAATTATTCCGTTTTCCTCCTGCATCTGCTTGAAATATTCTGCGTAGATATCGTCTGAACTTGCAGTTTTGTTGTTCTTTGCAACCTTAATGGCGTGTACAAATTCGGTCTTTAGAATGCTTGGCCGGGAGACGAGGGAACTAAATGTGCGGAATTGTGTGAGTCGAAGCGAGTGGAGGGCTGAAGTGGCGGCAGCAATGTCTCTTCAAGGGACGTAAAGCCAAGGAAGAAGAAGTAGTAAACTATGTCTACGCTTCATTTTACATTTTAATTACTTTCTTACTAACTGATCATCAATGGTCTTCAATCCGAAGATTGGTTTACAGCAATTCTCCAATCTGCTCTGTCTTCAGCCTTTCGCTTCATTTCTTGATATGTTGTGCATCCGTGAATAAATTGCTGATGCCTGAGATATCCAAATGGAACGTTAATGGAGTGGTTTCTCGTTGCCTTCTCCATCCTATGCCGCTGGCCATCAAGTGGCTCTTTCGCGTTTAGGGGCAGTTTCCCACCCCAAGGGAAAGAGGGTGCCCTTTATCTTTACCTTATCATCCGCCCTCCGAAGATGCCGTTGGCAATTGGTATAGGGGGACCATTTATACCGATGGTCATTCGGTGAAATAACAGTTAGACCTTGTTTAACTGAATTTCTTCTTGTTTAATTGCGTTTGCCAAAGAACAAAGATAATACTTAATATCTTTAGAAGTCGTTTAACGATCGGATATATACCGGAGCTATGGAGAAGGCCTAAGGTGGTATTCATACCGAAGGTGGGGAAGAAAGACACCACTCAACCGGACTCATTTAGACCCATTAGACTAACATCTTTTATGTTAAAGACAATGGAGAAGGTAATTGATAATTACCTTAGGACAATAGTGCTGGTAGGTATACCACTACACAGCAGTGAGCATGTATACAGAGCAGGGAAATCCACAGAAACCGCCCTGTATCAGCTGACAAATGAAATAGAAGCAGCACTAGAGACAAAAGAAGTAGCGATATGTGCCTTCTTGGATATAAAGGGAGATTTTGACAACACCTCACACGAGGCTGTCAAAGCGACCCTCGACAGAAGGAGTATTGACAGCACTATCTCAAGGCGGATGGGAGAAAGGCTGAGAAATAAAACAGCGGAGACACAAGTGGGAAGAGGCTCCATTATGATCTCCACAACTCGAGGGTGCTCGCAGGGAGGTGTACTATCACCGCTAATGTGGAGCCTGGTAGTTGATGAATTACTGGTTAGGCTAAACGACCTAGACATCAAATGTCAAGGTTACGCCGATAACATAGTCATAATGGCCAGAGGGAAGTTGGCCTCAAAGTAACTAGTAGATGGTGTCAAATAGTGGGACTGAGACTCAACCCGAGCAAAACCACGCTGATACCATTTGTGGCGTGTATCTGCATCACGGGGGCGAATGGAGCTGCTGCTGGATCTGACTCCGCTACACCTTGTGGTGGAGAGCGCCGCCAGATCGGCGATCGTAAGATTCAGCAAGGAAGGAATGGGCAGAGGTAAAATAATCGGGAGCAGAGACCGAAACAGCCTCGCTGCCAAGATCCCCTGGCCGGAAGTACCAAAAGACGAAATGGTATGCAAATACCACTTCGAGAAAAACTACACAGCAATGTGTAGTAGTAAAGCCGATTGGAGCGACGAATCCTCAGCATACCACATAGAGCAAAATGCTATCAAGTGGTATACAGATGGTTCGAAGACAAAGGTTCTGGTGCAGGAGTGTTTGGACCTGGTACCAAGTACTTCGAATCCATGGGAACATCCAAAAGTATCTTCCAAGCAGAGGTACACGCAATTGAAAGATGTGCACAGTTTACAACCAAGCAGCCATTAAGGCCATTAGCTCATACACCATCAGATCCAAACTGGTATGGGACTGTGTGGGGAAGCTAAAAAAGCTTGGCAAAGATAATAAAGGTATATCTATATACCCCATATCTACAATTTACAATATGTTTATTTTGAATTCGAAATTGCGTAAGCGATGGAAATGAAATGACAATATTAATACCGCAAAATCGCCAAGAAATATTTAAAAATTTTCGATGTTTCTGTTAATTCTCGGAGGTTGCAAATGCGCTTGGGTTGAACTAGGGGTGGTTACCTTGATGTATGAGCATTTTCACACCGATGAGGTGAGTTTTTCTTGGGAACTTTCTGGAAAATCGTCGAGCACAAACAGCACCCGTTGACAGCTGACACCACCTTGTGTAATTACTAACTAAGCAATCTTTGATTAAGTTTTGAGTGATTATACTTAGTTGTTAATTTTCTGGTTCTATTAGCAAAATCTTAAACCACTTAAGCAAAATCACTTTGCAAAAAAGTTGGTGTTGTAGAAGTTTCATTAAAATCTACTGTGTACGCCACTGGTAAAATCGTAACTTGGCATTTATTTATCATTTCTTACGGTTGTAAATTCTCGCGACAATTTCTCACATTAAAAGTCAACCGGCAGCGATTTATCAAATTGTTTAATACCAATAAAATTCTATTGTGCATAACGCCGTTTTATTTAAATCGAATTCCTTGCAAATCTCGGTATTGATTAACGGTGAAATGAAATGTGCTGTTACGATTACGTAACGACAATTGCTCGCTGTTGACGGCATCAATCAATCGGGTAAGATAACAGGAGGAAAACTTGCAGTGATGATCGCGCCAAGAAAGTCTTTCTCTTACGTAACGGCAACGAAAACGTAATATTATCTTCGGCAAGGTAATACATGAGCTCGATAGTCTTGTTGTAAGTTTTCCGTTCTCTGTTCGTTAATTAACTCACCTCGAGGATACTTCCAAGCATTTAAAATCTTTTTCTACTTTTAATTAAATTTTTGCTCTCTATTAATTATGAAGATTTGTTGCGGTCGGCTCTACCAACTTTCTCGTTATCCTTCCTTATTGATCAACACAATTTCAATTACACTCATTTTGTATCAACAATAATTCAAATATATACAACCGCAAGATACCGCCAATAAATAAACGTGTTCGCATACTAATCACGAATTAAGTTTAATAATTGGAATTCATCGATGAAGTCATTTAAATTTAATTTATTTTGTAAACTTAATAAAATCGGAATACAGCCTGCATATATAAATATATTCAACCTTTCCGGAGCTCTATAATACTAATGAGTCTTTTTAGGACCAAAAACAAATCTCATGTGAAATTTGTCAGTTATTTTATAGCTTTCAGTCCACCTTTGTGGCACTCGACAAAAACCAGAAAAATAAGATTGTTCTTTAAGATTGTCTTTCCGATACCTTAAGTGGATAGACGCGTTTCGAAACTTATCTCTCATCAGTACAGCTTTGCTTTTATGAACAACAATTTGTTACCAATTATTTGTTCACATGAGATTTGTTTTTGGTAGTCTTAAAAAGAATCATTAGTGTTATACAGCTCCGGAAAGGTTGAATATATTTATATATTCAGGCTGTGTTCCGACTTTATTAAGTTTATATGATTATCTATAATGGTTTTACAAATCCCAAATTATAATTTAATTTGTTTTTTATTATTAGTTATCAATTTCGTTTTCAAGATCTTCTAGATAATTTAGTAAGCTATGTCATTACCTAATTTCACACATCAATATTTTGTTGACTAACTAAGCTATCCCATAATTAAGACAACATATTCATAGGAACTTTAAATTTCACGGACTGTAACTACAAGTAAAGTGAAGATAGGATTATCTAGTTTTCAAAATGTTCTATATTCAATGTTCATATGTTCAAATCAATAATTTCACATCAATATATTGTTAAATAATTAAGTTATCTATAATAATGGCAACATTGACAATAACTTTAAATAAAAATTAAATTAATTAATAATTAATTTGTCTTCGCAAATCACGGATATGTTTAATAATTGGAATTAATCGATGAAGTCATTGAATTTATTTTTATTAGTAGTTTGATTGATTGCGGAAGTGATTGCGTGATCAGGTGGCGCTTTATGAGTCGGCGTCGGGAACGAATAATAGTTATTAAGTCGGTGGCAAAAAAAGATATCCATCTGAAAAGTGAAAATGTTTCGCGTTCGGCGAGCGTTTCTTCGCGAGAATAAGTAATTCGGTTTTATCGGAGCGATTGCGAGACTTTGCGAAATTGCTTCTCGCAAGGAGTTTCAACCGCAACTGCACAAATTCACGGACTGTTTTGCAAAAAAATGACAATAACGTATTAATGTTTATTGAAATGATTATTTCGTGATGAATTGTTTTTTTTTTATAAGTTAGACCAAGCCTACACCAAGCCTTGTATAACCACTCAGACTAAATTATGAAAATATCTTCACAATCAGATTAGATTATTAAAAGTATAGTCTAGATGAAAGCCTTGAAGAATAAATCTAAACACCATACTCAGATTAGTTTATTAAAAGTCTTGTCTGGATGAATCCTTGAAGACCAAGTTTAGTTTACAGATTCTGACTAGATTATGAAATATTTATATATACAGGTTTTTGTAATAATCTTCACCGAACCCAACAAATGCAAATTCACGACATTTAAATTGTCGATGGTATATCACCCATCAACAAAAACATGGAATAATGTTAAAAACAACAATATCATGAATGTGGACCTCAAGCAAGTAATTTCAGAAAAAATATAAATCCAAGCTTCGGGGATGTTCATTTGTGATACGTCCACAGACGAGCACGTAAGCATCGTAACGAATAATGGAGTAATAATCTATCAGCTCAGACAGTTCCGAGACATCACACTAAACTCCCCCACGTACATCAAGCTCTTCCTCAAACCGTCCCAATATATAGCATCGAAACACCTCGAGTTAGAAATTGATCCGATCATAGATCATCGCTGAACCAAGAGGATTTGTACGAGGGAGTGCTAAGAAACTATACTTCCGTTTGTTTGGATAACTGTATCAAAACCAAGTTTGTTACCGTTTGTGCCAAGTGGAGTCCACTTGGGATCAGAGGCACGCAGTGCATGTTGGCTGTGCTGAACAACTCCGGGTCTTCAGATTTGTATACGAAACTTTGCCGGTACGGAGACGTTTCGTTGAAGCATTTGGTTAACGTGACCGAGGTGGGAATGTTGAACGAGGCGGTCTCGGTCTCGGTCTCGGAACTTGGGCACAGCTGAACGAATACGTAGCGGAACAAAAAGACACTTTGGAAGACTCCCACATGAAATCCTTTAAGGAACTGCACAGCATATTCGAAATCAAAGTCGCCGTTTACTACGTCCGAATGATAGAAGATGAAGATTGGACAGTACAATAAAGACTGGATCGACGTGCGTGGGAAATCTGCGACGGAAGTTTTTGCAGAGTTTAAACGAAGATTAGAAGCCAATTTTGTTAGCGCTTACGTATTCTTGCATTTGATAGTAAAGAATGCAAACAATTTCGTGTTTTGATAGTTTCGTATCGAAGCGGATTAATTGCGTTCTGGAAGATCAATCGCAAAGAAATTGACAGTTACGATGAAGTCGATATTTCTTTATTGTGTGATTATCACTCGAATATCAAACAGATTACAGCGATGCATTGGATAGAATCACTAAACTCTGGTTAACTATGCGTTGGAAATTTGACAGGAAAAGTAGCCATTGTGCCGATAACTGATATAACAGAGTCGACAGAAGTCGATTGTATTCAGTGAAAGCGATGAACTGAAAGTTGAGAACATCTCATCGTCGATATACAAAACCCAAATGTACATTTTCATCACCAAACAGTCCTATCTAGTGATACACTCGTTAAGCCTCGACGGGCAACTACTAGACACGTGCACCTTCAATTTCGGAAACATTTCAATTATAGCTCTTCAAATCCCACCGAACAATAAATTGTGAATTTCGAACTTGACCGGTGTCTTTAAAGAAGTGAACGTATACTCGAAAGACAACGAAGTCCAGCTGGAATGAAGACACTTGTACGTGAACATAAGATGACTGGAACAATAAACTGAAATAAAGTACAACTGGAATATAAGACATTCGTTGGGTTTCTTCGTTTCTAAACATAGTCTCTTGTACACCTTCATCGTGGAGTCTTGTCAGATAAGCGATGCGAGGAAGCAAAAGGATTTCATCCACTTCACAACGTTCATTAATGAAAGCATCGATGCCGTGGATGTTTTATTGAAGAATGAAAGTAACTTTTTGAGGGATTATGCGGACTGCTTCGACACAGTAAGGTTGTTAAGTATCTTAGACAAACAACCGATCGGTTACAAAGTAGACAAGAACCTGAACTACGATAAATTGAATTTAAGGTAACTGAAAACCTATTTGTACTTGGCACAGCTGAACGAATAAGTGGCGGAACAAAGTGACACTTTGGAAGACTCCCACATGAAATCCTTTAAGGAACTGCACAGCATATTCGAAATCAAACTCGCCGTTTGCTACGTCCAACGAATTTTGAACAAACTGGATTCCGCGGGCCAAAAGAGCGAGTTTATGGGGAAGTCTTTAAAGATGCTCGTGAGCTACATTAAGCATTGCGTCATGACGGACACCGTTAATAATTATGTTTGGCCAAACTGAGTCGAGGAATTGTTGGACATCGCCGCACGAACAAGAAAACTGGAGCTTTCTGCTATTATGAAATGTATTATTTGTGAGAATGATCTAATAGGAACGAATTGTTTAAATACGCATTTGGGTGTGAGGTGTTTCATGTCAATGACGCAAGTGGTTACATCAAAATATGAATAAATGATAAGTATGATGGAAGATTTCTGGGTGGCTTGCTGTCTGCGGTGCGATTTTCCGATGGATGTGATTGTAAGTTCGAGAACGTGCGGGATGGAGTTCGAGGCGTTGGTAAGCTCGGTGGGAAACAAGGAGGAGTATTCGAAAATGTTTTATTACGGCGAATTGATTGATAAAGTTCTATCGTGGTTCATGGCTCTAAAATCTACGTAACTCCTACAAAATCAACTCAAGCTCTCTGTGCAGACTTGCCATCGACAGAGTAAGGATAGCCTTTTTGGTGACCAACGCTCTGGAAGGACATTTACTTGGTAGTTAAGAAGAAGATATCATTGCACAGGATGGGGCAGATTAATTATGTTAATGTAATTGATGTAATTATGTTAACCACGCCTGTACCATGACACTGTCCATCATCGGTTACTCCATGCATACAGTATCGGTTACTCTATCGGTCCATCCATAACCATCGGTTACTCCATGCCTATCAAGTTGTGCAGTATGACCAAGGATTTCCATCTAGTTAGACCTATCATCACTCTCCTTCAAAACCGTAGGTTTTTTTGTGGACTTCCAGGGGCAACGCAGTCGTTGGAGAGTACAGAAAAATGTCCTACCTCAGGGAAGCGTCCTGGCTTCATGTCTCTTCTACATCTATACCAACGATCAGCCATTGTCTGCAGACACAAGAAGCTTCTTGTATGCAGACGATCTAACCCTTGCTGCGCAGAGCGCAAGTTTTGAATCAGTGGAAAGAGATCTGACATTTGCCCTCTGTAAATTTATCTAGAGAGAAATCTATCAAGTTATTACAGTTGGAACCAACTCAGACCAAATCTATCTAAGGCCCAAGTATGCGCCTTCCACTTAAGGAACAGGGAAGCTCATCGTGAGTTACGCATAGAATGGTCAGGTATACGATTGCAGCATTGTCACACCCCTAAATACTTAAGAGTAACCCTTAATAGGAGGTGGTGGTGGCTCAGATAGCTAAGCAATTGGCTCTTGAGTCAGACAGTGTGGATTCGAATCCCACACAAAACCAAAAAAGCAGCAAAAGTTAAAAACTAATGGCTGCAACCCATCACACTGAATTCCCCAACCCGGATTAGGTAACCGTGGGGTCTCAACTGCTTTAACACCTTTGGAAATTTGTCGTTCGGATTCGACGTTAAACCGCTAGGTCCCCGATATTCAAATCTTAGTGCTGAGGTTGGAAATGTGGCATAGAAGAGGCCGGTGCCCCAGGAGTGGGAAGATGCTGATGATTTAATTAGACCCTTTAATTAGAGCTATTACATGTGAAACCCAATGTAAGAATAACAAAATGAAAACCTGATTCGCAAACTAGTAGGGATATAATGGGGCTCACATCCAGAGACTATTCGCACTTCTGCAATGGCATTGTGCTTTTCTACTGTTGAATTTGCTTCTCCAGTTTGGTACAGGTCATCTCATGCCAGATAGGTAGATACAGCTCTGAACGAAACCTGTAGGGGTTGATAGCAGGTTGCTTAAAATCTACCTTAACAGATAAACTCTACTACCTGGCACTACCTTCTGTACGCAGATAGGTGGCTGCCAACAGGGAGAGGCTGAGAGTGGAAGAGAATAGCGCCCACCCACTGCATGGATATAATTCTCCTCAGCAACGGCTGAGGTCCCGAAAGAGCTTCCTGAGGACATGGTTACCGTCTCACCGGAGAAGGCAAGGCTGGATATATGGAACAAGTCGACCCTCCTCCCCTGCGGTTGGATGCCAGTAGCTGAGGAACTACCACCCGGACACAACGAAAGCTGGTTGGTGTGGAAATCCTTAAACAGGTTACGATCAAGAGTTGGAAGATCCCGAGACAATCTGAGGAGATTGAGCCGCAGTACATGTGACACGTGTTGCGAATATGGACAAGAACAAAACCTGCAAATGCTTCATTGCCCTCTGTGCCCTTTATCTTGTGCAGAGGAAGACATTCCCGTTAGCCACTCTGCGCGCCTTGGATGTTGCTCAGTATTGGGCACGTGTTATATAATTAGACAGTTTTACCTTATATGTATAGCAACTGTACATTTGTATGTTTCCGACACGAGAAAAAAAATTGTAGAGGATGTGATAGTTTCAATCTACAACCTCGGAGAGTATTAAAAAAGAACGAACAAAATAATCAAGTGAAATTTGTAGTGCCAACAGGATCTTTCATAGCATCAGAATATGAACATTGCAGACACGCATTTCATATATGGGGCGTCCAATATGGTCAGTTTCACGATAAAGAATTTATAAAAAAAAGTTATATGTCAGAGCTCCAGATAATCTTGGAATATTCCGTAGAATATAAGTTTTGAATGTTCATCAGCATCATCAACTGCCAGTCCGTCTCCTCCACTGCTGGGCATAAACCTTTCTCAACCTCACCCAACTATTTGTTACACTGTCGCAAAGCCATAGGTTTAATCTAAAGAACTGCGTCGAAACTTTGTTTTGCTGTGCACCCTGCACATTTATAGAGATATTTCCGGATCGGCAGGCTCGACGTAAGTGCCGATCGGTTTTTTAGATTCCCGGATCTATCCTGCGCGATGCGAACCCAAATTTTCGCCGATAACCTTCGAACATGCAAATTACCGGCCATAGAGGCGGTGGCGGATTTTTTTCAGCATTTCGGACGCACCGAGTGAATGGAGCGACGCAGACAGCCGCGAGTGGTACCGAAATACGCGTATTGGCGGGCGACATCGCCTCGTGTCGCAAAATTATATAATGATGGCCCACCATGAGCCAGTGTAGAGGAGCCATAAAAATTGGTATAGCATGCGTGCCCGAATACAATACCTCCACTAACTACAACTGCCCTCTCACCCTACCGTAGTTTGAAGGAAGGCAAGCAATAAGAACATTTAATATCTGAAAAGTCCTAACATGCCGCTTGCGTCTTTGAGGCTTTGAAAGTGCCTTAACATGTTGCTTGCACCTTTGAAATGACCTTGCATGCCGCCCGCATATTTGATAGGCCCTAGATTTTGCCGCCGATGTGTCAATAGAAATTATAAAGAAAACAGGGGACGCGCGCGGATTGGGCCGCGCAAAAACAAAAACTTTCACAAATTTTCCCGGGAAATGAAATGCGCGGAATTTTTTTTTTCTCGCGGCATTCATTTGCGGATAAAAAGCGGATAATTCCCGTGCATTTATTTCCTTAAAATATTTTTTTAGGGTGGCTCCCGCTTACCGGGATTAGGGTGGCTTCCGGTTTTGACCGAGCGGCGAGGGGGTAAATCTCAAAAATTATTCCAACGTCGGCAGATCGACGGGGACGGCTCGGATTGCGAACCCGAATCGAACGCGTGCAGTTTCGAAACGCTGCGCCCAGAAACGGCGAAACTGCAGCGGTCAGACTGACCGCACCTTCCACGAAGGAGAGCCGATACGTTTCGAACTGTAGCGGGCGACTCCGTGGACGCAGCGAGGCAGCGCACCAATGCGCGGCTCGGCGGGGCCCACGTGCCGGTCAACTTGGAATTTCAAAAACGCGACATCCTGGTGCCTCAAATCAACATTCAAGTTTTTCTCTGTGCAGATTAACAGTTATAAGTGGGCGTCGCGACGCGATTCCGCGACGTTCAATTAAGGGTACGGAGAGCCAAAACACCATTCTACAATCCACTGAAAAATCCAGAACATTCACTGGGGGGGCTGTAAAAATATGGACGTTTTACTTTCGTCATTTGTTTACTGCAATACGGCGAGTTTCGGCGGGCGTCGGAACGGTTTCAATCGACGCAGCGCGATGCCGCTTGCCTTCAAAGATAAAGCGTTCAATTCTCTGCGGGAATCGCGCGAAACCGTTCCCGCAGAGCTTAAGTTAGCGATTCTGCAGAAGTTTTCCTGGACGTACAATAAACGTCGTTTTTATGGCGTCGCGACTCCATCTTCAACGCAATCGGGATTAAAATCGATAACAAACTAACAGATTCTATGCCCGATCGAAGGGCGCCGGTCCAGTACCGATACGTTAATTGGTTCTGACGTTCTAGGTACCACCGCGAAACGCCTCAAGTTTTTTTTCACTTTTTGCGCACTTTTCTCTTTAAATTACCGCAGATTCGCAAAAAGTCGTCGCAGCTTAAAAATTATTGCCGGAATAGCTGCGGACAAGTGTTGTGAAGAGAACGAACCCAACCAGAGACCTGGAGCCCTTTAAATAAGGGCGTAGGGCGTCCGTGGAAGAGATGGTAAGATCGACGAAAAAACGAGCGAATGAGGGCTCTAAATACGTGGCTCGATGATAACTAAAGCTTCCGGGAAGAATGTTCGATATCTGACGCAAAATGCGCCTCGAAGGTAAAAATTTCATGATTTTAGATTTTGGTCTTATGCGTCCGAATCTGAGGGAGTTGAGTAGCGAAAATTGCACCGCTCAACGGAGCTCTGGTTCTACACCAGAAAAATATACAATCCCGTTTTGCGCCGCCGCTTCTGCTTCCGTCGCCTGTCTGTTTCCGCAAACACCTCGATTTTCAGGGAGGGCGGAAGGAGGAACGGTGACCGAAACGGAGGACAAAACCTGGGGATGCGCAACGTGCGGACGGACAATCGCAGTAAAGCATCAAAGACGCGCGGTATACCAGCGAAGATCTGCCGCCACCGGCGGTATAAAAAAGCCGAATTTGACCTTTTCAAAAACCCATGTGCCGCGGTCCCCTAGGTGAAATTCGAGAAACGTTACACGGCAGTCATCTCAGAATTGATCAAAATTTGCAACTCCGGCGTGACTTGGCGATTCAGGCCGAACGCTTCCCCACACGGACCCCAAAAGTTTGCATTACAAAAATTAACACTTTTACGAAGGTCGCGGCGAAGATTCCCGGGGAAAATTAAATTCAAGAAAGAATTCCGGTAGAAAACTTCGAGACGCGTCCTCCGATACCACTCTCGTCGCTGCGCGACTTTTTTCGGCGACAATATTCACATTTTTCTGCGAATCCTCTGACCCAAACGCCTATGCATCAGGTTCTTGTAGCTAAGAATAGACGAACGAATTAAGCGTCCAAGAATATCGATTTTTTTGCAAGAAAATGTGAGTTTTTCGCACGTCCCAGAAATTTTAAGTAAAAATATCTAAAAGTGAGGTGACAGTTGGATGGACGGCGACTTTCCGGATACATCGGCGCCGGAACTACGTCCGTGCGACGAAAACTGTCCGAGTTGTGTGTGAAAAAGCGAAAAACCTGGAAAAATTCGCCGTGAAAATATTTTAAAAAAATACCCGATTCTGTTGCAAATCGCTTGTGGGAGATTTCCAATCGTTGCGTAATATTTAATTATTAAAAAAAAATTACAAAAAAATGCAATTTCGCTCTCCTTTAAGTTCAGTGACGGCTCGTTACTCGTTTAGTAATCCAGCGCAAAACTAGATGAGGCTGGTAAAAAAAAACCCGGGCTACATCGCCCGGGACGGCGCTGAATAAATTCAGGGACCCGGGTCATCTCCCGGAATGGCGGTGAAAGGGTTAAACAAATAAACCTAAATATTAAAAGTCTAGTCTAGATAAAACCTTGAAGACCAAGTCTAGACTAATTAGTTAGACTAAATTATTAAGTCTTATCTAGATAAAACTTTGAAGTCTAAGCCTAGTCTAAATAAGTAGATTAGATTATGAAAAGTGTAGTCTGGATGAAACCTTAAAAATCAAGTCTAGTCTAGATGAAATCTAACAAACTAACAGATTCTATGCCCTATCGAAGGGCGCCAGTGCCGTAACGATCCGTCAATTGGTTCGGACGTTCTAGGTACCACCGCAAAACGCCTCTGCTTTTTTTCACTTTATGCACACTTTTCTCTTTAAATTGCCGCAGATTCGCAAAAAAATATTTAAAAAAAACTAGTTTAGGTGAAATCTTGAAGACCAAGTCTAGTCCACACATTGAGATTACATATTTAAAAATCTAGTCTAAGCGCAACCTTGAGGTCCAAGTCTAGTTTAAACAGTTACTACTAAAAACTAAATTATTAAAAGTCTATATGAAATCTTAAAGGCCAAGTCTAGTCTAGTCCACACACTCAGATTAAATTATTAATAATCTAGTCTAGTCAATAAACTCAGTACTTTTACCCTAATCTGACCTAACCTGAACCGACCCGGCCTAATCTGCCCCAACAACAACCAATCCTTGTAATAAAAATATTAATATTACATAATCGAACCGTTTTAATACATTGACATGTTTTGTTCCAATTTTCTTAATTTACTGTGATTGCATAAAAAAGAAATCTTCTCGTCTTTACATAAATCCTTCGAAGTAAAGTTGAACAGGAAACCTGAACAAACCTTTGATAACTCGCATTCGTCGTGACCCACAAAAGCTTAAACGTTTTAATACATAAGTTCAACTGCACGTTAAAAACTTAATTCAACACCTAACCACCTGACATACGTCTCTCAGACCCAAAGTAGCAGTCATTTTCTCAACTGAGACGTATGACAGGTGGTTAAGGGTTAAGGAAGAAGATAAGACAGTAGCTCAAACAATAAAATAGTAGTTTCAACGCCTCTGCAACGCTAAGAAATTAACGCTCGAGGCTCGAGTACGTGTAGCAATCGTATTTATTGGACATTGGATTTGAATATTGGTGTAAGTGAATCGTGTTTTTGCGTGACCTAGTCAACAAACGGTGATGAGAAAAATTAGAGCGTAATTGATGGGATTTGTTAATAGATCAGGAGGATTCAACGTCAATCATCAATTCCACCTTGTAATCATTTTTTTTCGGCTTTTACTTTTTTTTAATTAACTTAACAACTAAAGCACGATTCATCCTTGCATGTAAGAGTTTATTGATTTTGAAACGGTTCAAATTAAGTAGTGTGTTCTATAAAATAAGGAAGTGTCGTCGTAACATCCTGCATTTCCTAAATTATTTCCAGTTTGATTTAATAGCTCAATAGCTCAATTTGAATTGGATTCTGAGAGAATTGAATCATTTAATGAACATATTAGTTACAACAATTAACATACAGTTACAACAATTTCAATAGACTAACAGACATTTTAAATATATTAAGGTTACAACTTAATTAGACTAACAGACAGCTGACAGTTTATTAGTGTAATTTAGCTGAACTTGTTTAATTAAGTTAAAATCGGCTAATTCGGCTAAACTAAATATTTGTTTTTCTTTCTCCGACTTTCCTTTCTTTGTAAAATTTTTGCTTAAAAATCAAATCGAGTTAACATTCAGCACATAAGCTCAATATTATTTTTTTTTTTTAGAAATAGTTTTCGAACAATACTATGAATTATTGGAATTCTAGGTTTTCCTTTCACATTTTTCATAATTTGCTGGATATTTACAATTCCATTGTTTCGCACGGAATGCCATATAGACAATGACCTACGTAGTCGGCACGAATGATATTTAGTCGAAATCTCTAAACACTTTAGATAGGTATCGCGCAATCATTTCAATCTGCACTGACAAATTGTTTTATTAACACGTAGATTTCGATCTTAATGTTTTCCTTTTTATACACTGAAGAGCATAACTATAGCACCAGGTGAATTTTGCCTGTTTCTACATTTTCCACATGAATAAGTAGAACCAAAGATTAGAATAAAATAATTACAGAAAATCTGAAGAAATGTACAAAATTTAAAAAAATGTTTAAATGTATTTAATAATTAAAAAAAAATTTTTTTTTCAGTTCGATTTAGCCTACTAGCGACTACGGGGCTCGTCTTAACTCTCTGCTTTTCTTGGTCCAGTTTGCCTTCATCTTTTGGCTGTGAGCCAGCTTCCATCCATTCAGGGCTGGTAGTGCCTGTACACTTCTTGCTTGTGATAGACAATGGGAAGACTCCCTGCAGGATGGCCTGTCGGTATTGAGTTCGTTTCTCGGTTGTCTGTAATGGGATCTACAGTTCTTCTAAGTCTGATCTAACAGAGGTGAACCACTTGGCTTTGGACGCCTTTCCCCGACTTGTCACTGTAAGGATCCTCTTGGTGACTCTCTTCCACTTGATACTCTTACTGGAGTGATTCAAGGTCAGTCGTCTTTTCCTCATACATGTGACTATGTCTTCCTGATGTTCGTAGAACTTGTTATTGTGCCTGATTCTGTAGAAACCGTCTTCCTATCTTATGGGTCCTAGTATTCTCCCCAGGACCTTCCTCTCTTCAAGTTCTAGTTTCCTGGATTAGCCCTTTCGATTCATCAAGAGGCACTCAGAGGCATAGGATGCAGAGGGTCTTACTGCCCAGTTGTAGTGCTTCAGCTTTATGTTCTTGGATAGGTACTTGGAGGTATAAATGTTCTTACAGGAATAGTAGGCCCTCTCTAACTTTGTGCACCAGGCGTCTGTGGCCAAGGTTTCGCTCTCACTTACTGGGATCCATTCTCCAAAGTACTCGACTGGGCCCACTGCTTGAGCGCACAAGAGTTGCAGTCCTTGAATCCCACCCAGATGCTGAAATGCCTAAAGGAGTCAGGACTAGAGGAGGCGCTCTAAATGGGTGGGTGTACCAACGTTTAGAGGAAGAGGGTGGGATACAATAGATCTACGAAGGTCGCAGTGATAGTTGTCAACACCAATACTACAATCTAGAATCTACTAGTACTTGACTGCAGGAACTTAACAGATATTGTTTCGTGGTGGAATTGTAGAAGAAGCCTGCTTGATATTGCTGATGAACTCAGTCTTCTGTATGTTGACCCTCAAGCCGGTTCTTACCGCAACATTGTAGTGGCTCTGTAGTTGATGAATAGCCTCCTCCATGCTGTTGGTTAATAGGGTGAGATCATAATTAAAGGCTAGACAGGGTACATTGAGGTCGTCTTTCTTGTACCCAAGCTTCAGTCTTTCTGGTGACAATGTGGAAGTCCATTCTCTGATGATTTTCTCCAGAACACTGTTGAAGAGGATGCACGAGAAGCCGTCCCCATGCCTGACTCTTGTCTGGATGGGAAATCTCGCGGATAATTCATCCCTGAACTTGACTTTGGAGGTGGTGTTCTTTGGGTAGCTTGGACCAGTCTAATAGTCTTCTCATATAGGCCTACTTCCCACAAGGTAGAGAAAAGGGTCTGTCGATCTATTGAGTCGTATGCCTTTTGGAAGTCTACCATAATGGCTACCCAGAAGTACCCACTCGGCTCCTATATGAGAGGATTGTCTTAGAGGTTTTGGATCTATTCTGTGCAGGACCTACTCGCACGGACACCAGCCTGGTATTCACCTAATTGGGAGTCTAGCTGTTTGCTGACTCTAGTTTGTACGGTTTTAGAGAAGATCTTGTAGGTTATTAGCAACAAGGAGATGCCTCTGTAGTTGTTGAGGTCGGTTTTACTTCCTTACTAGTGTAGTGAATGGATCACGGCTGAGGTCCAAGAACCTCTGTTCTCCAAATGTGCTGAATGATCTGGGTAATTGTGTGCTGGGACTGGCCATCTACGTGCTTTCACATTTCTGCAACTATACCATCTTCACCTGGGGCCTTGTTGTTCTTAAGGTCTTTGATGATCTACTCTATTTCTTCCCTGTTGGGTGGTACAGAGTCATGGTTCCTGACAGCGGGCTCGACGAAAGCAAGTCTCTCTTTCGATTGTTCTGCATTGAAGAGTTTCTGGAAGTGTTCTGCAAAGGTGTTTGTGCAGTCACTGTTATTTCTTTGGAGCTTCCTATCTGGCCATCTGGCCATAATTCAGCCCTTGACTGTTGTTTTAAAAGAAGTACGCATTTCTAGCGTGTGCATAACTGTAGCACCGTTCAGATTTTCAGTTACCAGCATTTCCAAATTTGCATGTTTTAAAAAATTGGCACGCGGCAATAAAATGGTTCGTCTCCCTTGGTGTAGGGACTATCCATGCTTTCGACTAAAGATCTAATTGTGTCTGGTTCGATCTGGTTCCAAGTACTGGTAATGCCTGCCCTGAACTCGTGAACTGTTTGGCATTGGCAGATATCTGCATAGATCGTTCTAAAGATGATCCCACAAAGATTTTCAATGGGGTTTATATCTGGTGAACAAGCTGGATATTCCAATAACTGAATATCGTTACGTTGAAACCAAGCTTTGGATTCTCGACTGACAGGAATTCTCGCACAATTTTCAGCTGCACAAATTCTCAGCTCTTTCTTCATTTTCAAAAAATGGCAGTAGGTTAGCTTCCATGACTTCATGTACTCTGCGCTGTCCATTCCGAACGAAAGAAACCCTAATCGAAGTACACATTTACTGCAAAAACCTCCCCAAATCATTAAGCCACCACCACCAAAATTACGTTTCGTAAAATATCGAGGTGCTTTTTTCAGGGCTCTCCAGTAACAATTAAATCCATTGGGACCATCTAAATTAAGCTTCTGTTCATCAGAAAAAATTGAGAGGTAGACCATCATAAAAGATTCAATAAACATGCAATAAAAAAAAATGGTATACCTGGGACCAGTTGCGATTTATGTTTTTTTGGTCAAATTCTAAACGTGTTTTGAATGATTTTTTGCGATTTATGTTTTTGAAAACATTTTTTTTGGTCTTATATGGGGACTTGGTTAATCTGAGATATAAGACATCATAAGTTTATCGCCCCCTGTGCCACAATTGAAACTAACGGAAATTTACATAAAACCTCCAGTGGCTTGTAAAAAAACGCCACCGCAGCTACAGATTTGAACAAAATGGATAGTTATCACAACGGATAATTAGATTCGGTAATATTCATCATCAGCTTTGGCTCCACAACCCATTATGGATCTTGACCTCCTCTAGAATGTTTTTCCATTCCAATCTATTCCGGGCCTTAGCTTTCCATCCGGGCATCTTCATTGCTAATAGATTTTCCTGCACTTGGCCCAGATATCTTGTTTTTGATCTGCCCCGTGTCCTTTTCCCTATTGGTCTTTGTCGTGTAATAAGTTTTGCTGGCTCTGAATCCTTCATTCGCTCGATATGTCCGATCCATCTTAATCTAGCAATTTTTGTAGTACGAACTACATCCGTGTGTTCGTAAAGGTGGTACAGCTCATGGTTGTATCGCCGTCTCCATTCTCAGTTTTCCTGTACGCCTTGCCTTTATATATGTGTTTTAGAATCTTTCTTTAGAAACATCCCAAGATTCTTTCTTCCTCATTGGTTAGGGTCCAGGTTTCGGCTGCGTATATCAGTACATGTCTTATTAGGTTCCTATGGATTTGACATTTAGTTCTTCTGGATATAGTCTCGGATTTTAGGTGTCGCATTAGTCCGTAGTATGCTCTACTTGCAAGGTATAATCTTCTTTTTATCTCTTTGTTGCAGCTATTAGTGTTCGCAATTTGGGAGCCCAGGTATATGAATTCCGATACGCCTTCGATGTTACGTTTCCCTACCCCTATGTGTCTTGCATGCGCACAATGCGTACATTAGGTTGCCTATAACTATGATGTCTCTTATCTCAGTTTAAACGGGGACTTCTGTGAACACACTAATAGAATAGTCAACCGTGACACATGTGCCATGCGCCAATTTACTACAACTTTTGGATTACTTCACTAATAGCCCACGTTAGACTACAGCTTCACTGTCAAACATTTTTTGACAGTGAAAATGTAAACAAACCAGTGGCTAAAAAAAAGATGACTATAACCCTACAATGCGCATGCTATGATTTTTTAAACAATCGGAAATTTCAAAACGACCGTTGAGATTTTTAACCAACAAACGAGATCGACACCGAGATAGAAGCCTAAACTCACTTAAAACATACAGTGGCGGGTTTGAAAAAAACACAGACGAAAAGACAGTTTGGCACTGAACGAATTACTCCTTTCAAAATAAGTGTTAGGGTTAAACTGGGATATGAGACATCATACGTTCAGCACCACCCGTGCCACAATTCAAAGTAACGGAAATTGACATAAAAGCGCGAAAAAACGCCACCGCAGCTACAGATTTGAACAAAATGGATGGTTAGATTAATTAGGAGCAGATGAATCAAGACCATATATCGAAAAAATAATTACACTTTCTAGTAATATACAGATCAACTTTACACTATTTGTTAAAAAAACATTTTAAATTTTCAATCCAATTTCAGTACCCATGCGTTACTCTTAGTAAGAGACAACAAATTTCACTGATTTATTGCCACTGCTTTAAAGGTTTATTGCGCATACGCTAGTTTAATTTCTGAAACTGCCACCCAACGTGGGCTACTGCTACACTTTACCCAACTTTTTGAAATGTTGTTGCTCAAATTATAGAATACTGTTTCATTGAAACTTAAGATGCAGACTTTTTACCTGGTGTAACTGTTGTTAATCGTCTTTGGCACTGTTTAGGTCCTTTCACACACATCAGTCACGTAACGTCTCCGTTCCGTCATGTCCGAGAAGTATCAGTCACAAAAAATATGTTTTCATGGTAGTCAAATGGCGCTGTCTACACTGAGCCGGCGCAGTCACGAATCAGAACCGACCGTCGTACTGCAGTCACCGAACCGTCATTAGCAGATTTCTTCTCAACGATATTTTTTGTTTGACTGACAGCATTTTATAATTTTTTGAAAAGTTAAAATGGGTGATAATATGAAGGATAATGGAGGATAATGAGAAGTTAATTGAATGTGTTCGAAAATACACTGTACTCTACGACTTATCAAATAGTAAATATATGGATACTGTTTTCAAAAAAAAAAACGGCCAAGTGCGAGTTGTGACTCGCGCACCGAGGGTTCCGTACAAACTTGTAAGTAAGGTATCTTTTTTGTGGAGGATGTAGCAAGCACATTCAGTTAACTTGACAAGTGGCCTTCATGAAATCATGACCATCTTAGTACCGGTGCAAGCATAACCTCAAGATGTCGCTGTCGTACGATGGAATTCTACCCTATATTTTATTACCATACATCCTCCATTCACTATGAGTGTTTAGGAGTTCTGGAACTTCACTATTTGTTTTTACTGCTCAATTTTGCCTGTATACCTATATACCCTGTATAAAAGTATACAGGGTATTTTTTTTAAATAACGCGAATATTTTTAAACTTATAAAAAGAAAACTTTATTTTAGTATTACACTTATTCACTAACTTATATTAAGATCTAACTATTTCTAGATCTAATATAAACTAATATATTAACTATTTCTAGATCTATTTCGATACTCTTAACATTCAGTTGTTCAATTCACTGCTTTTTGGGCAATTGACTACCAAAAAATATAGGGCGAACGTGATTTAAGTATAATATACTTAAATCATATTATCTACAACATATTATGTAGATTATGTAGATTATAGTATAGTATTATTATGTAGATTATCAACATATTATGTAGATTATAAAGAAAAATTAGACGTAATATAATATATAAAGGATGTTACGGGACTTGAGTATGTCGCATGTCGGTTATAAACAAGCAAAATTTAGACATAATATATACCCTGTATATATTATGTATATAGAGCGTACGTGATAAAATGCATAACGAATATAAACAAAGAAAATTCAGAATAAACAGCTTTGTGCCAACACATACTTTTTAACCTTAGGACCTAACTGTATGCAACCCATATGCTTCTGGGGCCTGAAAATACCACTACGACAACATTAGTGTATTTTCATAAGTTTCTAATAGTAAATTCGCATTTTTCTTGTAATTAAACTACATATTTACGGTTTTCAGATTTTTCATGATTCTAGGTCAACGGGAAGTACCCTATAGGTTTTGATTCCCTTGTGAAATCGCAAAATATGCGACATAAACGGTCATATCTTTTGATCGCGTTGACTTACAAGTTTGATTTTTTCACAGCTGAAAGAGCCCGCAGGCCCGAGTATTTGATACAAATTTCAACTTGTTACCTCTACGCGTTCCTGAGAAAAATGGTCTTGACAGACAGACAGACAGACGGACAACAAAGTGATCCTATAAGGGTTCCGTTTTCGGTACGGAACCCTAAAAACGGAATATAAAGGAATAACAGTCTCATATACAATAGTTATTATATCAGGTGCAATATTGAAATTTGATTCTTGAGAATATTTAGTAGTTTAATGTTTTTCTTATATATTTCAGAGTTTAAATTTATTTGTGGAATTCAGTTTTTTCTAATACAATAGGGACTCAATAGGGAACAATTTTTATTTCTGTGGAAAATATCAGAAAACTTTCAATAACAACAAATTAGTCAATATTTTACCTTGTTGCTACATCTTTACTATTCCATTAAAATAGAAAAATGACGGATAGATGTGAATACAATCGCTATTTTGACTGAGACTGGACGGCGACGGCTCTAATTCGGAACGTTGACTGAAACGTAACGTGTCTGATGTGTGTGAAAGGACCTTTGAACTAAGATGAAGCTTCTAAATTGCTTGATGGAATAAATATTCGTGTTTTCGTTGTCTTAAAAATTGTCGACATTTTCAATGTGGCAGATAGTAGATACGAAAGCAACTGACTCGACGTGGCCACGTTTATTTTATTTAGCATCCAGAGTTCGCGCTGCCGCGCGTATGTGGTCTTGATTTATCTACCGCTTCGCGGTGTGCAACCTAATCTAACCTGGGTTCAACAGTCCTCGTCACATTATTCTATATCTTTCGAGATCAATTGAGAAATTGTTTTCGAGCTTATACGCGCTAGCGCATTTTCACAATTTTGTTGCAAGAAAAGTAATAGTGGCAACGCCGAGATGTTGGCATACGCACACTTTGATCACGTGACCATAAATTTACGAGACGTTGCGTCAAATGTGTCAATTTTTAGGACAACAAAAAAAAAATATTGTACCAGTCACCGTAGAAGCTTCATTTTTGCTTTCCGATCTTATTGTTAGTTAAATAATGCCAAAGACGAACAGTTACACCAGGTAAGAAGTCCGCAACGCTAAGTTGCAATGAAAACAGGTGATGAAAACAGGTGTTCTAGATGTTGCCCTTTTTTGGTCTCCCTTTCTTATTTGTGCTATACGTTTCGGGTTTTCTTAAGGAATTTGAAAACATTTTTCATTAAGGTTCTACTGCCTTTCCGGGTTTACAGTTTTTAATAGCATGTTAGAGTTCTTCTCTAAGTATTACTTGGTTCACTGATATTCCGTGTCTATATTCGCCTGTTCAAACCGATTATAATTGAAAAGTTCTTGAATATATTCGCTCCAAAGTGACCAAGTCAAAAATTGGCAAAAATGACTAGCTAGGCATGGAGACTTTTAACTAGTAGAGATTTTGATCTAAAAGACTTGTTTATTTTGGGCCCATGTCATAAACTTATGTTTAGCTACACATATTAGTTTGGACTATTTTTTTATAAGGCATCAGGCGTTAAAACGACATTATCTCATTTGTGCCAATTTTTTACTTTTTACTTTTGGCAGTGCACCCGCGGTATACATAATCTCAAATTGCTCAAAATTGCAAAAATTACACTTAACTAGCAATATATTCAAATTTAGTTCACATAATCAAGCATATTAACAACAACAAACTTATTTTATAGTTTTTCCCCTATTTGCAAATCTCTCCAGTTTTTTACTTAAGCAATTACGCAAGTTTTATAGTAATTCTAAGAAACTAATTCACATGTTTGCTAAGTACCTTTTCCATTATACATGTGGTTATTTCATTATCTGGCATATGGATTACAATGTATTAATGAGAAATATTATAACAATTGTTAAGTGAGGTGAATACATAAACGATTTTGAAAAAATGATCACATAACGAACGAACATAAAAAACGAAAATGTTTCGCGATTTATGCATGCAGCGTCCTCAGCGGTCATGTAATATTCTTGCACAAAATATTACACCACCGCGCACCGGGGTCTTGACTTACTACAACAAATTCAAATTTCTCTGCTCTTAAAACCTCACTTTTAATTACCCGAAACTTTTTCCGCAAGACTTTTCACCGGCAAACATCGATTCATCAATCTATTATCTAACTTTCGCTTTCGTTATTCTTTCACTATCGCTCTCGTCATTGAAACACACTTTTACTGACCTACGAGTCGCGACCTTGAAAAATCCTCACACAGCAAAAATTTCTAATAAAAAAAAAATCAAAATATTTACATATTATTCAATATTTGTATCCGGTTGTGTTTATATACTTATGATATAATTTATGCAGTCAATGTGCTATAAAACGCATTTTTATCCTAGTTTTTTCCATAAATATTAATTGTCGGATTTTGCAACTAGATTAGCGCAAAAAACGGTTTAGAAATTTTAATGGGAAAAAGTAAAGGCGGATTGTTATTGGCACTAATGGGTATTAGTGAATGTGCAACTGCGGATTATATATTGGAAAAAAATCTGCATTGTTGGAGACTTGATTGGTGTAATTATTTTCGAGTGGATTTGTGAAAGATCTGAAACAGATTACGATCGTTTCATCGGGGCGCCCGTCGCTTCAGGGCTGAAACTCATTGTTGCTATTACGCTATAGGAAGTGATTTTAGTCAGAGTGGACTAGATTTAATTTGATCAAATTATAGGTGGAATTCGTACAAACTGACGGAATAAATCGTAGATACTGTCTATTTAGTATTGTCTCACCAGTGTTGATTGCCTAGACTTGTCTGTACAGTTTACAATTGTCTGTTTAGTCTAGATCAGTTTTGAATGCCTAATCAAATCAAATAAAAAATATTTAAGATTAGTTTAATTAGGTCTAGTCTTGTCTCTCTAGTCGTGTCTGTCCTGTCTTGTCTCTCTAGTTTGTCTGTCTAGTCTTGTCTGTCCTGTCTTGTCTCTCTAGTTTGTCTGTCTAGTCCTGACTGTCTGGTCTTGTCTGTCTAGTCTTGTATGTCTAGTCTTGTCTGTCTAGTCTTATCTGTCGAGTCTTGTCTGTCTAGTCCTGTCTGTCTAGTCTTGTCTGTCTAGTCTTGTTTGTCTAGTCTTGTCTGTCTAGTCTTGTCTGTCTAGTCTTGTCTGTCTAGTCTTGTCTGTCTAGTCTTGTTTGTCTAGTCTTGTCTGTCTAGTCTTGTATGTCTAGTCTTGTCTGTCTAGTCTTGTCTGTCTAGTCTTGTCTGTCTAGTCTTGTCTGTCTAGTCTTGTCTGTCTAGTCTTGTATGTCTAGTCTTGTCTGTCTAGTCTTGTCTGTCTAGTCTTGTCTGTCTAGTCTTGTCTGTCTAGTCTTGTCTGTCTAGTCTTGTCTGTCTAGTCTTGTCTGTCTAGTCTTGTCTGTCTAGTCTTGTCTGTCTAGTCTTGTCTGTCTAGTCTTGTCTGTCTAGTCTTGTCTGTCTAGTCTTGTCTGTCTAGTCTTGTCTGTCTAGTCTTGTCTGTCTAGTCTTGTCTGTCTAGTCTTGTCTGTCTAGTCTTGTCTGTCTAGTCTTGTCTGTCTAGTCTTGTTTGTCTAGTCTTGTCTGTCTAGTCTTGTCTGTCTAGTCTTGTCTGTCTAGTCTTGTCTGTCTAGTCTTGTCTGTCTAGTCTTGTCTGTCTAGTCTTGCCTGTCTAGTCTTGTCTGTCTAGTCTTATCTGTCTAGTCTTGTCTGTCTAGTCTTGTCTGTCTAGTCTTGTCTGTCTAGTCTTGCCTGTCTAGTCTTGTCTGTCTAGTCTTGTCTGTCTAGTCTTGTCTGTCTAGTCTTGTCTGTCTAGTCTTGTCTGTCTAGTCTTGTCTGTCTAGTCTTGTCTGTCTAGTCTTGTCTGTCTAGTCTTGTCTGTCTAGTCTTGTCTGTCTAGTCTTGTCTGTCTAGTCTTGTCTGTCTAGTCTTGTCTGTCTAGACTTGTCTGTCTAGTCTTGTCTGTCTAGTCTCGTCTGTCTAGTCTTGTCTGTCTAGTCTTGTCTGTCTAGTCTTGTCTGTCTAGTCTTGTCTGTCTAGTCTTGTCTGTCTAGTCTTGTCTGTCTAGTCTTGTCTGTCTAGTCTTGTCTGTCTAGTCTTGTCTGTCTAGTCTTGTCTGTCTAGTCTTGTCTCTCTAGTTTGTCTGTCTAGTCTTGTCTGTCCTGTCTTGTCTCTCTAGTTTGTCTGTCTAGTCTTGACTGTCTGGTCTTGTCTGTCTAGTCTTGTATGTCTAGTCTTGTCTGTCTAGTCTTGTCTGTCTAGTCTTGTCTGTCTAGTCTTGTCTGTCTAGTCTTGTCTGTCTAGTCTTGTCTGTCTAGTCTTGTCTGTCTAGTCTTGTCTGTCTAGTCTTGTTTGTCTAGTCTTGTCCGTCTAGTCTTGTTTGTCTAGTCTTGTCTGTCTAGGCTTGTCTGTCTAGTCTTGTCTGTCTAGTCTTGTCTGTCTAGTCTTGTCTGTCTAGTCTTGTCTGTCTAGTCTTGTCTGTCTAGTCTTGGCTGTATAGTCTTGTCTGTCTAGTCTTGTCTGTCTAGTCTTGTCTGTCTAGTCTTGTCTGTCTAGTCTTGTCTGTCTAGTCTTGTCTGTCTAGTCTTGTCTGTCTAGTCTTGTCTGTCTAGTCTTGTCTGTCTAGTCTTGTCTGTCTAGTCTTGTTTGTCTAGTCTTGTCTGTCTAGTCTTGTATGTCTAGTCTTGTCTGTCTAGTCTTGTCTGTCTAGTCTTGTCTGTCTAGTCTTGTCTGTCTAGTCTTGTCTGTCTAGTCTTGTATGTCTAGTCTTGTCTGTCTAGTCTTGTCTGTCTAGTCTTGTCTGTCTAGTCTTGTCTGTCTAGTCTTGTCTGTCTAGTCTTGTCTGTCTAGTCTTGTCTGTCTAGTCTTGTCTGTCTAGTCTTGTCTGTCTAGTCTTGTCTGTCTAGTCTTGTCTGTCTAGTCTTGTCTGTCTAGTCTTGTCTGTCTAGTCTTGTCTGTCTAGTCTTGTCTGTCTAGTCTTGTCTGTCTAGTCTTGTCTGTCTAGTCTTGTCTGTCTAGTCTTGTCTGTCTAGTCTTGTCTGTCTAGTCTTGTCTGTCTAGTCTTGTCTGTCTAGTCTTGTCTGTCTAGTCTTGTCTGTCTAGTCTTGTCTGTCTAGTCTTGTCTGTCTAGTCTTGTCTGTCTAGTCTTGCCTGTCTAG
Source organism: Phosphuga atrata (assembly GCA_944588485.1). NCBI lineage: Eukaryota > Metazoa > Arthropoda > Insecta > Coleoptera > Silphidae > Phosphuga > Phosphuga atrata. Next base: position 12,370,578 of record OX155897.1, read on the forward strand.
TCTTGTCTGTCTAGTCTTATCTGTCTAGTCTTGTCTGTCTAGTCTTGTCTGTCTAGTCTTGTCTGTCTAGTCTTGCCTGTCTAGTCTTGTCTGTCTAGTCTTGTCTGTCTAGTCTTGTCTGTCTAGTCTTGTCTGTCTAGTCTTGTCTGTCTAGTCTTGTCTGTCTAGTCTTGTCTGTCTAGTCTTGTCTGTCTAGTCTTGTCTGTCTAGTCTTGTCTGTCTAGTCTTGTCTGTCTAGTCTTGTCTGTCTAGTCTTGTCTGTCTAGACTTGTCTGTCTAGTCTTGTCTGTCTAGTCTCGTCTGTCTAGTCTTGTCTGTCTAGTCTTGTCTGTCTAGTCTTGTCTGTCTAGTCTTGTCTGTCTAGTCTTGTCTGTCTAGTCTTGTCTGTCTAGTCTTGTCTGTCTAGTCTTGTCTGTCTAGTCTTGTCTGTCTAGTCTTGTCTGTCTAGTCTTGTCTCTCTAGTTTGTCTGTCTAGTCTTGTCTGTCCTGTCTTGTCTCTCTAGTTTGTCTGTCTAGTCTTGACTGTCTGGTCTTGTCTGTCTAGTCTTGTATGTCTAGTCTTGTCTGTCTAGTCTTGTCTGTCTAGTCTTGTCTGTCTAGTCTTGTCTGTCTAGTCTTGTCTGTCTAGTCTTGTCTGTCTAGTCTTGTCTGTCTAGTCTTGTCTGTCTAGTCTTGTTTGTCTAGTCTTGTCCGTCTAGTCTTGTTTGTCTAGTCTTGTCTGTCTAGGCTTGTCTGTCTAGTCTTGTCTGTCTAGTCTTGTCTGTCTAGTCTTGTCTGTCTAGTCTTGTCTGTCTAGTCTTGTCTGTCTAGTCTTGGCTGTATAGTCTTGTCTGTCTAGTCTTGTCTGTCTAGTCTTGTCTGTCTAGTCTTGTCTGTCTAGTCTTGTCTGTCTAGTCTTGTCTGTCTAGTCTTGTCTGTCTAGTCTTGTCTGTCTAGTTTTGTCTGTCTAGTCTTGTTTGTCTAGTCTTGTCCGTCTAGTCTTGTTTGTCTAGTCTTGTCTGTCTAGGCTTGTCTGTCTAGTCTTGTCTGTCTAGTCTTGTCTGTCTAGTCTTGTCTGTCTAGTCTTGTCTGTCTAGTCTTGTCTGTCTAGTCTTGTCTGTCTAGTCTTGGCTGTATAGTCTTGTCTGTCTAGTCTTGTCTGTCTAGTCTTGTCTGTCTAGTCTTGTCTGTCTAGTCTTGTCTGTCTAGTCTTGTCTGTCTAGTCTTGTCTGTCTAGTCTTGTCTGTCTAGTTTTGTCTGTCTAGTCTTGTCTGTCTAGTCTTGTCTGTCTAGTCTTGTCTATCTAGTCTTGTCTGTCTAGTCTTGTCTGTCTAGTCTTGTCTGTCTAGTCTTGTCTGTCTAGTCTTGTCTGTCTAGTCTTGTCTGTCTAGTCTTGTCTGTCTAGTCTTGTCTGTCTAGTCTTGTCTGTCTAGTCTTGTCTGTCTAGTCTTGTCTGTCTAGTCTTGTCTGTCTAGTCTTGTCTGTCTAGTCTTGTCTGTCTAGTCTTGTCTGTCTAGTCTTGTCTGTCTAGTCTTGTCTGTCTAGTCTTGTCTGTCTAGTCTTGTCTGTCTAGTCTTGTCTGTCTAGTCTTGTCTGTCTAGTCTTGTCTGTCTAGTCTTGTCTGTCTAGTCTTGTCTGTCTAGTCTTGTCTGTCTAGTCTTGTCTGTCTAGTCTTGTCTGTCTAGTCTTGTCTGTCTAGTCTTGTCTGTCTAGTCTTGTCTGTCTAGTCTTGTCTGTCTAGTCTTGTCTGTCTAGTCTTGTCTGTCTAGTCTTGTCTGTCTAGTCTTGTCTGTCTAGTCTTGTCTGTCTAGTCTTGTCTGTCTAGTCTTGTCTGTCTAGTCTTGTCTGTCTAGTCTTGTCTGTCTAGTCTTGTCTGTCTAGTCTTGTCTGTCTAGTCTTGTCTGTCTAGTCTTGTCTGTCTAGTCTTGTCTGTCTAGTCTTGTCTGTCTAGTCTTGTCTGTCTAGTCTTGTCTGTCTAGTCTGTCTAGTCTTGTCTGTCTAGTCTTGTCTGTCTAGTCTTGTCTGTCTAGTCTTGTCTGTCTAGTCTTGTCTGTCTAGTCTTGTCTGTCTAGTCTTGTCTGTCTAGTCTTGTCTGTCTAGTCTTGTCTGTCTAGTCTTGTCTGTCTAGTCTTGTCTGTCTAGTCTTGTCTGTCTAGTCTTGTCTGTCTAGTCTTGTCTGTCTAGTCTTGTCTGTCTAGTCTTGTCTGTCTAGTCTTGTCTGTCTAGTCTTGTCTGTCTAGTCTTGTCTGTCTAGTCTTGTCTGTCTAGTCTTGTCTGTCTAGTCTTGTCTGTCTAGTCTTGTCTGTCTAGTCTTGTCTGTCTAGTCTTGTCTGTCTAGTCTTGTCTGTCTAGTCTTGTCTGTCTAGTCTTGTCTGTCTAGTCTTGTCTGTCTAGTCTTGTCTGTCTAGTCTTGTCTGTCTAGTCTTGTCTGTCTAGTCTTGTCTGTCTAGTCTTGTCTGTCTAGTCTTGTCTGTCTAGTCTTGTCTGTCTAGTCTTGTCTGTCTAGTCTTGTCTGTCTAGTCTTGTCTGTCTAGTCTTGTCTGTCTAGTCTTGTCTGTCTAGTCTTGTCTGTCTAGTCTTGTCTGTCTAGTCTTGTCTGTCTAGTCTTGTCTGTCTAGTCTTGTCTGTCTAGTCTTGTCTGTCTAGTCTTGTCTGTCTAGTCTTGTCTGTCTAGTCTTGTCTGTCTAGTCTTGTCTGTCTAGTCTTGTCTGTCTAGTCTTGTCTGTCTAGTCTTGTCTGTCTAGTCTTGTCTGTCTAGTCTTGTCTGTCTAGTCTTGTCTGTCTAGTCTTGTCTGTCTAGTCTTGTCTGTCTAGTCTTGTCTGTCTAGTCTTGTCTGTCTAGTCTTGTCTGTCTAGTCTTGTCTGTCTAGTCTTGTCTGTCTAGTCTTGTCTGTCTAGTCTTGTCTGTCTAGTCTTGTCTGTCTAGTCTTGTCTGTCTAGTCTTGTCTGTCTAGTCTTGTCTGTCTAGTCTTGTCTGTCTAGTCTTGTCTGTCTAGTCTTGTCTGTCTAGTCTTGTCTGTCTAGTCTTGTCTGTCTAGTCTTGTCTGTCTAGTCTTGTCTGTCTAGTCTTGTCTGTCTAGTCTTGTCTGTCTAGTCTTGTCTGTCTAGTCTTGTCTGTCTAGTCTTGTCTGTCTAGTCTTGTCTGTCTAGTCTTGTCTGTCTAGTCTTGTCTGTCTAGTCTTGTCTGTCTAGTCTTTTCTGTCTAGTCTTGTCTGTCTAGTCTTGTCTGTATGTTAAGTCTGTTATATTTATCAAAGGAATGACCATTCTACATTGTGTTAATCAATATGTTTTGTTCTGTTCGACGAGAAAATAAACAGAAAAAACGGTTGCAACTATCCTCAATCATTTAAGATGCAATAACAGTTTCAATAAGATCAATTAACATTTGATTCGAACGCTCCTACGACTGACGTGCGCCCTTCTCTAATCTGATTTCAAAATTGTCTAACGCAACACCTCCGACAAAATATTATCGGTTGCACGAAGTCCAGTTCCTAGTCGACATTATCACAGAATAGAGACATTCTTCTTGAACAAATTTAGAAATCGTAGCATTGTAATAACAGAAACGAGGAGATGAAATTGTTATCAATTTTTGTTAAAGACGTTTTGCGAAATTAAGCATCGAGTTCAAGTAAAAAACGCGGCTTGTGTTTTCTTTTCCTTGCGCGAGAATGCGAACAATGAAGAAGATGCCGCAACTCCACTTTCTTAAACTCGAGGCGAAATTACCTTTTATGTATAATAGATAATCGTTACACAACCTGTTACTACACTCGCGTTAAAATACAAACTTGAAGCGGTCTTAAAACCGAGATTGCTGAGGACGCTTAATCCACAAATTCGCAAAGGATATTTTATCGTTGCACACATTGGTGTCTTTCTCCGAGATATCTTGTTCTGGATCGCGTTGCAAAAGGTTGGAAAACGAGATACAAAGAGGATTTCGCTCGTTAGATTTGTTTTTTTTTCATATCTAAGAATGTGATATGTCAAGAGGTTTGAAATGCGAGGCACAGCCTATGGGAAACATTGTTATGATGTCGAGGCTGTGATATAAATTGTGATGAAATTCTTGATTTATCGATTTATATTTATCTTTTATGTAATTTCTTATATTTATATTATTCTTATGGTCTCGAGTATTGTTAATTAGAATAGTTGATATTGTTGATTAGAATTAGAGTACTGATTAAATTATTAAAATTAAGTCTTGAATTAAGTTAATTTAAACAAAGTCAATTTAAACAAAACTTACGCGAAAATTAATGCGATAATAAACAATAAGTATAAAAAGTAGAAAGTAATTCATGCGTTGTTAAGTCTAATTAAGGCTGAAATAAATAAAAACCATCAAAGCTGTACAAATTTCGCAACTTTGCTCTAAATAAACTGAAACAATCTTGATTGCGGTGTGGAAAAAATTCTAATTTTATTACATCTAAATACACAATAACGTAAAAATCTATAAAAATTCATAAAAAGATTTAGTAACTTCGAAATCACGAATCGGTTTTGCAACCAGCTTTGAACTCAAAGGTTATAAAATATACATGCAATAATATCCAGACACGTAATAGAGAGGTTTTACGGAATCTTTTTTCACTACTATTCCTTTAATTCTCGTTTGTTCATAACCTTAAGTGTGAAATTCAAATGTAAGCAGTTTGCTAATCATTGTGTAACCGATAAAACTCTGTTATTTTGTTGTAATTAATTTATTGTGTAATTAATTTATTTTGAAAGAAAAATTATTCATATTTGGGAGAATTATTTGTCATGTAATACTATTTATCTAATCGCACAACAAAATGAACACATTAATTGAAGAAAGTCATTATTATAATCGTGCGTAAAAGTATCCAAATCGTGCGAAAAAGTCTAATGTAAATCAAAAGGAGTTTCATTATTAAACGATTTCTGTTTGTTGTTACTATGGCAACAACTCGCGTCACTAAACACAAAATATAGACATAGTGCTAATAAATTTTCTGACGCATATTAAAATTGAATTAATTTTGAATCAAATCTCGGCCGCTTACTCTGGATTTATCTGACTCTAATATAACTATAACTTAATCTAGATTAAATCTAGGTTAACCTAGATTACATCGACAACGAGCAAATAGTGTTTCCGTCACTGTGCCTTTTTACTAGTTAGCAATTTTTGCCACGGAGGCGCTGGACGTTCTAACATTGTTATGTCAATGATTTGAAGTATTTTGTCTGTCAAACCTACAATTTTTCAATATTGTCGGTAAGAAAGAGTTATTGATACTTACGTATTAACACCACCACGGCGAGAGGTCGCGCTACCGCGCGATATGTGGTCTGCATTTATCTGCTCTAATCTAACCCTTATCCAATATTTTTTTTCTTATTTCGGATCGAGAGCTCGCGCTACCGCGCGATATGTGGTCTAGATTTATCTGCTCCGTTATAACTTATCTAATTTAATTTAATCTAACTTAATCTAATTTAATCTAACCATCCATTTTGTTCAAATATGTAGCTGTGGTGGCGTTAGTACGTAAGTACCGAGTTATTTCTTTGTAGATTCAACAGTATTTTAACATGCTTTGTAGACAACATAATGCATGATGCTCGTGCGTGAAAGGCTTCTGTGCACTCATTGCGATTAAACTTCGCAACTCATGCACAAAAACGCTTCTTAACGCATTTGTATCATAATCTACTATTAGCTAAAAAAATACTTTGCTGGGCTGTTTGGCGAGGGATTATGGTACAACTGTTTACCAACAGGGTTTTAGGTTTTAGTACAAAGATTTACCTAAATGGATCAGTTATAAATTCAAAGATACTGAGTTTGAATGACTTATTTGTTCCAAATTATATAAACGCCATACTATTTTGTATGATACAACATAAAGCAATCCGGACACAATAGTATATTATAACTAGGGCGGTAAGTTGTCAATTGCCCATGAGAGCGCAATTGGGCGCACGAGCGAAGTGAGTGCGCTCATTCGCTTGAGAGGACGTATCCTACAAATTTGGGGTCCAGGGGCCATCCACAAAAATAAAATAAAAAATGAAAAATTTGCTTTATCAATTGTCTCCGGTGGTGTGGATTCGTCAAAAGAACTCTTATCAGTCTCCGGTATCACCATTTACACTCATTTTAAAACATTTCATTAATTTTTATTTTGTTATGAAAAAAAAATTCTCTCACTTCCACGTCACTTTTTAATATTGAGGTTTTGATTGTGTTTATTTTATTTGTTCAATTGTTTTTTAAATGTATCTTTAATGATTTTTATTGAATATTTGCGTGCGTTACCCAAGTTATGTCGTAATACAGCCAAAAACAGCCATTTGTCGCACTAAGAAACGTGCGCCAAGATAGTACTTATCCCGCATGAGTAATAAAAAAGCATATTCCATTCCCGGTAAATAGTTTTTGATCTTTTCTGTCTCTTTTCTTTTGTATACCTTGTACATCTTCTTCTAGTCTGGTACTCCATACAGTTTTCTTTAGAGTTTAGTTTTTCTCTTTCCCTTTTCTCTCGAAGGACTCCTTTTTGGTGGAGGCATGGCAGTAGTTGTCGTGCATTGAGTTATTAGTTCTTCCGCAAAACATATTATGAAAGAAAGATATGGTATTTGTTCATTCTTACGTCTCAAATCATTATAAATAATCATTGCATTTACTGAGAGAAATCTTCATCATCGACTACGTGACAGAGAACTCTTGATCATCCACTACGTGACAGAGAACTCTGGATCATCGACTACGTGACTGAGAAATCTTGATCATCGACTACGTGCATTGACAACATTAACATCAACCAGTGTGGATTTGTCAGGGAGAGCTGGAACTGCTGACGCCATATTTGCAGCACGATTATTCATGGAGAAGCATCGTGAGAAAAGGAAACCACTGCACATAGCCTTCCTCGACCTCGAAAAGGCCTTTGATCGGGTTCCTCATAAGTTAATTTGGTATGCACTCCGAGACCATGGAGTGCCAGAATCATTTGTTAATGTGGTCAAGATGCTATACACAAAAACCAGTAGAAGAGTACGTTGTGCTGTTAGCACCTCATATAACTTTCCTGTAAAAGTCGGGGTCCACCAAGGGGTCCACTATTTGTTCTTGTCATGGCCACCATCACCTCGTGATCTACAACGGAATGTTCCTTGGACCCCTCTGTATGCGGATGATGTAATGGTTGCAGATGTCACCCGCGAGAAACTCCAACGTCAAGTTGAAGACTACAATAACCGCCTCTCCCAGTATGGTCTACGTCTAAACGTGAAAAAGACGGAATATATGGAGTTAAGTCCAAGTGTCGGTAACATGAATTCGTGCTCCCAGTAATGACATACGGGGCGGAAACTCTGACCTTAACGAAGAAATCAATAAACAAACTTCAAGTAGCGCAAAGAGCAATGAAAAGATCGATGCTGGGAACCACTAAAAGATCTGTCTCTTTAGTGGTTCCCAGCAAATATCTTTTCATTGCTCTTTGCGTTACTTGAAGATTGTTTATTGATTTCATCTTTAGGGTCAGAGTTTCCGCCCCGTATGTCATTAATGGGAGCACGCATTGATGTTGCCGAACATAACAATAAGAAACAGAACAAGCCGCCGATATTATCGATCCACTTGGACTTTGTTATCACAAAATTCAAGTGGAGATGGGCCACGTGTCCAGGCCCGCACTAAAGACAACCGATGGACAAAACGAATTCTGGAATGTAGACCCAGAGAAGACAAGAGAAGCCGAGGAAGACCACCCACCAGATGGACGGACGACGTTAAACGTGTGGCGAGAAACTGGATTAGCACCGCGCAAGATAGAAGACAGTGGAAACACCTGGAGCAGGCCTATGTTCAGCAGTGGACGAGAAATGGCTGATGATGATGATGCCGGTAACATTCAAGTCGGTGGAGAAAATCTAGTAAAGACCAGCTCCTTTAGGTACCTCGGGTTTCGTCTGCAGAGTGATGGCAGCTTCAGTGATGAAGTAAGAGCCAGAGTAAATGCAACCTGGAGGCGTTGGAAGGAGCTCACGGGTGTACTTTGCGACAAGAATATGCTCACTTCACCTCAAATCAAGACAAGATATATAGGAGAGTGATACGACCTGTTGCGCTATATGGAGTCGAATGTCGACAAGACTTCTGAACGTCATCTACATGCCATGTAAATGAGAATGCTTCGTTGAGGAATGGGCATCTTCCTTATTGACCATGTCAGAAACGACACAATTCGAGAGCAAATGGCTGTCGCTCCAATTGTGGACAAAATGAGAGAGAAATGACTCAGATGGTAAAACCATGCACTGCGAGCAGCTCCTGATACTGTTGCCAACTCTGCCTTCCATTTTGAGATTGAAGGCCAACGACTCAGAGGAAGACCGAAGCAGCGATGGCAGGAGACGATAAATAGTGACCTAAAGATCGTGGGTCTAAAACCGAATGACACTCAAACTTGTGCAAAACGGCGGTCATGGACTAAAGAAGCGGACACTGCACCAGCGGGACAACCCAAAGAAGAATGCATTTACTGCAAATATACTGAGGCAAGTTTTCTAAACCAATTAGCAGATTCCCCGTCGTGTTCATACATTCCCATGAATTGATCGACTCGATAAACTTCCCATAGGCCAAGATCAATAGCTCCTGGACACTCAATTGTCTCCTGATGACCAGTTTTAGTCCTTTTTGCAACTGTGGTCAAATTAGGTCAATTAGTAGCAACTGCTCGTTAGTAATGCTTCTATAGTGTCTTGTGTAGTACCATTTCACACATAGCAATCCTGTAGAAGTACATATGCATGCAGACTACCAACGTTGAAGTTTACCTTCAATAGTGGATACATATTTGGGTGCGTTTCTGAAACCCAAAAGTACGGTCTGGTACATCTCTCTTTGCTATCAAACGATAAGTTGAACTTTTAGATATTTTAAAAAGTTTATGGTACATACGAGGGGTCATCCACTCTTGCAATACATGTTAATATTTAGATGCATTACTGCACATTCCTTAGCAGTACGTAAGTATTACTCCACATTACACAAAGTACTCTTGAATTAGTCTTGCATTCCCTGAATTACGTTCAGATTATATTCGCATTACGACCATATTACGTCCAAACTACAACCGGCATGAGCTCCTCATGAGTGTCGTCATGCCATTGATATAATTTCTTAATTAAAGTAGATTATAAAATGCTACGTGGGCCGCATAAAATATCGCCAGGGGCCGCATGCGACCCGCGGGCCACTATTTGCCCAGGCCTGGTGTAGACTTTTCTGTCTAGTCTTGTCTGTCTAGTCTCGTTTGTCTAGTCTTGTCTGTCTAGTCTTGTCTGCATAGTATTGTCTGTCTAGTCTTGTCTGTATAGTTTTGTTTGTCTTGTCTTGTCTGTCTAGTCTTGTTTGTCTAGTCTTGTCTGTCTAATTTTGTCTGTCTACTCTTGTCTGTCTAGTCTTGTCTATCTAGTATTGTCTGTCTAGTCTTGCTTGTCTAGTCTTGTCTGCCAAGTATTGTCTGTCTAGTCTTGTCTTGAATCATACTAGTCTTGTCTATCTAGTATTGTCTGTCTACTCTTGCTTGTCTAGTGTCGTATGCCTAGTCTTGTCTGTCTAGTCTTGTCTATCTAGTATTGTCTGTCTAGTCTTGCCTGTCTAGTCTTGTCTGTCTAGTCTTATCTGTCTAGTCTTATCTGGCTAGTCTTGTTTGTCTAGTCTAGTCTGTCTAGCTTTGTTTGTCTTGTCTTGTCTGTCTAGTTTTGTCTGTCTACTTGTCTGTCTAGTCTTGTCTATCTAGTATTGTCTGTCTAGTCTTGTCTGTCTAGTCTTGTTTGTCTAGTCTTGTCTGTCTAGCCTTGTTTGTCTTGTCATGTCTGTCTAGTTTTGTCTGTCTACTCTTGTCTGTCTAGTCTTGTCTATCTAGTATTGTCTGTCTAGTCTTGTCCGTCTTATTCATCTGTTGAGAGAGCAAGACTAGACACACACAAGACTAGACACACAATACTAAACATACAAAGCTAGACAGACGAGCCTAGACAGAAAAGACAAGACAGGCCAGTCTAGACAGACAAGATTAGTCAGACAAGACTACACAGACAAGATTAGATAGACGAGATTACTTAGACAAGATTAGTTACTTTTTTTACAAAGTAGGCTTTGATTTGTTGGTGCGCCTGTGTGAACCCGTACTGAGTTCGGTGCTCGCCGTGTTCAGTGGCAGCTGTGTTGTGTTTCATTCCCGGAAAATCGCGAGGAATTCCTGAAAAAACCGGACCGAGTTTCCCGAAATCTGCGAGAACTCAAAGGTAAGTTAATTCCCGATATTTTGAACCAAAATTTTGAAAATAATTTCTGCAATTTCAAAAAATACAAATTTTGGTTATAATTGCGTTTTGATTGGTCCTTGCGTTCGCGCGATCGGCGGGCGAAGTTAATTTATGCATGTTGCCATGACAACCGGTAACAAATTGCTCACGCGGCCACAGAAATTCTTAGAAATTTATCTTCAACCGATGTCATTGGGAATAAATATTGAGTACACGCTATAATTCGCGTAATTTGAACACGCGATTTATATATCAATATCGTTTTCTGTTCAGATTCTACCCGATTATGCATGAATTTTTAATTTAATTTAAAATAAATAAATATTGTAATTATTATTACGACAGGAGTAAATGAAATTAAAATGAGACTACATGAGATAAAATGAAACCATATAAGACTAGACGAGATTTGAGGATACTAGATGATTACAGATAAGACTAAATGAGATTAGATGAAACCAGATAAGACTAGATGAGATTAGATGAGACCAGATGAGACCGGATGAGTTTGAATAAGATCGGATTAGACGAGATTATATAAGATTAGAATAAATTTCACTAGATCAGAATATATTGGACTAGTTTAGACTAGATTAGCATAGATTAGACTAGATTACACCAAATTAGACTAGATGGGGACTATCAGACTAGGTCAGATTAGATTCAGACTATATTAAACTCATATAGTCTGAATCTAATCTGACCTAGTCTGATAGTCCCCAAAGAAACGAAATGAGATTTGATAAGGCTAGATGAGTTTGTATGAGATTAGATAAGACTAGATAAGATTAGATGACGCTAGTTGAGACTTGGTGAAACCAGTTCAAACTAGATGGGACTAGATTAGAACAGATTAGACTAAATTAGACTAGATGAGAATAAATGAAAACAGCCGAGACTTGATAAGGGTAGACGAGTTTGTATAAGATTAGATGAGACTATTAAACTAGATGAAATTGGGTGAGCATTTATGGGACTAGATAAGAACAGATGAGACTAGTTGTGACTAAATGAGATAAGATGAGGCTAGATTAAAGTGACGACACGTCCTGATTTTGGCGGAACAGTCTCGCTTTTTGTTGGACTTGGAGTTTTTTTTAAATGTCCCGCTTTTTCGAAAATAACAGCATTTCTTATTTTAAATATACTGTAATTAGGGTTTCTGGTTCGGATATATCCGAACCGCAAAACCGCGGTTTTCTGTGCAATAACCGAAACCGCATAACCGTCTTAAAAAAAACCGCGGTTTTCGGTTTTACCTAAAGATACTTACATTGCAAACTGTTGTTGCAAAAATGGCAACCATCGATGGTATATGTGTTCGAGCAATTTCAAAATCTGCATTTATTCAGAAAGCAATAGCTGGCCGGTTTCCCAACCAAATCTTGCCAAAATGTTTTTCAGGTGTTATGACTTTAATTCAAAAGGAATACGAAGAAAGAAAGATGGAAATGATTTTAAGTTTCAAGAATTAAAAGCAAATGGACAAAACGCAGTAGTATTACGCTAGATGAGTGGAGTAGTTTGAGACACCGAAGATACTTGAACATTAATATTCATGGAGAAAACAATTTTTATTACTATTTAGGCTTTCTGCGAATTGAAGGAACTTATTCTGCAAATAATATCGTAATAAGTGTTGAAAAACATTTAGATTCATTTAGTATCAGTTTCAGAAATGATATTGTGGATGACTTGAATTAGAAAGTTGAAGTTCGCGGTATAGTCGCGACGCCGTTGTCAAAAATTTCGCAACGCGGTTTTTAGTCGCGCTTTACCACAAGCTTTTTCTTCAACAAAACATCAAATTTGTTTCACTATCTGCAAAATTGCGGAAACTACAGCGGAAAAACCACCGCGAGTTCCCGAAATTCGACCTAGTTAACGTGTTTCAACTTGTTAATGTTGAACTTTGGGACGACGTCGCGACGCCGCTGTCGAAGATTTTGCAACGAGGTATTTACTACCGCTTCCTGGCAAGCTTTCCCTTCAACAGAACGTCAAACTTGTTTCGCCAGCTTGAAAATTACAAAAACTACGGCGGGAAATCTAGCAGCCCCATTAGGAAATTGAACTTTGCGGTGGCGTCGCGACGCCGCTGTCAAAGATTTCGCAACGCTGTTTTCAGTCTCGCTTTCCGACCACGTTTTGCTCTAACTAAACGTCGAATTTCTTGCGGCAGCTGCGAAATTTTGAAAAAAACAAATGCAACCTATCCTCGAGAGATCTAACTTTGACGGGCCGTCGCGGCGTTAGTTATCGAGCGATTTTAACGCGGTTTTCAATTTCTGGTGGCAAAAACCTCACAGTTTGATTGAGCCTGGCATTTATTGCTGTGGGATTATTATTGAGTAAGATACTACACAAGACGATACCCGGGTAATTACAAAAAATAGTACAAATTGTCCTGCTGAACCAAAAATTTGCAGTAACCATAAAATTCATCTCGATGTATGTGACACTTTTTACAAGAAATCATCTCAAGTAGTAAACATCTGCAGCAGTGAAGATGAAGATTTATTTCCTGAAAAATCGCACGTAGAAAATGCGGATAATGAGTATTAAAGAACTTCTGAGAGAACAAAAAGATAAAATATTTTGTTTCAAGCACTCTCTACAATTAAAGCTACATCCACCTACTCCGAAAGATCACTTTCCCTAAGCGCCAACTTTTGTACAAAACTAAGATCTCGTTTAAATATCAGACACTACTACCAAAAGTTCTTAAAAACCGAATCCGAAACCGAAACCGCGGTTTTTTAATTTTCAAAAACCGAAAACCGTGGTTTTGAATAAGTGCGGATATTTAGAAACCCTAACTGTAATATATAATATAAGATTTTTCCATATATTCCCCTAAAATATCATTTTGTAAAGTAAAGTCACCCAATGAATTTTTTCCTCGAATTATACTGTCCATTATTCAAGATATTTCAAGCTGTTATTATAAAAATTTCCGGCTTCTTTCAGAAAATCCGGTCGTTTAACCCTTTCGCTCCGAATGGTACACATATGTCCCACTGAAATTGCATCTTCTGAAAATTGTGAATTTAAAATTGTACTCGTATGGAAAATTTACCCGGCATTTGTTTCCTGTATGTTATATGTAAGACAAATATTGTTGTTGTAAATTACAACAGAGCATACTAGACAATAGAGAATAACAGGCTGGCCCAGAATAAATCACACCAAATAATTCTAGTCAAGGCGAAACCAGATGAGACCGAACATATATGATTGATAATATGATCACTGATTGATAAAGAATCATTGAACAGAATACAGAACACTGATAAATACTGAACAACCATGTACAAGACAATAATAGACTGGACATGTCTAGCCTATATTCAACAAGACTGGACAATGTTGGATACAATTTTGGACAAAAATTGAATAAAATGGAATACTAGATAAGGTCAAAACTTGTAAAGGCTCCACAAAATTAGACAAGAAAAGTAGATAAGATATTTTGTTTGATATATTGTGTTTATTTAGCAAGAAATTAACAAAACATGAGGTTTATTCTAATTCTGCAATATTTATTCGTTCAGGGATGAAAGGGCTAACTGCACCTTGTTCTGAAATTTTCATTAAGTGAGATTAAAAAAGGGAGATTTTATGGAATGGCTGTTTATCTTTTGAATATAGTAGGAACCATTTTCCGAAAAATAATATTTGTGAAAATGATCTTTTATGTTGAGGTGTTAATGGTAAAAAGATACGTTACTGATGAAAAAATGTTGGTTTTCTGCAAATGTGGAAACAGACAAAAAATGGACGGAGTTATTGCTTCATTTGAAACAGAATAATATTCCTTAGCAAAATATTTAGAAAATTGTAGAATACGCTCTTTCCCTTCCAGGAACAAATACAGCAACAGAAAGTGTTTTTTCTAGTATCAATAAAATATGGACAACTGAAAAACGCCGTTGAACATTAAATTTTAAAGTCTATATTAAGCGTAAAATATAATTTGACCAATTCATATGAGAATTTCACGACATTTTATTCACTCGAATTTAAATTAATTAAAAATCATATATTTCAAATTATTGTTTTTTACAAATATTTTTATAGTTACCAATAATTAATAATAAATACATTTTTGTATATCTATAGAAGTATATGAATGTATACAATAAATGTTTTTTTTTACTCATGCGTTAAAAGTACTATCTTGGCGCACGTTTTTTAGTGCGACAAATGCCATTTTTTGTTGTTATACCACATAACTTGGCTAACGCACACAAATATTCAATATCACTAAGATACATACAAAATAAATAAATAAAGAAAATAAACACAATATTAATATAAGATCAATATAAGACCTCAATATTAAAAAAGTGACGTGAAGTGACAGAAATTTTGTTTCATTTAAAAATAGAAATAAATATTAAAACAAACGTTTTAAGATGAGTGTAAATCTATGGTGATACCGGAGACTGATGAGTGTTCTTATGACGAATTCACACCATCGGAGACAATTGAAAAAGCAAATTCTTAATTTTTGATTCTATTTTTTTGGATGGCCCCTGGATCCCAAACTTATAAGATACGTCCCCTCGCATAAGTAATAAAAAATATTATTTGCAACACAGGCGGTATTGTCAATTGCTCTCTCGAGCGAATGTGCGCTAGCCCAATTTCGCTCTCGTGACCAATTGACAATTTACCGCCCTAGTTGCAAAATAAACTATTTTTAATAATTGGTCTAATTATTCGTCTGCTTTCATAACTAAATCATTTCATCCCATTTCTCCCGCTTTGTCTCAATGAAAATGTGGTCACCTTAGGCTAGATGCGGCTTGATGAAACGAGATGAGAATAGATAAGACTTGATGAGTCTAGATTCGACTAGATTAGGCTAGATTAAATTATATTGGACTAGATCAGACTATTTTAGAGTGGATTGGTCTGGATTAGACTAGCTTGGACAAAATTAGACTACGTGTGGCTAGATGAGATTAAATGAAACCTGGGGAAGCTTGATGAGGATAGATCAGTTTGGATATGATTAGATGAGACTACAAAATACTCGATGAGACTATATGAAACTAGATGAGACTATATGAAACTAGACGATATTAAATGGGCCTTCATGTGACTAGAAAAGACCCGATGAGATTATATAAGAACAGATGAGACAAGATGCGATTAGATGAGACTAGATAAAATTTGGCAGATGAGAATAGACGAGATTAAATGAAACTAGATAAGATTAAATGAGATTTGGTGAGACTTAATAAAACCAGATGAGATGAGACTAGATTAGATTATACTAAATTAGACTCTATTCAGGGGGTCTTAATCCACTCTTGCAATACATGTAAATATTTCGAAGCATTACTGCAACATTACTTTGCATTCCTTAGCAGTACGTAAGTATTACACTACATTTCACAAATGAATTTTGGATTCCTTGAATTACTCTTGCATTTCCTGAATTACGTTCACATTATATTCGGATTACGTCCATATTACGTCCTCACTACACCCGCATGAGCTCATCATGTGCGTCGTCATGCGCCGCCCGGCAGTAGGACAGTGAGCTTCTACTAAACTCTTACTGGGGAAGCTCTGAGAAAAGCTCTGGAGGAGGCTCTTAAAGACAAAGGTAATCCTGCCGCCAAAAATAAATTTCTTCAGAAACAGGAAAAGATGTGAAGTAAAAAATAATTTTGACGTTACGCAACATAAAATAACTGACTTTTTCAAACCAGTACAAAGCGCAATTAAAAAAAAACCTCGAGAACTTTCAGCTAATCTAAATATCGTTGGTGACACAAAAAATATTCAAATCATTTAGCATAGAAAATATCCCAGGATTTTTTGAAATGTTGAAGCACTCCGTCACAAGAAACTCAACGGAAAAATCAAAAGCAGAAAATCAGGATTAACTGAAAACAAAATAGCTTTGTACTAGAGATGAGCATGAGATCACTTCGACTTATCCCATCCCTTCGTTTCATGGGACGGAATGAGTGGTATAAACGTCGCGTGGTATGGGACGAGTTTTGATAATCTAGTTCTTCTTCTTCATATCACGCCCTCTCCTGCCGACGGTTGGCGATCCAAATGGCAATTTTAGCTCTGGAAGCTGCAGCCCGAAATATTTCTGCAGACGAGCGGTCGAACCATCTCCTCAAATCTTTCAGCCACGAGCTCTGGCGTCTTCTTACTGATCTTCCTACTGATCTGTAATATTTCGTATTTATCACCTCTCATCACTTGACCCAGATATTGCATTTTTCTTTCCTTGATGGTGTTCAGTAATTCCTTTTGTTTGTGCATGCGCTGGAGTACTTCATCGTTGGTGATCCTTTGTACCCATGAAATTCGCAGCACCCGTCTATACCCATACATTTCGAAGGCTTCTATTTTCTTTTCGGTCTGTGAATTTAGTGTCCAGCTTTCACATCCATAGAGTAGGACAGAGAAGACGTAGCATCTGATCATTCGAGTTCTGAGTTCCAAACTGAGGTTTAGTCTTGTAAAAAATGATTTCATATTCATGAAGATTTTTCTCGCTTGCTCAATCCTTGAAAGTATTTCCCTTTTCGGGTCGCACTACCTATTGATGTTAGCTCCCAGATATTTTATTGAAGTCCTTTGTTCGATTGTTTGTCCCTTGACAAGCAGGTATGCATTTATTGAAGTCTTAGAAAAGACCGATAATTTGGTCTTGGAGACATTGAGATGCAATCCAAACATCTCGCTATAGTGAACTACGAAATATATGATGCTTTGTAGTTCTTGTACACCTTTGGCTATTATAATCGTATCACTGGCGTACCTGATATTGTTTATTGGGGTTCCATTGATCTTGACTCCGCCCTGGACTCCACCCAGTGCTTCTCTAAATATAGTTTCCGCGTACAGATTAAACAGGAGTGGAGACAAGACGCAATCTTGCCGAACACCCCGTCTGATTTGCATATCTTCCGATGTTGATTGTTCCATCTCTACTACCGCCGTTTGATGCCAATAAAGTTCTGATATGAAACGTAGGTCCTGTTCGTCGACTCCGGTTGTTCTTAGAATTTCGATCATCTTCTGATGATTAACACAGTCGAACGCCTTTCGATAGTATATGAAACATGCAAATACATTCACAATCATGTCTCTACACCTTTGTGTCATTACATTTAGGGAAAAGAGGACTTCACGTGTTTCGAGTCCGTTTCGGAATCCAAACTGGGTGTTGTCCATCTGATATTCGCACTTCTTGTAGATTCGCGTGTGGATGATTCTAAGAAAGGTTTTCAGGACATGGGACATAAGACTTATCCTCCGGTAGTCATCACATTGTGAGGCGTTGGGTTTCTTTGGCAGGATTACGAATGTTGATTTAAGCCAATCTGACGGTATCTTGCTTGATGTATCTTGCTTGCTATATAATCTGTTAAATAATGCTCTTATTAAGTCTAGGCCTTTACCTTCACTATCTGCAATTAGTTAAAGCATTTCAACGTTGATTTTATCGGGACCGGTACCTTTTCCGTTTTTCTGTGCTTTTATTGCATGTACAACTTCGTCTCTGGTTATTTCTGGAGCCTTTTCTTTCAATATGTGATCTAGCGGTGGTGGAGAGCAAGGTATGTCATCATTAAAAAGCTTCTACTCCTAGAATTATCTCGTTGTTATTGTCTCTTTAGATTGCTCCTTGATGTTTTCTGTGTCTGTTTGTAAATTCTTCTACATTTGTATGAACTTTGAAGGTGTCATATTTTTCTTGTAGTTGTTCTATTTCTTGGCACTTTGCCGACATCCAAATCTCTTTCTCACCCCGGCACTTTTTCCTAATTATCCTATTTAAACGTTTGTATTCTGTCGGATTTGTCTTGTATTTCCGTCTGTCATTCATGAGGTTTAATATACGTCAGACATAATCTAGTAAATCGAGTTTACGTTCATAATTAGTTGCTTATCATGCCAATACGCAAATCTTCCATATTATGTCCAGCTCAGGAGATTGATAAAGATGTTGTTCCTGAAAAGTCTTACGATACGATTGCGACGAAAAAGGATTACTCATTGTCAGATAAAGAAATTACGGAAACATTGAATTCGAACGAATTATATCGTTAAGAGAGTCTGAACCGAAAAGAAAGTTTGCTGTATAGGAAAATGGGATGAATGGGATTGGTCGCGCGACCGAGATGAGATGGGACGAAATTTTAAAGTTTATGGGATGGGACAGTGGGACGAAAATATGATGGGATGGGACAGTGACAGGGATCCGTCCCACGGGATGGGATTTGGAACGAGAAACTTATCCCATGCTCATCTTTACTTTGCACCATTTCATTACTGCTGGACGATTGGCGTATGAAACTTTGATGGAAAATATGAACTTGAACAACTTATACAAAACTTTGGGAGATTTTTCAAAAACAGTCCTAAAATCAATCCTAAGTTGGTTATTCAGTACTAAATCTGGCAGACTATCATCAGACAGAATTCATCGCGTAAAAGGAATTAGATCTCTAAAAGAAAATATCGCAGGGCTTGCGGAAGACTGAGATTGTCGCAGCACATATCTCAAGCAAGTCCTTTGCAACTAGTTGTAACTCAAATAATTTGCTTATGTAAATGTACTGTATATTCAACTAGTTTCATTAAATGTATTAAAAAAAATTAAAAGGAGAATTATGATCCAGAAGAAATTTATACTTCTGAATGCGAAGACAGTTATACAAATAAAAGTGACAGTGAATTAGAAAACGCAATAGACTTTGCAATGACTTTGCAATAGACTTGTATAATTCGAGCAGAAATAGAAGAAACCTACGTACACACGGTATAGAAAAGTTTTCTATACCATGTGAACATGGGCGTAGCTAGTGATTTGGTCTAGAGGGACAGCCGTCCAGCTGAACCAACTATAGTCCATTTTTTTAAGAATGCAGTAAAAGGAAGATAGGGCTTATTTGACCTTGTTCTCTGATTGGCTTAAATCGTGAAGAAATTCGTTCACACCGACGATATTTACTTCTCCATCTCAACCTCATTTCTCTCTATCTTTTAACATACATTTGCAGCTGTTAGTTGTCAATGGCTGCCGTGTCAATTCACAATTGTCATCTGATCTGTTTGTATCATTTTTTGAGTTTATATAGTATATTACATTTATTGAGTATATATTAGATTTTTTACGATTTCCTCTATTTATTTGTTTGTATTTTATTACAATTGTTGCCATTTGGTGTATTTAATTTGTATTTTTCAATAAAAACAATAGTTTTGTTGTTTTGTTGTATTACACATTCGTGTAATTTTGATTTTGTACTACCATAGCTGATAACGAGGTGCGCAGTACTTCCAAAGGTATAAAGAAAAATCCGAAGGGAAAACTTTTAAAAAGTGGACAAAAAAATCAGTTATTTGGTCCTTGAAAGTAAGGGTGTAACAAAAACTCAAGCTGTGGCACTCACTGTAGCACCTGTTGCGCAATTTCTATAATTTTTATAATAAGTTATTCAATAATATTAAGATATTCAATTAATATTCCATTAATATATTACCAATTTTATATTCAACAACAATATATATTTAACAAAACTATATTTGAATTTATCGCAAAATTTTGTAACTAAATTGAACATTTATCATAGTGTAAATTAGGTTTCTAGTTACTGCATTCTTAAAAAAATGGTCTAAAGTCATTTAATGAGAGATCATAAATGACGACCAGTAATAAATAATAATGCAGTTCATTCGCTCTCTTTTTGACCACGTGGCGTCTTAACTCTCCAGTAAAATTGACAGTCTAATAACCAAAACTATTAATATTATAAATAAACAAGAAATTGGAGTTTAGATTAAATGAAAAAATGGATTTCGATAAAGTTTGGAGAAGATATAACTAACAGTATTCTGGGGAAGATACTTTATGCCCCAGGAAATATATGATTATGTGAGTAAACACTAAATGAAGGAATTTAATAAAATTTTGTATTGAGTGCAATATCTTTTAACGATAACATGTATTTAATGTTTTCTTCTAAGAAACATCGTTTCATTTTTGACTATTTGGAAATATACGACTTAGATATACGACATTTTAATTTCACACGCCTGGTACGATCTGGCAACCTGAAAGGTGGTGCCTTTCAGGTTGCCAACACTTGTATACATTGCCAATACCTAGACTTACCACTTGTGGTAAGTCTAGGTATGCTACTTACAAACTGTAACAGAGACGAGAAGATTTTGGATAAATTAGTCACACGAGGATTGGTATTGAATCTTTAATAAAAAAGCGACTAAACAGTAAGTAATTCTTCAATATTGTCGATTTTTCTAGGGTGGGCAATGAAGAAACTTTTTTGCCCCCTTTTCTAGCCCCCTTCTAGCTACGCCCATGCGTGTGTACGTAGCTTAAGAAAAATATTATAAATATTATTATTTTTAAAAATAAATCTAGACTAGATAGCTTCGTATGGCCAAAAGAAGAAGATATCGCAATTATAGAAAATTGGTTCATTTTTTGTGGCCCTATCGAGTTTTTGGGTTCAGGATCTTCCAGTTGAGACAATT
The DNA here is from genome assembly GCA_944588485.1 of Phosphuga atrata. NCBI lineage: Eukaryota > Metazoa > Arthropoda > Insecta > Coleoptera > Silphidae > Phosphuga > Phosphuga atrata. The sequence continues at coordinate 12,391,434 of OX155897.1, forward strand.
TGAAAAACTGGTTATAGAGCGTCAATAGAAACATGTGAAAAAGCAGTTTAGAGTATGATAATTTTGTTGTATTTCAATCCGATTCCAATAAATCAGTGTTTCCCAAAGTGTGGTACGCGTACCCCTTGGGGCACGCGAATGGTTTGAAAAGGGTACGAAACGAAGTTCCAAAATATTATTTTTTATGTGTGCTAAAGTGTATATAAGATGAAAATAGTATATTGTGCAAATAAGGCGGTAAGTTGTCAATTGCCCACGAGAGCAAAATTGGGCTCACGAACGAAGTGAGAAACCTCTTTTTTCGCAATTGACAATACCACACAAATTGCAGATACTATTTTTTATTACTCATGTGAGGGGTCGTATCTTACAAGATAGTGGTCCAGGAGCCATCAAGTAAAAATGAAGAATTTGATTTATCAATTGTCCTCGGTGGTGTGAATTCGTCATAAGAACTCTCCTCCGTCTCCGGTATCACCATAGAATTTACACTTATTTTAAAACATTTCCATAATTTTTATTTTGTAATGAAACATGAAAATGTCACTTTCACGTTACTTTTTTAATATTAAGGTTTGCTTGTGTTTATTTTATTTATTCAAATGTTTTTATGCAACTTATCAACTTTTATTGAATATTAGCATGCTAGAAGCATAATTTGAATTTGAGTTGACAAAAAACGGGCGCCAAAATAGTACTTATACCGCATGAGTAATAAAAATAACAATATTTAAATTACATAAAAAAATAGTGCATCAAACATTATTTTTTGTAAAGTGTTTGAAATCTAAAAATAATTCAGCTTCATCATCTTTGATAATTAATACAATACAACCAATAGATTATTTTATTAACTGCTCACGATAAAATGATTGAAGATTGTTTTTACGTATATAAAGACAAGCATAGACTGTCTTAAAGTGAACTCATAAAGAATAACATTTTTCGTAAGATTTTTAATAATTTTGATGCGATTTTACCTTAAAAGTCATGTTTAATTCCTTTTGAAATGAACAGTAATGAAATAAAAAATTTATTTCGCTAGTGAAATAAAAGTATCCACAGCAACGCACCGAAATAATTCACTTGTGGGTTGTGGGCTCCGTAAACACAACCCTAAATGTTGACTTCACTGATGTTCTTTTTGATCCACAATTAAAAAATTTATTACACATTTTTTGTTTAAACGTCTAGATTTCCGCGGGAGTAATCTTTCCGCAATTGCGTCACCATTTAAAAATTCTTAGGATGTATCCATTTATGATTAATAAAACCCAAATTAATTAAACACTAAACAAGATTTTGACGTACGAATCAACAATTTTATCGTTGTCATGACAATAATACAATAATGGGCTTGGGGCGACTTCGATGCTTCTCTAAAAAAAACAAAATGGAACTTTTCTTTGTATTTAACTTGCTAAATGAAAAATTAATTGCAAAATTAATTAAAAGTTCAAATTGTATGCACTAGCGAATAAAATTAAGCTTTAACTCGCGAATTTAAATCTCATTAAACCTTAATTTTATCAGCTTGTATAATAAATAACTATATTTTTTTCTTTGAAACCCCAATCTGGAGACTGTATAATACGTAAAAATGACAAGTATAGTTGTTGCTAATAATTACATATCTCAGAAATTTTCTAACTAAGCGGCACTACTAAGGTATTACTACTAAGGGGTACAAAGTGTTAAAAAATATTTGAAAGGGGTACACGTGGATAGAAAGTTTGGGAAACACTGCAACAAATATATAAAAATTCAAAACACTTGTTATTTAATGACGATGCCACGAACGTGATGTCTTATTACAAGCACTTTTATCTTTATAGGTAGTAAAGCTACTACACACAGTATAGAAAACTATACGGTAGTCCTGCTATAGTTTAACTATAGATGTGTGACCGCTTTGTATAGTCAATCACTTTTCGTATAGTTGAACTATACGAAGCGGTCACATAACTATAGTCAAACTATAGTAGAACTATACGCTAGTTTCCTATATCGTGTACATAGCTTACCTTTAAGTATGGACGTGGAGACTCAGGCTCCGCGCGGTTTAAGAAAGTTAAGAAAGTTGATTATAAATACCGGTTTTTTTCTTAATCGGGACCTGTTTTCAGATACAGAAATGGTTTTCTTCTTATTAGGGATCTATTTTCAGATACAGAAATGGTTTTCAAGTGATTCGGAATCAGTTTCTAGAAATAAGTTGCTTGTGAATATATTGTAAAATATACGTTAAATGAGGCAATACATTTGATACCTACACGAGCCAAACCACTAAGTAAAAATTTAGGAACAAGGACCACACATATTTGCCACAAATTAATTTTGTACTTAAATATACAAAGTTTAAATAAAAAAATAAAACAATTAGAAATAATAACCGCAGAATATAAACCACAATTATTATGTTTAACTGAGACATGGATGACTGAGGATAAATTGAAGCAAGTAAATCTTACAAGCTAATTAGTATCATAGATCAGATCATATAATCAGATCATATAATCAGATTACAAGTTAATTAGTGCCTATTGCAGAAGTAATTATAGTGGGGGAGTGGGGGAGCCATTTGGGCAAGAAGGGACTTAAAGGACTGCAATGAGAAAGAAAATATTGCCAGCATCTCAACGGAAAAACATATAGAATTATGTGCAACAGAGGTAACAAATAAAGATGAAAAAGACAAAAAAATTATTATCAATACAGGCCACCATTAGGATGCATTACAACTTTCTTTATTACCATGGAAAACGTGCTTGAATCGATTTTCTACAAATTTAAGGAAATAATTATTGTGGGAGACTTCAATATAAACTTTCAAGATACATCAAAAGAAAGGGATAATCTGCTTAACATGATGAAATCATATGGCCTAATAAACAGAGTGAAGCAATATACAAGGATAACGGCGACGTGTCAAAGTCTCATTGATAACATTTTTACAAATATTAACTTTACGCCTGATATCACAGTAAAAGACACGACCTTGTCCGACCACAGGTTCATATTAGTAGACAGCACCGAGGAAATCCAGGAAAGATATAAACAAAAAATGAAGATAACCAGAAATTTTGGAATATCCAACAGGACGACACACTTCCAACAAGCTTTGATGAAAGAATCATGGGAAAGTGTATATAAGGAGCCAAATGCAAATGTGAAAACCGCAGCATTTCTAGAAAAACTGCAATATCACTTTTTTCAATGTTTTCCACTCGTAAAGTGTAAGTCGAATTGGAAATCCTGGATAACAACTGAGATCAAACTGTCTAGTAGTAAATTAAAAGATCTATTTATTCTTCAAAAACAGTTTAGAATCTTAAAAAGTAAATACCAGCAAGAAAAAATAAAACATCATACGTTAATTATAGACACAGAAAGAAACTACTACGGCGAAATGATCAACAAATCAAATAATAAACAAAAAACAATGTGGCAAATAATCAACAAATGCTCCAATAAGAACCAAAATCATTCAATTACTGAACTCAAAATAGACAATAAAATATTAACTAATCCAAAAGTGATAGCCACGAATTTGAATAATTTTTTCAAAACTGCACCCGAGACGGTTTGCACAAATATTCAACCTACCTGCGTAGACAATAGACATATACCTGTTAACAGTAAAACCATGTTTTTATACGAAGTGACAAAAAATGAGGTGATAAATATAATATTAAAATTGAAAAATAAAAGAAGTAGTGGGCCAGACCAGCTACCCTGCCACGTGATTAGACAATTTTGTGTAGAACTAAGTGAGCCAATAGTCAATATAATTAACTGCTCTTTTGAAAGTGAAACATATCCTAATATTTTAAAACTATGTGCTATTGTACCAGTGTTCAAAAAAGGGGACAGACAAATAATCAACAACTATAGACCGGTCGCCCTTTTATCAGTAATAGCCAAGATTATCGAATACACCATGGAAAGCAGACTCTCGTCATTTCTGTTTAAATACAATATCATTCCAAGACAACAACATGGTTTCTGTAGGAACAAATCCACAATGATAGCTATTCAAGAAGTATACGGAAAAATAATTTCAGAGGTGGACAGCGGAAGATGCCCAATTGTCATTTTCCGTGACTTGAATAAAGCTTTCGACTGTGTTTCACATGATAAGGTATTAGATAAACTTGCCAGGTATGGCATATGAGGTAAAACTGGGAGGTGGTTTAAATCCTACATAACTAATAGAAAACAATTTGTAAGGGTGGGGCAAATGAATTCCAACAATATTTCAACTTATGTAGGGGTCCCACAGGGAAGTGTGTTAGCACCCATCCTGTTCTCGATATACACGGCCGATCTGATTAGTTATGTGGGAGGGGACAGGATTACTCTCTATGCCGATGATGCCAGTGTACTTGTCTCAAATAACAGCTCAGAAGTACTCCAATTGGAAGCCGCTGACGTAATAAGTAAGTTATATACGTGGTTTTCTGCCAATAACTTACTATAAAATGGAGAAAAAACCAAATATATTAGGTTTCAATCAGCAAGACGGGTAAGATCTGCAGATTTATCACTAACTGTTGGAAACCATACTATACAGAGAACGGGGCAGATAAAGTTCCTGGACATACTGCTGGAGGAGCATCTTACGTGGAACAAAATGGCTGAAGATATTATCAGCAAAATAAACTCGAAGGTATATCTTATTCGTACTATACGAAAAATCTTACCTAAGTCGGCAATTATGAATGTTTATCATGCAGAGATTAATGCTACTCTGGCATATGGAATTCTAGTTTGGGGATCTTCAACACATCTGACAGCAATCTTTTTGGCTCAAAAAAGAGTAGTAAGGGCAATAACCGGCATATCGAGGAAATCTTTATGCAAACCCCATTTCAAAGAGCTAGGAATACTAACGGTACCATCCCTATATATATATATGGGAGGTGGCATGTCATATGCACAGGAACCTGGAATCCTTCAAGTTAAACAGTGATAAGCATAATTACAACACCAGAAATTGCTTAAAATTATATACGCCAAAAATCAATCTAACACTATGCTCCAGAGAACCCAATAGAATAGGAATAAAAATATATAATAGCATTCCAGAAAATATAAAAGATGAGAAGACATACAAAACATTCCGTAAAAAACTAAAAGGCTTTCTTGTTGAAATGTGCTACTATGGTATTGAAGAATTCATAAGAAGTGATTGTAAATAGAAACTCGATTAGAACTTATACCACATGTTTAAGTATTCTTTTAGTTTTTATTACTTTAGCGTTATTTTTGTTTTATTTCTATTATTTTTAGGGTTACAGTGTTAATTTAAGTATTTTTATTTTACTTTTATTTTGTTCCCCTTTTGACTTATCAAATATGTATGAGTACTACATCACATGATAAATAAAGATTTTGATTTGATTTGATTTGATATAGCCTGAGAAACTCCACGTTCGCACTAGTGTTAAAAAATTTGACGTCCATACTTAAAGGATAACAACACATGGTATAGAAAACAAGCGTATAGTCCTGCTATAGTTTGACTATAGCTGTGTGACCGCTTCGTATAGTTCAACTATAGGAATAGTTTTAGACTATACAAAACCATCACAGTTATAGTCAAACTATAGCAGGACTATACGCTAGTTTTCTGTAGCGTGTGTACGCAGATTAACGTTCAGGGCATTAGAAGAATTTTTTTCAAATTCCCCTCCTTTATGTGGCATTACTTTGCTGTACCTAAGAATTTCAGAAATTATCTGATATTATTATGCATTACGCTTGTGATTTCTCCGAGTACTTCGCATTACCAAAGAATTAGGATAATTATGTGACATTTTTAAGCTACGTACACACGGTATAGAAAACAAGCGTATAGTCCTGCTATAGTTTGACTATAGCTGTGTGACCGCTTCGTATAGTTTAACTATACAAATAGTTTTTGAGTATACGGAGCGGTCAAACAGCTAGAGACAAACTATAGCTGGACTATACGCTAGTTGTCTATACCGTGTGTACGTAACTTTCTGCATTACGCCAGTAATTTCTTCGAGTTCCTCGAATTACCAAAAAAATCAGGAAATTTGGGAATACATGTGCAACATTTCGGCGAGTGGATGACCCCTCGAGTACATATATGTACCGTTCGGGAGGAAAGGCTTAAAATTCATGTTTTGTTGTAAAATGCGTTGACAAAAACATCGCCGATAATTTTACAATATTAAAGTAAATTGATCGATACGATATTGATCGATAAGAGTCAATTACTAGACAGACAAGATTCCAAGGATAACATTAGAAAGACAAGATTAGAGAGACAATATTAGACAGACGAGATTAGATTAAGTAGATATAGAGTAGACATACAAAAGTGCAGACAAGACTAGACAGACAAAACAGACAAATCAAATCAAATCAAAATCAATTTTATTTCTCTAAGGATGTAAATAGTCAAGATAGAATATACTGACAAGACTAGACAAACAAGAATAGATAGACAATACTAGACAGACAAAGCTAGTGAAATTAAAAGATGACTAAGGATCGATAAACCGGTGATTACGAACCCGACTACCGGAAAGCTATTAATAAAGTCTGCAGACAGAAACACAATCCATTTTAAAATAGGAATGAGTCAAAAGCTTCTTTTCCTCGGTCTCGGTGCGATATTAATTAAACATTTCCATCTAAATTTATGAGATAATAACAATGCCACGTAATTGAAGCCGGGATAAATATTCAAGGATTTTTCGGAGAGAAAATCATCGTAGCTGTATCCCGGAGTAATTAATTCTTAATTAAAATGATCTCACCAGAGGCGACAGCCGTTTGAAGAAATCTTGATTTAATTACAGCGTTCAATATCCTCCAGTGTTTTCATCTAAAAGCAATTATCTAAACCAGGAGTATCCAACTTCGTTTCTAAAACGATTTAGCTCGTTCGAATGCGTGTATTAGTTAAGCGTGTAAGATTCAGAACTTGAATCAAAACTCATGGACTTGTTGGACACGCTTGATATATAATATGAAACTAAATATTAATATGATATATTAACTAAGAGATTTAACAAATTCTGTTTTAAATATTCATTAGATATTTTTTGTTTAAGATTTATTTAATATTGTTGATTAATTTAATATTGTTGTGTAATTGCGCAATTTTCTTTAATCCGCAACAAACTAATCTCCAAAGTCTTTAATTTAATTGGGCGAGAGTGTTAATTCATTACAGGTATGCGTAATTAGATTTAAATATCAAAGCTATTAAAGTCAAAGCGAACAAACCACAAAGGCAACAAAAACTCGAATCGATCTAACCACAATAATCTTCCCCACATGGTTGATCGCTTTTCCGCCTTTCTTTCTATTCATTCGAAATGCCAACAATATCATCGGTTCACACAAATTAAACCCGCGAAGATCGAATGAGGTCAGACCGATAAATCGAACCGGAGTTGAGTAAGTTTTACAAGATTTTTAGGAGATGTAACGTGAGATAATTCCGGTGAAAAAAAAACCTTTTGTCTGAATGTCAATTGTGAATTAATCAGGCGTTATATTCGCGACCGGGGGACATACGAGGCATTTTTGCATCGCGAAAAGGGTACGAATGCTTTACATAATTATTCGCTTTTTTCACGCTTGTTCTGCGCACAGAAAACGTGGGAAAAGAATAATAATTATAAAAAAAAAACAAATAATTATACAGTGGATATATCCAGTCTTAATTGAAGAAATATATTGAGACGTTACTTTAATAGATATCACTTGTTGGCGACTTATTTCCTTACTTACTACCGTTACTACCTACTACCCTACTACTTACTATCCAAAGTCTACTAATTGTAAGCTTAGAATTCTGAAAGGAGTCTAGAGGAAACGCTGCAGACTTAGAAAACACCGCAGGGCTCTAGGCCTAAAGGAGGATGGCAGATGCAGATTCTGTGGCTCAACAAAGGAGACTCCAAACATCTACTCAAAGATTACGGAGCACTGCAAGAGGCAGATGTACCTTGGAGCCCACAGCTTAAACGCAAAGAAGCAAAATCCTTGAATCCGACCCAGATACTGAATTCCTAAAGGAATCACGACTAGAAGAGACCCTCTAAATGGGTAAGATACCAGCGATTAAACTAAGAGTTTGGGGTGTAATAGATCTATGAAGGTCGCACAAGTGACCGAAATCTACAAGTACACTTAGTTCTTGTTAGGTTTAAGGGCTAATTTGTGGGCTTTAAGAAAATATAAAATTGATTTAGCCCCGTTCATTCGTTTCTCAGATATCACTGTAAATGTAGCGAGATGTTCTTGGGGTAGATGAAATGTTTGTAAAAATCGCGATAATTCCAAGACTAAATGGCGTTAAAACCATATTTAGTTTAATTAATTATGCAAAGCGTGCATTAATATGAGACCAATTAATTTGGTATCAAGTGTAATTAAGTCAGGCAGGATCGAGGAAGAGAATAAATAAAACGTTCTAATTAGATCCGAATCGACGTCTCGCCTGGTTCGGGCCCATTTATCAAACCGTTTTAAATGAATAAATATTCAATCGAGATTCGCTCGGATAAGAGTAGACCGATGAAATATTCCAAGGACTCGCGCATGTTTTCTTTTCGTATAATTTGATGATCTAGACTAAACAGAACTAGTTTTATAATCGTATTCATGTGCAATGACATTTTTTTTAAATACGTTCAGTAGTTAAGGTCATACGAAGTGAGGATCGGTGGGAGAAACTTGGGTCAAGAAAGTTTTGTTTTGAGAATACTTTATGCCTTATCACACTAGTATAATATTTAACTTACAATTGCCGTTTTCAATTGGTTTTGTTGTAAACACGTTTCTAGGCCGAGTGATTTATTCCCCTTATCGATAATTTCTTTGCTCGACAAACCAGTACGTCTGCTACGCCAAGTAAAACCAATTTGTATTTGCCGAGAGTTGCGTAATATCTCGTCCGGATTTTTTCTTTCATAAGAAGGATGGATTCTAGTATGTAATTTTCAATTATTTGCAATGCTATTATTAGCAGTCGTATCTCATTGCACATCGAGCGAAATTACAGCCGAGGAATGCGAAAAATCTTCTATACACTTCACGTAATATTCTATGTATGAGAAACTGGAATATTCTAGCTAGATTTTCAAACGTTCTAGATGAAACTAAACTAAACTAATTTGTGCAAAACTCGTCTTAATTCTAAGTTAATAATTTGCAACAGTAACAACATACGCAGCAAAGACAATGTGCCTAACAAAGAGAGACGAAGAAAGAATGAGAATACTGGAAAGAAGAATTATAAGAAGAACACTGGGCCCAAAGAAAACACAAGGGCAACAACACAGACCACTAAGCAAGAAAGAAATAAAATAAGAAAGGAATTAAGGAATTTTAATTCACAAATTGACTAATAACATAAATTAAATATAATTATTAGTACGGTGTGGCTCCTACATTTTACTGCTAAGGGATGCCACGTGGTCAACCAGAAAAAAGCCATAAAGCCATAGAAGAAATAAAAAGTATTCTAGAAGAGGAAGAAAGAGTGCAATTCATAAAAGCAGGGAGGCTCAGCTGGTATGGCCTAAGGCAGTGTTTCCCAACCTTTTTCTCCTCGCGAACCCCCTGTAAAATTCAAAACAGTTTGGCGAACCCCCTGTACTGGCGTGTAAAAAAGTAATAAAATCGGATACACGGAAAAAAGTACACTGTAGAAATTACAGTTTAAATAGTAACGTTACGAATCGGTCCTTACGAATACAAACTTGTAAAAAAGTGCAGTCGCATACTGTAATTTTTAACTTATTTACTAATAAAAATCTTACAATTCCAACCTGTGAATTTTACAGTTTGGAAAACTACTTTTAGTTAAATGGAAAGTTAAAATATTCTTTACTAATTATTTTGTATCATTTAATATGTTTTCATCATATCTTTTTTCATATTATCTTTTCATCATATAATATTATTAGTCCAAGCTGTAAAAATTACGATTTTTTTCCGATGGATTAATTACTTCATAATATAATATTTTTTATTTATTTTCAAACTTTCAAAAATTACAGTTTGAGTATGAGAAATGAACACCGAAATATTACATCTCGATACTGTGATTTTTAAATTATTTTTAGTAGAGTGACACGTTACAGCAAAAAAATTAAAATTCAATATCTGAAACTGTAATTTTAACAAAAAAAAATTGTAACATGTGATAACTCCAATTGTAGTTTTTACAGTTTCAAATTCGCAAGGTCGCTGGTACTATTTGAAACTGTACTTTTTTCCGTGTAGAACACGGATTGAACAATAGTTCTTAAAAGGATAGAAAACATAATCAAATTTAGCACAATATCTGACAATTTCAGTCTTAGATCAGGTTCCGCATTTAACCTGTTTTTATATTCATCTTTCAGAAAGGTATATATTGAAAATCCTTTCTCACATAGACATGTTGCGCAAAAGGGTAATAGAACTTCAATTGCGTTTTTCGACATAACACGATATTCATTTTTATTGAGGCAGAAGACAATTAAAGAGTGATCTCTAAAAATAGATTTTAGAGAACTGTCACAGGATAACTCTATGAGTTTTTCTTTCTCCAGCAAAGTTAGAGAGTTTTAAACAGTTGTAGAATAAGTCATAAAATCACCATTTTTTATTGAATTTTCTGGTAAAAAAAGGGCAGAGAGAACCAAGACATTCGTGCTCATTCAATTTCAGGCATTTACAATATTTACTGCACCACCAAGTAGTTGATAATGCGGCAGGTATACGCTCGCCTGCTAATGCTTATCTATGAATGCAGCAATGAGTCCATTAAATTTTCTCGTTTATCTTCTTTTACTGGTGCCATAGAACCAGAAAACTTTCCTGTCATTGATTTTGCATTCGACATTCAAACCAGTTTATTCCATTTTTCAAAATAATCATTGATCAGATCGAAAATTGTTTCTCCAGATGTATAGGTTTTCAAAGGTTGCAAATAATACACCTTCTTGAACGATATTCACCAAATTATATCTATCGTAGCCAGGCAATACTGCGGCGTTTGATACATCGGTCGACTCGTGAAACTGGATCTGAATTCAATCTCTTCAAAAGTTCCATTCCAGTTCCAGATTATTTGCAAAATTAATAAATCTACTCGCCCAAACTCTTTATCACAGTTTTGGAATATGCTTTATATAGTTTTGCTCTCAGGTAACCTTAAAGACATTCAAGTTATATTACAATAACTACAAAAGGTATGTGCTGACGTAGGTCTAAAAATGAATATTTTAAAAACAAAATATATGAGAAATTTAGTTCCCAGTGAACAATTTCTCATTGGTGATGAGGAAGTAGCTCTGGTGGATAAGTACAAATATCTTGGTCATGAAATCCAAATCTCACGAGACAACCAATCGTGCGAAATGAAAAGAAGAGTTACACTATCTTGGGCAGCCTTTGGATAACTTGCGGAAATCTTTAAAAGCCACATACCACAATGTTTAAAGAGGAAGGTATTTGATCAGTGTGTGTTGCCCTTCATGACCTACGGAGCTGAAACCTTAACACTAACCACACAAAGTGCTAGGAAACTTATAGTAATACAGCGCAAGATGAAATGGTCCATGCTCGGGGTGTCACTGCGGGATCATATAAAAAACTAAGATTTACGGAGAAGAACCGGCGTAACAGATGTAGTTATCCAAATTCGCAAACTCAAGTGGAAGTGGGATGGATATGTGGCACCAATGACGGACGGGAGATGTGCGAAAAGGCTGCTCGAGTGGAGACCGCGCTTGGATACAAGAAGTTGGGATAGACCCCCTACACGTTGTACGGACTGTCTAACAAGATGTACAGGCAACTGGATACAGAGAGCTCAAGACAGAGGGGAATGGGCAGAAATTGTGGAGGTTTAAGTCCAGCAGTGGACACAGAGAGCTGAATGATGCTGATGGAATAATAACAATAAACCTAATCACAAGTTGATAACCCTCTGTACGAACATATGTTAAGGAACGCCTTATCAGATTTTGACGTGCCTAGACATTGCCTACTAACATAACGATGTTGATAGGCAATTTTTACCCAACAAAGAGAGGATATTCAATATTATTCAAGTTGTGTAAAGTATTTTTGGTTACCTAGTTAGGTTGTCTAGAGAAGTTGTATAGTAGATATATAATGAGTAATGAGACACCAAGCGATCAAAAATAGAACTAGTACTTTTTGTTTGTTGAGTATTGCAGGTAAATTTTTCCTCAGTTTATTTTCTTCGGTAATTTAAAATGTCTCCATTACAATATTATTTTCGCGAACCCTCTTTGTACACCTCGCGAACCCCAAGGGGTTCGCGAACCACCGGTTGGGAATCGATGGCCTAGGGCATACAAAAAAACCGATGTAATTTCAAAAACCGGTTTTCGGTTTTTCGTAAAGTAAAAAACCGGTTAACCGGTTAAAACCCGGTTTTAAGTATAAAAATAAATAAATTGCGACTGTAAACCAAATAAAATAAATCCAACATGTAATATGTTTCATCACGTATTGTTAAATTATTTTTTCTACAATTTGCCTGGTAGTGATTGGTCTGAAGCAAGTAGTGGTTGAGCTGAACAAGTATAGACGGGCCGCCCGGCCTTGTCGAAAGATGCTGGGCCGAACCGAACGCAACCCGAATCAAGTCGGTACGGAACAAAGGAAACCGAACCGAGCAAAACTATCAACAGCAGTGTGGACGTGTTGATCGACTATTCAGTCATTCCGTGTTTGTTTTGCTATTGGTTTGATTATTTTTTATTTAGTTTATTAATTATTTTCCCCTTTGTCTTGAGTTGAAGTGACGAGCAAATAATTACATTCATTGAAATGTACCGCGAGCGTAATTTACAGTGGGATTCTACAAATACCGACTATAAAAATCGAAATAAACGACACGTTGGCCTAATAGAAATCGCAGTTTAGTTTGGTTGTCGGAATTGGCAAAAATGAGGTTGGTGTATCTTTTTTTAATTATTTTCGGCGCAATCACTCTTAAAAGATTTTCAAAATCGGAATTTTTGCATTCTAAAGAAGTTTTTAAAGCGAGTGTCATTTCTGTATTCTAAGTTTAATTCATCAACATCACCAAGCACTACTTTTTTTCTGCCTCAGACAAGACTGGGCCTAACTCAAAACCTTCTTGGGCGGCGACGACAACGATGCTGCTGACTTTCAGCAACTGCAATGATAATTGCCGCAGCCGCCGCTGCAGAATCATCCGAATCACTCATAAAATTAAATTTTAAATTAAAAATTAATATGAATCAAATAACATTTAATTAAACACTTTTAAAGTACTATCTAAACTACGCATTTAAATTCATTTGTGCCGGTCGACACGTCCACACATACTGAGTTAATTGGACAGGGCAAAAGGCGACCATGTCGTTCAACATTGTCGATCGGCACAGTGTAGACACAGCTTTAGGGCATACGCCGCGTAGTGGCATTGAGTCTGAGTGAGACAGATATAGAGCGGCGATACAAACGAAAAAGCCGCCGAAAAGAAAAGCCGCCTCTGTTGATTGAGTCATGCAACTATGTACTTATATGTATTAATTTTTCTTCCGTTGTATGCTATAGAGGGAAAAATAAAAAGTTCAGTGATCCGAATACCGGAAATTATTGTATGATTTTGGAACTGTTAGCTGAATTCGATCCTTTTTTATCAAGTCATGTAGAATATCTAACAATAAGACTAAGATTTTTATAAATTCGACACAACGCTGGCAAAAGTTAATGACTGAAATTGGGAGAGAAAACGCTAGAGTTAATTTGACAAGTTGGTAAGCTAGAGAGAGGACGCACGTATAGAAGTTGGAGAGTTTCTTGACACGAAGTTCTTAAAATTTTGGAATCAAAAGTTGCTAAAAAACATCACTTGATTAATGGACGACCCTTTACGTTTGATAAGTAGTTATTAGTACAAATAAATCTACAATATAATACTTCATCAATAACCATAGAAAAATAAAATTATTTTTCACTTGAGGAAAAAATAAAATAAATAAAAACCGACTTTCGGTTTTTCGAAAAAAAAAACGGTTTTACGGTTTCATAAATTTTAACAGAAAACCCGGTTAACCGGGTTCAGTTTTAACCGGTTTGGATGCCCTAGTATGGCCTATACACAGAAAAACCCAAGACTCCATAACGAAGAGAATAAATAAAAATTTCAAAGTGGAAATCACCACTCCACTGGACCAAGAGGAAGGTCGAAAATAAGATGGCAGGACCAAATACACGAAGATGTGAATAATGGAAGTCAAAGAGTAGAAATAGAAAGTGAAAGACAGAAGGGAATCCAGGAAAATAGTAGAAGTCACAAAAACACACAAGAACCTATTAATGGAAAATAGAGACCGCGTTTTTTATTTTCCACCGTAACAAAAGGATCAAATAGAACCAGAAAGGAGCGGTCAATACCCCACGAGTAGTTTATGGTCATATATATATATATATATATATATATATATATATATATAATTTTCAACTTGTACTAAGAATATGCTAAATATGCTACAGAATATACGTAGAATATGCTAAATACTTGCGAATCAGAGTTATAGAGTAATAAATTGTATATTACCTGCTGGAAACTAGAATATTCCTGAAATCTGAAAACTAGACTATACGTTATAGATCATTCTAAACTTTTCCTTTGGGTTAAACGTAGCTGATACGCTGATTGGCACACTAAAAAACTTGTAACAGACAGACGGACGTACAGACTTTGAATAAATTTTAGAAAATAACAGCTGCAAGTCGAATCAATAACATTGGAAAGTTTCAAATTTGAAAATTGAAAATCACGAATTTTATCTAAATTTGAAATTCGTATTTGTCTTATTTGGACCGTAACAGTAAAAAAGTTATCACAGACAAACGAACGGAAAGATTTTGACCAAATTTGGGATAGTAATAGCTGAAAGTCTAGCTAATAATATTGGATAGTTTCAAATTTATGAATTTACAATTGCGAATTTAGTCTGATCGGTTTGAAATTTGTAAATTGAAAATTGGGAACATAGTGAAAATTTTAAAATTCGCATTTGTCTGATTTGGAAAGGCCTACTAAAAATTTTCTCACAGACAAACAGACGGACAGATTTTGACCAAATTTCGGAAAATGACAAATAAAAGTTTAGCTAATGATATAATTAAGTTTCAAATTTGTAAATTCAAAATTGCGAATTTAGTCAAAATTTGAAACTCGAATTTGTCTTATTTGAACAGGCACACTAATAACCTTGTCACAGACAGACGGACGAACAGATATTAACCAAATTTCGGATAATAACAAATGAAAGTCTAGCTAATAATATAGGAAAGTTCCAAATTTGTAAATTGAAAATTGCGAATTTAGTCAAAATTTGAAACTCGAATTTGTCTTATTTGGACAGGCACACTAATAACCTTGTCACAGACAGACGCACGAACAGATATTTACTAAATTTGGGATAATAACAAATGAAAGTCTAGCTAATAATATAGGAAAGTATCAAATTTGTAAATTGAAAATTTTCAAATTTAGTCAAAATTTGAAATTCGAATTTGTCTTATTTGGACTGGCACTTTTTTTACAACTGATGTGGGTCAAGGGCTGGCTGTAAGCCCTAAAACATTGTGCCCTTGTGGCCTATTGTATTTCCCCACAAAATTCTGTTCATGCGAATAGATCCAGCCATGCGAATAAACAGGCACACAGACAAACGGAACGACAGATTTTGACTAAATTTTGGAAAAAAACAGCTAAAAGTCCAGTTAATAATATTAGAAAGTTTCAAATTTGTGAATTGAAAATTGCGACTTTAGTCAAAATTTGAAATTGTAATTTGTTTTATTTGGGCAGGAACATTAAACACATTCTCAGAGAACACTAAAAATTTACATCCAGATTTTGACCAAATTTGGGATAATAACAGCTGAAAGTCTAGCTAATAATATAGGAAAGTTTCAAATTTGTAAATTGAAAATTGCTAAGTAGGGAAAGATGGTATGTTCTAGACACACCTTCCTAACTTCGACGCATGCGCAAACCGCCAATACCTATTCATGCAGCATTTTCTATGGCACGTTTAAACAGGTAGTAATCAGCTAATAAACAGGTTTAAACAGCCAATAAACAGGTTTAAATAGGTACTAATCAGCCAATAAACAGGTTTAATCAGCCAATAAACAGGTTTAAATAGGTAGTAATCAGCTAATAAACAGGTTTAATCAGTTAATAAACAGGTTTAAACAGGTAAAATCAGCTAATAAACAGGTTTTAGCGGTTTGCGCATGCGCTAGTTTCCAAGGTCGCAGGTGGGAAGGTGGGTCTAGAAATGGTGCGCAAACCGTGGGTCGCGACCCCTCGGGGGGTCGTGAGAGAAATTTTCGTGGTCGGCTAATTCAAATAAAAAATGTATTTACCAGTAAAATACCAGTAAAATTAAATTATATTATTTATTAAAATAAAACTACATTTCTAACTGTTTTTATTTCAAAATGTTTTTGGCGCCCTTGGGAAATATTTACAGTAAATTTATAAAATAAATTAACGAGATCTACATATGTTATTTAAGAATTGATTTTATTACAAGTCAATTCTGAATCACAAATTCAAATAATTATAGACCTACAATTATTATATTACCATCTTAAACTCACCATGTCGTTTATTACTATTAATTAATTAAATTTGTGTATTCGCGATTTCCACACATCACATAACCTCAAAACTATCTCGCCGAAAATTTGACACTAACAGCTCTGAATTTCAGTGCCAACCTTGAAAAAATTAACTCATAACAGTACTCAGCGAGCAATAACCGCACGCATATGAGTGCTGTTATGAGTCCATTAAAGACGCAAAATAGAAAAAGCCAATACAAAACTCTCCTGTGTTTGCTCTACAACTTGACGAAACTACTGACATTACTAAAATGTCGCAATTAATTTTTTATTTGAGATACGTTTTTGAATAAATTTTTTATGTTGTAAAAAGTTAGAAGTAAGGACAAACGGAGAGAAAATATTTGAAATTATTAAAAGATGTTTTGAGGAAAATGACCGTACCCACTGTGTTGTGGTTTGCACTGGTTTGTTTGTAATATGCAATGGTTGCAATTGTTTGTAATAAAGGACTAAGAGGGTTATTAACAAAAATTGCTCCCCATATAGTATTCAATCATTGCATGATACATAGGGAAGCTCTAGTTGCAAAAGATATTGATAAAAATTGCACTATATCTTGTGCAATTTTTATCATTATCTTTTGCAACTAGAGCTTCCCTATGTATCATCATTATTGCAATTATTACATTAAATGCAACAGTCTAAACAGTCTCTTTTAAATACTCTGTAATGAGATAGGTGTTCAGTTTATGAGACATTATTACTACACACCGAAGTCAGATGACCCTCACGAGGCAAAATATTGCCTCGACGTATTTTCGATTTGAGAAACAAGGTCTACATTTTTTTGTTAGAAAAGAAACATATTTTGGGACGCTTATTCATTAATAAGGATTGGCTTGGATAACTAAGTTACATTGATGACATTTTCGAAAAACTTAACGATTTGAATATGAGTCTACAGCAGGGGTTCCCAAAGTGCGTCCCGCGGGCCAAATGTGGCCCTCAAAGCCCGTGAATGCGGCCCGCGATATCGATACGATATATTATATTTTTATTAGTTTATTTAGTTTTTATTAGTAGTAGTCTCATATACATACGGAACTGTTAATCATTTAAGACAAAAAATTTTAATTGATAGAATTACAGGAAAATATCGATGCTATGAATTCTTATCGGAACAATTCCTTAATTGATTTTTATAAAGAATTATCATGTGTGACTTATCCGAAATACGAAAACATGCTCAACAAATGTTTCCATTATTTGACAGCACATGTATTTGCGAAAAAACTTTTTCAATACTAATAAAAAAAAAAATAGTTAATTGTATTTAAACCAAACAAAAATCGTGGTTATTGTTTTGATTTTATTCCGTTTTTTTTTTTGGCCCGCCAAAAAAATTGGTAATATTAAATTGGCCCGCCTAAGGAAAACTTTGGGAACCCCTGGTCTACAGGGAGAGAGTACACACATTTTAATATTAAGCAGTAAAATTGAAGCTTTTAGAAAGTAGCTAATACTTTGGCAAGGAGAATTAAAAAAAAAACAACACAAATATTGAAATGATATAGATTCTTGTTATTTAAAAAATACATTTTTCGTCATTTGGTAACATTAAGAGAAATGAAAAAGTTTTCCAGGAAAGCAGGAAAATTTCCAGATAATGATTTATGTTAGATCCATTTTCATTTGATATTATTCATTCAAATATCCCTTTAGATGAAGAAGGATAGTTAATTAATGTTTCAAGCGACGAAACACTGAGAATTCAATTTAAGTCTTAGATTTGCCAAAAATTGCGATTTCCAATATTAAACCGAACATGGAAGCAAATATGTTGTAAACTAGTAGCAAGCCCATACTGACATTCAATTCTTATGAAGTAAAGTTTTTTAATAGTATATTTTGTAACTAGGGCGGTAGGTTGTCAATTTGACACCAGAGCGAAATTGAGCGCACGAACGAAGTGGGCACATTCGCTCGAGAGGGTAATTGATAATACCGCCCGTGTTACAAACAATATTTTTTATTACACATGCAAGGGGATGTATCTTACAAGTTTGGGATCCAGGTGCCATCCGAGAAAAATAGAATGAAAAATGAAGAATTTGCTTTTTCAATTGTCTGCGGTGGTGTGGATTCGTCATAAGAACTATCCTCAGTGTCCGGTATCACCATACATATCACCATCATTTTAAAACGTTTTCTTTAATTTTTATTTTGTAATGAAAAAAATTTCAGTCACTTTCACGTCACGCTTTGAATATTGAGGTCTTGATTATGTTTATTTCGTTTATTTAATTTTTTTTTTAATGTAACCTAGCGATATTGAATATTTGCGTGCGTTACCCAACTTACGTGAAAATAAAACCAAAAGTGGCATTTCTTGTACTAAAAAACGTTCGCCAGATAATACTTTTAACGCATGAGTTATAAAAAAATATTTTTCTATATAAATATATTTGTACTTATATGCACAAATAAAAGCGTTGTTTCCTAAAATTATGTGTTGTATTACATGTGTTGTATACATGGTGTTTTTAAAAGAGTGTCGATGAGTCATCAAATTTTAATTTCTAAATAAAAATATACCTCTTCATACTTATACTTGACTTCACTACTAACTGCGCATACATGTGATTCATTTTATGGTGTCACAACTTTTATAGTATTTTTAAGATGGTTTATAAGTTTGCTGCGCTATTTTAAAAAGGCTCGAGCGCTATTTTAATCAATGACGTCACCTACACTCCTTTAAAAACACCCTGTAAATATAAATTACAGAAAGAATTTAATTTTACCTACGTTAACAATTAAAAAACGAGTACTGTCGGTCCGGGGGTCGCGACAAAATTTTACACAAAATGGGGGGTCGCCCATGAAAAAAGTTTGCGCACCACTGGTCTAGAACATACCATCTTTCCCTACATTGCAAAGTTACTTAGTCAAAATTTGAAATTCGCATTTGTCTTATTTGGACAGGCAGACTAAGAACCTTGTCACAGACAGAAGGACGAACTGATTTTGACCAAATTTGTGCAAATAAGAGCTGAAAGTCTAGCTAATAATATAAGAGAGTTTCAAATTTGTAAATTGCGAATTTAGTCAAAATTTGAAATTCGAATTTGTCTTATATGGGCAGGAACATAAAAAACTAACTGGACAGATTTGGACTAATTTTGGATAATAACAGCTGAAAGTCTACCAAATATTATATGAAATTTTCAAATTTGTAAATTGAAAATTGCGAATTTAGTCAAAATTTGAAATTCGTATTTGTTATATTTGGACAGGCACACTAAGAAAGAAACTTGTCACGGACAGACGACGGACAGACACATTTTGACTAGATTTGGGAAAATAACAGCCGAATGTCTTGCTAACAATATATGAAAACTTCAACTTTGTTAATTGAAAATTGCAAATTTAGGCAAAATTTTAAATTAAAATGTATCTTATTTGAACAGGCACACTAAGAACCTTGTCACAAACAGACGGACAGACAGATTTTGACCAAATTAGGATTATAACAGCTGAGAGTCTAGCTAATAATATAGGAAAGTTTCAAATTTGTACATTGCAAATTGCGAATTTAGTCAAAATTTTAAATTCGCATTTATTTGTTTTATTTGGACGGGCACACTAAGAACCTTATCACAGACAGACACACGGAGAGATTTTGACTAAATTTCAGAAAATAACAGGTGAAAGTCTAGCTAATAATACCGGAAAGTATCAAATTTGTGAATTAAAAATTTCAGATTTAGTCGAAATTTGAAATTCGAATTTGTCTTATTTGGACACGCACTCTAGAACCTTGTCTCAGACAGACGGACGAGGAAATGTTGACCAAATTTGGGCAAATAATAACTGAAAGTCTTGCTAATAATATAGCAAAGTTTCAAATTTGTAAATTTAAAATTGCGAATTTAGTCAAAATTTGAAATTCGCATTTGTATTATTTGGACAGGCATTCTAAGAACCTTGTCACAGACCGACGGACGGATAGATTTGGACCAAATTTCGAGTAATAATACCTGAAGGTATAGCTAATAATATAAGAATGTTTCAAATTTGTGAATTGAAAATTGCAAATTTAGTCAAAATTTTAAATTCAAATTTCTCTCATTAGGAACAGTACAGGAATGAACAGGGCAGGAACAGTAAAAACTTTCTCAGAGACAAACGGGCAGACAGATTTTAACCAAATTTTGGATAATAACAGCTGAAAGTCTAGTTAAAAATTTGGGAAAGTTTAAAATTTGTGAATTGAAAATTGCGAATTTAGTCAAAATTTTAAATTCACATTTGTCTTATTTGGACAGGCACACTTAGAACTTTGTCATGGACCAGTGTTTTCCAAACTTTCCACCCATGTGTGCCCCCCTTTAAACATTTTTAGCCCTTCCTACCCCGAAGGGTAGTAGACATTTTTTGAGATATGCTATTAAGAACAGAAACTGTACTGATATTGTTTAAGTAATATCGTAAGTAATATAGTAAACGTAAGTAAAGTAACAGTAATATAGTAAATCCCCAGAATGGGGAATAAAAGATAAGAATTTTTTGGTGAAAATGTTGTTTTGGTAAAATGTTTCGAATTTGAAATTCGCATTTGCCAGATTTATTCACATTTATTTAGACAGGCACACCAAGAACCTTGTCACAGACAAACGGACAGACAGATATTAACCAAATTTGGGATAATAACAGCAGAAGGTCTAGATCAGGGGTTCCCAATGTGCGGCCCGCGGGCCAAATGCGGCCTGCAAAGCCTGTGAATTCGGCCCGCGATTTCGATAAGATATATTATATTTTTATTAAAAAATAAATAAGCAAATAGTAAAATAATAAATATTACAAACAAGATACAATAAAATATTTTAATATTAAAAAAAAACTTACAGAACTTTAACCATAAGCGTTTATATTAATAAAATATTGTTTAGTTTATATTTAAAAAAATATTTTAGTATGTCTAGTCTAGTTATTACACATTTGTACAGAAATATAATATAGTAGTCTCAAATAGATACAGAACTGTTAATCATTTCTAGCGCATCTAATGCGACACAAAGTTTCAAGGAGTCGGTAACGGATTTATCGTTTTTTTCAATGATGTGCTCACCTGTACCACCAGAGCTTGTCCTGCCTACCCAGTTCCCCTGAGCAATACAGGCATATGCAATATCTAAGACAAATAAAATATGAATCCCTACAAAAGTCCTTTAGTGGTCAGAAATTAGTGTTTAAAAACCTTTTCAAACAAAATGAATCCTCCGTTTTGGCTAGCTATGTTATTGCGCAAGAAATTGCCAAACATAGTAAACCATTTTTAGGAGAATTTAAAAAAAATGTATGTTGAAAGTTGTTGACATATTGTGCCCATATAAAAAGTCGTTATTCAATGATATTAGTTGCTCGAAAATGACCATTACTCGGAGAATTGAAGATATTGATGAGCATACTTTACATCAGTTACAAGAAATTTCAAAATCGTTTACTGCTTTTCCCATTGCTTTGGACGAACTGCAAGGTATTGCTAAGCTTATTTATGATCTTCTTAGATATATAAATTCCACGGAAAGAAAAAATCATTTATTACAAGAACAGCTTCAAATTGGTAACTTTTGTCATTTTAGAAGATGTGGAATATTAGTAAAGGAAAATACCGAGGCACCAATTATTCCTCAATCGGAAAAGTATTACAAAATCATTCATCAAATTTCATTCATAAAATCATCAAAGATTTTGCCAAACGTTTCGATGATTTTAGAGTCACGCGGACAACTACATTTTATTGTCAGATCCATTTTCTTGCAATCCGCGTGATGTTTATGAAGACATGCAGTTTGAATTGATAGAATTACAGGAAAATAACGATGCTAAGAATTCTTATCGGAAAAATTCCTTAATTGATTTTTATAAAGGATTATCATGCGTGAATTATCCGAAAATACGAAAACCTGCTCAACAAATGTTTTCATTATTTGGCCCGCCAACAAATTCGGTAATCTTAAATTGGCCCGCCCAAGAAAAACTTTGGGAACCCCTGGTCCAGATAATGATATTAGAAAGTTTCAAATTTGTAAATTGAAAATTGCGAATTTTGTTTTATATAGATTAGCACACTAAGAACTTGGTCACATACAGACGGACACACATATTTTGACCAAATTTGGGAAAACAACAGTTGAAAGTCTAGTTAATAATATAAGAAAGTTTCAAATTTGTAAATTCAAATTTGCGAATCTAGTCAAAATTTGTAATTCCAATTTGTTTTATTTGGAGAGGCACACTTTCTCACAGACAAACAGACGGACCAAAGATTTTGACCAAATTTCGGCAAATGACGTCTGAAAGTCTAGCTAATAGTAATGGATAGTTTCAAATTTGTAAATTGAAAGTTGCGAATTTAGTCAAAATTTAAAATTCACATTTGTCTTATTTGGACAGGCACACTTAGAACTTTGTCATGGACCAGTGTTTTCCAAACTTTCCACCCATGTGTGCCCCCCTTTAAACATTTTTTAGCCCTTCCTACCCCGAAGGGTAGTAGACATTTTTTGAGATATGCTATTAAGAACAGAAACTGATATTGTTTAAGTAATATCGTAAGTAATATAGTAAACGTAAGTAAAGTAACAGTAATATAGTAAATCCCCAGAATGGGGAATAAAAGATAAGAATTTTTTGGTGAAAATGTTGTTCTTCCTCTCTTTAAGAGAGTTTCTACTTGCCTTTAAATACGTTAAAACATTTTCAAATTTTGTCGTCAGCAGTTGCTGACACAGCACATAGCACAGAACATAGCAGTTGGTAAAATAAACTCTTGGTTACTATAACTATAGATGTTGTTACTATAACTTGGTTACTATAGCTATAACTATAGAGATTATAAAAGAAAAACAGTAATTTAAAAACAAAAGAAACAGACGTTATTTTTGATTTGTATTGTATTAATTATCTGCCAAAGATGATTGAACTATTGCAAATTAACAGCTAATTCACAGGATTTAAACATTATATAATAATAATTATAATTGTATTAGTATATCATTATATAGTAATAATTGAAGCATTATTTCTTATGTAATTTACAAATTGCAATTTGTCTTTTTATTTTCGCTTTGTGACACACAAAAAACGTGTACCACACTTTGCGAAACACAGTCATAGATAGACGGACAGTCTATCAGGACAGTCTAGTAACAGCTGAAGATCTAGGCAATGATATTGAAAAGTTTCAAATTTGTAAATTGAAAATTGCGTTTATGGTTTTGGATTAACATCACTCTAGACACCTGGTCACATGCAGAGGGACATACTTATTTTTACTAAATTTGGGAAAACAACAGCTGAAAGTCTATCTAATAATATAAGAAAGTTTCAAATTTTAAAATTGCGAATTTAGTCAAAATTTGAAATTCGAATTTGTCTTATTTGGGCAGGAACACTAAAAACTTTCTCAGAGACAAACGGACCGACAGATTTTGACCAAATTTTGCATAATAACAGCTGAAAGTCTATCTAGTAATATTGGAAAGTTTCAAATTTGTGAATTGAACATTGCAAATTTTGTCAAAATTTTAAATTCACATTTCTCAGGCACGTTTATTTGGACAGGCACACCAAGAACCTAGTCACAGACAGACGGACAGACAGATTTTGACCAAATTTGGGATAATAACACCTAAATGTCTAGCTAATGATAATGAAAAGTTTCAAATTTGTAAATTCAAAATTTAAAATTTTGTTTTATTTGGATTAGCACACTAAGAACCTTGTGACAGACAGACGGACATACATATTTTGACCAAATTTAGGGAAACAACAGCTGAAAGTCTAGCTAATAATATAAGTAAGTTTCAAATTTGTAAATTGAAAATTGCGAATTCAGTTTTGTTTTATCTGGATAGGCACACTAAAAACGTTCTCAGAGACAAACGGACGGACATATTTTGACCAAATTTGGAAAAATTGTAAATGAAAGTCCAAATAATAAACTTGGAAAGTTTAAAATTTGTAAATTGAAAATTGCGAATTTAATCAAAATATAAAATTCTCATTTGTCTTATTTGGACAGGCACACTAATAACTTTGTCACAGACAGACAGACAGAAAGATTTTGACCAAATTTGGGACAATAACAGCTGAAGATCTATATATATATATATATATATATATATATATATATATATATATATATATATATATATATATATATATATATATATTGTAAAGTTTCATATTTGTAAATTGAAAATTGCGAATTTTGTTTTATTTAGATTAGCACACCAAGAACCTGGTCATATTTAAGAAATTATTAATTAATTGGGAAGAAAATTTTGGAAAGCAATAGTTGAAGGTTAACTAATAATATAAGAAAGTTTCAAATTTGAAAATTGAAAATTGCGAATTTAGTCAAAATTTGAAATTCGAATTTGCCTTATTTGGACAGGAACACTAAAAACTTTAATATAATAATAAATAATAGACAATAGGCGTAAGTTTCACAAATTGATTTATTTAACACTTTATCGGTTTTGGCTTCTTTGGCCTTCTTCAGAAGATTATGTGATGTGTTACATAATCTTCTAAAGAAGGCCTAAGAAGCCAAAATCGATAAAGTGTTAAATAAATCAATTTGTGAAACTTACGCCTAGTGTCTATTATTTATTATTATTATAATGTTTCAACTAGTGCCT
This sequence comes from Phosphuga atrata, assembly GCA_944588485.1. Taxonomy (NCBI): domain Eukaryota; kingdom Metazoa; phylum Arthropoda; class Insecta; order Coleoptera; family Silphidae; genus Phosphuga; species Phosphuga atrata. The sequence continues at coordinate 12,416,780 of OX155897.1, forward strand.
ACAGCTGAATTTTTAAATTTTACTAAAAACTTTCTTAGAGACAAACGGACAGACAGATTTTGACCAAATTTTGGATAATAACAGCTGAACGTCTAGCTAGTAATATTGGAAAGTTTCAAATTTGTAAATTGAGAATTTGGTCTTATTTGGATAGACACACTAAGAACCTAGTCACACACAGACGGGCATACATATTTTGACCAAATTTGGGAAACAACAGCTGAAAGTCTAGCTAATAATATAAGAAAGTTTCAAATTTGTAAATTGAAAATTGCAAATTTAGTCAAAATTTGAAATTCGAATTTGTCTTATTTGGGCAGGAGCACTAAAAACTTTCTCATAGACAAACAGACAGACAGGTTTTGACCATTTTTTTTTGATAATAACAGCTGAAAGTCTAGGTAGTAATATTGGAAAGTTTCAAATTTGTAAATTGAGAATTTTGTCTTATTTGGATAGGCACACTAAGAACCTTGTCACAGACAGACGGACATACATATTTTGACCAAATTTGGCAAACAACAGCTAAAAGTCTAGCTAATAAAATAAGGAAGTTTCAAAATTTTAAATTGAAAATTGCTGATTTAGTCAAAATTTGAAATTCGTATTTGTCTTATTTGGACAGGCACACTAATCTCCTTCTCACAGTCAAACAGACGGACAGATTTTGACCAAATTTCGGAAAATAACGGCTAAAAGTCTAGCTAATAATAATGGATAGTTTCAAATTTGTAAATTGAAAATTGCGAATTTAGTCAAATTTTAAATTTCGCATTTGTCTCATTTGGACAGGCACACTAAGAAATTGTGTCACAGACAGACGGACGGACAGATTTTGACCAAATTTGGAAAAATAGTAGCTGAAGGTCCAAATAATAAACTTGGAAACTTTCAAATTTGTAAATTGCGAATTTAGACAAAATTTTAAAATTCGCATTTGTTTTATATAGAGAGGCACACCTAAAACCGTGTCGCAGACTAACGAACGGACAGATTTTGACTAAATTTGAGAAAGTAAGAATTGAAAGTCTAAATTAATACACTGAAAAGTTTCAAATTTGTAAATTGAAGCCACGGGCTATAGCTAGTAGAACATAAAAATCACTCTCTTCTTTGTCAGAGAAAAAATGCGATAATCTATATGTAATCTAAATTTATTGCGTAACAATGATTTGGTGTAAATATCTAGTTCACTCTTTTTTTAAGGATGTTAAGTAGGTTTTAATGATGATGGTTAAAAGTGTGTAATTAAATTGTAAAAGGTGTTAAATATGTGTCAGAAATAAAAGGAAGCTATAAATTAGCGTTTAAATCTTGTATACACTTAAGGACTAAATAATCAAACATTCCGATTGCTGGTCTACATTGAAATCGTCGCTGCGAAAACGAGAGTCTCACGCAACATTCCGCTATTTCAAGCATCCGATAGTTATGCAAATATTAATAATAAATTAGAATTTCATTTCTGTAATATTAGCATAAACTGTTTTTTGTTTTCGCCTTACGCAATGTTTATGATTGTGCTCGGTCATGTGTTCTCCAACACTAAATATTAATTAAAGTAAATCACTGACATTATTGCGAAAATCGTGCCGATTTTTTTTTATTGAGAAAAATTGTAAGGCGTAATTAAAAATTTAAATGCCAGAGTACATAATGGCACAAGGATAATTACTCAAAACTCTAAATTGGTTTCATTAGGGAAGACTGGAAATTACACTTATTAGTGCGAATCAATGAAATCATTCCATCTATTTTTGCAGCTGCATAATATGTTATTATGCCAAAAATATATTTCATAATCTATAATTAATCAATTATTCAATTTATAATTTAATTTATTAAACCAATATACGCAACATTTTATATTATAGCCTAAGTTTTGAGTTAATCTGACAATTAGAGAGAGAATCTTTATTGAAAATAGGTAATCTTAAGGTACATTAATACATAAAATGCATTAAAACTTTGTCGTTACAATAAATAATTCTAAATTATTAATTTGAAATAATGGAGAAATAAAATATATTGGTGATGATATAAAAGGGATTATTATTGAAGGCTGCTGTTGCAATTTGAAAATGAAAACTACAATTAGTCAAAGCCGCAAGGATAATGTCATTGTGATAGTTTTAGTTAAATTTCGAACGATTATTTATAAATATTCAAAGAAAAAAAAACTTACCATTGCAATTAGAAACTTAAATGCCATTTCTTCTTAATTGCACTTGACTTTAGAAGTAGAAAAAAGAAAAAAAAAGAGTTAGAAATTTAAAAAAAAAGTTGCACCAAGATAAAAATGCACACTATATAATTAAAAAAATATTCGAATGAAATTCAAGCTGATTGAATCCAATCGAACTCGTCTGGTGCTACTAGTTAGATTCAAGCGCCCCAAAACTTATTTATACAACACACAACGTTTGTTGTCTGCTTAATGCGTGTGCATCGTAAAGAGTTGTCAAATAAACTGAACGGCGGCTCGCCTGCCGTGTGCTGCTTCATTATTTCGCAACGCGATCCTCGTTTGTTCCAGCGGCAGCTTGATTCCATTCGTCCAATGCGGTAATACACCTACTATCCGTTACGGACGGACGCACGGACACACCGTTCTTTATACAATTATCGTTTGTAATACGTAATCCGCGTGCCTTGCTTACATTATCAAGTGCGGTTAGATTAGACCACATCACAACAATTGATTTGTTGGTATTTAGCCGAATGGTATTTACAGCCGAATTTGTCGTTTAAAAACAGGATTGTGAGTGAATAAGAGACGAGAAATCTTTAAGCTCAAAAGTGAGAAAACAAGTATGTAAAGTTCAGATTAGATAACTAGGCAGACAAGTCGAGACAGACCAGCCTTTTTCATTTTTTTTTTTTGGGGGGGGGACGTAGCAAGCACATTTCTGTTATCTTGGCAAGTGTCCTCCTTGAAGTACGCAGTGATCTCGGAATTATTTCTCATATATCTTTAGGAAGACATTGTCTCGGAATTCTTCCTTCTATTCCCTACTAAATCCATCCACTGAGAGTGTTCTGTTTTCTATTTTTTGTCTCTGCCTGTTGTACTCTTGTTGTGTCCGTTCGCCTAATCCCTTCTGTTTGAGTATATTCTGTACGAGTTGTCTGATGTTTATAGCATCACGTCTACAATAGTCCTGCGTTTGAGGTCGTGTTTGTTTTTTCTCTTGCACACTCAAAAGTGAGACACTGTCCTCTTCTCCACAGTAAACGCATCCATCGTCCGATACTCGCCGTAGGCTGTATAAATACTGGCTGAAGCAGCCGTGGCTAGTAAGCGCTCGGGTGATGTACTAACCTATCCCACCTTAGTAGCCCATGTTTCAATTTTTAGGATTATAAGCTTTTTTATTAGAATTAGGGATTAGAAGCCCACTGGTCCTTAGTTGTTTCGTCCCAACAGTCTTGCTACCTAGTGAACAGATGCGCCCTTGCCGTGGTGTGATACGAATTTTTATCCTCTTATCTGCATAAGAATATTTATATTCTTTCATCAACCATTAGTTCGATGGGCGCCACGTTAGCAATCACGACGACCGCTTCTCTAGAAACCGTCCTGTGGGCAGTACATACTCTTAGACCTATTTTTCTTTGGACACTTGCGAGTGTGTTTTTGAGATATGTGGTATTGAAGACTTTTGTCCACACTGGAGCACCATATAGGAGGACAAGACTATACAGCCAACTATACAGAATAGTCTTATCTGTTTAGTCTTGTCTGTCTAGTCTTGTCTTATGTGTCTAGTCTTGTCTGTCGAGTCTTGTCTGTCCTCTCTTCTCTGTCCAGTCTTATCTGTCCAGTTTTTACTGTCCAGTCTTGTCTGTCCAGTCTTGTCTGCCCAGTCTTCTCTGTCCAGTCTTGTATGTCCAGTATTGTCTGTCTAGTCTTGTTTGTCCAGTCTTGTCTGTCCAGTCTTGTCTGTCCTATCTTGTCTGTTCAGTCCTGTCTGTCCAGTCCTGTCTGTCCAGTCCTGTCTGTCCAGTCCTGTCTGTCCAGTCCTGTCTGTCCAGTCCTGTCTATCCAGTCCTGTCTATTCAGTCTTGTGTGTGCAGTCTTGTCTGTCCAGTCTTGTCTGTCCTGTCCTGTCTGTCCAGTCTTGTCTGTCCAATCTTGTCTGTCCAGTCCTGTCTGTTCAGTCCTGTCTGTCCAGTCTTGTCTCTCCAGTCTTGTCTGTCCTGTCTTGTCTGTCCAGTCTTGTCTGTCCAGTCTTGTCTGTCCAGTCTTGTCTGTCCAATCTTGTCTGCCCAGTCTTGTCTGTCCAGTCTTGTCTGTCCAGTCTTGTCTGTCAGGTCTTGTCTGTCTAGTCTTGTCTGTCTAGTCTTGTCTGTCTAGTCTTGTCTGTCTAGTCTTGTCTGTCTAGTCTTGTCTGTCTAGTCTTGTCTGTCTAGTCTTGTCTGTCTAGTCTTGCTTGTCTAGTCTAGATTTACTTCTAGAGTTATCTATGTTTTGGGTTGTTATCTATATAATATATATTTTTTAAATATATGGAGTGCAGTCTCTTTATTGGACAGCGTCTTGCTTCGAGATTAAATCTCGATTTTAATATATATTTAATATATATTATAATAATCTCGAGATAATTTTCTCCTCGTTTTTCAGAATCTTGAACTTCTCTTCCTGGATTTCCTCCCTCTGGTGGCGAATGTTCTCCTCCTACTCTTCCAGTTTCAGAATTAAGGGTTTATTAGATTCTTGATTTTCCTTTTTCGGTTTGTCGATTTCCATCAGGAATTGTTTCAGTTTGAGCCAGGTATCTAGTGCCTAATACTTTGCTTCCACGTCCTCGTGCAGGTAACTCGTTAGTTTGCCGAGTAGATTAGCCGTCCTCAACGACTGAATCGATCCTCGCAACTGGTTTATTTCCTTGCTGGTGATATATCTACCTCTAACGTGCTCTTTCTCCTATTCTGCGTTTTCCATGACGTGTTGCTACAGGTCCTCCGTGCCCTTGATCTCCACCAGGATCTGTTCGACGAGTCCCTTGTCCGCTGAAATGTCCAGGGACTTCTCGAAGTCGACCGGCTCTACGAGCTCCTCGACATTTTCCACCACCACCGTTTCCTCCTCGTCGTGTTCCTTCTCAGCCCCATTTGCCCCACTTGCCCCATTAATTTTGCCCATCGGAATCATTTCTGCGCGGCTGGAGAGATGTCGGGGCAGAGACGGGGAGCTCTCGAACGAGCACTCGATGGACGGACATTTGGTGAACGAAGAAGCGAACTCCTTGGACGAACTTCTCGTGAAGCCTTAATCTTCGTCTCCTGCGACGGTTTGGTCTCTTTTCCTGATCTCTAGCCGTTCTATGCCTAACGGATTTCGGCCTCTCCATAGGAACCTACTTCTCCTCCTCAACAGCTTTACTCACCTCTTCTTCAACATCTTTCTCTACACCAAACATATTTTCCTCAATTGGTTCCCATTTCTCCTCCTCGTTCTTGGCCTTCATCAGCGACCTGGGTGACTCCTTCTGTTTCAAATTCTTAGATTTCTTAACAACCTCCTTGTTTCTGGAAACTTTTGCCGCTATTTCTTCCGCGATCTCTTTCGCTTTAGATTCAACTTTGTCTCCAACTTTCGGTGTTTCCACCGGATTCTTCTTTGTCTTCCCGGTGGAATATTTGGATTTTTCATTGGTTTTCGAAGCCTCAATCTTCGTCTCTTGCGGCAGTTTAGCCTCTTCAATCTTGCTCCCTTGAAGAATTTTGACCTCTTTCTCCTCCTCAACTTTCTTCTCTTCAACCTGCTTCTTCTCCACCTCAGGCTTCTTCTCTTCGTCTGTCTTCTCCTCCGCACTTTTCTTCTTCTCCTCAAGAGAAGTGTCCTTCCTGATCCCAGCCGCTCTAAGCCTGGCGGATTTCGGTCTCTCCATAGAAACTTTCTTCTCCTACTAAACATCTTTACTCATCTTTTCTTCAACAGCTTTCTCTACAACAACCACAGTTTCAACAATTGGTTCCTATTTGCCCGCTTGTAGCTCCACCAATTTCGCTTCTTTCTTCAAAATCTTTTTGGGTGATTTCCCCTCTTCGTTTATGGCCTGCATCAGCGACCTAGGTGACTCCTTCTGCTTCAAATACTAAGCTTTCTTAACAACCTCCTTGTTTCTGGAAACCTTTGCCGCCATTTCTCCTGGTTTACTCCTCGATCTTTTCGCTTTAGATTTGACTTTGTCTCCGACTTTCTGTGTTTCCACCGGATTTTTTTTTGCCTTCCCGGTGGAATTTTGGATTTTTCGCTGATCCTCGAAGTCGACCGTCTCGATGAGCTCCTCGACGTTTTCCACCACCGCCGTCTCCTCCTAGTCCTGCTCCTTCTCAGCCCTATCGAAGTTCTCCACGATCAAGTTGTTTTTGCTCATCGAGATGATTTCTGCGCGGCTGGGGTGAAGTCGGGGCTGAGACGGGGAGCTCCCAGACAAGCGCACGATGGACGGACACTTGGTGGACGAAGAAGCGAACTCCTTGGACACACTTCTCGTGATGCCTCAATCTTCATCTCCTGCGGCGGTTTGGCCTCTTAAATTTTGCTCCCTTGAAGAATTTTGATCTCCTTCTTTTCCTCAACTTTTTTCTCTTCAATCTACTTCTTCTCCTCCTCAACCATCGTCTCTTCGACTTTTCTCTTTTCCTCCGCACCTTTCTTATTCTCCTCAAGAGTCTCCTTCCTTATATTAGCCGTTCTATGCCTAACGGATATCGTCCTCTGTCTTCTTCTTTTCCTATTCAACAGCTTTACTCACCTCTTCTTCAACAGCTTTCTCTACACAAATCACATTTTCCTCATTTAGTTCCTATTTGCCCGCCTGTAGCTCCACCAATCTCGCTTTTATCTTCGAAATGTCTCAGGAGAACTTACCCTCTTCGTTTTTGGCCTTCATCGGCGACCTGGGTGCCCCGTTCTGCTTGAAATTCGAAGCTATTGTTAACAACCTCCCTGTTTCTGGGGACCTTTGGCGTGATTTCTCCTGGTTTACTCCTCGGTGTCGCTTCTTTCGCTTTAGATTTGACTTTGTCTCCGACTTTCTATGTTTCCACCGGATTCTTCTTTGCCTTCCCGGTGGAATCTTTTCAATTGGTTTTTCGTTGATTTTTCGCTGGTTCTCGAGTTGACCGGTTCGACGAGCTCCTCTACTTTTTCCACCACCACCTTCTCCTCCTCGTCCTATTCCTTCTCAGCCCCATCGAAGTTCTCCACGATCACGTTGATTTTGCCCATCGGGATGATTTCTGCTCGGCTGGGTTGAACTCGGGGCGGAGAGGGGGGCTCCCGGACGAGCGATCGATGGACGGACACTTGGTGGACGAAGAAGCGAACTCTTTGGACGAACTTCTCGTGAAGCCTCAATCTTTTTCTCCTGTGGCGGTTTAGCCTCTTCAATTTTGCTACCTTGAAGAATTTTAACCTCCTTCTCCTCCTGAACTTTCTTCTCTTGAACCTGCTTCTTCTCCTCCTCAAATTTCTTCTCTTCGTCTGTCTTCTCCTCCCCACCTTGCTTCTTCTCGTCAATAGTCTGTTCGTCTGTTCTTTATAGGAACCTCCTTCTTCTCTTCAACAGCTTTACTCACCTCTTCTTCAACAGCTTTCTCTACATCAAACGCATTTTCCTCAATTGGTTCCTATTTGCCCGCTTGTAGCTCCACCAATTTCGCTTCTTTCTTCGAAATCTCTATGTGGGACTTCTCCTCTTGGTTTTGGCCTTCACCGGCGACCTGCATGTCTTCTTCTGCTTCAAATGCGAAGCTTTCTTAACAACCTTCTTGTTTCTGGAACCTCTCGCGTAATTTCTCCTGGTTTACTCCTTTCGCTTTAGATTTGACTTTGTCTCCGACTTTCGGTGTTTCCACCGGATTTTTCTTTGCCTTCCCGGTGGAATCTTTTGATTTTTCGCTGGTTCTCGAAGTCGATCGGCTCGACGAGCTCCTCGACGTTTTCCACTACTACCGTCTCCTCCTCGTCCTATTTCTTCTCAGCCACATCAAAGTTCTCTACGGTTACGTTGATTTTTCCCATCGGGATGATTTCTGCGCGACTGTGGAGGAGTCCGGGCGGAGACGGGGAGCTCCCGGACGAGCCCTCGATGGAAGGACTTGGTAGACGAAAAAGCGAACTCCTTGAACGAACTTCTCGTGAAGCCTCAATCTTCGTCTTCTGCGCCGGTTAAGCCTCTTCAAATATGCTCTCTTGAGGAATTTTTAATCTCCTTCTCCTCCTCAACTTTTTTCTCTTCAACCTGCGTTTTCTCCTTCTCAACCTTCTTCTTTTCGTCTGTCTCCTCCTCCGCACGTTTTTTCTTCTCCTCAACCGTGCCCTTCCGAATTTCAGCCGTTCTTGGCCTGGCAGATTTCGACCTCTTCGTAGGTACCTTCTTCTCCTCCTCAACAGCTTTACTTACCACATCTTCAACAGCTTTCTCTACACCAACCGCATTTTCCTCAATTGGTTCTTATTTTCCTCCTTGGAACTCCACCAATTTCGCTTCTTTCTTCGAAATTTGTTTGGGGGACTTTACCTCTTTGTTGTTGACCTTCATCAGCGACTTGGGTGACTCCTGCTGCTACAAATACGAAGCTTTCTTAACAACCTCAGTGTTTCTGGAAAGCTTTGGAGTGATTTCTCCTGGTTTACTCCTCGGTGTCGCTTCTTTCGCTTTAGATTTTACTTTGTCTCCGACTTTCGGTGTTTCTACCGGATTTTTCTTTGCCTTCATGGTGGAATCTTTGGATTTTGCGCTGGTTCTCGAAGTTGACCGGCTCGTCGATAGTTTCCACCATCACCGTCTCCTCCTCGTCCTGCTCCTTCTCAGCCTTATCATTAAGTTCTCCACGTTCACGTTGATTTTGCCCATCGGGATTATTTCTACGCGGCTGGTGTGAAGTCGAGGCGGAGACAGAGAGCACCCGGACGAGCGCTCGATAGACGGACACTAGATGAATGACCACTGAACTTCTCGTGCAGCCTCATTCTTCCTTTCCTGCGGCGGGTTAGCCTCTTCATTTTGCTCTCTTGAGGAATTTTGACCTCCTTCTCCTCCTCAACTTTCTTCCCTTCAACCTGCTTTTTCTCCACCACAACCTTCTATTCTTCGTCTGTCTTCTCTTCCGCACCTTTCTCCTCCTCAACCGTGGCCTTTCTGATCTCAGCCGTTCTATGCCTAATGGATTTCGGCTTCAGCTTTACTCACCACTTTTTCAACAGCTTTCTCTTCACCAACCGCATTTTCCTCAATTGGTTCCTATTTGTCCACTTGTAGCTCCACAAATTTCGCTTCTTTCTTCTAAATCTTTGTGGCGGACTTCCCCTCTTCGTTTTTGGCCTTCATCAGCGACCTGGGTTACTCCTTCTGCTTAAAATTCTAAGGTTTCTTAACAACTTCCTTGTTTCTGGAAACCTTTGCCGCGATTTATCCTGGTTTACTCCTCGGTGTCGCTTCTT